>OX387604.1:2150000-3350000 GCA_947568835.1 Protonemura montana | reverse complement strand
TCACACAGATAAAACTATTATAGTGGGTATTTTATGACGTTTTAACAAGAAGGTATGCTATAACAAAAACACGTGGGTTATAGGCAAGAACCGAAAAACCGACGCGATTTTATGAGAAACCAAAATACCTACTTGTGGTTATTTATTAGGGTGCCTATAATGGCATCTTGCTGGCCCGACTTACAGTATTGTTGACATAGTGTAATGACAAAAACATTGCAACATGTTAAACGTTCTGAAGTACTTAAAAAAAATCAGGAACAGTGTATATAGCATTATCCGTGACATAATTTTCAAGATTTGAACTGTCTTTGAAAACGGGGAAAAAGAGTTTATAATATAAGCTACCGCTTTAACGTTTTAGTTTTCTTGGTGAAAATATGTTTTCTTTGTACATGAAGTTATTGACATCTACTATCATTCTAAATTCGAATTCTTATTACATTCAATTAAAAATGTCACAATTATTCATAAAGTATTTTTAGACAAATTGCAACATAGACATCTAACTAATTTACGAATTGTAACCGACTTTTTAAAACAACCGTTTTTAACAATTGTATTAGATCACGGTTTTTATTTTGAAATATCAGTGATTTTGTCATTTTCAAGTACCTTTTCCACTGTTCCCCACGTGCGTTTTTACTTTCTATTTGATTCTCTGAAACAGCTTGGGGGTAGTCGAAAAAAGATGCTGGGGTCTCAGCGTCGTCGAGTGGGGCTATGTATACATGATGCAAATAAAGAGACCATTTTGATATCATCTTCGTTTCATCACGCAATACAGGTAGTACTACATGCAGTTTATATCTGTAAACTCATAATGCACAGTCATGATTATAAATAAAGTATGTATTCTTTCGCATATTTTATAAGTAAGTATATGAATCCATTTATAGCGAGTTTTTACAATAAATAAAGTTATTCACTCGTTTTCAAAATACCTCAGTTTCACTTACCTTTTTACCAATCAGGTACTAAGTTTATAACTTAGTACTTGCTACCTAAACAGGTAGTACTTATTTCAATTAAAAAAAACTTGTCATCGACATGAAATCCATACATTTGAGGTACATTCGGGACTTAATTGGATTTCATTTCATTGCGTTATTACCTACTCCAACTATTGCACACACATATTAGAAGTATTCCGTACACAAACTTTAAAACGTAGAATATTATTTTAACTTATCTCTTTACCAGATCCATGGACCAAACAAATTAAAATGTTACTTTTGTTGAAGACCTCATGTGAATCGAGTCTCATTAAAGTACAAATAGCTTGCTTATAAATGGCCAATCGCGAATTTTAATAACAATAATCAAGATGTGTGGTACTTATACATTGTATCTCTTGACTAAGATGGGATAATAAAATCTTGGACACATATCGACAAGAAAGCGTACCTCTCACCTGCGATTTTATATACAATTACCTGTACCTGATGCATTACATACTTACTGAAGTAATCTTCTGGAAATAGTTATCTCTTTAAGTATACCAGTATAATTTATATTAAATGAGTGTATAATTAACCACTTATTCCAGGTTTTTCATGCGTTTTATTGGTTAAACTTGAAAGACATACTGCAAATAAGATAATTTACAAATCATCTTAAAAGTTGCAAACAATCATTCTACCAATAAAAATATAATAATGGAGGCATTTCATTATTTAAGGATACACTCATCCAGTTCCCTTCAGTTTTAATAACTCTATATAAAATAGATTTTCATAGCAATCTTATCTAAATCAGAAATAAACATTTAATTGTTTAATCTTTCATCCTACAATGTTAAAACCTTATTCTCCAAAGTCATGAGTTCCATACATTGTAAATTATTTAATTCTTCACTGCCCACTTCGGACTCGTAAAAACTAAAAAAAAATAAAAAAATAAAAAAAAATCTAGCGTCCATGGATCCGCAATAATCTAAAGCAAGCCTATATCTAATTACTGGCATAGTCATACAGACAGTCAGTTGGTATTTATTAAAGATAAATAATACTTTTAAATTGGGTTCCGCCGCGCGGGGAAGGTTCTTGGTCTGGTGGCGGAAAATCATGCTCAGCTCTCCGCCATCGCTTTAGTCTCGAAGCGGCGTGGTGTACCCACTACCCGAGCATACCAAACCATCTACACAAATGGTCTCTCCAAGTCCTGAAATATTATCACAGTTACTCGTCTAAAAACATTAGGTAAATGCCTTCATAAAGTCTCTGACTTATGGGAGGCCAATACTAGGTAGGCTTTTGAAAATTGCCGGAATAATATTACCTGTCTCATTTTTTAATCATCTTGCTTACAAAATAGCCGTGCTAAACAATAAGAAAAGCTTGCAAATAGTAAGATGTTGTATAAGTAACTGCCTATTAGTAATTGGAGACGAAGCATTCAAGATGTGTAATTTGTATAAATATAACAGTCTCGTATATTTGAAATCTTAAATTGTGCGTGCTCATTTTGTGTTGGAAGGCTATAACTGTTAGGAAACATTGTGTTCGGGGGGGGGGGGGGGGGGGGGGCTTATCAGAAATGAAAGATTAGGAATATGAGCTGACACAAGTATAATCTCTTTAGTCCCGCACCTACGGCGTTGGCAAAGATGTCTTGTCACTCGTAAAATTAACTTTTTACTGTTATTTTATGGACATCCTTGTCATGTAACTCCTTCAACCTCCCTTCTTTCCACCCCCTTTGCTAGACATTTCACCATTTCGCTGGATAAAATTAAACTTATTATATATATATATTTTTTTTTTAAGAATTCCTATCACTTTATAAATATGGTTTTATGAATATCGTATAAGTATAATAATCATTTTTGTCCAGCCCCACGCGCTGTCATCTTAAGAGGTGTCAAACGATCAGCTATTGCTAATTTAATTTTCAAGGATATGTATCTGTGTCTGAAATTGTAAAGTAGATATCGCAGGCAACTTTGTTATTCACTGAAATATTATAAAAGTATAAAATGTAATAATAAAATAATATATTACATGTTCAGCGATCTTAATGGCGGGTTTCGAATATCTAATGTGACAACAACACTTTGTAAGCTTGATTACTGTGCCCACCTGAAACTAACTCTTTGAAGCTTTGTGGTATTCACCTGCAGCTAAAGGCAATTTCCATTGGTTGGTTTATGAAGCAGCCCATATAAGTGATGGCCGGCATGACACAGGAAAGTCGAATATTATTTCAAAATAAAACCTGCCATGCTGTAGGGTAACAAACTCTAGCAGACCAAACTCATGATTAGAAATCAAAATGGCTTCTTAACTTTTACTTCACTCATACACAAGGAATTTGTGAATGAGTTATCAAATTATCGCTATTTGCAATCAACAGTACAATGCAATTTCAATGAATCACTTGAAATTACTAACTCATTTGTTATTGCAAACTTGAATAAAATTAAAATGTGACAGCAGTGAGCATGTTTGCACCAAAAAACAAAATTATGTTTTTACGTCAACAGTCTGGAATTTGATTTTAAAAGATTCTAAAATTATGCGATGCTATTAAAATGAGATTGTGTCGTATTATAATGTCAACTATGCACAACGACATATACAATTTTATATATCTTAGATTATATATGCGTTGGCTCGTATAAATGCATGCAGAAACCTCTTCTCGCCCACCTCTCGCACTCTCTTTCTCTGTCTCTCTCTTTCTGTACTTCCCTCCTCTCTATTTTAAGTATCATCCCGGATTATATTTCCTGGAAGAAGGAAGACGCACGTTCCAGCCATTTTCAGCCCTAGCTTGAGTATCACCGAAGATGATACTTTGCATGCGAATCATTCCGGGTCATTCTCTAGTAGAAAATTGGATTAATTCCATTCTTTCAAAACTCATTTTGTCTTTTGATACTTTGAATATTTCCATTTTTCACCGGTTATACCTACCATGCTGATATTCCTAAAAACAGCGGGTCATTATGAACAGTTTACGGCCGTTTATTGCTCTGGAATATGTAATAAACACTGATTTTATTATCACTTTACTTCGATACGTTTTCGCTGCTTATTGCTATTCATGGTCTTATGAATATTTTTCAAGCACTTAAAAATGGTCCAGACTTTTATGTACAGAAAATGTTTTTGACTGGAAAGGAATTTGTCTAAAACGTTTCGTTCTAAACCCGTAGGACGTAGGTACCCTCATACCCTGCCATGTAGCTAGTAAAATAAGAATGAAACTATCTGAAAAACTGAAAAGAGCGAACAAATCTAGGCCATGAGTTTCTCCAGCATAAAAACGAAACATATTTAAACCTTAGAAAGAATTTGAAAATGAATCTCAACCGCTTGTTTACGCGTGTGCACATGTTTGCCCACCGTTTTAGAACCCCCTTTCTGTATTCTTATAAGCAAACTAGGTCACGATATTCCTGGTTGATTTTAAAAGTTTCACTTTGAGTTGTTATAATGTTACGTGGTCCAGCTCACGTGATCGTATCATAGAGAGAACTGCAATAACTTTGAGGCGAAAACTTCACTTGATTCTCGTTCTAAACGATTTCCTTACGATCTCCTTCGCTACATGCATTTCTTGTACACAAATATTGCGGAAGTGAACATTCGTAAATTGCCCCCTTTGATAAATAAAGATTGATACATATGTCATGTGCATGGGCAAACGATTGAAAATGAAAGCTAATAAGTGAAGAGGTAAACCATGACTTATCCTTATACTTTTTTCATCTGATAATTCCAATACTTATTTATTATAAATATATATGTATCATGGCTGTGAATTTCGCCACTGCCGTGTTCGTATTTGTAAACTTTAGTATTCTTCTCATGGACAGATTGCTATCGTCGCTATATTCTTATCTTCGTATTACATTGAGACCGAGCCTCGGCCACAGCCTCAGCCCCAGCCTCAGCCCCAGCCCCAGTCCCAGTCCCAGTCCCAGCCCCAGCCCCAGCCCCAGCCCCAGTCCCAGCTCTCAGCCTCAGCCTCGACCGACTGTATAGGGCTAACACTTTTACGATCTCACTAAACAAACACCATTTTCACCACTTCTCATCGTCAGGAAGAAACGCCTATGGTAGCACTTTTCATTGCATGGCCCCTCAGCAAAAAAGAGAATATCCGAAATGACAACGGAAGACATCTTCAATTCACTGTACGGTATTCCGGTTTTAATCAAGACACGTATTCTCTTGATTGTCTTTCCAAAAACCGTGTTTGTTAAAGAACACTTCTGTCTTAAGGTCCGGACCTTACCGCGACCAGTTTGACCCCATAAAGAACATATCTAATAAATTGAGCAACGCTTACTATTCAGATAGAGAGGTTATTCAATGAAGTCAGTTGATTGGTGTCTGGTGATAAGCTTAGATAGAGGTGGACCTATAAGAACGTGTGAAGTAATGAAATAATCAGGGGTTGAGGTTTGAGAGCCCCCGGCCGGGCGGAACGTTGGCCGTTGCCCCCTGAAAAAGAGGGTGGTCAAGGAATTGGTGCGAGGGGATCAACTGATAGCATTATTTTACCCTCGTAACCCAACGTGCAGGGTAACATTCACACCTAAAGTAAGAAGAAGTCCTGTTTGACTTTACTACTCGACCAAGTATACCTTAAAGAAGATCCAAAGAGACATTAAAGAAGGGGTTTATTCACAGCCTGTCTTTGACGAAACGACTTTTCTTACTGTCATGTGTCTGCTAAAGATTGCTGTCTCAGAAAAAGTAGCTTTTTAAATTAAGAGGTTCAATGCATGTGATTTTTGACCATGTTGACCAACACAACTAATTTGAAAGTTGCATTGTAAAACTATATCAAGAATATCAAAGCTGGTGAAATAATTTCCCTAAAAACATTGAAAACTCCATAGTTGTTTCTTATTATTCCTACAATTAACCGATATTTTTCTTTCTTGGAACTCCATTGGTCTCTTTTGAACAATATTTTTTCATTTATCTCTGCAATGAAATTATGCATTACTTCATTGGTTGACATTTCAAATCTTAGCAAGGTAAGGGCAAGTATCAGCTGTATTCGCGGGTTTTCAGAAAATGCATGAAATGGCATGACCTAAGTCCTACTCACATTATACTTTTCAAGTACACTAAGATGCAAATTTCCTTGAAAGATTACTGAGGCAGATTGACTTACATTTCAAATCTTTTCGAAAATATTAATGTGTATATATAATAAGGTGTAATGGATTATACGATGGTAGATTTCGAGTGTTTGTAGTTTAAATTTGGTTATGTTATACTTAAGGTAATTTACTGGCAGGTAACATCAGACACGTGGCTTGCCCTTATCTGATATTTTCTTTCCTTTTCTTTCCTTTTCATTTCTTTTCCTTCTTTTCTTTTACAACATTCTTAAACATGCTGAAAGATATTGAAAAAGTTTCCGTTATCTCTTCTTCTTTATTAGTTTTATTCTAAATTAAACAATTCGCTCGTATCTGAGGCTAGCCAATGGAACTGCGTGATTTTACTTATTCATATTCATAGTAAAAAATTCAATAATCTTGGAAATGCTGCGGTTTGCCAAAATCCATCAAACTAAGTCAGTTCTGGCTCCCTCTTCTCCCTTTGCCCTCTTTTCTGCTGCCATGCTAAGAATTCACTATGGGGAAATGAAGAAATCTAGTGTAAGCCTTACATCCTTTAGCACGAGCAAAGAACAAGAAATATCTAAATGAAGATGTTTGTTTTCTTAAATATAAAAGATAGATTAGTATGACCTATTCTAATAATGAGAAATTATAGCATATGGAGGGATCGCTTTATATTAAATTACATTAATTTAAACAAATTTTAAGTATAAAAGCACCTATTTTGAAGATATTAGCTAAATTATACTGTACTGTTGATAAAATGTTGGATCAGTAGTACCTTCTTTGGCAACACAAGCTAATCCATCCCCTAAATTTTCAAATGCATTCGTTTTAAAGATGGAGAAACTTTTCCGGTAATAACCCTTTGATAAATAATGAGATTCAAATTTGGCCCTGGATCCTTTCATTGACAAATAAACCATCATCATCCCCTTATAAATTGCGTTTCATTAGTCTTACAAAGTGTGTAACGAATTGTGAATAGTTTCAAAGTGATACATACTCTACAATTAAATTCTTAACATCTTATTTCTATTCGTTATCCATGCAACAATTTAATAGTCTTGACATCCCTTCGAAGGAATACCAATTGAATATATTTCATAAATATGCTATACATTCAGAGCTATAGAATAAGGTTTACGTAGGGTAGAGAGCTTCAAATATTCTGTTTACACATCTCAAATTTAGTTTTTTTTTATACCCTACTGACACCGGTTTGAACAAAGTGTTATCCTGCTTTCTCAGCGTCTTGGGAGTTCAAGGAGGAAAGAATAATTTTGCTTCACATATAACGGGTGGTTAAGAAGTTTAGGATGCCGATATTATTGAGTAAAATACTCCGTTATGTTGTGCTTTGAAGGTGTACTGTTGCTTGTCATTTGATTAGGCTAGTTATAGGAGAGCGGCAAATGAGATATCTTATCTTAATTAGCAGTTATGTATATGTATCGTAAAAGCCCACACGCAATCTATTTTGAAACTTCGATGAGGATTTTTTCCGTTTCACATCTAGAGAAAATAAGACTATGTTTTAAAAAATTATGCAAAAATATATAAAACAATAAATCGGTTAAATTTTTAAAATTTCGCTTACTGTAATGACGTCATCTGTTCCATGAGAGTTATTTGAGTTACAATAAATTATATAATACAGAAAAAATATAATTTATTCGCATCTGTAGCATTTTCAGAACGCAGCTGAAAATAATAAAATTAAGAAAATGAAGTAGTAAATAATTGTAATAATAAATCGCCATGTTTTAAATGCTTTACTGTTGTTAAGTTATATGCATAATTAGGAAGAAAATGCTTGCAAAATATAGACTTATTAATTATTATTACACCTTGTGGCAAGTCCATAAAGAGCTCATACTCTTGTTGACCATATAGTATAATTCAAGATTATAAATCATGCAAGCAGCAATATTATATGTTCACTTGCAATTGCAACAAAATTACATTTTCAAGTACGTTGCAACTATTTATTTTATGTTTTCTAGGCTTGTTAATTCGCATGTTAATGTAATTATTTGAGTCGTAAACACGAGATTTAAATACAGGTAATTAAGTTTTGAGGTAAATTTTTGCATGACTGATTATTAAGTAGGGTACATTTATAGAGGACTAACTTTTCGAACTTTGGCAGCATTTTTTTATTTATAAGAAACATCAAGGAATTAAACAAATTGATGCGATATCAAGTTTTCGAAAGGTTGTCAAAATATGCAGTTTTATCCAAGAAAAATGGCAGACCAAAGTAAGACTTGGAAGCCCAAGTGTGTAGACCTGCACAATGTTCTTCTTATAAATGGCTTTCTGCTGGTATCCCTCCACACCCATCTCCCAACTCAAAAAATATATCTACGGTTCAAGCGAAAAGTTCGACGTTTTTATGTTAAAAGTTGAAATGCTGAAACGTGACTAAATGTAAAACAAACTTCACACGCCCCGTTCCTGCTTTATTCTTTCCCAACATTTCCAATTTTGAAGTTTTCGAGTAAATCCGTAGCTAATAAAAATTTAAAAATAAAGACCAAGTTTTTACTATTTGTCATGCAGTACAAGAAGAATTTTCGTCGATATATTAACCTATTCTATTCATGTCCTATTTGTCATGTTGGTATGTCACGTAGGTTCCTAACAACTTCTTAAGCCAGAGAATTTCAATCACAGGATGCAGCAACCCTTATTGTAACATAACTCAAGATTTCATTAAATTATTCTCACCGGCTTAGAACGATGAATGCTTAAATAACGCAGTATCTTTGCCTGCATCCGTCGTCTTTTCTCGGTATTTGATGTTACTTGAAAATATATAGTATCCCAATCAGGTCAATGGTCAATCTAAAAGATCAAGCTTATCAGCTTTAAGTGTGAAAGGGTGTTGAAAAATACTGGTCATAATGACCAAACATTCCATTCCTAGAAATCACAAGTTCAAACATTGCTATTTTCTTCAATTATCTACAAGTAAACACGCTGTAAAAGCATAACCAATTCATAATATTCATTCATAGTTAAATTCAATCAAATTTCCAGAAATTACCAGCAAATCATTTGATATCTTATTATATTCCCACAAACGACTGATGCTAAATATGTTTTTAAATTGATTTCAGTTCTTTCCTTTGCAATTAACAGCGATCTAGTTCACGAGTATTCCGCACTCCAAACAGCGCCAAAGATGCGTTCCCCCCTCGGCCATGTTGGTATCGACCATCGCTAGGCCAGCCTCCTCGCGCGTGATTGGTAGGACCACCATTAAACAGGGAGACAGTATACCTCACTTCAGTCGACTAAGCTTGCTGCTTTGTGCTGAGACTTTGCCAAATGTTTTGTCTGCTTGCTGCAGGCTCATCCTTATCCCTTATACCATTACCCTGAAATGGGCGAACCCTTCTGCCAACCTCATTTCTACCGGTTAAACAAATCAAAATTTGTGCTCTCTTTGCGCAAAAACGATCATATTGTTTATTCATTGCTTGGCTGGGTGGACGATCGCTCACATTTTTAGAGCCAACGTGAATGAGAACTATTATTTTCCGCAAAATTGAATTTCAAGAGTTGTAGTCAAAATTAATGGCTTGGAAAAAAACTTTTGGCAAAAGAAGAGAAAAAATATTATTTACTATCGCCTTGTACAGATGAGATTAATAATAGATACTGAACTATATTAAAATGTGTTTTGTGGTCTCGAAAGAACATGTTTTAGACAGCACCAAATAGATGAAAACAGTGGTGGTCAGTGTTACTCAAAACATACTATAGGCATAATTGTATTTAGATTGACATTCTTTGTTCAGTTTCTTCTACTGAACAGTTTTCAAAAGGATTGGGTGATGAACGTATAGAAATTGCTCAAAAATAGGACTGTCAAGAGATTCCTGGGGTGTATTTTCCTGAAAGCAATATATTATGTAAAACTATTCGTCAATTTCCGTTCAAATGTCTCTAAAGCAGTTTTCCGATATGGTTCAAGCACCGGGAAATACATAAAACACACAGCTTGCTATTTTCCAGAGGAAATTTGATTTTCTCCCCATCTTGGGTAAAACAAAATGCTAGAAAACATTGCCTATATTTTCGTAACGGTTTAAAAACTCTTTAAAATTCGCTTTTAGTGACAATAACTATTCTTAACCCACAGAAAGTAAACAACACAAATTAAACAGCTTAAATAGGCCATTCAGAAAAGACATTTTCACATTAATATTGTTTAGAAAGTAATAAATTCAAAACAGTTGTAAATTCTGTCTGGTG
The DNA here is from genome assembly GCA_947568835.1 of Protonemura montana. Lineage (NCBI taxonomy): Eukaryota > Metazoa > Arthropoda > Insecta > Plecoptera > Nemouridae > Protonemura > Protonemura montana. The sequence continues at coordinate 3,339,643 of OX387604.1, read as the reverse complement.
TTGACTAGCATATCCAGAAGCCACGGTCTTAACTTGTAGTATAGTTTTTTGATGGCTTTCTTTTACTAGAGTCGTGCATTCATTCATGTGGAGCTCTTAAGTGACTGGCCTACTCGAGGGTGGGTGGGGGTGGGGGTGGGCGAGGGGGTGTTGGTTTGAGGGGACTGTTAAGCGATTTATTGCCTAGTGGACGATGTCATAAACACTGATTATGACCTGTACACTTCACACAGCCAGGAATACAATTTATATCTGTACTATCGACATATAAGTGACTAAAAAATTTCACATATAGTTGATACGTTTGATTTTCTCGATTCTTTTTATCCGAACTTCGATTGGTTGCTTTTTTTGTTTTATCATCAGTTGACAAAAAATGTCATCAGGTTTGAAATGGATCAAGATTGTAATAGGGGGACACTTCCATCATGGCACCTCCACCACCACGAATCTATCAAATTTCCTGTATTTTATATCTCTCGGCGTCATCGAGTGGCTATTCGAGGAAAGATTTTTCCATCAAAATTTTAAATTACTAACACCACGATCTCTCTTTGTGTTTTCCAGGCTGAGAAGATATTTTCATCTTGGTAATGTGATTTAACATTTTCCGAAGTGGAACTTCCAAGCTATCTCCGTTTTGCTAAAGGGTAAGTAATAAGAAGCCATGTTTATCTTAATGATCTTCATGATAAGAGCAAAATTATTTATCAGTAGAAATGTGATTGTCTAGTTTTAAAAAAATGGATTTATTTGGCCATTTCTAAAAAATTCATGAAAAATACGTGAAGACTCTAAATTAAACTCTCTCAACATACACTCCCAGAACTACATTCCCAGAACTACATTCCCAGAACTACATTTCCAGAACTACATTCCCAGAACTACATTTCCAGAACTACATTTCCAGAACTACATTCCCAGAACTACATTCCCAGAACTACATCCCTAGAACTACATACTCTAAACTACTTGAAAATCTCATAGGAAATATCTATCTATAAATTCGAAGTCGTAACATGATAATGCAATATCTAGATTTCTTGACGACATGCACCCCACGAGGAATGTGTCACGTGGGGAGCATGCGCCTGCCACTGTATACGAGATGAGAAACACACACATAAAACTGAATAGTAATGCAGCCGCGCCGTGAAAAAGTGCTCCAACTTTAAGCCATTTCATTTCAACAATTCAAAGCGATGAATTTATACGTTCGCATTGCCCTAGGCTACCCTTAATTAAAGCAGGCTTCATCCTGGGTAGGTTTAATAATTGGCCGCGTATTATGAGTGCTTGACTCATTTGAAATTGCAGAAAGGAGTGAAGGAACGCTGGCAGTGGAGTGAAACTTGGTGTACCATAGAATGACAGATGGTTACGTGACGGAGATGCACGCTGTAAACATAGCTTTCCTCAATCTGTTTTAAGTAAATCTCTGTAAACTCTTTTGACGCCTTCCATCTCAGTGAATTCTCAAGTCTAAACACACACGTTCTTGGCAGGTTTGCTCACATCTTGCTCCGATTGAGGGACAGCCGCAGCCTTTGCCAATCTTGGTGCACGTGATCATGGCTCGTGTGCTTTCCCAAATCTGATTGGTTGGAAAACTAGTGAAGTCGTTGTCAGCCCTTCGTTTTCCTTGACAGGCACGTGACCTATGAGAAGATGCCGAGATTAACATTGTCCCTTATGCTGTTTACATTCAATCACTTCGGTCCTAAGTCCACCCTCTTTCCACGCAAGCTTTCGACGCAGACACAAAATGAAGGGAAATATTCTCGACATTTTCGTTTTCTCAACAAATCTTGTGAGTTTTCGAAAACAAGACGATTCCATTGACAAATATTTGTTGGGATTAAAGAAAGCTTTCGTTGATATGAAAGCGATAAACGATGTGTGAGCATAGTTTCGTCTTTCAAACTGTGGGAAAGCGTTGAAAATTTGACAAAAGTTGTACATTTTGTATGTTTAGGGTAAAGCTATTATACAGTGCTTTGAAATGATCGGTTACGGAAAGATGTAGTCAGAGCAGCGTGCTAACTATTTCTAACAGTCGCGATTTCCCGCACAGAGTTCCAGTCGCCGTTTAATCACACGAATAAAACGTCATGTGCATTGATGCATCATTCATGGACTTTTTTTTTGTTGTTAACCAAACGTATGCAAGCAGAATTGCTAATTAATTTCAAAGCCGAGACTGCGAGGATGGAGCGAATCAGTTTCTCGGATAATAAAATATCATGGTTACAATATCTTTATTATCAACTTGGGGGGCAAAAGGTGAAAGTTGAATGTCAATAAATAAAATATTTATTGATGAGCTAATAACATCTGGTGTTCTATGATAAGCGATTTGAATGCAGATCTTATATGGGTAGTGTTTCGCTACCTTAACATGAATGCACATCTTAAGATGCAATATTTAAAACAGCTTTATAAGGATCATGTTGGTTGTATAGACATGTTTTAAAAGTCGCAATATTTTATAAACGTGGAGAGAGATCTTGCAGAACTACAGATTTGATCAAAATCGACATTGATCAGATATTTCGTAAGGCAGATGCAATTTGTATTTCGTAGTTTTCTTTTTGAAAGGCGTTCAGGCAAGCTGGGATGCAAATGTTTACGCGAGGAAGATATACTTTGTATTGACTGATGCTATGCCAAAAGAAATAAACATACGCAGCTTAGATTGCGCTGCAAAGAAACAAAGCAACAGGGATACAGAGCCAATTGCTGAGTGGCACCAGCATTTTGAAAACCAGAATCTCGATATGCCATGGCTAATGCAAGATGAAAAGCCTTCTACCAGATTTTGAGAGGGGAGATTTTTCCACCAGTCCAATTTTAGAAAAAGGTTTTATACAATACAATTTGTGTCTGGCACACTTATAAAAGCTGGATATAAAATGGCGTATGTACGTATAGTCTATTGGCTCGCAAGATATCTCACATTTAAAATGCGTAGCGAAACGTAACCACAGTACCTATACATGAAACGCTTTTACCCTCTGTAAATATTTGAGTTAACGGTTTAAAATGTTTAATGTGTTCAAGTATATAGTATAATGTTTTACAATCAAAACATGGACCGCATTTCAGCATGTGATACAGTTAATTCTGTTTAATACAAACAACCCTGCACGGCTGAAAAGTCATCCTCTTTATAATTTTAATAGAAGGTAAAATTTCACGCAACACAGCCCTTTCGAAAAATGAAATTATACAAGTCAACTCTTTTGTATTTATTTATCACAGTATTTTTTTCAATGACCTACTATATCTACTTGATTTACAAGCTTCGCCTTGATCTTCGGTTCTTTCCTAAGTCAAATAACTAACGTGTACTTATTCTTGTGTATGGTTTGTTGCAGGAGGATTCGCTGTTCGTTACTCCCTTCCAATCTGGCTGGCTTAAAAGGTATGGTCACAAACCAATATCTTTTTTTATCATTAAGTGCTATGAACTATACCTAAATGCATGCACAAAAATAATAATCTCTGCCAAGTAATGAAAATTCCTTTGAAGCTTGTTGTCTTGCAGTTTTTAGTTTCTGACGATGAGTTTTGAACATTTAAGTAGAACCTCTTCAAATCTTATAGGAACCAGTATTTCAAATATTCATTCTCTTAACGATCTCATTTTTAAAACGTACCTACAGTTTAAAACTTTGCAAATGAACAGTCTATTTAGCTATAAAATCGCGCTCGAGAAATATTTAAGTTGTGGCTATTCTCTGTTTAATTTCTTACAAGATTTGTGAGGTCCAATTTTTCTTACGGCTTTTGAGGTCTATCTCAGAGTTAATATGCATGTGGTTTCCACAGCTCTGCTCATTTTCATTACTGTCATTTTCTCTTTCACCAACTAAACAAAAGAAAAGCAATAACATGTTCACAATGCAACCACATAACACATAATTATTCTTCGATTTATCTATCTAAGTTTTATGTTGGTGATGATGACCATAAATCAGTAATCAGTAGTTGGTTTACTCTTATTTCCACAAGCTAATTATTTTATGATTTAGTAAAAAGAAAAGGCATGTGTAGTGTATGAGTAATTCTGTGTATGAATGTGTGTGGTCGATCTTTCATTAAATATTATTAATTGCAATTATATCTTTATGATGCACACTTTAAAATAATTATGAGCTATCGAAAATGGAAAAAAATTAAAAATCTAAAGAATTGCGTCATGAAATTTTACAAGACAATGAACTACAATAAGAGTCAATTAAAGAGACGATTGTTATTAATTTCTGAAGAATTATACGATATCTGTTGCCTATGACAAAAATTAAACTGCTTACTTTTTTTTCGAAAATCAAAAAGCAACACTTTATTTAACACTGAAGTATCAATTTTTCACCTACCATGTATAATTTTACAAAAATCACCTCACCTTAGCTTTGCTACAGTTTTTTCATTCTTATTGCCAAGTTTCTATTGAGACATGTAGATGTCAACACATGCTCGAAAATGCATGTGACCCCCGAATGAATCAAGCTAGTGTTCGTTTGTTCTGAGCATAAAGCGTATAACGGAGACCAGTCGAACTTCTCTTAGCACAGGGCAACTCACCCCTGCGTTTTCACCCTTAGCTCCTTCCTCCCCTCCCTTCCCCACGCGCCGTCACCACCCTCAGCCCATCACAAGATTTGGTCAGATCCTATAAACATACTTACAAATATCTACTCGAAATTCAATCAGAACGCATTTAGTATATGAAATGGCAAGTCATGACTATATCAAAATAACGCATTTATGGAATAGTATAAAAAAAACTTCGATAAAAATGAACCGAATTGAAACGTAAAATCTGGGAGACTTAAGACGTATAGTTAAGTTTTGATTCACCTGGTTAGAACAGTAGCACAGCACTTTTAACTGAAACGACGCCGATGCCGAGACATCTTCTATGCTTCGAGACGGCTAGCGGTCTGGCACGGCACCTCCACCGACCACGACGCTACCGTGCAGACAGAGCGAGACGCAGCGTTGGCTTGACTAGCTCGATTCAAACTAGATCTCTACTCACTTAAATTCAGGAGACACATTTCTAACTTATACTCTAGATTTTGCTTTGAATAATAGTAGAAACTATGAGAGAATAGGAGACAAAAAATCAATGATACTGGCCTACTTACTTGTTCCCGCCTAACTCGAGGGTCCAACTCAATATAAAGACGTAAACGATTCAAAGTAAAGAGGGTTTTTGTGACGGTTTTGTGTAAAGCCCAATAAACTTTCACCTGAAACCTTTTCGACTAAAAAAAAAAGGGTGCTATTTTGACCAGCAAAACTGTACAAACAATCGGTAATAGCTAACACAACATAAATGCGAATATTGCGACTGAAAAAACAGGTGATGGTTAGCTATTTGGCACTGTACGCCTAGTATTTTCAATGTATATGCCGTTAGTACCGACAACCCTATGGTAGCTTTAGCGTTTCTTCAAAGTACCGGCAGATAGCGCGCGAAGCGGCGTCGTATGACGAGGGGTCCCGGGTTGTTCCGAACAGCAGCGCCTTGCCACCAGACTGAAACATAGCCGGCTAGCAGTCTGTCGCTTTTCCTCGTTGTAGTTGGACGCCCCGAGCGCGTCATCTCTCGCTAGTGGAACACGACGCACGAGACACATCAGTCAAAGGAATCGGCATATTTTATTAAGAAACATACGACGATTTGGTTCTTGTATTCAGTGTAGGCCAACTCACGTACGCGGGTTTGTTTGATTATTGAAAAAAAAAACGAAAAAAAAAATTTCGGCTTCGGAGAAATTTTACCCTTGGTTATATACAAAAAGTGTACCACTTTTCAAACCCAAAAGTTGCGGCGCGCATTGTGTTCGAAACTATACCACGGAAAATTAAAAGAAAAAAAAATTTGTTCTACATAATATTGGTTGTTATGTAAAAGGGGTTAAAGAAAAGTTATTTTACCTGTTAACTTTCACAAGCGTGTTCGCGAGCTAGGTTTACGATCCAACGAGTGTTTTATTGCTATACAATTTACCGTATTTTCAGAGAGGATAGTAAAAGCTGTTGGGGGTACTTTTTTTTTGCTAACACCTGCGTACGGTGCGGTCAGCGATCGGTTGCTATTGACAACGATCACGTCATTTTCTTGTTACGTTTTCAAACGTGAAAATTCTGGGAAAACCGTTTGAAAAAGTTGACTTGTCATTAGCGTGTTTACTGCAGACAATCGAAGTAAACCTGAGTGCTAACGTCGTAAACAAAACATTGCTAGAATCTTTTATCAACTGATGACTCAATTCGGCGAATTGACAATTAAACCCGATGTAACAAGCTTTGTGATATGATTTGTGATTTCCATTGTCGAAGAACCTTCTCTTCACTCGAGTGTACATCACCACCTTGCATGTGTCGTGATTTTTCGAGTCTCGCTTGCTAGTTGTCAACCTATTTGCATCCGACAAACCAACGTCTCTTGCTTGACAATTGATTTACAGATAAGTGACATAATCTAACGAACATTTTCTTTTCTTTCCCGAACTGCTCGTCGTCCTATCACCGATATCTCCATCGTGACGTAACTTCAAATCACTCGCCGATTTGATCGAACCCGTGCGTATGTACTCACTGGTATCTGCTGACCCTCGTCCCGCACTGCACCCCGCACTGCGCCCCTCACTGCGCCCCGCACCTGGGGGATATCAACATCGGTGCCCACCTCGACTACTGCCCACCATGTCCACGCTGCCCACCACGCTGCACACCACGCTACACCTGCAATTCAACGCACGTGCTAATCTGCAATAAACTGCACTCGTATCGACTACTCTGACGTCATCGACATCGACGATTCCGTCCAACAATCAACTCAAAAAACACCATACGTCCAAAAACGGTCAAAACCGTACATCTTTACCCACGACTGGGTAACAACTATCATCTTGTATTACGCTGTAATCATCAATCATCATCATTATTACCGATCCTGGAATCGAACTGGGTCCCCTATACGATGTGGGGCCTACAGTCACGACATCAAATTCCACCACAGCCGGGGGAGGAAATTGGTGGGGCACTACCATGATGAATGGCCCACTATACGAGGACTCACCTCCCGCTCCCCCGCCGTCCTCCAGCCAGCCCCCCGCGTCGACGCCCACCTCCCCCGCAACCGTTCCTCCTCCGACGACGGCGTCCACGTCGTCGACGTCGCCACCACCGAACACCACCCCCTTGCACATTCCCGCCAAACGACTTAGTTATGAAGACAACTCGGTGATTCGGCATGCCCACCATACTCAGCCATGGAACTACTCTACCACCGACAACCACTTCGATGCCAGTCTCAACCATCACCAGTATGCGAGCACCCCTACGTACTACAACCTTGCGGGAGATGCAAGAGACTCAAGGAAAGCGACGCCGGCACTCAGCTTTTGGTCACCGGCGTCGACAACCCCGGGCGTCGATTATGGGAAGTATGGCTCTGGTGGGGTCACTTCTTCGGGACCTATCGGTACCTCGGAAGCTGCGTCTTCATGCCATCAAAGCTTCTCGACGCAAGGATGGTGCAACTACTCAATGCCGTACTCAGGAAGACATCACGAGAGCGGTCATCAGCCCGTGCCATATTTAACTCCCGCTGACGACAGAGGGAGGGTTGCAGCAGCCATGGCCGACGCCGCTGGCTTCTCGCACGAGGGATATGGACTGAGAAACTATGCTCCCGAAGCTGTAACAGCGACGCCGTACCCTCCTCCAGGTAAGATGAACAGCTGACTCTTTGAATCTAGTAGCTATCTTTCTCTGTCGCACGTGCGAGCTCTATTCTTATCTCTCTCTCTTCTGCTAGAGGCAAGATCTCGCTTAGAATTGGGAAACTAGGGGACTACGGCATGAAAATGGTCACTGAGTAGGTCTTTTGACTGAAACGGTTTCGTTTAGATTTAATTCTCTGACTGCGGACAATCTAACAAGACCACAGTTGGGTGTTTATTGTTGGTTTATTTGATATAAACATCGCTTTTTGATGGTGATTTCAATTATAATGAGAAATTAGATCGACATATTGCGAGTGAAACTAATTCATTGATCCTTTAAACGCCAAGTCTCTCAAGTTTGTATCTCTTAATCGTGGTTATGATAATTGTTTTCAAGCATGAGCAGCCACTTTGGCAAAGTTCCATTCAATAAAACATGTAAGTTCAAATGTTATTGTACATGGTTTTATTATTGTTATAGGGTCTAAAGCGTAAAACCAGTTTCAAGCAGTGTATTTCCGATTCATTTGCATGTGCCTTGTGCTTTGTAGGTATTTTAGAAAATAATTGTTCTTGACTATTAATAACGCTTCCAGTTTGATACGATTCCATGAAGTTGAAAAGGTAGCTCCCAGCCCTCTTACCACTAAAAATGAAATTCGAAACGACATTCTCTGTAGTGCAGATCACAACACTTAGATTCGAAATTTTTCCTTCGTTCGTCTCTAATGATTATTGACTTCCTTCTGTTCTGTCCACTTGTCTAAGAATCCATTTCCATCAAAGCGTACCGCCTTTTCAAAAAACTCGAGGCAAACACTTTCCTATACTTCTCCACATCTCGGGCTCAAAACGAACCAAACTCCCAAAGCCAGATTTTCAACGGTCTCACCTCCTTCATTTCTCACTTCCTTGTTTATCTTAATGCTTTCCTTGTGTCTTTTCTTTCTTTCTCTGTCTTTCTCCTTAGTGTTCCCCCGCCAGCCAGCAAGTTTTTCTAGCCGACTCTGACATAACGAGCATGTCGTAAACTCGTCAACTACTACTACTGGTATTTATGACTTGTGTGTGCGCGGCTATAGAGTATGCCGGTCCACGACACTGACCTACACTTTAGTCATTTACACGAATGTGCATTTTATAGGTTAAAATCACACGTTGTTACATTAGAACCGATTTTATTAAAACAAATTAATTACCAGGTATTTTTTATTTTCGATTATTTTTGTTCAGTGGTAGACGGCGAGGCTTAGTCCGTGATTTTCTCGCTACTGGGACGAGTAAAGCATTTGGTTACTAATGTATGCTAGCAAGTCACTTCGCTACTAGCTATTCAAGTATCGAGTAACCAAGAAACTCTAGGTATCTGATAACAGAACTGGCAAGTAATACACGGGAAAATAAATAATCATTGACACCGCTTGCGTGTGATTAGTTAAATACATTAAGATATTTGCAGTTTCGATTTGATGAAAATATCGACTCATAACCATCACTATTTTGTTAGTAATTTGATCGTTAGATATTAGTACATTCAAATATCGATGGAACGATTTCTTCCTAGCTTGAATCTATTTCGGAGTGTTGGTCAATAAATAAATATACTTATATATATATTTTCAATGTTTGGATTTTGTTGAAATGTCGATCCAACTGTTTCCTAGCACTAAAGACAAATCGAGGTAATATCGTGAAAACAATTGTTCTCTCTTATTTCGTAACGTTCCAACTAGGATGAGATTAAAGTAAGAAACGGAATATTACGTTCTGCTCGGAAATTTGAACTTTTGATTTACAAATTTTAAATACCAAAATGACTACTTTCAACGGTTCTGAAACATAATTACCAGGATTTTTAGATGATGCTATCAAAAATCAATAAAATAATAATCGAGCCTTTATAATTTACTTAACAAATTATGCCAACATAAGTGAAGCTTGCAACGTGAAACACCTGAGAAGAAAATCTTTGATGTCGTTTTTTTTTTGTAGTCACAAATTAGAGGACGAAGCAAAAGCTAAAGAAAAGAATGTCAGCTGTCTAAACATGTCTCTGTACTTTATGTTGGGTCGAATCAACCTAAATATAAAGGATTCCATCCTTGCTCTTTTAAACCATCTGGATGTGAATAATTTTAACTAGCAGTCATTGCAATGTAGTTTGTGGTTACAGAGTTTTGGTTACAAGTCAGGGTTATGCTAACTATAGGTTCGAAATAATATAATCACAAAACAGAACAAAATAACACAACTAAACCGCTCAAAGCACGCCGATATCTACCACTAACCTAGACAATTTCAGAATATTCCATTTGATAAAACAACGTTCTAAATAAATATGATTTCTCGTAATAACATGTCATCGCTCTACACGTTCAAACTGGCAAGCTAGCATGTATGCACTCCCCAGAGAGCTTCATCCCTTGACTTTTGCTAGTGTCAAGTTTAGTCTCATAGATGGCGTTGGCATGGCAGTTATTTTCAAGTGATTTCGTCGAGCAGTAAACGCAATGATGGGTGGAGTGAGGCGGTAGGGGAGGGGAGGAGGGTTCGGAGCGGTTGTAAGTTGGGGAAGTTGCCTGGCCATGGTCGCGCTGCCTGCTCTTTCAAGTTTCAGCCCCCATGCGTGGCGTGACTTGGCTTTATTCCACACTGCACCCTCACCAAGTCTATCTCAACGGCAGTCTCTAGCAAGCAGTCTCCCTGTCACCATCACAAAACAGTCAACACAGCATCACTCTTCAGCCTAAAAACATTCGCGTCAGATGAGCAGTTTATTCATCTCTTCAACAGCTGACTGACGTTGATTCGCTTATGTTTTGCTCCTTAATGATTAAGTTATGTGTGCTAGTTTTTAATGGCACTATCATATCGTTATAAGCACTCTGGACTTAATCAGAGTAAAAAAATATTTGTCACATTTGGATGAACAGCTGATGTGTAATGCTAGTTTACCCTAGGTTTGATTGGCAGTTGTAATTTATTAATTGATTTTGAGTGAAAAGGGAAGACATGAAAAGTCTATGCCGGGAAGAGCAGAGTGTTTGCATTTGCAATTGGTATATTAGAAGGAAAAGACAGCTCTAGCAATTCTTATGAAATGAATACCAAACCAATTACAAGTTCATCTTACATTCTGAAAGACCACGTTCATGAAGGGTACAGGTTAATGTATGTTTAAACAATTTCCAGATTTTCTGACATAAAACTGATTGCCAATTATCGAGTTATTCCTGAAACTTATTTGAGTTTAGATATATTAGATGTTTTCCTCGTTTTGAAACCTCTTATTGAAACAAAAGAAAAATATCAAAAATGATATAAAAATAATTTATTGGGTAGTCCATATAATTTTAGCCCCACGACTGCAGCACTCTTCTTTATTTGCTCAAAACTAAAAAAAACGACTTATTATTTTCTGTAACACGTTTTATTTTCTACAAAGTATAAGTGTATCTACTTTTCTTATCATCGTTATTTGCGCTTTATTGAAATTTATCGCGTTTTTACCAACTAATTAAAGCTTCGAGTTTAATTAATTCCTTAATTAATTAAACATCTAATATAGTATTTCCATCCGAAATTTCGTACATAATTACCCGTTGGCGTTTTTCATTTGCATAAAAATGAATTCATCTAAATTTAAACAACATTTCCTTTGACGCACAAGGATACCAACTGCGAAAATATCCAGAGTGACCACGACGAATTTACACTCTTTTGAAAAAAAAGTCATCATTGATGTACGAACCATCACTTCAGGTTACGCGTAAACTATGTGACATTTATTGCATCAAGAAAGAATTTTTAGCCGTGGAATTCGAATGGATTCATGACATTTACCCTAATGGAACACACAAGAACTAATTGACACTGCATCTTCAAATATATAATTAGGAAACCATGTTAGTTGAAAATATTTAGGTACCCAAAAGACTGACTGGTCAAAAAATTAACATATCCATGCAATAATGATGTAGTTGAACATATCAGATCTTCTCCAATCCACCAGTCTCTCTCCTCTACTCCCACTTTAACGGCACCTCGTTTTTTCGACATCTCTTTTCTTCTTTCTCATTCCCGCATAAGTTTCTTTCATTTGTGAAAAGTCACAATCGCAAACATCTTGTATTTATCACATGCCTCCCATCGCTCACCCACTTTCTCTCTCACTCCATCTTCCCTCACTCGTCTCTCGCACAATCTGTCCATCAACCTATCTCTTTCTATCGTCACCAAGTCTCTGTCTCTCTCTGGCTCGTCATCATTGCCACCTACTTTCTGATCTAACCCACCAAAATCTTCGGTTGCAACACAACCTTCAGAGAATATATTACCAAAAGCAAAACATTTGACCAAAAAATCAACTTATTTAGAACGGTTGTGTTAGTTTGATGCCAGGGCGTCGCTTTGTTCCTAGTTCCCCGCCGCTTCCCTACCGGTTCTGCGGCCGGTTCCGCGCCGGTTCCGCGCCGGTTCATGGGCAGCCGTCAGGATTGAAGTGTCGCGGACAGGGGCGGCACACTCAAATTATCAACAAGCACCACTTGGAGAATAATATTAGCACATGTGCATGTGCATTATGTAAGCCTAATGCAAACACAAACATGCGCGCTGAATTCAGCGTTGATGTATCGTTGACGTAGAAACTCATTCCGCTCGACCTACGGATTAAAATTATATGATTGCATAACCCAAAATAACGGATATAATTAGATTTCGATGATTAAAAGAACTGCCCATTTGTTCGTGACTTTTTCACTATGAATATTTTCATACATCTTCTCCGATTAGGTGTGGGAAAGTTTTATCGGATTAGGTCTTTACTCTTTTTCTTTGAATTAAGGAACGAGCTAAATTGTCGCAAGGAAATTTTAAGCATGTACGCTTGGGTTGGACCATGGTCTGCATAATTTCATACCACTTCACACTGCTGAAATATCGGTGACGTAACATATGTTACAACGAACACTTTACCACGTGTCTGACTCCAAGATTAAGGAAAAAAACAAAGCAATGTTTTGAGATAAATACCATGTGATGTATTGGACTTTAATTGGGCATGCAGTCTGCTGGGTTTGAAAGGCGAATCTTTAGCATGCTCTTTAGCTTTCGTTGTCAGCGGCGTAGCGTAGGCTTCAAAATAGGGCTATTGACCCAGGTGCAGAGAACAAACGAATATAATTTGATCATTTGTAATCCACAGTCGTAATGATCGCGCATTTTTTTGGTTCTTTCATAGGCGGTTCCTTCAAGATACCATGCGGGATTTATATTAGTACCTTGCGTGCAAATCGGCTATGTCAATGAATAACTGGAAAGTCTAATAGGTCTGCATAGTCGGTGCTTGGATACAATTTGCTAGGTGCTGCACTTCCAAAATTCGTGGGTTTGATAAAAATAACATTGACATTTATTTTCCGGCATTTTAATATCGAGAATGTTATGAATTTGGATTGGCAAGTCGTAAATTTTTCTTGGTTTCACTTCAAAATGTTGTCGATTTCATCGGCCATCATAAGGCAAGGTGCATAAGGTGCAAAATCGGTTAACACTTCTCGGCAACTACAAAGAATGTCTGCCATCTAATTTACAACCTGAACCAACTCGCTTGTCGATTCGCTACGGATATATGTTGATTATACTCGACTCTCCTTGTTATCAGTTGATGTCGATTTAGTAAACCAATTGTAGATTCCAAGAATATGCGGCGACTAAAGAAAAACTAATCTTCATTGAATCATTTAATAGCCACATAAAATTGACGAAAGACCCCATTAAAAAATATAGTTATTTACTAATTTTTTTTTTGAAAACTACAAAATAAAATAATAGGTTATAAAAAAAACATGGAAAATACAAGCTGTAGTAAAACCACATATTTTTTTTTTTTTTTTTGCTTTTTGTAATCCAGATTTTATTTCTGTATGAAATAGAAGATCACAAATAACTTTCCTTTGTAGTAAACCAGTCAATATAATTGTTCCGATTTTTGATGACTTCTAGTGACATTTACTGCATTTTTACATCTCAGAGGCGCCATATTCCCCAAATAAACATTTCATGACATAATAGAAGAAATACCCTTCCATGAAATTAACACATTTATTTCCAATTTCAATGTCCCCACACTGAGATAGACTGAGATTGGTAAACGTGATCGATGCTTGGCCATGACAGATTCTCCAATTTAACTAAACATGTCACGGCCCAGGACACCTATACCTGTACCTCCCACATCCACAAGCATGCCAGGAAGTTAGCATGCGTCAACTGCTTGTCTTATCTTCGTCTTGCCCTTAGCGTTCTGTTTCGTTGTCTTTATGTCGTAATGGCCGTCATGCACACTTTTATCAACAGCTTGGTTTTCCTTACTTTGCCCGCATAAATCTTCACCTGGGTTATAGACGCTTGCAAAATGTCATCATTCAAAACGTGCACTTAAAATTCGTTTTAATTCAGTTGATCTTGTGACGTATTCCTTTATATTTATAGAATATATTTGTGAGCGGGTGATTGACGTGGTTGATTTTAGGAAGGAAGAAGGGGGGAGGGGGGGGGGGCAACTCAGTCCAAAACAAAATGATTGCTTATAATTCCGGTTTAGGAATATTTTATTTTGGAATTGGGAAAAATTTATCTAGTCATGTTCAGTAGAATAGCCAAAAATAAGACTATTTCGCGTATTTATTTTTGTGACATTAACAATGTGTAGAGTTTTCATCAAATAAATAAAATTGTTACTATTTTTCTCTCTTTGACATTCCATGTTTTGATTTCCTTTGATGACAAGAATAGAATACCACTTAGGAACAGAATACGAAACTGTTAAAACAAATTACAGTAGGCGATAAGCTTGCTTGGCTTAAGTTCATAACTTCATAACATTTGCTAATTACGTAAATGGCATTGCAAAAAAACGACTCGCGTGAAATACAAGAACCTGTCGCGCTCCCTGCATGGTCTACGCATTTATAGCTGAACCTGCTACTGCTTGCTGACTGTGACAACTGTACTTTACTGTACTGTACTGTACTGTACTGTACTGTACTGTGCAATAATGTTTGTTTCAATTTCTTGCTCTTCTACTCTGGCTCTTTCTACTGTTTGCTGACTGTGACAACTGTACTCTACTGTACTGTACTGTACTGTACTGTACTGTACTGTACTGTACTGTACTGTGCAATAATGTTTGTTTCAATTTCTTGCTCTTCTACTCTGGCTCTTTCTACTGTTTGCTGACTCACACTAAGCTTGTGTTATGTCGTGTGGATGTTCGTTTCATTTGTTAGCTACGACTGTCTAATGGTGTCAGTGATGTGGGGAACTCCCCCCTCCTCTTTTTTCCCGGCAGGCTCGCTGTCATCAATGCAAGCTGGAGGCGCTGGTTCGAACCCCTTGGAGTGGACAGGCCAGGTGACGGTGCGGAAGAAGCGCAAGCCCTACTCCAAATTCCAGACGCTCGAGCTGGAAAAGGAATTCCTTTTCAACGCGTATGTCTCGAAACAAAAGCGATGGGAACTAGCGAGGAACTTGAACCTTACCGAACGTCAAGTGAAAATTTGGTTTCAAAATAGGCGGATGAAAAATAAGAAGAATAGTCAAAGACAAGCAGCGCAGCAACAGAATGCTAATAACAATAATAGTAGTAACGTAAATAATCAGAATCATCATTCGGGGAATAGTCATCACCATCACCATTCGCAGCACCACCACGTTACCGCTGCCACCAACGGCTCTATTGGGTCTAAACACCATCAGTGACCTTTGCCCTCCGGGGTGGTCTTCAACCACCACCAGCAATTCCACGGTGTCGCTACTTAAGTAACACACATCACCAATGGCACTATTTATCAACCAATGAATAGAGATAATTCCAATTGATAACAAACATTTTATACATTTGGATTATTATATTTTGTGTCGAACTCTAGATTATTGGAGCGTGGGTATAGTCCCTATGCGTCGTTCGCGAGTTGTGTTGGAAACAGATATCAGAGTTGATATCGAAATGGATGTTGTACTTGATTGTGATGCGTGGGATTGGGATCGGGATCGGGCACGAAGAGGAGAAGAGTTTCGACTGCGTGGTGAAGAAAGGCGGGAAGATAACTTGAATGCGGACAGTTCATCTATTCCCTTATTTCCACTTCAAGCTGATTGAATGCCAGTTTCACTTCGGTTCCTTAAGACGATGTTACCAATTTAATGAGAATCGTCTTCCGCGAAGAAGATGGTTTTACAGTGGCATTCTTTACAAAATAAAAGGACCTGGTTAATTTCATCAGGATCATCCATAAAAAATCAGAACTGTCTGGACAATTTGTTCGACGGTAGTAAAACGAAAAGTATCTTCCAATTGCTAGACATTTATTTGATCGGTTACGATAACGGACAATTTTGAGTACAAATCTTTTTCATAGCGAGTTTCATTGGTGTAGTAAAGATTTCAGGTGCAACTGGCAACTACGAAATCGTGATTTTGATCCGATTATGATCGATGTTTCGTCACTGTGGAGTAATGTGAAGATGAAGAAAAGCATCTCTCCTTAAAGAAGACTAGACTGATTTAGTTCGATGATTTGCATTGTACGAATTTTCTTGCAAAGCCAGGAAAAATGCATTCTCTTAAAAAGCTCACTCATTTTAATGAATGGCATGTATATAGCGAATTCATTAAACAAAATATACTACTAGTATTTGTGAATAATGGGTATAGTTGTGGCATAAGTAAGATTACAGCTTTATTAAATGTAAGAATAATAATAGTTAATTGAGCAAGGGCGTTGTGAATTGTAAATGTATAATTATAAGCAGCCTACTGGCAGCACAACCGAATTAAATAGGTTTCGTCATTAATAATTTTAATTCGTACAGGTACGCAGTCAGACATATTTATTAATTGAGACATAGAAAATTATTGTCACAAAATTATGAATATATTTGCAAGGTTTAGTTAAAGTCAAAATTATTGGATTTAAAAAACATTTTAAACCATGATTTTTCAGTGAACATGTATACATACCACATTTTAATTTGACGAAGTACAGAGAATGGAAATTTTAAATACCAAAATACATCCCCATATAGCTACTTTAATATCGAAGCGCATTAATGTTATGTAATAATCTTATAGTTAGAGTAAAATGTAATGTGGTTAAACATGGTTAAACATGGTTGTTTTGCTAAATGTCATGTGAAATTTTACTATTAAATTTGAAAATGATCTTCATAAACAAGCTATTTAATGTAACTACTGTCACGTATTAGTTGTGGTGTTTCACAAAGTAGAAGTATGCACTTTCAATGTTTAGCACCCCAAAATGCTAGCCTATACCTACTTCAGCTGATGCATTTCACCTGCCATTATTGTGGCCGTAAGTACTTCAGTTCTTTAGAGAGGAAAAAATGTACCCAAAATATCTTCAGTCAAAATGTTCAGATAGTTCGTAGAATCAATTTTTTCATGTAAGTACTTTGTAATTGTTTCAGATATATGTAATAATTGAGAACAGTTTTGCAGTCGACGTCCTGTTTCCAAAAGGTATTTTGTAGACCCCTGTGATTAGGTTACCTTCATTAAGCAGCAAGTCGATTAGAAGTGTTTAATGATAACGATAATTATCTTGTTCCAAACTTTTCTCTAGACGAACGAATTCTTAATAGAACTTAAACAAAAATAATACTAGAGGGAAAATATCTAGGTTAAACTCTGTACAAATAAATGTGTATCAAAATATTCAATTATCCCACATGGCATTTTTTCCCCAATCTAACCAAAATTTAAAAAAAACGAGCAAAACAACTGAAACGTGGTTTTGTTTGCCATGAATTATTTCATGCTCATTTTCAAACAGAAGCTGTGACCATAATTATTTTTTCTCTATAACAGTAATCTATAATATTGATAGAAGCATACGTCAATGTCCTACGTCCTGTGCAATTCTTTCAACTCACTTTTATTTCAGTTATGTCAGCAACGAGTTAAGTCTGTGGGCCGCTCGGGCCCTAGCAGTTGGTCACAAACCAAGACCTAAATTTCATAATAGAGACATCGGAAGAATTTCTTGATATTCTTCTTTCAATTTCTAGTTGACTCACAATTTCGTTGCAAATAATAATATATCCTATTATGTTTTTTTTATTACTCTTACTACATTGTTGTGTTCAAATATCGTTCTGTTATCAATATTATTAATTATGTAATAACTGTCGTATAATGTCTACCCAACATTGTTTTCTAATTAATTGTAATGTACAAAATAAAAATCTATAGAAAACAGCGAATATAATTTCATTGAAACGTGAACTAAAATGTACAAAAGATACTTGCAAAAATTTACTTATCAAGTTTTAACATGGTATGAAAAGTCATGATTTTACCCATTTAACTTACCTCTCATGTAATTACTGTGTAATAAGGATGGAATGAAAATATGTGGATTTTTTTTCAGCAAGTAATAATATCCTCGTCCCTATGTTCTCCTACGGGGCAGCCGTCCCTTCGCCCATCTCCGACATCGACCAAAACAGCACCAAATAAACACACAGATAATTCCTGTAATTATAATCAATTATAAACCTATGTGCATTTTTGTTGCTTGGCAAGTCCACAACACTACATATTTGGCACTAAAGTGTCACTGCTTTTTTATTTTCGAAATAAAATCAGTATTCAGGTTTTAAGGTTTGGAAATGTACTTGTTTAGGCTTGCACACGGTTGGGGGGGGGGGGGGGGGGGGAAGGAGGAGGGGAAGGGGGAAGTAGTCATGGACCCCACCTAATAAACCCGATATCAAAGGCCCAAAATTAAATATTATTCATAAATAGAACATTTCTGAAAAGTAAGTTTCTAGAACGTGTAAATTACTTAAACATTGAGATTTTCAATTATTTCTGGTAGAAAACACTGCCTTTGAATCCCCCTGCTGCGTTCAGCTTCGCCTGCCAGAGCACTCCAGCTCAGTATAAGATTGATGAGAAGTCAAAACTGTGTTAACATGACAGCAAAATTCACTCGACGCTGTCCGTAAAAATCCGTAATCAATTGTCAATCAGACTATTCATTTAAGTCAGGTGTTATGAGAAAATAGAAGTTCTAAACTTTGAAGAAAGCGCGCCGTCTGTGTTCTCTTGTCTCCCCCACCCCCATTCAGATAACTTCTTTATCCCACCTAACGTGGCACCCTGCGCCACTGCCTTGAGGTCACGTCAACGCCGAGCAATCGAGACGCTGAGACGCAATCCGAGTCCAG
Organism: Protonemura montana; assembly: GCA_947568835.1. Taxonomy (NCBI): domain Eukaryota; kingdom Metazoa; phylum Arthropoda; class Insecta; order Plecoptera; family Nemouridae; genus Protonemura; species Protonemura montana. Next base: position 3,320,642 of record OX387604.1, on the reverse strand, counting down.
GTAGGTCGACACTGACATAGCTTGTACTGGGAGAGTAGTGATGGGTGAGATTGGTACCGGCATAGCTTGTACTGGGAGAGTAGCGATGCGTGAGATTGGTACCGGCATAGCTTGTACTGGGAGAGTAGTGATGGGTGAGATTGGTACCGGCATAGCTTGTACTGGGAGAGTAGTGATGAGTGAGATTGGTACCGGCATAGCTTGTACTGGGAGAGTAGTGATGGGTGAGATTGGTACCGGCATAGCTTGTACTGGGAGAGTAGTGATGAGTGAGATTGGTACCGGCATAGCTTGTACTGGGAGAGTAGCAATGGGTGAGATTGGTACCGGCATAGCTTGTACTGGGAGAGTAGCAATGGGTGAGATTGGTACCGGCATAGCTTGTACTGGGAGAGTAGCAATGGGTGAGATTGGTACCGGCATAGCTTGTACTGGGAGAGTAGCAATGGGTGAGATTGGTACCGGCATAGCTTGTACTGGGAGAGTAGCAATGGGTGAGATTGGAACCGGCATAGCTTGTACTGGGAGAGTAGCGATGCGTGAGATTGGTACCGGCATAGCTTGTACTGGGAGAGTAGCAATGGGTGAGATTGGTACCGGCATAGCTTGTACCGGGAGAGTAGTGATGGGTGAGATTGGTACCGGCATAGCTTGTACTGGGAGAGTAGCGATGGGTGGGATTGGTACCGGCATAGCTTGTACTGGGAGAGTAGCGATGGGTGAGATTGGTACCGGCATAGCTTGTACTGGGAGAGCAGCGATGGGTGAGATTGGTACCGGCATAGCTTGTACTGGGAGAGTAGCAATGGGTAAGATTGGTACCGGCATAGCTTGTACTGGGAGAGTAGCAATGGGTGAGATTGGTACCGGCATAGCTTGTACTGGGAGAGTAGCGATGCGTGAAATTGGTAACAGATGATCTGTGTTTGGGACAACGCTTAACGTGGATTCAAGAATTTTCAAGGTCCTTGACTGTAAGCTGGGGATATTTTTATTAGTTTTTGAAGCGCAAGAGTTCGATTTTTCATTTTTTTTTTTTAAATGGCACGGAACAATCACATACATTTTTGTAAGTTAAAACATAATTAATGTGCTATTGACAAATTTGTAGTAAGTCTGATATGTTTTTAAGCATTTTAATTTTTAGCTCATGCCTATATTTGCGCGGAGCACCAAGGTGATAACGTACTCCTTCCCCCTCACCCCTCCACGACCACACCCTCCCTACGCACCATCACTTCTCCCACACTTTACACCTGCGCTCTGAAGAAGTTACCGTCAAGTGACGGTTTCCGCTGTTATTTCTGATGTTTATAATTCACAAGTTGTGTCGTTTCATTCAAATTATTAAACGTAAATTTGCAATTGATCTGTCGCATTTTTAATATCTTTTATCATGTATGCAGTGTTTCACTATCAAATACAATAGTTTTACCAGCTGCTCTAAGGTTTTGACTTCTTTAACAATCTTATTCTGAGACAGCTTTACTGCAAAGAGGAAAGAAAAGGTCCTTTCATTTGAGTACTGATGTCAAGAAACTTAAAAAAATAATAAAAATAATAAACAACTTCAGATGGACGTTCGTAATATTCAGAAAGAAACCAATTAAAATGTAGAGCAAAGCTAAAAATTCCATAACACATTATTTTTCAATTTAAATACAGATTTTTAAATCATATAATATTGATTTTCAGGTAAACAGTTACAATTTTACTAAAGCTTTGCGTCATTTGAAAAGAAACTCTAAAAAACAAACACACAACTATTAAGTGAAGAGCAGAGCAAAAACTTTAAACATGTAAAAAATTATCTTACTGCAGAATATTTAAATTTATCATTACAGATTTATTAGCCACTTGGATTTTTATGGTGCAGGTCCAATTGTTTCAGAGGTCTTGCATCAATCGACACAGATAAACTTTTATGTAATACATTCTATACATACCTTCATACCTTCATGCCTTCATACCTTCATACCTTCATACCTTCATACCTTCATACCTTCATACCTTCATACCTTCATACCTTCATACCTTCATACCTTCATACCTTCATACCTTCATACCTTCATACCTTCATACCTTCATACCTTCATACCTTCATACCTTCATACCTTCATACCTACATACTTTCGTACCTTCATACCTTCATACCTTCATACCTTCATACCTTCATACCTTCATACCTTCATACCTACATACTTTCGTACCTACGGTAATGTCAATATAGTTATGTCACGTTTGTGACATCTTTGTCGAGTCAAATTTCTCACGTGACCAATGTTCAACTCCCACTCCCACTCCTACCCCCACCCCCACCCCCACCCCCACCCCCACTCCCAACCCCACTCCCACTCCCACTCGCAGAAAAAATATATTTCAAATGAATTGAATGCAAAATAACGAAGAAAAACATGAATTTACAGTCGTAATGGAGTTTTGTGGCTGGAAATAAAATAATATACAGAAAAGGCTGTTCCTGTCACCGAAAGAATGTGGTTGAAAAAAACCTTGTGTTGTTCATTCATGTCTAGAAATTAAAGTAAACTATTTAATTAAATGTGACTTAGTATTTCATTGAAAAAGTAATGTTTAAGAGTTGACTAAATGGTGTGAAACGAGATTTTTTTATTAATAGCACCGTTCTTAATCCATGTTAACAAATGGGACAAAAATGTACTACATTTTTGCTTGCACTTTTTTCATAAAAATGATAAAGACAGAATACATAATTGAACACAAAACTTATTAAGTAAAAGTTGGATATATTAGGTGACTTAATTAGGTGACCTCCTTTATGGTTGAGCTACAAGCACTTCAATTAAGCATAACATGTAGTCTTACTCCAGATAAATAATTGTATTTGAAAATATATCTATTTTCCAGACGCTCATTTCCAATATGCTTTCTTAAATCTAGATACCATGTTAGGTTTTCTTATTAAAAATAAAGAAAAACCGCACTTTTTCTGAACAGTCCCTGAAGTCGTCCTTGAAATCCACATCAGTATCGAATACCCAGGAAAACATGTGGTGGACCCAATCATGAAGCAGAAATTATTTTGACTCAGCCCCCAAGAAACAATCAGTTTAAGGTTATGTTTGTAGCAATAAGTGCTTTTGGGCAACCCGTGGGCTAAGTTGGGCCACGATTTGAATTTTAGACCCTAATGCCTTTCATAAGAAATCCCAACCTGGCTATGCAAATGTACAAATGCACAGAATAGAGCGAAAAAAGCTGGTGGCTTATTTAAAATGGCACATTGCCTTTCTATAATTCCTTACCAAAATTAAACGATACGAATGTTGTGCCCTTCTGGCCCAACATGTCACGGGTCATCATCAAGCCTGTCAGAACACAACTGTCTCCAAGAGTATAAACAAGGTATTTAATAAAAGTTTTGAGTTACACTTACATTGTCAACCTCAGCGTTGCAGCCCGTACGAAGCTTCTCTCCCAGTCTGCTGTCCAGTCCAACTAATCTGCCTGAGCCCAAGATAGGTAAACATTCCGGTTAAACTTTGTATATAAATTGCACTTACACCTTACTAATTACTACAGTGACCCAATTAATCTGCTGGCAATAATACTAATGTCTACAATGTTTACATTGCAGTACATACCATTATTGTCGACTATGATATTGATATTGGTTCCACAACATTTCTAAGGCTAGACATATGATGTTCAAAATTTCGCAGATAAAGGAGCTTGAATCTAACCTAGTGCTACTACAGTGGCGCGATCTACCATACACCTACCTTACTCTAATTTCACCATTTTAATGATAAATTCGTGCTTAGAAATCAAGATTCGATAGCTTATTCCCAAGGTCATACGTTTGAGCCGGTTCAATGTCTTCGCCTGAAGTGACGTCATTAATTACTGTTGGTCCTGTGTTGGCTGTAGTTGGCTCTTTACATTAAACCATTCAAATTCTTACCTTTGTTATTACCGTTATTCTTGTTCAAAATCAGAAACAAAATCCTTCGATCTTTTCAATTGCAGGGATTTTTTAAAATCACACACATTTCCATATTAATTTCGACTACACTAGACTCAGAGGTAGATACCCCCTCTTTCCCCGCTCCTCCTCCTTCCCGGCACCCCTCTCCACAACGACCCCCTCCGCTAGAGCTACCAGACTGGCTTAAGAAACAATGTAACTTGTTTGCATAAGATTGATTGCTTGTAAGACTAGTAAGTAGTAAGGGGATGGAGTTGATTTCTTCCTCATGTTTACTTAAAATATTTGTCTAAACAGTGTCCTGCTGGAGGGATAACTGGTAATACATAAACACAACTACCTGGCCTTTGTCTATCCATATCTGGTTTGTCTAGGACTGTAGTGAAAACCAACAAACCCAAATACAGAAAACTTATCATATTGACCTTATTCAAACTTCGATCAAATTAGTTTTCTAATTAAAAAAAACATTTTATTTATATATCATAAGACGACAATTTAATTTACTATCACCTCCACCAAGATCTGAATCCAAGGTACAAATTTGCAGACTAATGCTTTACCGAAACACATGATAATTTTTCCTTTTTTTATAATCATTCGCGACACAGTTTATAAGTCAGACAAACAAACTCGCATTCGCCTCCCCAGACCCCCAAAAAACAGTGACCCCCCCCCCCCCCCGTTTATACATCACTCAATCAGCCACTGGTCCAATTGGGTCGAATCAAAGGGCACGTTAAATGATTTTAAGACATTTTCCGCACAGTAATATTTCCGTTATAGGCCAGGCGTTGTTGACAAATATAAACGTTGACAAGTAAAAAAAAAAGTAAGAAACTGTGTATTATTGGCATAATGTGATGCCGATACCACACAAGGCTCATTAAAGATATTGTTATTGATATTAAAATTTACAATTATTAGCAGCTTTAATTGGTGCTAGATATATTGATGTAAAATGTCTACAGAGTTGGTCGTCCATTTTAATTACACGAAAGTTGGGCCTCATAGGGCCTTCCTCTGAGTGATAAAGGTTTATCACCTTAGTTACCTATACATTTCAAATGTATTTTCTGTACGACGAGCGAAGTGAATGAAAAGAAGACTCACATTTTAATGTCCGAATTATTTTCATGATAAGTTTTAAAATTCTCATCTAATTTTTATGAAAACTGCAAATACCAATTTCTTAATTGTGAAACACTTTTCTTGTCGAATGCTAGAAGTCAGAATGTAAGAAGCCAGCAGCGCATCTAGCGAACATCTTAGTTACCTTGAGTAGTAAATACTCCAAAAACAAAACATTTGAGAACTACAAAATTGTTTGCAAAATAACTGTGTAACAACTCTGTTATTATTGGTAGTAAATCGCTCTCACCCAAAATGAACAGCTTCTAGCTTAACATTGATGAAAGTGATCAAACTAAAAGGCGTTCGACACCGTTCGACACAGCATACTGCTAAAAAACTACATCACTTCGACGCAGTAAGAGTAATTACAAGCAACCCCAAACCTTCTAACAAGCAAACCCAAACCTTCTAACAAGCAAACCTTTCATAATTCCATCCCATGTAAACAAGTTTGGAAAGCGATTGCAAAAATATAGTCCCACTAATTTTTAACTAACTTCCACCAGAAATTCGTGAACTTATAAGAAACCTTTACTCAAATCTGTGCTCAAATTAAATATCGTGTTAAAAATTGTCTTTTACAAACTTAACCGTCCCTCTAACTATATCCCTCTTTATGTATTTCATTTCATTTTTTATTGTGTTAGGTTGATTGGCTGTTATTATTATTTGTTGTACAATTTTATTTTTTTGCTCCACATATGAGCCCAATGGGCTTTGTGGAAAACTGTGCGAAGAAATTATGTATTTTTTGTTTCACCTAATAAACATGTAAAAATAAAAATGAATTAAAAAAAAAAGGAATCGCTAGCAGCCGGGGAGTTGTTAAAACGCTCAATATTCTTACACTTCCTAGCCTAATGCAACATTGTTCACCAATAGGTATGTCCACTCCTACAGTACTAGGCATAAACAACTCCCGGCCAGAACTCTATTTTAACGGAATTACATTTTTTAATTCTCTACCTGATGATCTCAGAAATGTTGAGAAATTTTTAGATTTTAAAACAAGGCTAAAACAGTTTTTAATAATCAAAGAATTGTATACCATTGGCGATTTTGCTTTATAGTAATATTATATTGCTTTATGATTATTACGATGACTAGACTTATACGAAAATGTTGACAATCACATGCCACAGATGTATATTACCACTAAATAAATGAAATAAAATGAATAAAAAAAAAAAGTAAGTTCATTCAGTAAGCACACTTTGTCTCTAAGATAGTGAGTTAGTTCACAGGACCAGGTTCAGTTGGTTCTCATGAGACAACATTATAAATACTCCATCCCCCACCCCTCAACGACCAACACAACTGAAAATGCAATTCCTTAGAATACAATAATTAGAATAATTACAATACAAGGTTATCCTGGATGAAATCTACGTGCTTGTGAGGGATTCAAGGTTATTCTGGATGAAATCTACGTGCTTGTGAGGGATTCAAGGTTATCCTGGATAAGATCTACGTGCTTGCTAGGAATTCAAGACCGAGATCCAATCGCCAATTATATACGAATATTGCTTTCCACAGAAAGCTTTTCTGCTCTAGGTAGAATTTTTTTTGCATGCTTTAATTTCTTTGTAATTTTTTAATTCACTATAATATATCAATGTAAATTTTGGGAATATTGAAATAAATATGGCGACCACCAATGTGTCTTCTCATTCTCTAATATCCAGTCCTGATTATATATATACATTCAAGCGAGTTCAAATCCGTTTTGGACTTTTTTTCTTTAGACGCTTTATTTAAGATGTTTTAACAACTAAAATTAAAAATATTTTTGAAATTGCAGGTCCTTTACTAGGCTGATGTTTTTTGTGTTAGAGAGTGTGGGGGCGGGGGGGGGGGGGGGAATGAACCACCCCTGTACATTAATTCTGGGGTTATAAAAAGCCTACAGAGAAGTGTCGGATGGACAACGGTCAGGGGCTTTGAACTACAGTTGGGGTTTCTAAACTTTTCGTTTTTTTTTTTTTTAATAAGAAATAGAATATCCTTTTACAAAAACAGAAACTTATACTTAAGGCAACCTGGAGTATATCTTTACTAGGATTGAGATGATACCGCTATGATAGATGCTATGAAATTACCTATGGGTTTCGTAACAGATTCCATGGGGATGAAAAACGATTTTATATGATAATGATTAGATTGTGTGTGGATGTGGATCTGGATGTAGATGTGGATGTGAATGTGGATATGGATGTGGGTATGGGTATGGGATATGGGATGATATGGAATGGATCATGGGTTTTAAAATAGATGAATGTAATGGAAGAGTGAATGAGTTTAATTCAATATCTTGGAATGGTTCTGATGGGTTTCATGACAGATAAATAAATATAATTTTTTTCTAAGATTAAATAAAAGTAGCTGGATTTCATAAAACATACAGCTGATTTAAAATTAATTTTTAATTAATTATGGGTTCTTACTTATTGGGAGAGTGTAACCCAAGAACTGTTCATCTCTGTCAATTAATAAAATCTGTAATCGTTGGATGGCAAAACTGCATGATCCTAAATCAATGCCTCCACATTTTGACCCAAGGACCGAACATTTTTATGGAGACTCTAGAACATGATTTCAAATCGAAATAAAACACCTTCTGTGAAAATAATTTACTGTTTTTGAAAAACCCGTATTGCAATTTGCATTGCCTGTGTCCACTTTGTATATCATAGCTTTCCACTTCCCTTCTAGCATGTCACGCACAGAAATTTGGAGACCACTGCTGGCTCCAGGGAACATATCGAATCCCCTTCAAGCTAAACATACTTTATTGCCTACCAAAATCAAATTGAAAATTATTGCCTGGATAGTGTGAAAAATTATCGTGAAATGTTCCTACTTTCAAAATGTCATTAAATAGAAAGATTGTAATTTTTACTTACGGCGTGGCTTAATGCAACTCAATTATTTGTAATCTCTGTTCGATTCTAACTCCAAGAAACGTTGTCATATAATATTTTCTCTATTCTCTCTATTTTAATTTTTGATTATTTTATTATTTGGCTCTATTTTTCTTCAAGTGCTTAAAAACAAAATAAAGGTTTATAAGTAACATATTTTTATCAAAAATTTAATATTATATTTTACTTGATTATTTTTGTGGTGTTTTTCGATGCACTACGACATTTTGATTGGGTGAAAAGCGAATAGTAGAAGAAAATAAACAATGCATGAAGCTTCCCGCATTCCAAAACATTTCAAGGCCTGTCCAGCACTTAGAACGATCTTAATTTTAAAATGTTATTCTGAAAAATGTCCCGTTTCACATTCATCAAATATCTATAACATAAATATCTTAGCTATTTTATCAAAATAATCAAATCTAATGTGATAACACTGCTACTCAAATAATATCTGAAATTTGTACGCTTCCCTTTTCTCTAGAATAAGGTTAGAAAACTAATTTTAAGATCTAATTTATTTTTATTGCTAAAAACAGATCTAAAATGTTTAATATTTGGGTATCTACATCACGTCCATCCATCACATCCATCCATCACGTTCTTTCCATTTTGACCGTTCCATGAGGTATTCGATTTTTTGTCAGTTCTGATACAACCTCTCGCGGGATCATGCCCTACTTTCTAAATATCTTCTGTTTTTTTTCCTGTTAGTTAAGTAAGTATTCACCCTAACAAGGAAAAGAGAAATTGTCCGTTAGTCAAAATATCTAGGCTATATTTTTTCTCTCTTTACGAGAAAGTTTACCATCCCTTATAATCTGGTTCATTGGGTAAAAGTGGGGGTCTCAGAGCTTTTACAATTTCAACGTCAGTGACTTCTGGGATTTTGGTCGTGTACGACGGCAGTTTATCCAAAAATGACGAGTTATTAAGTTATTTTATAATTTCAAATAAGGTTCGTAACGAGCAGAGTATTATTAAATGCAGTGCATAAATTCACAATGAACGAATCAGTTTTAGGGGTAATTTACTTCAAGTGAAATAATACCTTGTCATTGTGACTGCACTAAAAAACAATAAAAAATATGTGAAATAGCATAACGTTTCTTATATTTATTTATTAATATTTATTACTAAATGCGCGAAGTGTGAAAGTGATTGTTTTGAAATGTGAAAAACATGCCATGGATTTCTGGAAGAAATAACTTGTGTGGGATGCAACAGGCACGAGAAAGCTGTTACAAAAAGAAATCTCACAACACAACTCCACTTGTTGGTTTGGGGCTAAATGGAATGAGTCTTGACGATACGTTATCATAATTGTTGCAAGAAGTCGTATGAACTTTGTAAATGTGATGATAGTGTTTTTAAAAAACGATTTTATAAATGGAAGGAAGCTTGGTATATTATATATTGTTTATATATAATATTCACAGGTAATAAATTTTCCTTTTCTTTCATTAACCGAGGATTACTCTACAGTTTGAGTTGTTAATTATTCTAATGAAAAATCCTGCGCACATATTGCTTAGAGAAAGCGAAAGCTGCAGTTTACCATTTTATTTTATCACATTTCTTAAATTAAATTTTAATTACCTCCATTTTAAGCAAAGTTTTAGCAAATTTTTTTCTCCAGCATCCATTCACTATACTTTTATCAAGGAGTGTTATTAATTTTTACAACGAAATTAATAAAAATAACATTAACAGCTTAAAATAAGTTGGTTAAGCTTAAGCTTAACAAAAGCATTAACATTAAAATCATTGATTTATTGTGGCAAAGTTGCTTATCACAGACTTTGGGATATCAGCTGCATTTATTTTTAACCATAGAAACATCTGGTGCAGAACTAGATCAGATTTATTTTCTTATTTCTGTTGAGGAGAGGTTGCACCAGTCAATGACTGTACCCATGTAACCCATGTAATATACGTCAATCAAGATAATTTCAGCAAAGCACATGACATGTAGTGTATATACAAAAGATTGCTTTAATTATAGGTACTAAAAATTGAAGTCTTCGTGGGTTTGATCTAGACTGATTTATTTTCTGACACATTTGCTGGATTTTCTTTCTGATAATCAGAATATAAAAAAAAAAAAAACGAAAAATGTTGAATATGACGAAAATTGATTGGAACATTACGGAATGTTTTGCGTTTCAAAATTAAAGTACTGCAAATAAATTTGTGTTCAATTGTAGCAGATGAAAATGGCTCATTTTGAAATAATTAGCGAATAATTCTCCGCGTGAAAAGCAGGAAAGCATTTTTATTTTAGGCTTTTATAAGGTAAGACTTTATATGCAAGTAAATAATATAATATTTGATACAGACGTGGTACTGGGTGATAGGGCAGGGGACTGTACCCACACAAAAATATACCACCAAGCATTAGATTCGATTGTATTGACTTTATTTTGGATTCTATTTTGGATTGAGACTTATAACATAGGTGTTGAAGCAACTTTGTTCAAGTTCTGTTTAAATGATTTGCTTCAATGCATCGTGGTGTTTTAGTCATTCATTTTTAAGGTAACAACTATACTGAATGGTTCATTTCCATGCCCGATCGAAGGGTACATTTTCCGAAAACTAAAATCTGGTATAACCTTTCGGGTGATAGGGAATTTGGTATAATATTCGCCTCTGATAGTGTTACTGTTGTGGGTAATGCGTTGCTAGGAATACAAGGAATTCACCAAAATAAATTAAGTTGTAGGTACTGAAGAAAAGTGATTACGAAGCACAGTATCTTTAATCTAAAGTATCCGGTGTCGATCAATCTAATTAAGTAGTTATTCGTTGTCACCAACTGGGTTTTTTAAGACTCTCACTCAGGGTGTTTTGCCGCTCTTTCTCTAGGTTTCACAGCGAATTTTCCAGCAGAGAAAGAAAGTGAATTAATGTGTAACTCAAAAAAACCACATTACCAAGACAGAGTGTTCTAAGGAAACCATTGTGAGAAGAAAACCACACCCTAATATATAAAGAAAATTCAAAGAGATAAAACGTAGCTTATTATATCCCAGTCGTATCTCTCAATTCCTTTTCATTATTACGACGTTTTACTATGATGCTATTGATTTTCTTTGCAGGGCTGAAGATTTTCCAGCATCCCTTAACAGTAGAGCACCATAACATTCAGTACCTCCCACAATTTTTATATGTTTCGTTCCTCTCTATTCGAGCAACTACTTCCCTTTGCTCCCCTCTTATACACTTGGAAACTGTCCCTTAAACTTTTCCATCACTGCCTGGTATGCTTTACTGCCTTTACTCCAATGCTCAAAGGCCATAACACTAGCTGGAGAAGCCCCTCCCACTAAGGACCGCACCGCAGTCCTAGCCTACAGTAATGTTCATATAGACTATTATTCAGTACATTTCAAAGTGTTGGATACATATCGGGATTGAGATGGTGCTGCGGATAACGGTTTTTAGCTTACTAATTGCCGATCTTTGCATGTGGTTCAACTGTGTTGAGTTTGTTTATGTGACTCGTTGTGGAATGTCAGTGAGCGCTGGCTCTAGTCGTACGGAGGCGACCAGAGCAACATGGCTGACTTTCTCGAGACGCCAAAGTGCACGGATATTTTGCCTACGGCTGTTGTGACCAGTGACTTTTTTCCGTGGTTCAAATTCAAATAACTCGACTAACTTCTTTTCGATCGTTGCTTAGTTTGTGTGATGGTTTATTTTCTCTGCTTTTATATTTATGATTTTTTGTTCGTTAGCCGTAATGTGAGATTTGGTTTCTAGTTGTGGTTTATTTCGAGCTTTCCGTATCACGAATTGTTAGGAGTTTCTTGTCGTGTTCTAGTTATCTTCTCAGGTGAAAAAGTCAGCGTTGATAGGTGAGTACATTGATTAGCTTTGCATGCATTTGTCTTTTTGCACGCCGTTCGATATTCTGAGAAGACTCATCAACGAAGTCGATTGTTTGTAAAATGATTATGTCATCTTGGCGTAGAAAATCAGGTATACAATCATAATATGAATGGTGGCATTGGCACAGGTATATATACAACAATATTCTTGTATCATGCAATGCCACTAATGCTGTTATAAACCTTATATGTCTGTGGCAATGTCAGTAACATTATGATATGCTTCAAGTCAATTAATACACCTATATGATTGTTTCACACCAAGCACAAATATATCGGAATGCCAATTTACTTTACTGCAAAGAAAATGTAATGCAGATACTTTTTTTAAATAGTAAATATCCAATTGATACCTGTGACAGGCTCTCAACTAGCTTTCTAGACCGTTTATTGAGCACGTTTCTCGTTGCCTCAGGCAAAAGGCCTGCATTGTAGCATACAACCATCATATGGGTGGTATGCATTATGTTAATTCAAAATGAAGTTCAACCCACATGTTAAAAACCACGTGCTCGAATGTGAGCAAAGCCAATTCATTGACGCTGATGTTAGAATCAATTTCTTAGCTTCAAATGAAGTATTTCGAACCCCAGGACTAAATGGTGAGGGCGTCACCCTAACCCTCGCGTCATGTATATATATATATATATGGCAACGCATAATAGGTCATATGTTGTTAGGTGTATCTTATAACTCAATTATGAGTTGAGGTGTGCGTGTTTGGGACAATTTGTCGATAGAATTTGTGTTGTGCTTGTTCCTTTTTTTTAGGAGTGCGAGCGGGAGAGAAAGGTATTTTATTTTGTTTTTTGAATGCCGATCATTGCGTCTGTTGCCTCACTCATACCTATAGATATTTCATTACATGCTTGTTAGGTATTCATATAGTTCATGCAACCATAACTTACTACAGGCATAACGTTAATATTATAATAATTGCGATGAAATAACAATATATTTGTCATGATAACCTATGGTTATTTATACCTACTTATCATACTAATTGGTTAACAGCTTCCTCGAGAATCTGGTATCATGTTGTCCGTATATGATAATTCTTAGCAATGAAATACTATTTATTATGTTACTCTTCTGTAATTACAAAAGTGCTGCTATTTAATTGGCGATTATCGATAACACTCCCCAATAGGCTTGCATTTAAAATCATTTTTTCCTCTGTGATACCTATCTGCTTAATTCAATCCATTTGTAATAGGTGAAGCAAGGTTGGGAACTCTTGAGGATAATTATATTAGTTTGTCCTTATGTCCACGTCGATATTATAATTTTTTATCTACACCTGTTTCATTATTTACATTCACGAAGTAAATAATACAAAAAGTATGCAACCCACTTAGTGGTATAAATTGTTAAAAAAAAAACTAGTGCGTCTATTTCTTTTCTCCAATTATTGCACAGGGTTTATTAATTGTACATACGATAATTCAAATGGTACCATACTACTTACAAACGGTTTGGTAGGAAAGATCTAATGTAAACAAGATGTCCAGAGATTTTCTACAGGATAACATATTAAACCAAAACGTGGTAGTGGACATCAAACACTCGGCCAATACAAAAACCCATGGTACCATTGCATCATTTTTTAAATCAAATTCTTCAACCCAATCATGACATCATACTGGTGTTCAAAGCGGCCGTACGTTGTGGTGTACGTTGTGGTGTACGTTGTGGCGTACGTTGTGGCGTACGTTGTGGCGTACGTTGTGGTGTACGTTGTGGCTTACGTTGTGGCGTACGTTGTGGCGTACGTTGTGGCGTACGTTGTGGTGTACGTTGTGGCGTACGTTGTGGCGTACGTTGTGGCGTACGTTGTGGCGTACGTTGTGGCGTACGTTGTGGCGTACGTTGTGGTGTACGTTGTGGCGTACGTTGTGGTGTACGTTTATTACCGAGATTAATTGGAATATTCACTACTTGAATCAATTTCGCTGGTCTGATTACTCCGGTCCCCCGAAAATATACACAGTACTTCCAGCTCTAGAATAAGCAATCAGTTATTTTCTCTGATAATGTGTCGAAAAGTCTCCTTTGTACATTATCATTAAAAATATAGGTAACTAATAACTGTCTGTCTTTGCAATATTGTAAACTGCTGCAACCATAAAATGGTCAGGTTGCCAAATAAGTTCATCCACTAGATATAGATATGATAAGATACTAGATAAGAATAGATGTGAAAAAAAAAATAATAATGCAGAAGTATTAATTACAAATAGCATCACTTTTCATACTTGCAGATTTTTAATATTTGTGATGGTAAAGACTTCGGTTTTATGTTTACTACACGTTTAATTGTTGGAATGATAAAATTACCAGCTTACTCGTACACGAAAAACCAAACTATGCAATTCAGAAATTACTTTGCATTGATAGTTCAGCATACGTTCCAGCAAACAATTAGTAAATTAATTCCAACAATCTATTTGAACCATAAAACGAAGCGTACACATCAAAGCGTTAAGACAGCCAGTAATAATAGTTTCACGTGTAAGCATAGTTCGATAATTGGTGCAATAGAGTTTGCACCTAGCAATTGCATTCTACCTGGGAGTGGCTAGAACTTGGCTAAGTAAACTGAGCTACGAAACCCTGTGTACGCTGTGTAGCGCGGCAAAGTCGTAAAATAGTTATGTTCAATGGTCCAATGGAGGTTGTGCTAGCGCCCTCTGACTATGGCAGTAAACCGTTGCTGGCGGGGAGGGACTCTAGCAGAGCTGTAAAACGTCCGGGCATGTCGTCCTGATTGGTCAATACAACTATTATTATATGAGTTTGCGATCCAATGACTGATACATGTGGATATTTGGATTACTAACAGTTAAAACTGATTAGATTTTCAATCATTTAAGATGGACGTGGGGTGTGGATTTTTTTTGTTTTTCAGTTAGTACAGTTGTGAGTAATTGAAAGTGACATCGTAGATTTCGGTTATCTAGAAGTATACCAGATAATAAAGCTATTTGGTGTGAAGTGAACTACTTGTGAGTGTAGTTACTGAAAAAAGCAGTTGACACAGAACGTTGGTGTTACTCGTCGTGATTGACGGGTTGGGCTGCTACAGGTGGTGATTTCAACTTATTTTTGCGTAGCAATCAATCAAGAGATGGCGTACAGTCATGGTACGTCCCATAAATAACGGTTGCACGCTGTACGCCGGTCGCCGTTTG
Source organism: Protonemura montana (assembly GCA_947568835.1). NCBI lineage: Eukaryota > Metazoa > Arthropoda > Insecta > Plecoptera > Nemouridae > Protonemura > Protonemura montana. The sequence goes on along the minus strand of OX387604.1, from coordinate 3,305,536 downwards.
TTGTTCTGACACTGATGGAGATTTTAATGTTCTAATGTTATTACATAAATGGAGTTCATATATATATACATACAATAGACCTGTTGATTGTGTTTTTGAAGAACTTGCATTAACCCGTTGGTATTTGATTTTTTTTGCAATTCGCAGAGCATATAAATGAATGCTCTCAACTCTTTAAAAGCTTTTAAGGTGATTAATGAATTATACCTAGTGATTTTCCATGTATGTCAGTTACAGGTGTATGGTAGAATATATTCGCTATACTTGTGCTATCATTTTACTTGTAATTAGTCTCTATGGGGCGATTCTGAGATTTTGCTTGATGGTTGTGTACGTGAATTCATTAAAAACATCGAAAACAATATCAGATATCAATCGAGAAGTACTTTTCGATATCTAGAAAATGTTTGAATCGCAGTGCGGATCTAGTTATCAACATTCGTTTGCAAAAGGTAGATATCCTAAATAAAATCCCTACTTACTTTTGGGATAACCCAACCCAACCTAACCTAATCAACATTGATGTGCATTGACAATATAGTATTGCAATAACAAATTTACGTTGGCGATATCTTGACGGTACAGATGAGAGAAGAGATAATGATTGAAGAGGTAAGCCAGCCATTGATTTTCAATTTCTTCGGATAGAATATTTCAAGGTTGCAGCAACTAAAGCAATTTTACACGTCGAATAAATTTGATACAAACATTATGGATAGCCCAAAGCAATATTCAACTATGTAGAATAAATAACATTTTTTCCTAAATAACATAGATTTTCTTTCAGCAAAGGCTGAAGGCCACCTATTGTAAATTACATCAGTAATATTGGAGCTGCACTTAGTCATTAGGACTTTACGTTGCATTATTTGAAACAAATGACTGCTCACCGAATATTTGAAATATTGGTCGCAAATTACCGTGAAGCTATGAAAATGAATGAATTTTTTCCAGTCCCTTTTCTTTATAACTATAAGAAAATCATGGTATAAGCTTCTTGAAGGTCGACATTAAGTTTGACAAGAATTATCAGTAGATTCTCCACTCTGATCTCATCTTTGATTGAGATTTTCCTCTTACCCTGTACTTCATGGTTTGCATATCACAATGAAGTGATTGATAGCTTGAATTAACGGCGTTACATTTATTTATGCCGCTATGTAATGTTTTCCAAACTTCCAACCAAAAGCTTCATTATAAATAAACAACCTCTTACTATTTCACAAATCTAACGGTTTTTGGACCTGTTTACTCCAAAACCTTATAACCAGTAAGTCGTTAAACACCAATAACCAGCAAATCAGCCAAATATTAACCATACTCCCAAGATTCGCGAGATCTAATTCAAAGACACAGATTTCACAGCAAGAATTATTACGAGAAGGCGGTGCCATTAACACATTAATTTGTAAATCAGCAGGATTAAGCTGGCCATTTTAGCTGTCAAATCATGTGACATTCAATCACTTCAGGTATTCAAATTAATTAACTAAGACGACTAAAGAGCGACTTATACTTAAATCTAAGGAGCGAGTTTTGCGTTCATTAGATATGCAGCGTATTTCGATTACTCTGATTGAATAGCCGATCCTCTGTGCTTAGATATTTTAATGTAGTCAGTTAGGATTGAAACCCTAACCATCTGGTCAGATGGTTAATTTCGGCGATTGAAACCATGTATGCCTGTGACCTTTAGTCTTACCCACACTTTAATTACCCTCAGTTTTCGAAGCTAGTGACGCTAGTAGCTCTCAGTTGAGACAGGGAGTGCGTGGTGGATTGCTGTACATTTTGCAGATGTGTTTTTATGTCTACATATCTAGCCAGTGATTGTTTAGTGGTGATATTATTTGTGTAGTTATTTTATCATTTTTATAATATTTTTCTGCAACATATTATACAGGTACTAACAATTAATACTATTAATACAATACAATCAATTAATACAACTAATTTTGTACTCACAAAATACTACCGGTAAAGTTAAGCCTGACAATGAGTATAATACATATGCCAATACGATGAGAATAATTCCAATCGATGAAAGAACGAATTCACTTATTTTGATATGTGTAGAAATGAACATTTTAATCGTGAGAATACGGATCGTATTCACTAACTGCCACACCGAAATTTCGATAAAAAAATTGATCGCTTTCGGGTATACCAAAAAGCAATATTTTTTTTCTGAGTGGATTTTCTCCCCATAGTTTTTAGATTGAAATGTGCACTGGTATTCTATGATCTGGTGAAAAATATCCGTCACAAATATTGATCAAACTACCAATTAAATTCAGTCTTGCATGTGGTCCAGTTGCCATGCTTCCGCCAAATTTTTTCATCTGGGTTTACTTCATTTTTTAAGCTGCGTTCTCTACATGAGATATAATATAGATTTTTGTAAGGAAATTCTGGGGCTAATTTTACGATTTAATGACAATTAAAAACTCGAGTATCTCACAAACAGCCAAATCGAGCGGTAGCGTCCAGTCTTGATCAAGAGGTCGTCAGAGTTCAAGCTATCTTTTCAAGCTAACTTTTCAAGCTCCCTTTTCAAGCTCCCTTTTCAAGCTACCTTTTCAAGCTAACTTTTCAAGCTACCTTTTCAAGCTATCTTTTCAAGCTACCTTTTCAAGCTACCTTTTCAAGCTGCTTTTCAAGCTATCTTTTCTAGCTACCTTTTCAAGCTATCTTTTCAAGCTACCTTTTCAAGCTACCTTTTCAAGCTGCTTTTCAAGCTATCTTTTCAAGCTACCTTTTCAAGCTACCTTTTCAAGCTATCTTTTCAAGCTACCTTTTCAAGCTACCTTTTCAAGCTACCTTTTCTAGCTACCTTTTCAAGCTACCTTTTCAAGCTACCTTTTCAAGCTACCTTTTCAAGCTACCTTTTCAAGCTACCTTTTCAAGCTACCTTTTCAAGCTACCTTTTCAAGCTACCTTTTCAAGCTACCTTTTCAAGCTACCTTTTCAAGCTACCTTTTCAAGCTATCTTTTCAAGCTACCTTTTCAAGCTACCTTTTCAAGCTACCTTTTCAAGCTACCTTTTCAAGCTACCTTTTCAAGCTACCTTTTCAAGCTACCTTTTCAAGCTACCTTTTCAAGCTACCTTTTCAAGCTAACTTTTCAAGCTACCTTTTCAAGCTACCTTTTCAAGCTACCTTTTCAAGCTACCTTTTCAAGCTAACTTTTCAAGCTACCTTTTCAAGCTATCTTTTCAAGCTACCTTTTCAAGCTACCTTTCCAAGCTACCTTTTCTAGCTACCTTTTCAAGCTGCTTTTCTAGCTGCTTTTCTAGCTAGCTTTTCTAGCTGCTTTTCTAGCTAGCTTTTCTAGCTAGCTTATTATGTATCAGTTTGGCTCAATGATGCTCTCAACATACAACGCCTCTCTTAGTCGAAGACAAATTAAGGAGAAACTCGTGTCACTGGTCACCAATACTAACTGTTTTCTTAATAATTTTAGAAATTTTAAACAATTTTTAATATGTACAACAGCTTTGCTGATTTTTCAAGTAGGTTAAAAAGAATAGGGGAACACGTCTCAAGCTACTTCAGCTTTAGTAATAGCAAGTAATAATAGCAAATAATAAAAGTCATGAACAGCAAAAATTACCAGAAGTTTTCTGGCAGCTGTTAGCGCCCAACTTACTTCATAACGGTGAAATGCCATGTTGTTCCAGCTTTTTATTTGCAGTAGGTATATTCTTTACAGCTGTCATGAAGTGCAATTATAAGCTGACACTTTTTAACACTTAAATATCTAAAATGAATGCTCATAATTATGGTGTATATCATTTTTGCATTTAACTCAAATTATAATTGATATCAACAGATTCCATCTTTTCCCTGCTAATTTCAAAGTCTCTGGCAATGCCAGTTCCAAAGTGTCTAGCACTGCAGTTATCAAAAAATTGGGAAGTACAAATGTCTGCCATTAAGTTTTCCTGCGAGAAGGCATCGAAACACACATAGACAATGAATAACTTAAAGAAAACTTTGAAATGACCTTGAAATGGGCACCGCATATTGTTCCTAGTTCCTACACTAGCATTATATCGAAGTCAAGAAATTTCAACAACAAAATATTCATTTCTGGTGATTTCTTAGAATTTCAGAAAATCTTTAAAATTGTTAATCGATCTGTCATATTTCGCATGTAGTTTTTATTCATAATTCTTTTTGAACAAGGTTTAGACTCTTAGCGTATCATCGCTGGATGCTCTTGCAATAAACATCATGATGAAGAAGAAAAACATGCTTGATGTATGCAGTTTGTTAAATAATATACTCATAATCACTTACTTTTCTCTTCGTAATATTGTCGACTTAAATACAAGATTAAAATTTTTTTTTTTTTTCTTAAACATCGGATAATATTTTTGAATATGTATACTTTTAATTATTATCTTCGTTCTTGGATTAATTACTTATTAGTTAACTGCTTACCTATATGCAATCATCATTCAAAGAAATTCAGAAGCATGTCCATAACCCTGATATAATATGCCAAGCCAGATTCCTATGAAGAACATTTTCTTACTCAATATAAGATCTTAGTCTTTTATTTATTACAAACTCCCCCCGCCAGACATTGATTCTTTTGGCCAGCGCATGTTCTATATATATTCGATCAGAAATGTTCATGTGCAAAGCGCAAAGTGCTTGATATGCGTGAGGTTTGGGAGGTGGCAAAATGTACAATTGTTTTTTTTTTACAATGTACTCTTTACGCTTAGATCTCGAAACTAAATCGAGTAGAATGAGACAATTCTAAGGTTATTTAATACAAGCGATCTCTTTTTTCTATGATTCCCAAGATTTTACCATAAAACTATTTAGTTTTTCTCGATTGATAAAAGAAAAAAAATCCCGATGAGGTACACACAGGTATACATATTTAATAAGCATGCAAAACATAGCAGTTCCAAAATAAATTCCAGTTTCCGCAGCGTAACTCAACATTCCTTAGTCGAGCGCAACGAGCAATTTGCTTCAAGCATCTGAAAGGTCATTTTAACGACCAATAAAGCAATCTCCGGTCCGCAAAAATGTAGCCGTTGCTAAATTCAAACTTGCAAATAAAATGTGTACAAATTTAATTAAATATCATATTCCTGACAGTAAAATTAATCGTCGCCATAATTGTGCGAGCTTTAGGAATCTTCGATAGAGTCTCAGAACCTAAAAAAGAGGTTCAAGAGACGAGTTTAGAAGTCGTCCTTGATTGGTTGGTCCCATAAGGGTCAAGAAAACTTGCATGACTGGCCTGTCAGCTGTCAGCTGTCAGCTGTCAGCTGTCAGCTGTCAGCTGATACCACTCACCTGTCACTTGACCGCTCCTCAGGAGTATACGAGCGTCTGATAAGTCTTTCTCAGTTCCTATCCTGCTTGGTATCTTTCAGTGGTAGACCACCAGAGTTGAAGCACGTTCCTATACCACCCGGTCAAATTTTAATTATACGTGACCTCATTGCTGCTGTGTAGGTAATTAGAGGTACTGTACCTTGTTACTTACCTGCTTAGAGTCCTGACGTTTTGCCAAACCTAGAGCTGGAAAGTTGATTTTTTAGCATAAAGATCTTGATTACGTTAAAAAGATAAGATTGATTACGGCTTACGTTTAAAAGTATTAAAAATTAAAAGCATCGTTTAACATACATTTGTTTTTCCGGTCTTTTTTTGTGGCCGTTTGATTGAACTATTTTATAGATTTTTGCAATAAGGAATGGAATACTGTGCTAGGATATTTAAACCCTTGATTAAATTTACGTTTACAGTTCTATTATTTCTGTCTTAGAAACTTTAGGGTACCTACCTCACTTGAAAAAATTGCATGCCATGATAGCTGAGACACCTGTGATTACGCAATTATAAGTACATTTAAAAAAAGATCATAGTTAGGCAAATCAAGAAGTTAACAGCAAAATGTCGTCTGTCCAAAAGAAAATTAAAAAAAATTCTTTTGATTTATTGCTAAATGGTGCTTTATTTCGACAACTTGCCCTGTGGCATTTTTTTACTGGTGTTGGTGATGCTGATGAGGATGATGATGAGGATGATTATTAACCTAACCTAAGGGAGGAAGGGGAGCCCCATACCAGCACGTAGCCTACTCCTGTCGAAGAGCACCAAGTGGACAACCATCTTAACGTCCCTTCAGAAGGACGGTACAACTAAACAAAAAAACAACATAATTCCACCACTTATCCATGCTGTTCAGAGGTTGAAAAACAAGGTGTATGAAGTTGTTGTACTAACTTTCATACAGAACTTGACACCCTTCCAATATCTGACCGAGCGCAGTGTTGCGTTCAGTCAAGTCACAAGAACTACTTTCAATGTTTCAAAATATAATTGGTATTTCTAAAAATGGCGTTATCAATACAACAATCAACACCCGTAAACTGCTGGCTTTATTATACGGGCTCTGTGACAAATATCAGTGGACTTAACTTGGACTAGCGTAGAATTCAATAGCTCAGTGAATCAAGCCGACCAACAGACAACGGTGAGCATTGAACAAAATATCATATTTTTATTTAACAAGACATCTTAAGTCAAAATACATGTAAAGAAACCAATATGGCTCATTGGCTAATAAAATCCCATTTAGATCAAACCCTGAAAGAATGGAAATTAGTGGAATATTCTCATTTGAATGACCTTATTGGAATGAACTTATTAGTATGGGCCATTTGAAGTGAGGCAAATATGATGGGTTTCTGAAATGTATTTATTGGAATAGCCCTATACTGGTATGGCCCTACACTGGTATTGCCCTACACTGGTATTGCCCTATAATGGTATGGCCCTACACTGGTATTGCCCTATACTGGTATGGCCCTACACTGGTATTGTCCTATTGAAGCGGGAATTCAAACAAGTAAATACTAAAATTAGCAATTGATTCTAATCCGTTTATTTTGGGTCACGTTCCATTAAAGTCGTAAAGATTCAAAGCCGCAGACGAGCTCGACCGAGGAGAGTTTCCTTTATCAATCCTTCTCTATGCTATGAAACCAATCGATCTATTTAATAATGTAGATCACTATCGGAATTCGTGGAAACTAATCAATAGTTTGTTTGATCGATTGTTTATACCAATCGTACATGTGCCATGTCTCATGCATCACGCACCATGCACCTATTCCCTAAATCCCATTCCCGATGGCCTATTACTTTAAATTTATTTCACATTTTCATATTCCGTTTTCCATTTTCTTCTACCTCATGCCCCATGCCCCAATCCCCATGCCCTTTGCCCCATGCCCTATACCCGATGCCACAAGCCCCATGCCCCATGCCCCATGCCCCATGCCCCATGCCCCATGCCCCATGCCCCATGCCCCATGTCCCATGTCCCATGCCCCATGTCCCATGTCCCATGCCCCATGCCCCATGCCCTATGCCCTATGCCCCATGCCCCATGCCCCATGCCCCATGCCCCAAGCCCCATGCCCCATGCCCCATGCCCCATGCCCCATGCCCCATGCCCCATGCCCCATGCCCAATGCCCCATGCCCCATGCCCAATGCCCCATGTCCCATGCCTCATGTCCCATGTCTCATTTCCCATGCCCCATGTCCCACGTCCAGTGTCCCATGCCCCATGCCCCATGCCCCATGCCCCATGCCCCAAGCCCCAAGCCCCATGCCCCATGTCCCATGCCCCATGCCCCATGCCCCATGTCCCATGTCCCGTGTCCCATGTCCCATGTCCTCTGCCCCATACCCCATACCCCATGTCCCATGCCCCATGCCCCATGCCCCATGCCCCATGTCCCATGTCCCGTGTCCCGTGTCCAATGTCTCATAACCCAGAGCAAGTGGCATAAAAAAGTATCGGAGCGCGTTAAAAATGAATTCCATTATCAATGCAAAGGAGCTCATTTCAAAGAAAATAAATACCATGAATTTTGTTTGTAGACGCCTGAAGGCGCTTGAAGGCGCTTGAAGGCGCTTGAATGCTTGAAGGCGGGAAATTTGAAGAATTACATTTGTTCTTTTGATCAAGGATTCAGGAATCACAAAATATGAAGGCGTTGATTATTTTTATTGGTGTAAATGATAGTTTGACTTCAAGTGATAAACGTTTGAATTTTTTTATTACGTCAACGAAGCAATATTTGTTTTTTTCTCAAGGTTCAAATTTAAGATACGTAAGTATCTTCTAGATAAGACAAACGATTGAAAGTACTATTTATGAAGCTCCTAGAAAAAGTCTAGGTCAAGATATGTGATTGCAAAAAGTCAATAATGATTATTTCTCGTTATATTTCTAAGTTTCATTTGCTCACTGGAAATTAAATCACCTTGATTTTCGTCTATCGATTTTCACCCCTACGGCTTGGAATGGTGGGTGGGGGGAGAAGGGTCTCCTTGCATATATTTAAAAAAATCTATAGCTTTGTAGTGTTTGTAAAGAGAAAAAAAAGGGAAATTAAAGAAGTAAATTCAATAATTCGATCTGGATATGATGTTGTTTAATGTGTTTTATTGCTGTATTTTTTCGGTATTTTTTTAATTTTATTTATATTCAGCTTTGTGGCGAGCATTTTTAAATGAAATTCTGTGAGCACGTACTGAACATTAATAGAATATATCAAACATATCTCTTCTACTTCTTCGCATTTTATACAAATTTGTTTCACTTAGATGTTTTACTGCGTCGAGGGATGATGATGATGATGAGGATGATGATGAGGATCGCTCATATCATCATCCAACTGTTACCATGCGGACTTAAATAGATGATTTAAAAACACGAAAATATTTTCTGATTGTATCAAGATACTAAAACATGCTGTGCATTCTAAAATGTGTATTATTACATAGGAAATTGAGAAAACTTATCTCTAAACATTTTTGAAAAATGCATAATTTCAAAAATCTGAACTCATGCTTCTCAATTTGTTCAATACAATCTTGGAAAAACGACATTTATCAGGGAAAATTATCAACTTAAGCGGATGAAACTCGCGAAAATCGGCTTTTGGAGAAATTCTCGATGAGTCTGGGATAGCGACATTACCACACAGCACGGCCGCATCCTTTCACCGACACCATTGATGCCAGATTCATTTTCCAGTCATTCGCTGAACTGCGTTTGATGTTGAGATAAAAAAAAAACTCGGTAAAAGCTTTAATTGTGCATTTATATAGATGATGAACATCAATAATCCATCTAATAAACCATCAAATGAAAAAAAATCGAATTGAAGACAAATAAAAAAAAGTATCGAGTTACTCATTTCACCGATTTATTTATCAATATAAACCACAACAATAGTACTATACGAAGTGAGTATGACTGATAGTAAATATGTCGATAATGTTTAATTCAAACTAACCGTGATTATATATAAAACCAAAACGTGTTTCCTTGGAAGGAAAATGCCATACAAACAGCTTTTTTTCTTACTCATTTACGGTAATATTTACTGTTTATAAATTTCCTCCACATACCATATACCACATTGTACTTTTCTTCATTTCAAGTTACGTAGCAAAAGCATTCTGAACTGTTTTTCTAAGCCGCACATTTTCCTCCTCATCAACCCTTTCATTGAACTTGTCGTTGCTCTAGATCCACTGATCTAATCCCTATGATCCCCCTCGCACTAAAATACTCAACGAAAACCAGAAAGCAAACTCGAATCTCGCAAAAAAAAAGTCACTAAACCGCGAATGGTTATTTGAGATTCCGAATCACCTATTCTCCTTCGGATGTGAATGTCACAATGGGGTGTGCTTGTAGTATATTTTTGGGCAAAAGGGCTGGATAGCGGTTCGGCTGGGTGGTAGTAGCAGGAGGGGACAGGGTTTTTTTTCTAGTAGCCGCCAAGATGTTTCTAGGTTTGATTGGTGTTTTCAGAATCGACTCGCGGAGCTATGCGTGGTTTTGTTGAGCTATAACTAAAACAAGCGAATAGGAAACATACGGTTTATTGCATCGTCTATGTGGTAGTGAAATGTATGTCCTCTCGACCCCCCTCAAACCTTTTACCAAGGTTTACCCTCGACGACGGTCGAGCCAGCAGTGTTGCAACGCGAAACACCCAATGTATATAGCCATGCGGGAGAGCTACCACTATCTTGTCATGTACCCCACATGAAATGGAAACCATTCGCTTTCGAACACTCACCAATCGAACACGCTCTTTTTTCACTAAACAGGAAATTAGAGTTTGTTGTTGAGTTAGCGGGTGTTTTGTGATTTGTATGGAGACAGTGAAATTAGACGAACACGTGTGTATAAACGTTGCTGTATGTGGAGGACATTTTTTTTAATCTAATTTTTTTTTATAAATCTATTTTTTTATTACTTCTTCGACGATTTACTTGTCAGAAAATGACAAACTAATAAGGATAATAAAATATTTAATCTGTTTTAAAAGATTTTCGTGAAAGAGTGTTTCCGGATTGGATTGAACCAACTTGAGTTGATGAATAGAGAGCTACTCTTGACATCTATCAGATGGCCATGTGTCAGTTTTTTTTTTTACTTCTTTCAAAACCGAAATGGTTTCCACTCTTAAGAGCGCATTCAATGGTGTAATGGTGCAACGGCAAATGCATTCTTTAAAGGCAAGTTTGCAGTGAAGTTCTTGCTAAGAGTTGCTTTGCTTCGGGGTAGCCACGAATGGGTGCTCCAGTCGTCGAAGATTGTCCTGGACCACTAGTCGGTCTTCTCCGGTGCAAATTCATCTGTTAATTTCAGTGGCATCGCAATGAGACACAAATTTACTTGCATTCATTTAACGGTCGATTAATTAGCTCGTAGTTAACTGGTTATTTGTGACAGGTTTTGTTTGATCTCTGTTGTGATTATTTTTGGTGACGTGTCAAGAAAATTGAACGAAATCTGATTGATATTTATGTTGAAAATGGCGCTAGCGAAATGAGCATTCTGTAATGGTATCACCATCGACCCACTCGTCACTGGCAATGAAATATTTGATTTTCCAAGATGGCGACGGTAATCAGCTGTTCTCGTAGCGAGAGCTCCTGCAGGATGAAAAGGTAATACAACAATGACATTAATATTTATTACCTAAACAATACTTGCGTTTCTATAAACAAATTTAAATATTTTCTTTTTATTTCATCTCGCCGAGCTTAGTGGTTTTTCGAATGGAGTTGATAGATTTGTGAGTGCTAGCATAAACATTTGCCAGCGAATTCTAAAAGTTGGTATTTTCATTGATGTTCATTTTGGCATTCTGGAAAATGCAATCAGAGTGGCACTCTTAAGGCTATTTTTTTCATGGCATGTTTTCACTCAGATTTTCACAAAAGTTATAGAGATTTGACACACAGCTAATTATTTTCTTTTGTTAATTTACGTTTATGTTATGCTTTTTTTTTTTACGCAATGTCATTTCTCGCGGAAAATTCGATAGACAGCTAAGCTTCAACAGATATTTACTATAAATTTTCCACTATCTTTTCACGCAAGAAAAGTGTCTAGAAAGATATGATTTTTTTTATGGTTGCTTCTGTCAATGTGTTTTCAATATAAAAATGGCCTCTAGCAGCAAGAGGTCTTTTCCTGTTGAGTTTTCGTATCAATTTCCTTGGACAAGATAGGGCTTGAATGTTGCTTTCTTTGCTCCCATCTTTTATTTAGAGGTGGTAGTGAGAAGAGAACCCTGCCAAAAATACTTTGTCTCACTGGAAACACAGCAAATTTAGTCAATCATTGTTATTCACAACAGACAAAATTGTTCCTTGAAATATTTCAGTTAATCAGCACATTTGTATGCGTCTTTGGTGTCGATTGAAGGTGTCACTCGTGTATGAATCTAACACTGTATGTTTCAACTTCTTCTTGAATGTCTTACGCACTGGTTTGCAAATAATACTCTGACATAAGATATCTTTGACTACAGCAACTTGTCATAACAATCTTATTTGATTAATAAATTTAAATTTAAAATGTTTACAACTTTATCTATACAAATGCCAGCTCAACAATTTAGTTAATTTACAAGTACTGTCCATATTTTCTTCTAGTGAGAGCAAAAAATGCATGACATTTGCACAGTATTTTTTGAAAACCTCTATGGATTTTTTCCGTCAACATTTGCATGGTACTTTTTACCTCGATTGCCAATTTACACTGCAGATGTGAATTTATATGCAACCACGTGGTCACGCCTTGAATCGCTGAGCATTTTTATTTACAAATAACATCAACTTTAATATTGATCGCTACTTTTCATCAACTTCTGCTTCTGTGCTCAACGTACCCAGAACAATTATTTTAAATTCCCAAAACAAGTTGGTTTACATGCATGAACTTTGATATGACTGTAAGTGAACTGTCATCATTTAACAATAAAACATTAAGTACCCAGAGAATAAACACGTGAGGAAATTCTTATGATATCCAAGCCCTAGTTCGTGCACCCAAAACCTCACCCAAAACGTAGACAAATTCCCATTTGCAGGTGAAATTAGTCGTTGCTAGTGAAGTCTCGTTGAACACTTAACAAAATATCACTTGATTTTACAAACTTTGACAAGCTTATCAAATTTGTCGACTTCAAATTTAGTCTGAATGCAATACATATAGTAAATCTATTCAAAATGAAAGTTTAAGCAATCAAAATGAATAGTGGTTGTAGAAAACGCGTGAAAATGTTTTCAAAACGGGCAGCGTTGGTAGAGTGATGATAAGGCGATGACAGGGTGATGATAGGACGATGATTCGACGGTGGTCGGGCGGTGATGCAGGTCGGTGGTCAATGCACGAGTGCCGAGGGTGAACGAGTTCCCGGCCAGCGAGCGCTCGATTCCCGGGTAGTCAAACTCAGCCAGGTGCCGACGGAAATAAAATGGACGCCGTTCGGTGAAAGACTGAAACAAATGTAAAAAGCGATTTTTTAATCTAATATTGTTGTGGTTAGGGTATGGATGAATTAAATTGGATTTTAAACGTTTTTACAGTAAATGTGTGGCGTTTATTTTCTTATCCGTTTGCTGGAAAATGAGAGGAAATTTTTGTTATAGAAAATTGTTTTCAAATGTTGATCAATTATTTATTTAGCTTTTATTTAGTTTAATTTTCTTCTTTAAATAATTACTAGTTTCCATACTCACAACCAGTACGAAATTGAAACACGTTGAAAAGTAATCTATCCTCGGGGGATAAGTTTTGTATGCGATGGGCAAGAATAATTAAATACTCTTGAAAATTCAAGTGTAATTAGCTGAGAGGCAATCAGTAATACTCATGGAAGGGGTCCATAATCTTTCTGTAAAACGAGTGCTGGTTCAAAAATGTACCACCCACATTTTTCCAGCACCACTAACCAGTAATCACCATACATTTTGGTACTTGAATACTTTAACGACAACCCATGGAAATGTAGAAATGCCAAGAAGAAAATCCACGTTTCTGTTTTGAGATACAAGTTTGTGATGATATCAGTGTGGAAATATTTATATATTTTTTTAATCTCTTGCATCAAGATCATTATTTCGAAGATCATAAAGATTAATTAATTGACACTAATGCCTCATGAATGTACATCGAAAAAATAAACCAAACAAATCAGAAATGAAACTTAAAATAATGAGGACCAAGTGCCTGTACAAAGATAAAATATGCAAACAAATTACAAAAAACATAATACTCGCCAACAGTTCATGATTAGTACTATTTGATGATTGGTTGAAAAGAAGCTTCAAATTTTTTAAGTAGAAAACACCGTCTCTACTTCTTGCACTGAATTTGAGGTTTATTTTTTTTTTGTTACGGCGGTGGAACAAATTCAGACATAATTTAAAGAAAATGCATCGGTACACAAGAATTTGCGGTTAGGACAAAAACCCTTGGCAAGAAGATGATACGTTTTCTTGAAGCGCAATCAATTGAAATAGAAATATACTTGTTCGTACACGGGTGACTCAAAGTGTCTAAGCGTTTTGGTACAAATCACAGCATTGGGAAGAAAAATAGACACAAGACTTCACACACATTTTCTTATTTCGAAAAGTCATGCGTGACGTTTATTTTGAAAATAATTATTTAGTAATGAGGACAACAATAAGAAAATTCAATTTTGAAATAACCTTCTAGTGTTTGAGATTGTTATCAAAATATCGTCTACAACCCATTTTGGTTCACCACTTTAATGTCATCAAATATTTTTATATGCTGTAAAGGTATTCAGAGTACCTACACCTACTCCGTGTAAAAACATGGAGCGGCCGCTAGAATGGGAAATGTTATGATTGTACAGATAAGTGCATTGGGCCCTGTAGCCAAGTATGTGTCATGGAGGGGCAGGGAGGAGGGGCAGGGGCATGTGCAAAGGTCGAAGTTTGCGCTGGCTCGAGCAAACAGGAGGGCTACCTTCACTGTGCAATCCAATCTTGGGTAATGTGATTGTTCGGATGAGAGCTGCACGTGGTGGAAAAAGGTCTGGGGGTGTAGGGGGTGCCGTCTTCGCGCGCTCCGTCTTGAATAAGATAGAAATTTGCTTGCTAGGGCTCGTCTTATGTTGCATTTTATAAGCTTTGAACGTACTACCGTGAAAACGTGAAGGAAAAGTTTCGCCGAAAGAAAATAAGTAAAGTATTCTCAGGGGTATTTCTTCAAGTATTCTTCTCGTTCTTCTCGCCGTCTATCCGCTAGCCATCTTGGATAGAGTTTTCGCAAGATGAGATGGAAAATAATTGGGACTTTTTTTGCGCCCCCAAGTGAAGTCTCGACAGAATGAAATTGTAAAAAGTAAACTTATTTACGGGTAAGATGGCAATAATACAGAGACACCCTTACCATATCTTTTTAGGACACCGTTACAGATGGATTAAAATATCCAAATGTCTAGTAAATCGTAAAAATGAAAGTGTTCCGAAGTGCTCAATCTGAATAAGAGCTTCTCTTATTTGTACAGATTTTAAGATCTAGTCAAGAGTGTACTGCGTTTAAGCTGACTTCCAAGGGTAAAATATAAAATCGACTTCGCATCCTATTTCGGGCGTGTCTCCTTAGGTTTCAGCAACATTATGTCATCATCTTCGACAGGTGCCATGCATTCCTCGAGGGTAACCGTACCGCCTACACCATCCACCTACAACTACAACACAAATGAATGATTGCTTATTAAAATTGATGAGACGCATGCTCATCTATCGTTGCTAGATTCGAATACTTTAAGACCATGGGTTGCTATGGTTGCTATTCAGGAACCATATAAGAAAAGGATGCGTAAAACGTATGAGAACATTTACATATCTTTTTCGTTTATAATGTTTGGTATTCAATAGATGAAATAAAGTTGTAAAATATGAATTTATTCCTATACCACACAGCACGCCGACAGGACATACAGATTCAGCATGCCCAACCATTTTGTATTAGTTACCATAAAAACTACTTGACTCTCCCCGCCCCTAGTTAGCATAGGGAGTTTAGAAACAAGAATACTCTGAGAATGTCCAGGGTCAGGCGGCTCTAAGTCAAGTGTGTCACATTTTTAAGGGCGGCCTTTTACCAAGTTCCAACTCATAAGTGCG
Organism: Protonemura montana; assembly: GCA_947568835.1. Classification (NCBI taxonomy): domain Eukaryota; kingdom Metazoa; phylum Arthropoda; class Insecta; order Plecoptera; family Nemouridae; genus Protonemura; species Protonemura montana. Next base: position 3,290,010 of record OX387604.1, on the reverse strand, counting down.
TGGTTTATCTTTTAAGATATGACCCTACTATACTTAAAATGTTTCGGCTTTAGTTTCTTGACGAATATTTCAAGTTATTAAAATTGGTTGCTTGAGAGCTTGGTATATTGTGAAACTTTTTACGCCAGATCAGCAGATTTTTGTAATACAATGTTGCTTCCGGAATCTCACATTAAAGGAACAAAGCTATAAACTTCTAGGAATCAGATGTCTTACATTTTGTAGCTTGATCCGTAGAAAATTGTAAATGAACTCTGTCAGCTGCGGGTCAATGAAACTGAATTCTAGTTCATGTTAATCAGAATCTTTTGACATTTATCATTAAATCTACAAAATGATTACGAAATAACCGAGAAACGTGGTTCACTGTGTTTTGCAATGCAAATTTTGCACATTTTCAAGGTTGAGGTAACAATTAAACCAAGAAATTCGTTATTTTTTTGAGTAAGTGAATTTTGTTTATCTAGTCCATCCCATGTTCTGTCGGAATCTGATCTGCCTATACCAGGCAAAAAGCTTACTGCATGCTTCAATTTCGCTGCAACCCGCTAAAAGGTTGCTGCTAAAAGACCACTTCGTTGCCGATTTTAGAAAAAAACATCTTAAGTCAGCCCATTCTAAAGGAGCGGTGTTTTCGAGAGAAAAAACGCCTGGCTGTAGCTTGGGCTGGGGAGGGGAGGGGGGGGGGGGGGGGGGGGGGGGGGGGGGGCTGAGCGCTGAATGAATAATTAATTTCAGCTACATTTTGAGCCTATTTTCATCTCGACGGCTCCATTTCGTCGCCTGGGTCCTATAGAAGAGCATCGCATCTCTGCATTACAAAATAGATGACTCCTCCAGGATACGCATAAACCAAGAAACAAACGTAACGGCACCATTTTCTGCAAGCAAGAACCATCCCAGGATCATTCAAACGAGAAATATCACTTTTGTCTGCAGAACCACCGTCATTTTGAGCACACCATATAAACTTTTAGAAATTTGTCAGACGCGCCATTTTGTTATTTTTTCTTCATTTAAACATTGTCTCTGCTTCTCTGCAGCCGCAAACAATCGTGAAAAGTTACTCTTTATATATACGCTCAATTTTTATCGCCTTCGACAAAACTCGATTTTGCTATTCCTTCCAACGAATTTATCGGAGTGAAATCATAAATACTCTTTTCAAGGTAGGTTCTTGATGCGCTCCGAAAGATTTCCCCTTTTGCGTTTTAACATTAAGAAAAGAAAACTGTGAGTTTCTATGTAAAAATGAGAATGGCGCATTGCGGTGAGACGTGCCATTTTGTAGCTAACGTGATGGAATCGAGTGCAGGCGTCTTTAAGATAGCCAAGGATTTACTGATGCAACGGTGAAGTAAGTTGATATGCATTGCCAGTACTACCATGCGGCATGCACATGGCAAGGCAATAGTTTCGACTTTTGTTGCTTTGGGGTTTAGATATGATTCACTGACATTTTCCCATAGATTATAGATAATCTTTAGAACTAGAAGGCGTACTAATCAACGTCCCCGGCGTGTATTGCATGCTCGTGGTCTTAATGCTGCATTTTACTCGCATTTTGCTACTTTGTTATAGAAGGTTTGCAAGAATTGCATTTGTGGTCGACTCTCAAACATGCAACGTCATGAAAGTAATCATGTAATTCTTAACGATTGGTTGTTACTTATAATGCAAGGCATGTTATATAGGTACTACCTTTTCAAAATGACTCTAATTTTTTTTTTGATAACAAACAAATTTATTTAGTATATAAAACAACTTAAAACAAATGTTGATCAAACAAAATCTTTTTTAATACAACTTAAACCGAAATCAATCTTGAGTATCACAGATCTTAAAACAAGAAATGTATACAGAGCTGCGAAACGCGTGGAAACACATTTATTTGATTTGACACGCGTGGAAACATCTTGCTTTTTCGGAACGCTGCTGGTATGATGTTCACGTTTTGACTGCCCCCCAGTTCCCCTTTCCCCACACACCCACTAGCGTCAAGCAAAGAGCATGTCGTCATCTGTGTAGAAATGTGCCCCTTGTGATTTAGGCAGTACGCAACTCACGTGCTGTTGGTACCCAGCATCTAGCGTCCAACATGCTATCTTACCTGATGAAACATTTAAAGATGCTATTTGCACTCTGCCTGCTTTGAAATTGTTTGAAACTTTATTAAATTTAAAGGTACCATCGTCCTCGGCTTCTGTAACCCCTATGGTCTCATTTATTCTTGGCTCAGATGTTTTCGCTGAGTTGTTTTTCAACTTTTGCAACTACGTAGCAAAGAGCACAGGAACTTTCGTGAAATAAACAAATTTGGCAGGACAACAAAGAAAATATTAAATTTGAAATTCAACCAAGGTGTTTACTTCGGTTTTTGAGAAAAGTGATTTATAATCGTGTTGCTGGATGAAAGCAATTTTTGTTAAGGGAGTTTAAACTTTATTCTTGTACAAAAATGCTAATAAAAAATAAGATATTATTTTCTTAATATATTGATACGATTTGGTTCTAGTTCTACGAAATGTTATCATTCAGACAGATATTACCAAATATAGATGGATTTTTACTTACACCAAAATGGCGAAAATGGCCAAAATGGTGGGGAGCGAAATGATCTAAAATAGCTTTTTATTCATGGATAACGGAGATTTTTGTTCAAAGATATATATATTTCTTTTTAATTAGCAAGCTACAATAATGTATACTACACTTAGCAAAAAACCACTAAACACACTGTTCTTGAATCGCCTGTACACGTCTCAGATAAACGTGTATTGCAGTAATTTTGTTTCTAGCCTGTAGAACGTCTAGGAAAGTAGCTTCTATATAATTCATTACACTGAAATGATTTATAGACACCGTTCACTCTTGAAGGCGATCAATTATTTCCCTTTAGCCTACAGTCAATTAAAATGGCATTAAATCGCACCATTACCAATGAAAGTAAAGGCGAGAGATTGTACAAATGACTGAGCTGTTGTGTTACCTCATGTGCAATGCTGTCTTCGGTTGTAGCAATAGTAATTTACTTGTTTCGCTTGTAATAGACAATCGTGCCAAGTTATTTACATTTCCTTTTCGTTTCTACAAACCAAAATTATTCTTAGTGGCACTTTAAGTTTTTTTTTTTTTAGTTTTTGTATCCTGGCAAACTTGTTGAGTAATTTAGATTCTTAACTGAAATCAGAGATCAATTGAAATTCTGATAGGTAACACAGAGATGCCTGAGTGCTGACACTCTCTAAAGCCGAAGCCCATGCCAATAGACCTTTTCAACAGAAATAAAATATTGTCCAAACCTAAATTATCTATTTTCTGCCGAGGTTTCGATACTAGAAACCATGGGCTGCTAAAACTGAAATCTAGAATTGTGAAACCGGAAACTGGCAACTGGGTACAAAACCAGCAATTGTAACGCGTTCAAGCAAAAATTAAACCCAGACCCACCTAAGAAGCCAAGAAGTTATGGCTTGTGTCGAGTGGTTTTCTGTTTTGTGGTGAGTGGGTCGTTGTGGGTGGGAATGGGATAGTACTATGGTGAAGCTTCATGGCGTTCTTTTTCGGTGTCTCTTTTCCCTCAATTTCTTTTCTTATTTTCTTTAATTTAGATTAATTGAATTACTTCGATAGTATTTTACTTTTGAACCTGACAAGTATAGTAGATATGTTCCTCAGGACGCCGGGTTTCTTCGTTATGGTAGTGTGTGGAATAATTGCCAATAATAATTACTTGCTTAATTGGAGTCATCCTCTGGCGGATAAATTTAATTGAGGATACAATTCATGCGTGCGGCTGTTCATTTAGCAATCGTCTAATGAAACACCTTGAAATCATGCCTTAGATCGGTATAATAGACTGGTTTTGTGATAGTTTCTATCTATTTGGTGGATTGATTCGATGGATCAGTCTTGTTTGAAGAGTCTTGTAGAGGGTGTTTGATTGGGATGGTCTAGTTTCGGGGAGTGCATCGCAACGAGGAGAATCATGACAATGGGTGGTTGATCGGGTGGTTGATCGGGTGGTTGATAGGGTGGTTGATCGGGTGGTTGATCGGGTGGTTGATCGGGTGGTTGATCGGGTGGTTGATCGGGTGGTTGATCGGGTGGTTGATCGTGTGATTGAAGAGTTGAGTTGTGGAAAGCGCGGGGTTTTGAGTTCGTTGACAAATTATTTTTGTTTCGTTTGGGGGAAAAATACGATAACGCGAAGAACGCGTCTTCAGCTGCGGTCTAATTTTAGCTTGTCGAGTGATCAATGTTCGTAAGTTGTTGTAATATAATTTTTCGTGAATATCGAGGATTGGGGTTCGGTTGTCATGTCGCCGCGCTCTGCTGCATTTAGAGTTTTTTGTTGGTAACATTTCAGTTGGAGTTGGTGGCAAAATGATGTGTGAATTCATCCGATGTGCATAATTTTGGTAAAGTCTAGATTATTTTTACTTGAAAGTTCGATTTTGTCATTTTTTGTGTGAAAAATGACTGTTTTTAAAAGTAATGAAATATATCCAGGTTTTAGGAAACTGACCTTGAATATTTCGGAGATCACTAGTAAAGTGACTTAACTCAGTTTTCCGGAAACTCAGACTAGGGCGAGTATTAGAGTTATAATAATTTCTTATTTTAATCACGATCCTTTTTCGAATAAAACAAGAAAAATGTACTTAAATCCAAAACCCCAGCTGCCATTGTAGATTTAGTACTTGGGATAATTCTTTTTTCATCGCTTATAAGTCCGGCATTTTTCATCTGGCATTTTCCCTCTTCCCGCCTCCACTGTATACGATTCCCTCCAGAATACCAGCAAGGTGCGCGCGCATACCAACCTAGCGAATCGAATTTGCACAAAATAAAATTTTTCATTTTCGAACATCATTTTTGGTAAGTGATTTTGCCTTTGAAAATGGCGAGTAGAACGGGGGAGGGAGCTCATTTACACCTAAATAGCCACCATATATATTTTTCTAAGTCAAACGTAATTGAAAACCAACCCAATCTTTGAATCGGTAAAACATTTGTTAAATGATGTGTTTTTTTTTTACGATCTATGGCGTGAGATATTTTTCGATCTTCAGAATGAGAGGTTATACAGCATCATGCAAGATCATTGATGAGAAGTCACCGCGGCGGGCGCGCTCCATTTTGTAAATACTAGTCTCGTGTCTCAAGTACTTACATGGTACTACAGGCTTCTTGAGATCCTGGAGAATCTTGGAATAGTCCTCACGACCGAGTGTTAGATGATAGAAAGCATGTCATTGGAGAAAATGGAAAAGCAAGTCAAAGCAAAGCAAAGGAAATCAGTCGTCAGACTGGAATTTAAACATTGGCATGCACCCTAACCAAACTGTCATCTAACATAGTATGTTTTCTTTCGAATTACAAATGCCATGCACTATTTTCACTGCTATTTTTCTCTCCGAACTGCGACGTATATTTTGAAAAAGCTTCAAAAAGGAAACATTTCAATATACACACCTATGTCAGTTGTTTTTTCAGTCGTATGAGCTATTATTTTATAAACTTGTGGCATTTTCTGTAAATTGGAACATCAATGAGTAAAATTTTGAAGATTTTTTTGGATTATTTTCTCCAAGTAAAGATATATTCAGTGAGTAAATTCTACGAAAGCAAGTTTTAAAGAATTCAACACCTAGAATTGGATGTGATTTGACATTTATTCGGCTTTTAAACCCACGTGTCCAGGATGTTTTTCTTGAAGGGAAATCCTTGACAATCTTTTAAGGCAGAATTTAAGTTGAGTCTACACCAGAAAGAGTTTTCTTCAGAAACTTGTTGATTCTCAATGCTATCTTTGAGAAATCTGTTTCATGTCCAATTACTCGCAGGATTGCTGCAATCGTTGCCTCGGGATGAAGTACCTAATTTCGGGCTCATTTTGTACCGGAAGTGCTAAGTATGTTAGTGATTTGAATGATAGACATTGGTTTTTTGGTTGGATGCGTTAAGGGCGCCTCAGCAATGTAATTGTTTATATTTTTGCGGTAGTGTTGCTATGGGGAAAATGTCACGGCTGCTTTCACCCTTGATGAAATAACAGGCATAAGTTGTGAAACGTCAGAAAAATGAGTAGTTTTTACTTAGCATTCAAAAGCCCAGTTGTTCAAAAACAAGTGCTTCGGTAAGATAAAGTAGAAATGAGTCTAAAAACTATAATCCTTAATTCAATTTTCCGCATTGCTAATATCAATTTACCGATGCAGTTGTCACCGATTTAAAAATTGCGTAAAGATAATTAGTCATTAGACGGTTCTGAGAATACATCAAGAGACTCTAGGAGCAGATAATTCCTCCAGAATGATGAATAATCCAGGATATTAATTATCACTTTTATGCACGAGTTTGAAGGTCGACTGTGGTTGGGGGGAGGGGGACTCTACACCCCCTGGCTTTTAGATGTGGTCGATAAAATACGTCTCATTTGATTACTAAATGAGCTTCTCACGTTTTTAATTGTCTTGTCAAGGTGATATGAGAAATTTGGTATAAAATAAGAATAAATTAAGAGATGTGTTGAATTTTTGCAAAAAGAAACTGTTCGCGAATGGTAATTGCTAGTTTTCCAAAGATTAATTTCTGTCGTAACTAAAAAAAGGATAAAAATGGAGTTTTTTTCACGGAGCTTGTAGCACGTGTAAGGGTTGTGTCTGCAGTAATGTTTACCCATTTATTCTCTATCCAGATAACAAACTTTTGATAAATTTAAACAACAGGCTTCGGATGTTTAAAGTATATCTGATTGTAATAAAATTATATTTTTGTCATTTTCGAGACAAGATTCTAAAATATCTAATACGATTTACAAAATCCTTACACCTATGTATGAATTGCAACTGATTAAAGTACTAAATAAAATGACTTTGAACTTATTTTGAATTGCATTTTTAAGTGCACACTATTCTATGATTAACTAAAAGGTGTTGCCTAGCTGCTAAGACGCTGATAAATGATCAAATACAGACTTGGTAGAGAGATTTTGGTAGTAACTTCGAGTAACAAGCTTTGACCCTCCAAAAGAACGACATGGGTATCCACCATTTTGCAATTTATTTGGCAGGGGAAACTTTGGTGCTAATTTGACCGACCTGTCATGTTTGCTCTCGTCCCCCTTGAATGGTCGGCACGCTCGATACCTTAATTTCCCAGCTAATAAGTCTCCCGATGAAACGTGCGGCACAATCATTCTACTTTGCTAGCATCGCAATTAGAGCCGAAGGTAACCATCTCGTTTATATCTTTGTGATTACATCCAGTACCAGTAAAACTATGTCGTTAACCCATCTGTGTAACACATACTCGCAAAAGTGTCCAAGAAAACTGTGAAAACTGTGAACAATTTTCGCCATTTTGTTTTAAACCTTTGAAAATGGGGAACAATTCGTGTACGTTTTGTGACAGCGGAAGGAAACATCGTCTCTTTATTGAGCTAACGATCAGTGAAGATTTTTGTGACATTTAGTATTGAATCAGAAAACAGAATGACGAGGGATTTTGATAAAATAGTGTACCAAACTATGCGTAACTGAAAATAGTCGTGAACCTATTCGAATTTTCTCTTTGCTTGAATTATTAGTTTCACTAAACAGGGCTGGGGTTTTCTTTTTTTTGCTCTTTATAAAAGCAAAAAGAGCTCTAAAAATGTTTTGGAAGGGCGGATTTTTTAATTGTAAAAGGTTTGGGAAACTATACGTTTCTCGTAACGCCATTGTTACGAAATTAACCAAACTTGAAAATGAGAAAGGGGTTGTTGAGTTGCAACTAGAAGAAAGTGCCGTAAAATTTTCGGTTTGAGCTTGATTTATCCCACGGTTTGAAAATACTTTGTAGAAAATGTCACATAAAACATTTTATTGCAAACGTTATATTTTGTAGTTTTAAAGAGCATATTGTTATTAATAATTATTGCATGAAATAAAATTTACTACTTTGTTAGCTTAGAAGATATGTATTTTTATATTTTTTTCATTTCTATGGGCAGCTGGATGCCATTTTTGAGACGTTAAACTGACGAAAATAAAACTCTTTTTAAATTACAGCAATTCTGAGTTAAGGATTGAAAGGAGAAGCAGATAAATATTTTCAAAATTCCTGTGTGGTTAACTCTTCTAGGCCCTAGGATTAAAAACACAACGTTGGACTAAAAAATCCTACATTAAACCGAATATATGAAACTGTAGAATAAGTAATAAGCCTTTAAATATTGAGCCCGAATATTAATCTCAATTAATAAAAAAACGTTCCCCCAAAATAGCTTAATTATTAAACTTGATTTCTTAACCTTGAGATGAAATCTTAATATCAAATTTAAACACAGAGGCTACATATCAAAATGCCAAAAACCTCAATATTAAACTTACAGGTGAAACCATAATATTATATCTAAATACTGTAACCACAGTAAAATAAAACTACACAAATATCTTACCTTTGCAGAGCTGGAAATATCTCAATAACTAAACCTATCACTGGCACCTTAGAAGATCAACTGGAATATCTTCGTCCCTGGTCCATTGACCAGTACACATTTACAAACGTAGCGGTACTTCCCTTTTTTTCCCTCAAAATATTTTGGTAGAAAATGGTTTTGTGTATTAGTTGTACAGTTAAGGAGTGCGTAGCCATCTCACAAAAAATCAATTTCTTGCTGTTGTTAGGCCCTGTGTTGGGTAGGCAGAAAAAGTGAACCTGCTTTGTGGAGAGGGTTGGTGGGGAGGGGGGAGAGAGAGCAAGGGGTCACAACTTTTAACCGTTTACAGGAAATCGCCCAGAAATGCATTCCATTTCATGAACTGATTTTCAAATGCTGTATCGAAATCAAATTAGAATCTATTTAAATTAACTACACAGGTTATTATCGAATTCGCATTGAAATAAAATAATCGACAGATTCCAATTAATATTTCACCAGTAATAAAAGAACGGGGATATTAAATAAAATGATTACAACATGTGACAAATGTGCATGAACCTCTGTATATTTTTCCACACAATTGAAATTCTGTCCTCCAAGAACAAGCATTCTTCATTTTGAGCACCGTTAAATAATCCCACATTTCTTACAAACAACCCTTCTACATAACTGTAATTTTTTTTTGCCTTTAGACCTCCTTGGGTTGCAAGTATTTGGGGCAACATCGATTTATCTTCGACGGTGCTTTGAATAAGCCAGTTTTTATTGAAAATCTCTTGGGGATTTTGAGCAGGCTGTATACATTTATTATACTCGTATTATGTAATGACCACGCGCCAAGGGTACAAATAAACTGAAATTGTAATGCAAAATGAATTGACGCAAATGATCAAAGTATGAATAAAATTCAGATCTACATATTTTTACTGATAAATATAATATTAAAGTCACTTTTTCTACAACACTATTGAAATGACTAGAATTGCTGCACCAAGGAACATTTAATCATTACCATGTCCATTTAACATGATATGATAATTTTATAGCAATAATTAGCATTCATTTATCATGAACATATAGCTGAGAAGGACGTTAACTGTCACTTGTTCATTGGCAATAAATGTCAAATCACACGTGACGTGAGGTATTCCACCCCTGACAGTTGACAGCGCTGCCAGTTCGTGCGTGCGGGAAATGCCATTGCACCCAACAGTAACACTTAACACGCAAAAGCGGTCTCTAGGCTATCATTTGATTTTTCTATCGCTACTGCAGTTGCATTATTGCAATCCTACCTGCAATGCATCTTCGAAACATGCCCATTAAATGATTTAAGAATGGTGTAAAGTTGAGTTTTATTTATTTATTACTTGTAGTTCGGTTTCTGACACGCACATCAACCAAGATGGACCAATAGCAAAAACGTGTAACAATTTCTATGCGGAGAAAGAAGGTTCTATAAAAAAATGGTTCAACCCTTTCTTTAAATGCTTGTCAATAAATATGCCAAAACATGCTTATAAGTACAAAGGTATTTATTGATGTAAGTTACAAATAAAAACGATCTATTTAATACCATTTCAAGTGAAATATGTCATAGCACAGAGAATTTAACCTTTGTTGACCCCAGATGCTAAGGGCTGGGATGGTAAATATCTTTCACAGATGGATCCTTATAGGTGGGCAAAAAGAGCAAGCCATTTGAAAAGCATAGGGTTCGTATGGGTGGCATTTACTGTTTTTGTATTTTAGTATTTTGAAAGCAAAACAGGTATTTTCTGTGCTGAAATTCAAGCAATATTCTCAGTTAGTGGATTCATCTCGACCTCGTCTCTCTGTTGGTATCCTCTTTCTCTGTCGCACATGCACGGCGTGCTGCTTGCATACTGATGTAGGAAGTCCTAAAGAACATACGTACGCATGAAATAGTCAACGAGGAACCGTATTTTCTATTTTTCGTTTGAAAATTTCATCTATATTTATTAAATCTATCAAAATTATTAAATTGAAAAAGTATCTTTGTTTTTACCGTTTCGGAAAAACTTTAAAAATTCCCATTTATTTTAAATTCAATAAAAAAATAACGAAAATTGCAATCCGGGATGATATAACCTATATTCAATAAATATAAATTCTAGTATACCAAGTTTGATACCAGTTTATTAGCAAACTGTATTAAAACTAATTGGACTTTGCCATACGGTACACTCTGAACCGCTTCTAAATTATGGAAATGATAGGTAAAATCCAGTCGTTCCAGTTGTTCCAGTTGTGTTTATCAGTTCGCTAAATGCCCTAATATAGAAGATGAAGCATGACATGGGGCACATTCATCTACTGCATCACATGAACCAGAGTGTCACTGATTATGTAAATAAATTGCAACATGCCGCGTTTATGACAGCAATTTGATGCTAGATATATGTTAGCTCATTTCTCTGTACTCGTGGCTTGCCTATCACAACTAACCCTTCATACTGCAGTGCAAAACTTGGCATAGAGTATACCTATAGATATCTCTCAAAACATCTACCTACTTTACCCAAATAAGATCTACTGGTATTTCAAAAACATGCCTGTGTTGATAATGTATCCAATTTATATTCATGTAAGTCTATCTTGAAAAAATTTGCATAGAAAATACCAAAATACCTTTGCTGGGTTTCTCTAAGCTTTTGGTAGAATACATAAAAAAAAATACGATGAAAACTCTACATCGTAATAGTTTTGGGTGGCTATTTAAGTGCGTTCTGCTTCGTTGCCCAATAATTAGATCACTTACCTTTTATTCAAGTTGTCGAGGTGAGAAAAGAAGCAGCGTTTTGTCTTAAAGACAAAATGAAATTTCAAGACATACGCTTAATACGTTTATACAACGAACAATAAATCGTAATTAACATATTTAAAAATTACTACCATCATGGTGTGCAACCTTATTCATATATTACACCATAATAATAAATATTTTTGAGTTATGTGAATCAAAATGAGTTTGACTGCGAGTATTTTTAGTGCTGTGCAGCTGTTTATTTTTTTTAATCATTGGAAGACAGATAATAATTTAGCCTATCTACAATGAGAGAAACATAATTCAATCCATTTATTCAAAGACGTCTTGCACTGAAAGAGGATGTTGAGTGTTCAGATCGTATAATGTAAGAGGTCGCTTCGACGCAGAAATGGACTTGGGGGGATAGATATTACGTACATATGGATGAATTTATTTTCTTGTGGTCTAAAGGAAATGTGGAAAAGTCATTTCATTATCTCAAAGTTGTAACATTGATCCGAAGAGTGCATTTGGTATATACTTTTTTTACCACGATAGTTCTCGGAATGTTTTCGTTTTTTCTTCAAAAAAAGTCTACATGTTTAATGCGTTTTAATAATGTATGACAGTGACTTCTGCACTTTCGTAGTATAATACAATTTATTTTCAAAAATTTCACGGTCATTTTGATCGAAGTGAGTGGGTGCTCATATTTTCTTGGCAAACAATATATTTTAAGAACCCCTAAATTCACGTTAGTTTCAAGCACGATTTAAAACTTACGTCAGTCTTATTACTGTTCACAATTCTTAAGAGTTGATGCTTTCAGTTATCTTCTTGTGCAATCTCGTACAACTGCATTGCCGTCTTTGTCTTTCCAATCAGAGAATGCACACACACTTAAGAACTACATTGACTATGTTATTTCAAATAAACTGCATCACTTACGTCAAATTAACTGCATTCCACTAAACTTGACAATGGAGAAGAAAACTCAGCGACGGTTTTATTAAAAAAAAAACAACGACATAAAAGTAGCTACAACCACGGAAGTCACAATTTCATCAAAAACTAAAAAAAAACTACCTACTTATCTTTCACACACAAGTCAAGTCAACTCTTATTTATTTAATTGAGGTTTTGATGCAAAGTTATGATGACGTTATAAACCTGGGTGAAAAGAGCATGAAAATCATGAAATGCTTCTTATTTAGCATGTGTCCGTACTCCAAGCCATGTCAGAATCTCCCGTGCTGGGTCAGATTTATGTTGAGGAAAAACGCGTTTCTTTCTGATGACAATTACGTCGTGGTTCACGAATGTTCCTTTGAATTACTTCCAAGACGGCTTTTCTTTTTCTCTTCATTTTCTCGTCGCCGTCTCGCTGAGGACATAGAGGCCTGCGCAGAATTCTGTTCCGTGCAGTCCTGTGCCATTCACGGTACCAGACAGCATCTTGAAGAATTGTAAATAAAAACAATATATTTAGTGGATTCGGTGGCGACGCTACTGAGCGAGCCGCTTGTTTATCTAAAAGCTGTTATTTGCTCTGTTTATATGAAGTGCAGCCTTGTTAAGGATTCTTGTAGCGGCATTCAAAGACAATAAAAAAAAGTCGTGATTTAGTAATCTCTGCTCAGCTGCGATTTTCAGCTTGCAATTTTAAATGAGACCAGAATTCAAAACCATTCAGGAAATTCGTTTGATTCGTTTAAACGTGGCTGTATAATATTTAATTAAAAAAAAAAACCCTAATAAGCTGGGATGCCATAATCTTTGCAGATTCGTTGTTATTTCATGTTATTTCCTGATACATTAGGAGATACAAGAAGAAGATACAATCAACAAATTCGTTAACCAATAAGATTCCTCCAATTATCTCGAATCAGAAAGCTCAAACCAAAAATCCTAAAAAACAGCACTCGTTAAATTTCACGGCACACTGTATTCTATGTTCGTGTGTCCTGACGTGTCCTTATATGCCCTAGAAAGCAAAACAAGATAGAGAAAGAGAGAAAGAGCTAAGAAAAGGAGGCAAAGAGGTTGTTACATCCAACCATTGCTGATGGAGATGAAGAAAGTCCCAATCTCTAAGAATATGAAAAAAAAGCCTGCTCGCATCATAACATTTGATGACATTCTCACCGGGGCTAAGATCGGAGCAACGCAGCTGACATTGTAGCCACATTACATAGCAAATAACAGCATCATGTCATCTCCAGTCTGAACCCATTCACTCCCCAGCCCAGCTTCCGCCGAGATTTAGGTATAGTATATTCCCAACAGTCTCCTTGTCTTTGACTTAAATAAAGCCTGGCCTTCTTTGAAATAACTTCGCCCAAGCATGGGATTTATTTGGTTTGGTGGTTTTCTTATACAGTTCCACTGTCGAGCAGAAAGATACATAGATTTATCCTGTGGAAGAAAAAACACCTACGACATCGTCTTCAAGCTTGCAAACGCAATATCTATGCTTATTCCAATATGAAACTATGAGCTTATGTAGATTTTGGGTTTCTGTGCTACAAAAATAACGTATACATGTTTTTTTTATTTTTTACTGTTATTAAACTTCATCTGAGATGCGCACATGTAGCAACGAGATTCGAGATATTTGCATAGAGATATAAGATTTCATTTGTCACTCGTGCACGATAACATGCAGGAGTGCATTCCTGAGAAGACACAATTTCATTTTTGAATCAAATTCAGTTAAAAAAAGGATGCAAAAAGGCAAAATAATAAGTGAGAACTTTCCTGTCAGCGATCTCTAGTTCAGAAGCATATTTTCATATCTGTAAGACGGTTCTTATAAATTTGACAGTTCTGGTTACAATTATTTCCTGGTTAGCTATGCCGACGGGAGTAGAAATATAACTTGAAAATAACTCAAAAACCCTGTAAGTATTTCATACGAAAGATATTCGAACAGATATGCTTGCAGCGCCATAATCGCATAAATCCCAGTTAATTAAAATAACACTTGAAAGTTTTAATTATGTTCAGGCAATTACAGTATACATGCGTCGAGATATCCGCAAAGCCTCTCGTCTGATGCATCATTATGGAAAAAACTTTTTTACTACCACACTTAGATCAAAATCTCGGCATCATCAGAGGCAAACTTGTCATAATATCACACCTATAATAATTCTAGCCTAAGGTTTATCTACCCACACAAAAGTAAGCCACAGTTTCGTTCTCTCTTTCACTCTCATTTGTCTAAGCTCTCTCTATTAATAAAGTCACGTACCCAACGTAATATAACTACAAATTCACCCTCCAGCCGAGTAAGCGGCACAGTAAAGTAACGTTTCATCTTCATGGAAAACATTATTGAATTAATTATGTAATTTACCTGCACAGTGTATCAAACACTGTTATTATAATCGCTTGAGTAATGCTGGTTCGGTAGTCACAGAAGATGGCGGCTTGCCGGTTGGTCCCCACTGCACTTGCCTGGAATTATAGATTTCTCAGTTGAGCTAGCATCATGGAGGCGTTGTTGTGATTCTGCGCAAACTCCGTTCACCTTCAGATAAACGTGCAGAAGTTGCAGACTTGCTTGCTTATAATATTGCTAGAACCTTAGCACACAGTGTTATTTGCAAACCCGAGGAAGCCGCCTACGAATACGTTTACAGAAGCCGCCATTACATGAGACGCATGTCATAAAATGAAATGAAATTTCTATTAAAAAAATGTCGTTTCAAAATTTAAATTTCGTATTACGCCTTTTTTAGCATAACTACATATTGAGATTGAGCGAGGAAAAAAATGGAAAATTGCTTCAGAGGTGTTATTATGAAGAGGAATTTGTTTAGTTAATAATTGTGTTTTATGTTTGTTTTGAATAGTAGTACTTAGTTGTATGTTTGTTAGTTTTGTAATACGTTATACAGCAGAGATGAGTACTGACTACATTGAATAATGTTAGTAGGTAGACTGACCTATTCCAAAAGCCACTTATTTTTATGGTCGTTGCATGAGAGCGATTAGAAATATGTTCTGTCCCTCACTCGACATTGACCTAGTCAAGGCACAACATTCACCAGGACCAGAAATTGAGCGGCATGTCTGTATTCAATATTGGTAAGGTTTGTGATTTCACTCTAATTTAGATTAGTATTTTGTGTATTTAGTATATGTGCTATCCTTTAACCTTCTAACGTATATGGTACGTATTGGGTACGTACTAGAGTGTCTAACATCATTCAAAATATTTTATTACCTAAACATTACCTAATACCTAAACATCATACCTATTACGTATATTATGTGTTTTTATTTATATTTTTGTGGCAAAATAATTGTTACATACAATAAAAATATTTTTTCTTTTCAAATGCTATATTTTCACGATTTTTAATAAAAAAGCATAGGCGGTTCTTTCAGACAATTACACCGTCAATATTTTTATGAAGTAACTGATAATTTCTAGACGGATACTACATAATTGTATACAACAAAGCGAATATTCTTCTGCTGATGGAAACCCGTGAAATTTATCGAGTGGTTCTATTGTTATTTTCAGGGAGTAAAACATCATGACACGACTGCCTCATCTCGCTGAGCTACCTTCGTGCCAGCTTCACCTGTAAGTACAACGGCAATCGTAATTATTCATTGGTCAGACTTTGTGCCTACTCCACGCTCTAAAAGGCAACTCTTTCGCATCTGGATAAACCCACAGAACTTGCAACATAAGAAAATGCATGTCACATTATTTGCTGTTCAAAATGACGTGAATGTAATGAAAATATGTACAAAATATCTACAGTAATATCCTTGGTTACCAGTTTTGCAACACCTTCGATTTGCGTTTTACCTTATTTAGCCATATAAGTAAGAAAGTATATTACATGTGAAGAGTTTGTTTAAGTAGTATGATATCTTTGCAGAGGCTCTTAACATTTTGGTAAGTTGGGACAGTAGTCTGGTGCCATCTTTTTGAAAGGACAATCCCTGATGCATCTATTTTCAAAAATCGTGGGAGGATTTCATTATAAAACTCAGGTACCCATAGAATTACCATATCTTAGAAGGCTGACCAAGAGTTAAGCAGGTATGGATATCAAATTTAACAAATATATTCAAATACGTAAGCTGTATTATGAACTTTCATCTACGATTTCACGAAGAATATGAGCTTACCCATACGATTTATAGTATTATCTGTGGTATTATTTACAAGTTTTTTTTTCTTTAAGGATTCCCGTAATTCGTATACAGAATTGAAATATAAAGTTATATTTGAAAAGCTGGTAGAAGAAATATTGTATGCAAAGCTGAATTAACGTCGTCCAGTGGACGGTACCGAACGTTTCACAAAAACTCTCCATCTTTCTATGACTTTTCACAAAACACACATTTCTACGATATTTAAAACCATGTGACGTTAATTAGAAACATCTATTGTTTGTCATATGAAAGAAATTTACTCTCCCTAACGGTTTCCCTCACTTCGTTATAATTAACTTGACATAAAACCTATTATTTTTAAAAACTTTTAATGATTTATATATTAGAACACCTAGCTAAATGTATTGCCAGTAAAAGCTAGCATTGAGGCCTCTTTGAGTCTTCACCTCAACATGAAATAAGGCATACAAAGCCGAAAGCGGCATTTGCGCCTCTTTACAAATACAATCACATTTTGGCAAGAGCTTGGCACATATGCACACATGATGGCTACGGCAGGCGGCACATTCTCTCTGGCTTATTGGAAGCAAGCTGCTAGTGCTAGTAACAAAGCACTGTGGCAGCTCTGTGAGCTGTACTGGTGGTAGCAATGTTTATAATTACGCTCTTAATAGATGTATATCATATTAGGTCTACACGTGTTCCTCTGTGTGATGTTCACCGCAAACAAGTCGTAAAGTAAATTGTTGCACTATATATACTACACTATAAATTATATCTTAGTTTGAGCTTATTTCCTAAATTGTCATGTTACTATTTAATACTAATCTCCGTTTCATTTTGAGAAGGAGTTTGATCATGTACGCGTTTTGTTTTTCAATGTGATTTGCAGCTAGCCACAATTCAACATGTTTTTTTAGTTGGACTTTGATATCAGATTGAATAGCTTGACCTGTTAATGCGTACGGCTAGCGAATAATACCATCCCAGAGTGAATAGAGTGTAGGTGAAGTTTTGCTTGTAGTAAACGATATAAATATATTCTACCTGCGCTGTGAAATGTTTATTCTATTATTTACAATTTGTTTAATTTCATCCAGTTGTTAATGTAATCGAATTTGAATGTAATCCATAAAGCTACAGTGAAGCTTTCAAAGTGAATGTATAAAAAAAAAAAAATTTGCACTATAGCTACCAGAGTTTCTTAATCACGAAAACTGACCTGTATTCTAGCTTCTAATTTTCAACATTTTACATTTTACAACGTGAAAATGGGGCAAACACCACTTACCAAGGGTACAGGAACTCTCTTGCCAGCAAATTGGATACTATTTTCCTTGGACCTATTTGCTGGGATGGATGTTAGTTGGAAGCATTTCATATCTCGTGGCTAATTACTAAATTTTCTGCTACACGCAGCAGTTCCTAAATGAAGTGGGCAATTTAGCTGGAAGCTCGTTCCATCTTTTCTTTGCATTTTGCATGTTGTGTGTGCTAAGAAAATGTAAGATATGTTGGCAGAAAACGTACCTATACGCCAAAGAATAGACAACACACTATCACGACCAAGTGTTTCAGCGTTTTCATTTTGTTCGCTCGAACGAAGAATGTAACAAAATGTCTGACAGTACCTTGACGCAAACTTTATAGTATGATAACACGTAGTTCAATCAACAAGAAAGTTGTTACGTAAAGGCTTATTGTTGAGTTTCCTTCAAACACGCCTCACATTCTACCGAAGTACATTGAACCTCGCTAGGAAAAGCCATTTCTTTCGTTCCTATTTGGAATTCCTGATTGCACAATACCTAATACCTTTGATAGGCGTAACATAATTTTCAGATCGGGAGATCATTTTCAGTAGACTGCATTCCGGAAAATCAAGCACCGACCATCTTGATATAGCGTACTTTATACCTCTATGTAATATCGTTATTTTCTCCAAGGATTGTATATTTCCTTTATGCTTCTTCTTTTCTCTCCGGAAAACCCCGTTGGTTGGGTTTCTTATCTTCTATCTATGACAGGTATGCTCGTTGCTAGAGCTGGATAGCAAGAGGATGTTCGGAAGGGGTGGGGGGAGAGGATGGTGGCTATGGGCAGGGGGGCATGGAGTCTATTTCCCGTAGGAATCCAGCAATGTTGTCTCTGGAATAAGATCAGGTTTCTCATCTTGAAATTCCGGAGGGTCCCATCGGCGGCACAATATCGCGCTCTTCTCGCCAAGTTCGTCGATGTTCAAGGCACGATACACCCACTACTTCGCCCATCCGTCGCCCATTGCCCGTTGCCCATGTCCCCAAGAACGCCACCAAAACAAACACTATCTATTTCGTCTCCTTGCTGCACAGTTATTGCTTTTTATATACATCTTTACCGAAGAAAAACACAGCATTTTCTTGTTGAGCAGAAAACGTATCAAATAATACCATCATTTTGCAAAACTTTGCTGAAATGGGATTTTACTTTTAGTGCTTAAAATTTAGAGCGATTGCATAAAGTTTGCTCTCGCGGGCTTATTATGAAGTTTGTGTCATCAAAGTTCAATTAATGTGGCGTGCTGATGCACCAAAAGAAGTTTTTTATGATCATAGCATGCACTTTGTGTCAAATACCAACGCTCTGATTTCAGTCTTTCATTTCGTGGAATTTAAAGACGTGTGGCAGCGTTCTTTCGCGTGTTACCAAAGATAACTAAAGATTTTACGAAATTCAAATTCCGGACAATAATGTGATCAGAATCTTCTTGAACCTGCTTTTATCCAGAAAGATATTTATATGTTAATTCACGATGCTAACATCAAAAACTCAGAGCTTAATTAAAATAAAACACAATCAATTTCAGAGAACTGCCCACCTATTTACAACTCTATTCGACAAAAATTGCAGCTATCAACCACGTACCAGAGGTGAAAACAATCAGGAAATGTATGGCAAGCGAAGATTTACAAAATAATCTAACAATTTAAATGTAAACCTTAGTAAACGTACGAACAAATATCTAACAACACGTGTTTCCAAAGCTAAACAAACTCAAGAAAAAAAACACGAGATTTTTTCTTGGCTGGTATTGTACTTTCTTAAACCAATCACCTATATGTATTACTGTTTGGTGCGTCGGTCCCAGGAGCTATATTCATCTTCCAGTGTATAGTGGCAGTAGCAGAGGCACGATAGGGCACATAGCCTGGCTATATGCTTTCCTCAAGTATATCCAAACATTCTGGGGCACACTCGCCCGTTTGAAAAATACGTGAGCACTTCCATCTGTACAAGCGAAACTCCCCAAATACCCCCGTGCTGCTGTAGCCGTGCCCCGGCCACTGCACCCCCGAAATGTCATTTGCCCCCACCTCTTCACCACCCCCCCAACCCTCACCCTCTTGTGCAAAGCTGCGGCCAGCTCTACATTTTCGAAATATGACGACCTGGAGACCAGCGTATACACAATAGAAACTGGTGACGTTTTCTAGCTTGCGCTGACTGACAGTATTTTATGAATTTGCATTCAGTCATGACAAGATTGGTGATGATTTCTTGCTTCCCGTGTAGACCCACGCAGAAGATTACAATAAAGATGAGCTGCTCTGATCAGTTTTATGTTTTGTAGCTCCTGGCTTCTGGGTGGTCCACACAAGTATGGATATATTATTTTGATCAACACTTTTTTTATTCGTTGAATTAGGAATGAAAGGATGTGTCCAAAATATGATTTATTTCTCTTTGAAATGTCAATGCAACTATAACACAAACGAAATTTCACAATTTATCTAGTTTCAAAGTAGATTTGTTCAAAAAAACTTGAATTTTCTTATTTGTCGTCATTTTTTTTATCCTGATTCTGGGATTACAGCATTTTTTATGTAACTCGTCACTATTGCTCTAGAAAAAAGTTAAAATGAAGAGAAAAATCTTATATATTTATAAGTCTACGTTTTCAATCGATATCGCAAGTTGAGAGCGCATTTAATTGGCAAAATTAAAACACACAATTTGGTTACGTACTTGCTTAAAAGAAGCCGAATGAAATTATTATTCTGTAATGGGATAATATTCCTTGTAATCTATATTCCTATATAATTATGCCCATTTAGGGAAATTAAGTGTCATTTATCTACGTGGAACATGGTTTTCTTCAATTTTCCTTTTGTTTTCCTTCTTCCTTTTGATTTGGGACATTTTTTCGCGTGTTTCAAGCATTTACAAGAGCTTTTATAGAGCGGGACATTTTTTAGGGACCGCGTGACAGATTTTTTTTTGTAAAGGAAAATAAACATTGAATTTGTGTGTATTTTATAGAAGTACTCACGTGTTTTAATAGGGAGGAAATATGGTAAACAATAAAGATTTTGGGTCAACTTGGCATAATTTTTAAACGCATTTCCGTCTTCCGTATATTTTAAAGTTCATTTTGTCCAAGAACAACCTTTGGTGCAACCACAGTTTTTTTGCCACAAGTGAATAGAATTTAAACATGTGAAGAAAAGGTCATAAGAAAGGTTTAATCTCGTAAACTTGATAACATTCAAATCCAATCAAACGTAAACAACCAAACCACATAATCAAACCTAATGTGGAAAGTGAGCAACAAACTGGATAAGTTATATTAAATTGAATGGTTCTGACCGTTACGAAATAATGACTTATACAAATAATTAAAAAATATCAAAGCTGACTTGCGCAATGTGACAGTCAATGGTCAATGTGACAGTCTGTTGTTAGGTAAAAGTTAGCTCTCACGACCCACTAGTACTGAATGTTTATTACCAATTACTTTGCCTTCTGTACCTATGAATACTTTGTGTACAACATGTTAATCCATTGTCCAGTGAACAGTAATGATCTATATTTTTACCTTAAAATTTATATTATTTATTTTTGTTTTCGGTATCCTAACTAGGTTACTAACCCTAGTTACAAGTTTGCCGAACGAGGAAGGTCAGGAAAAGGCACAAGTCCTGCCCTGGAATCTGAAAGTTATTGTATCTTAATATCCGAATCATCAAATCACTGAACCATCAATTATCCGTAACTACTTTGCTCGCATTGCACTGAAATTAGAAATAAACTATTAGAATACCTATGTGTACCATCTTATTAAGAAGAAAGCGTCTTAAAACTTCATACACTTGCAGCCTAAAAATCAGCCACCCTCTCCCCAAATGGCTTAGAACCGTTGATCATTCGTTTTTTTTTTTTTAATACAAAAAAACATTATTTTAGGAATCTCAAAGAATCAGCGCGATTAAAATGTTAACAAGGGAAAGAATTAAAGGCTCCGTGAAGATTATTGCGAATCAAATTTAAATTAAGAAAACACTGAAAAGTTTTGGAACGAAATTTATTGGAACAAAAATCTTTGGAAAACCAAAAAATTGCTCTGAATTTTAATTTTCACTATGGCTAATTTCTGTAAGATCATCGACAGTTTCCCTTGATTTAATTAAAACTAAAATACATATTGTATGGGTCTGAAAAAAATCCAAAACTGATTTTTACTTCTCGCAAATTTGTTCAGATCCCCAGTCATTTACGGGAATCCCAGAAAGTTTCTCTGGATTTGTGTTAATATTCCTTGAACACCGAACTGTTCCCGATTGAACAATTTTGTTTACTCAGCACCCCGAGGCTTTCCCGGGATGGATGTAATTGTTTCTTAACTTCACTTTAATTTCCAGAAATAAAATATATATTCGTAGGTCTCCAAGTAATTTTCCTGATGTTTTTGTTGTCTTTGAGTGGATTTTCACAGATTTTTGTATTTGTTCATTGGTGTGGGACTCAAAGAAACTTCTGTCCCGGACTCGTACCGGACCCGTACTGGAAAATTGCCCCCAGCTCACCACTGCCTCTGCCTGTTTTGTTATAATCTCTGTTGCCGTCGATACATGTCAGTATTTTGATCAACTCTGTAATTTGTAATTGCGAAAAATATACCCGACAAGCGAAGTGAGAAGATCATTCTTCCTTGGGTCCAAATCTCTATTGGAGGCTGCAGGTTTCATGACTACTTATAAAACCATTGGGTAACAATTTCTAAAACTTTTACCTATATTACCTAAAATATATCAAATTGTTTCTTTTTCTCTCTCTTAAAAGCGACTAGGTATATCAATCATCCTTGTTCGCACACAGTTTCACCAATAAAGCTACCTTCCCAATAAATAAGACTGGTTGAAGACTAAATAAATTAAAGATAGCATTCATTTTTTTTGTCAACGCTCCTTTCGAAAACGTGGCTCGTAGACAAGAAACTTAATCCGCCGATTAATTTCCTACTTAATTGCCAGATTGGGTGATCATTTGTAATCCTAACCTAACAGGGCCCACGTCACGTCTATCTCTGTTCATGAACACTAATTAAGAATCCTCAGAAAATGATAAGCACTCTAAACAAGTTGAGAAACGTCACCGAAGTTGATTACATTTTCAGTGTTTCTGTCCGCCCCCTTGTTTAGAGTTTGAATAGAGTTGAAGAAGTAGTAGGCTCCGGCTGGACGCGGTTGGTCGATTCGAAACCCATTTCTCAGCAGGCCGTCTTTATGATCCAATAGCCGAGGCAATATCCCGGTGCCTGCTACTCCGACGAAGCTCAACAAGAGGAGAGACTGCCATTCAGAGGCTGCATCTCTTCGAGGTATGACCTGGGTGCAGGCTTGTTACTCACCAATCGCTCCCCGTGCATCTTGTAAATCCAAGAAGTATTTTAGTTACCTTGTTTTCATAAATGAAAACTTATGTTGACCATGCAGACGGGGTAGAAGAATTGCACCCGTTTGACAAATCCGCTTCAATGTTTGTTTACATTTAAGGGAATTTGGTACTCGTTTGTACTTTGGGCTCTACATATCAATAGTTAAAAGGCAAAGAAACTCTTGCAGATTTTCAGATAGAAATTCCTTGGGAACATTTTATTTTTATATATCAATTTGCGTGGGAGTATTTTTATGGACGTAATCAAAATGTCATTTTCTAGAGGGTGCGAACCCCATAATGGATCTGGTCAATGGGGTTTTCAAGGCGGATTGTGCGAAAAAGCAAGTGTGGGCAAGACCCCCGCTGCCTCTCTCCCACCCCCACCCCATCACCCACTCACTCGCTCCCACCCCTCTCCCCTTTCGCAAAGTGAAAGGGTGGATTTCGGGGGGAGAATTGTGGGGTTGGGCTCAAGGAGAATATCAAGTTGGCTAATCTTGAAATGTATTTTCGTCGTGTAAGGATAGAAAATAGGACGGTAAATGCTACTAGCAACTAGTTTCCACCTAAATTAAACGATAGTTAAAAAAAAATACACAGTTATCTTTTTTGATTGTTAGACTTTTTAAAAATTAAAAAGACTCATTTTTAAATAACACGAAACTCGCATAAAAAATATATGAAAATGTGGAGGTGCCATGATATGTCCAACTCGGCACCTCCACGAATATATTTAGTCCATGGGCTATGCTGTGCGGCACACCACGTGGTTTACAGCCCACTGAGAGAATTCCCATTTGAAGGGTTCTTTTTATGTACTAACTCTAGCCGAGGCAAGGTGGCAGTCTCCCCCCCCCCCCCCCCTACACCCCGCGCTCGCGTCCGGAAAGTTCCGAACTTTGCCCACTGTTGGCGCTTATGTGCAGGCCGAGAAAAACGGCCGGAAATTGCGCTCAGTTCCCGCGCGTCAGCGCTCTCTATACGGTAATAGCTGGTACCAGTAGACGCTCGTACGCTCTTTCCTGAATGCAATGCAGGCTAGCGTTCAGTAGGGGCATTCCATTTCACGTTTGCTGGGCTCATTTGACAGGGTTGATTCAGAATCTACACTGACTCTGGAGCTGGGTTGATGCTGGGTTGATGCTGGGTTGATGCTGGGTTGATGCTGAGTTGATGCAGGGTAGGTCCAGGCTACGGTCAAACGCGATCGGAATTCAGATATAACTCAATTGGATTGCACTCAATTTAGTTCGTGGCGGGTTTTCATCGGATCGATATTTCACGTCTCCCGATGTTATTTGCGGACTTGAAATCTCAACTCTTTCCTGTTTGCTGTTCTGTCAATTCGTGGCCTTCTGTGTTTCTTTCTCAACTTATCATTTTTCACAGATTTTGTTAATTTCGGTAGTTCCATTGTCATAGTTTCAAATTTGGTTTTATAATTTTATTTCTCTCATCTTTGCCGAAATAAACTGGTTACTCAAATACGATGGTTTCATTTATTTGTTTCTTTATTTATTGATCAATTTTCTTAAATTTAATTGGCACCATTTATATAGGCATTCGAAACCAGTTTGATATTAGCAAGACTTTTGTAAATGAATACTTTTGTTTAGCTTCCAAAGTTTTTACTTGAGGATATCGGACCAATTAATCAAAAAGTTATTTATTAGTTCAAACAGAAAGAGCGACGATCAAAAACTAAGAAATTAGAATGTTTTTTTTTTTGTAATTAGTGGGTCTTCAAAGGTTTTCTATCGTACCGACAAAAAATATTTTATCATGAAAAATTCAACGTAGAATTGTGCCAATTGTTCTTGCTGTGCGGCATACCAATATTTGTCCTTCTTCCCAAAGTTCCCAAGACAGCAATCCACTCAGGCAATAACAAAAAAAAACATAATTCCTTCAATAGTTGAAAGCGTTTTCAAGATGTTTATTTAAAACTGTTTTCAGCTTTTTAATTGAAATCACAGAAAATTGAAGCCAGATTACTCATTTGTGTTATGATAAAAGCAAAGGAAATGTTCTCTTCCCACTATTTCCTGTAAACATCTCGAAAACGTCCATGTCTCGTTTCCAAGTTTAGAAAGTGTTAAAACTTAAACCATACATGCTAAATCTCCAATAACCCCAGACTCTTGGATCTTGCTTACAGAAACTCGATGCTAAAGTTTAACTGCAACGCACATCACATAGTGCATTTCTTAGTGCATATAATGCAACAAATATGAAAAAGTAAACACAACTTTGCTCTAAAGAAGTACTTTGGACTGCTATTTACAGGAAAAGTACTTGCATCGATGTGTGTTGGGGGTAGAAGGGCGGTAAGACATGCCCATAAATTTAAGGATAGGGTAAAAAAAATTTTAGTATATTAAAAATAAAAAAAAGCGTCGCTTGTGTGTATTGCAATTTCACGTCTTTCATTAGATTTGGTGACATTTCACTAGCGCAGAAAATGGCTTTCATTTGAGGAAATAGGAGCTGGAGGGATTTCCTGAATGCTTTGCGCGTTCAGGTCGGCTCTGTATTTAATGTCGCAGCCCTGCGCTGCTGCGCGGCTGCGCGGCTGCGCGGCTGCTCAGTTCAATTGTACTAAAAAAATACGGGAAGGAAAAAACGGGGAGTATTTCCTTCCGAGAGTCTATGCCCCTTTGTGGGATCAACAAAATATACGTTGTAACTGGATTTCAGGCATATTGTGTGGTTTTCTTTAATAAAGGGGGGAAATCGTGCGTTTATATATATATATGCATTTTATATGTCGTTTTTTGAAAATGATTCGTTTATTTACGTTTATATCTAAACTTGATTACATAATGTCCACATACTGCATGTTCAAAAAAAAAATTCCATATGCAGTGGATATTTTTCATGGTTTGGTATTGTAGGTCTGGTATAGGTCTGATATAGATCTGGTATAGATCTGGTATAGATCTGGTATAGGTCTGGTATAGATCTGGTATAGATCTGGTATAGGTCTGGTATAGGTCTGGTATAGGTCTGGTATAGGTCTGGTATAGGTCTGGTATAGGTCTGGTATAGATCTGGTATAGATCTGGTATAGATCTGGTATAGATCTGGTATAGGTCTGGTATAGATCTGGTATAGATCTGGTATAGGTCTGGTGTAGGTCTGGTATAGGTCTGATATAGGTCTGGTATAGGTCTGGTATAGGTCTGGTATAGGTCTGGTATAGATCTGGTATAGGTCTGGTATAGGTCTGGTATAGGTCTGGTATAGGTCTGGTATAGGTCTGGTATAGATCTGGTATAGGTCTGGTATAGATCTGGTATAGGTCTGGTATAGATCTGGTATAGAACTGGTATAGATCTGATATAGATCTGATATAGTTCTCGTATAGGACTGAGCAATGAAAATGTTTCACAATTTAGGCATAGGCATGAAAATTAATGAAAACCACGAAATGTGAACTATGCGCCAAACTCCATTGAGGAAGCAAATTTTCTTACTTGCAGCCTCCTTAAGATGTACTTATATTTTAAGAAGAAATGCACTCGGGTGCAATATCTCGTTGCAATTTTATTCCAGATACGTATGCAAAGTTTTATTACTAAATCTGCATAAATACATTTATTTGATTGTTCGAGATATAATATAAAATTAGAATTAAAGTAAGATTCCAGTAAACTAGGAACGTGCAAGTGGAGCTGGCAATATTAACGGTGTACGGGGATTTGCATGAATTTTGCTTTATTTTTATAGCGTCTTAGCCGATGAAACATGGATATGATGGCAAAAAGTAGCAGTAACCTATAATACCCATATCTTTGCCCATATTGTGATATTCTTAAAACAACCCGTCAACAAGTAATTTATTGTGTTATTTTAATGAAAAATAACAATATTACTTTATGATATAAAACTTTGCGAAAATTGGATTGAAGAAAAAGTTAAGTAGTGAATTTTCCACCAAGTTTTCCGGAACGTTACGGATCGGGTTGACTTACAACTTTAAAGCAAATTTTGACATAATTCTAAGACGTGTGTGAATTTAATAAGCTTATATACTTACTATGTTAGAACTCAACTGCAAGACTTGTTCAAAGTTGTTGCTTCTGAGAGTAAATCTCTAACAATAAATACATGGCTATAAATTAAAGAAAGAATTCGCATTCTCGTCGCGTCTAAAGCCTAAACATCTTTCCCACATTTCTTTTCTTGTCACATTTGATTTCAGCAAGGGTGCTCGCCCCATGTCGGACATATGTACCTACAACTGTTAATTTACCCTAACTTTGTCAATATAACAACGATAACATCAAAATATTATACCCCGTATTATGTTATCCATCTAGATCTCACTTGCCTTCCCTATAATCTATTATAAGATCCACAGGCTATCTTAAAAGTCACGACAACTTAACGACGTCCATCCCCCAAAAATCGGATTTATTAACTCTCTTTCATTTCACCGTCCGTATAAGCTAATGCCAAATGAAACGTGTCCGTGCTGTCTTACATCTGTTTTCCTCCACCTATTTAAGATGAAGCAAGTTTGTTTGGCCAATATATAAGATTGCTGGCGTGCCCAAAAGAGCACCAACACCGCCCATCACCATATACTAGGTGATCTTATGACCAGCATAGAAACCATATAAGACATCCTCCCTTCCTCCCCGCCCCTTACACAGTTTGCGCAGCCAGCTTAGCTTGCCTGTTTGGTTGGCATGGCTGCCACTGATAGCATGCGGGAGAGATGCTGTGATCTCTTTTACCTAGTAAACCTGCCCTCCCTCAATGCTTCGTAGCACACAGTAAACTTAAAGCGGTTGTCTCCAAGGTTTCATTTATTACAGAGCCAATGATGGCACCTAATTTATTGACAAGGTAAGGTTTAGCTGAGTAACGAACACTAGGTGACAGTGTAGGTAGGGTTAATGACTCGAGCGGCATCTTTGCTAACATAGAGTGTAGGTTTGAAAATGTATTTGAATTTTGAAGATTGAATTAGAAGATATTTGTAGCTTGTAAGGACAGGGAATTTCGAATGATAAGTTTTTTGTTGGTATGTTGGGAAATATGTGCACCAGAATTGTTAGAAATCGTCTATTCTGATGAACGGCAGTGTGATTGGACTGGCAAAATACATTTGTTTCACTCACTACGTGGTTTTCCCAAAGGTGAAACTTGATGGGAACTTACGACACAGTTGGCTCTGGAATAGGAGGATAGCATGAGAAGGGATACAGCTGGTCTATCCCTAAGGATATCGATAACTAGACGTAAGGGAAGCAAATGGGCTTAAGGCGAAGTCAAAAATATGGACGATGCAGACAGACAGTCTGTAAATATAGTGTAGCCTTATGTCAAGTTGATTCTTATCTACGGCTCTCTGAATACTGGATTATTGTGACGTATACGTGTACAATATGAATGTACAAAAACTACAAATGGATTTGCGATTGCAGAGTTTGATACGCCATATTAAGAAACAGTTTCCTTTAGAATGCTGTACGGGTTTCCTGTTGAAGATTTTCATCCCTTGTTAAAGAATTTAATGCGAATCTGATATACGATAAATAATATGTCTATTTTTGTAAAGGTGTGGAAAAGGAACAATATACGTAGATCAAGCTCAAATCTTTTTTATCAGAATTATGATTTTTGCACCTTTGCATTTTTTATCGTTTCGATTAATTCAATCAATAGTTTTTTAAACAACCCATGCCTATGCAGAAATATAGTTCACAGATTTATTTCATATTCTTGTTCTATTCGAATCAGAATGAATTTTACAGACTTTTCTAAAATTCGATTGATGTGATAGTTATTTCATAGGTATGCCCAAATTTCACTTACCTTGAATTAGTTCATGTAGTTTCTATGTGGCTCACTTTTCTTAATTGCAACTGAACTTGACTGGGAATGTTTGTGAGTAATATTAGTTGAAGTCCAAGGTTGATGTCTATTTCTTGAATCACATACAAGGTTATTATGAATATCCTTGGATTCCTCTGTAAAGGTTAAAATTAACTAGTGCAGCGTGGTGACATGCAGTAACCTTGATGTGTCCACGCACACCTGAGATCGACGACTAATGAAAACTATCAGTGTCTTCTTCAAGTCTTCGAAACCGAACTTTCAGTGTTTTTTTTTTGGTTTAAACCTTTTTCAACAAACATTTGGTAAAGAATGCTTGTTTGGAAACAATATTGTAAGGCGTCTTGATAAATAACCTAATGCAGGTAAGATTTGGATTGCGATACATGAGTTAAAGGGTTAAAGGATCCTTTCGCTTTCAATAAACAAAACTTGTCCTTTCGCTTTTTTTTTTCACGATAGCTTTTATAATAGGTAGACATGTTGGTTTCATTGTATAGCAAAGCGGCTTTCAAAACTTCAGAGTGCCTTTAGTGCAATGACCTGGATGACCGGACAAAACGTGGCCAACCACATTTCAAGACGTTTCGTTTGCACCATCTCAGAACTAAAATTCATTGAGATATTTCACAAGAAAACTTATTTTCGCTTCCCATCACATTGAATCGATAAAGAAATGCAAAATAATATCAAAGTATCAATCACGTTTTTGGTGTCGAATTTAATTATCTTTTTTTAGAAATAATTAGAGAAAAAGCAAAAATTATCATAAAATTGTTGTACGATTTTGTTCCGCTCCATTGTTGGAGATATTGTTGTTACTTTGATCGAGTGCCACGCTTCCACGTTGGATAGCAGCACTGACTGTCTTTCTGCCCTAGAGTAATAAAACGTTTTATTACCGTTTCATGTAATGTGTTTTTGAACGATATGCTGTGAGCAAGGTGGTGAGGGGGGGGGGGGGGGGGGGGGGTAATAAAACCGGGTGGAAGAAGCCAGGGCTGGAAAATATTTGAAAACAATCTGGTCATGCGTGTAGGAAACGTAATTACCAGTGACCCGTTTTGTTTACATAATACTTGAGACAATTTTCTTTAAAATGAATGTTTTATGATATTGAATTCTTTTACGGCGATATAAATTTGACGCCTTGGTGGTCAATGATTATTTCAAGTGGCATGCGCTTGGGGCGTAAATATTATATCAGCTCGTAAAAGCCTTTATTTTTTTCAATTACTACACCTACAAGTATTACTTTTTTTAATTTAAGCGTGCTGTTATGCTTTCCTTAATGAATTGAGTAGGTGTCGGAATCAACCAATTGCCTATCTCTGATCTCTTCAATGAAATAAAAACTGCATTCCTGTTGCTGATTTTGTATTTTATATTACTATTTACAACCTACAGAAATTTCAATTGAAACTTGGTGGAATGGCCGGTTCCAGACCTTGTATCACAAATTCTGGATTATTTTTGGCAAAAGGAGTGCCAACAATTTGGTTGCATGTGATTGTATGCTGAGCTGATGTCATATGCAAAAACTTCCAAACATCAGACTTATGGGATTCATAATTTTACCAATGAAATTGGATGTAAGGAATAGTAGGTGCTAATCACAAACTTCACGGAAAATAAAAGCATAGGAGTCGAAATAAATATTACCTGTTATTTACGTAATATTTTTATTCCTATCAACATTTTCATTTTCTGCTTTTTTCAGCTCATTTAAAGGCGAGTTGCCGATAGGTTTTCGGAAACCTTCAATAATCTATTATAAAATATCGTTCTAAAAAACAGTACATACAATTTTTTGACCATTAATATCTTCTTTCAAAAATCAAAGTGAATTAACGGAGTTGCGCTACCCCGCACCTTGGAGACTGGCAAGTGGCGAAGAAAAATAAAAAGAACCTGTAAAAGAGAAAACGGTAGACATTACACATTTAACACATTGAATTTGTTCCAGAACCTTGCGTTTCAGTGCGTTAGTTTTTCTTGATTTACAAATCTATTGCTCTGCATTGAAAAAACGAATAACTGAAATATTGACATTGTTAATTTCTTCCTTCTTAATTAAAAAAGCACGAACAATGTGTACTCTAAGATATTTATGGAAAACCTTATTCCATTAAAGATAAGCAAATATTATATTTTTTAACAGTCGTGTATCCAAAGTCTACGATAAGAAATAAGAACCCTTCACTGATAACCAGAAAAATCATCTACCGATTGAAATTCTCTTCATGTAATTTAGATTCATACTCATCATGTAGACAGTTTACCTAATCGCTTTCGAAAGCGATAGTTAGTGCTCGTAAAATGACAGAATGCCTTTCTTTTATAGCTCAAAGACACATCATGAGATGCCTTATGGTTGACATCGCTTATCTAGATCGAGTCTCCTTAGACCTATGCTTCTATCACACCCTAATCACCTGACTTATCCTGCTATGCCCTGTGATATCTCACGGGAATTAAGATAATTACATCAAATGTACACTAACATTACAAAAAAGAAACATAGTATACGTTCATTGTTATTTTTCTCTCTCGTGTATAACATTTCCTCTGCTCCCATTGGTGAGTGATAGATCTACTGCGCATGCTTGTCAAAAGAATCCTGCAGGACGCAACGTGCACGAAAAGCAACTGGTCATATGAAACATTTCTGTCAGAAACAGCTCGAAAGATAACAAATATGCCAGCGGTGTGCCATTGCTTTGATCATGTCGTAGACCGGGCTTTATGCATAGTGCAGTGCTATCGAATTAAATCAACCATATCGAAGGGAAATTAACATCGGAAAATGATGACTTCCGTGTGGAAGGGTTTGAATATATATTCGTTCTGGGATGAAAATAAATATGCAGCGCTTTCACGTGCAAGATTAATAATAAATCTCTTCGGTATTTTTGCGTTAGGAAATTGGAAATGAATCAAGTGACGTCAGTGATTGTAGATCAGGATTTTCAAGTCTGGCAGGTTATTTATGTAACGCTAAATCAATATTTTTGCTCATCTTACATTCTCCAAGGTGCAAGCAAATCTTAAATGTTTAAAAGTGAAGGAAAACTCGAGATTGAAATTCTAAAGATGCGATTAGCTGCATTTTCTTACGTATAATCACAAACTCTGGAGAATAACGGTGATGGAGCTCAAAGTTTTAAGCGTCATGCTCTCAATTTTGTTAAACTTGCTTCAAGTTATCTAATTTGTATAATATACGCCTTCCCTGACTTGACTTGGCTGTCTTGAATGTCTTGAATGTCTTGGATGTCTTGGATGTCTTGAATGTCTTGGATACATGCGCATGTTATGTAAGACAACATCCCTGCGGCCATTTACGCAAGCCATACAAGAAACAAGGGTGCATGGATAAGTAACAAAAAGTTGAACACAATACAATTTTCTGTAATGGGTAGCACTAAAAAAAAGCTTGTTAACTTGAAAATGTATAAGCAGGATAAAACGAATGCATACGAGTAGCTTGAAGTTCCAGGCTTCAGCTTCATTAGAACTTAGAAGCCTGAACGAGTTGAGTAGACATGATGGACGATTGCCATTCATGCGTAGATGAGCCAGATTTATTATTATAAGCTACTTAATTAATTGAAATTGTCTTTATTGATATTAACATCGTGTCAATTTCTCTAGGTGGACATTTTGATTTATTTTCATTTTATTTTAAAGGCAATATTTTTCCTGTAAACATAGGTATGTAGGCTTTTCGATGCGTAATGTCCTCGCTCTTTAAAATTTTGTTTCTGGCAGATAAGAATTTCTTTAGATGATTGCCAATATATTAGTTTCCACATTATTTTGTACTCTAAAAATGTTACCAATTTTCACGGGGAAAAATTCTAACAAATAACGAAAAGAGAAGAACATCTCAGATTTTGTGAGTCGTTGCCAACTGATCATCTTGGATGTAAACTGTAAACACCATTCAAGAAAGAAAAAGTCTTTTGTTGACAACAAATATACCTGAAACACAGAAGAAAGATTTATATTTATAAATAGGATGCTGCTGCTTTTTTAATTATTTGTGCGATTTACATAACTCAACAATATATTCAATTTATCTTTTCTCTATCAAATTGTAAACGTGGTATGAGCATATTACCATTTTACCAACACAAAATCATTCCAAATAAAATCTGTTCTTAAAAATGATTATAACCAAGGTGGTCTCAACTTATATCTGTATTTAATCAATTTTATGAGAAATTTAAAACGAATGCAACGTTCTCGGAATAGAACTGCGTTAGCTGCATATGAAAATTGGATATTCCCCGCCGCTGCCCTCACCCCCAATTACCTCTCCACTCCTCCTGCGATCAACATTTTGAGCAAAAAATTAATAGCTTTTCCCTATCTCCATCAACCCACGTGCTTTGTGCGAGAAAATGCCTAAATGTGAATCCATTTCTTCAAGTATTATCCAGAGATTCCGTAGCTAAAAGGATTTTGATTAAGCGACCCCTAAGCTGCAATGCATACTGTTATGTGAGGGTAGTTTTTGAGCATGCCAGGAGAAAGGTATGGTGTAGACTGTAGAGGTATGATATTGCGCTGGGAAATGACGCACGGTGAAATTCACAAACATGATATGCTTTAATAGAGTAATTGAGCGGTAACTGTGGCTTCCATTTTGCATCCGAGAGTGCGCTTTCCATGCCCGTATTGCTGGGGTATGCACACTACCCTTGCGTATATTTTTTCTTGTGCCCTATAGTGAGGGGGTTGACTCTCATTTTTATCTAGAATGGAATGTCTGGAGGGGATAGTTGATTTTGTTATCAAACTCTATGTAAATCCAGCAGCTTTGAACGTATACTGAGCGAATCTCTTATCAGAATTACGCCGTATAAAGTTTGGAACAAAAGGGATTTTAGGGGCTGAGCTACAATATTAGGACAGTTACAGAGCAAAACAATTGTGGGATGAAAAATGTGATGAAATACCAAATGCGTGAGCAGATATGGCTCAGATTAGAAAAAAATCGAATTAGTTGCTTTCTCTCTGTTGCTGTTTTACACTTTGATTGTGAGCACATGTGTGCGTAGCGAAATACAAAACGCGCTGTTCTTGCGTAACTCTGTTTAATTTCATTTTGACAAGTGGTACTACATTTAGCATTAACACGTGACAGATCTCAAAGAAACAGGACGCGATTGATAGAGAAATATGTTCGGAGACTTCAAAGTATAAAACGCTTGAGGGCAATAGTTAATAACTGCAATGATAAACATATTATTGTCATGAAACATGTATTGCCTTTGTTTGTGTTATTTTAGAATAGTATTTCGTGTTATATGACTATTCATCCTCAAAGGATCTGCATAACTATAGGCGCATTCGTCATAAAATAGGCAGACATATTTATAATGTAACTGGGTACGTTTAACACGATGAATATGATTTTTATTAAGTTTGGAATTATTGATCATTAAACTTTTTGAACTGGTGTTTTGTGAACTAATTATATGCAGTGCATATTACGGTAAATACAATACAAATGATTTATTATAGTAAGCCTTCTCTAAAATATCTAATGAAACGAATACAAATGGTCCTCAAGTTTCCACCCCACGGCATGAGATTATGAAAACTTTGCTCCAAGTAATTTTCTTTGCGTAACTTGCAGGAAAATATAAGCCCCATTCATTTGAGACTGAAATTAAATAATAATTGCATTAGTTAACTTGAGTACATGACGTTCACGTTGAGAATGAGAAGTTAGCTCAGCACAGTTTACTGAAATGCTAAGATTATGTTGAAAATTATAAACATCTGTGCTCGCCCAAATGTTTCTTTTTGTAAAAAAAATAACCCTGTATGATTGCGCTGAGCCCAAATTATCATTGTATGCATTTTTGGCGAGTGGCAACATTTTGATACAACGTGCTTGAGTCGTCTATTTTCTTTGCAAGTTTTTTGGACATCTGGCTTTAACTATCAATTAAAAAAAAAAACAGAACTATACGATTTTAAATGCTTTGCTCTTGCAATTTTTTATTCTAATTACATTTTCAAAAATGTACACGACAACATTTAATAATTTTTCATACGTGACCACGATATTTAAAATAATTTCTTATTCACATCTTATCATTCTCTAGCTACTCACAGTGAAAACTATTTCTTGTCCAATCAAAATACAATTGAATCATTGTTTCCGCGCTACCAAAATGTAAACATAAAAATGTAAAAATGTAAACTGTAATTAGGTTATTTGAAAATCTAACTCGCGACACAAAGCGATTTAATTAACCTATCCTCATTCAAATACAACTCTGCACAACTA
The DNA here is from genome assembly GCA_947568835.1 of Protonemura montana. NCBI lineage: Eukaryota > Metazoa > Arthropoda > Insecta > Plecoptera > Nemouridae > Protonemura > Protonemura montana. The sequence continues at coordinate 3,254,817 of OX387604.1, read as the reverse complement.
TTCCTAGGAGTAATACCGCAGGTAATACCTATTCGCGTGAACGTGGAGGTAAATATATTTTCAGTAGAGGCTCGGGCTTGCGTGTTTTTTTGATGCAAAACATCTAAATGCAAACCCTCGCAGTGGCGGCTCGGGAAGATTCACCACCCACCATTCTTATACCACGCTTCTCTTCCTATGATGTTGACCATAAATTGCCACCTATCTCTACACCCCCCTCCCTCCACTCACTCACCCACCCTACCTCCCCGGGCAACACTGAGTTCGTGTATTTCTGAATCCAAGGTGGTATCTTGTCACCCTCATGTAAATATTTTATATCTTAAGATCGCAGTTTTGAATCCCATCGGGTATCTTTATCTTTGCTATTTATTGCTCTATGGGAGATACCTATAGGATATGTGGACAAGAAATACGCGGACCCATGCCTCTAGCTCACGAACAAATATGCCTGTATTCCTTTACTTGTTTCACCTGCTTATTTTATTTCTCTTATCAAGGAAACCCTGAAAGCAATCTTGTATATTAAATTAGCCGTTATAAAAGTTCCTCGAAACAAAAAATTCGGCTTTGATTTGTTTTGTTTTCGTCGTGTTGTTGACCAAGTAACATTGCTTTCCCTTTCTGGTCTACACAAAATGGCCGAACACGAAACAAAATGATCACTTATCTACTATGTGTTTATCCTTTGAAAAACTTGCTCAAATCTTTATCATATTCAATGTCAGTTAAACGTAATTCATATGATATGAGGTAATTAAGTAAATGTACACCTTGAAGAGTAGTTATTTCTAAATGAAATCACCGTTATTATATTTCCCAGGAAGGTTAGAAATGCTCAGAGAAAAACTGGCATACTCGGAGAGTCTTGATGATTCATGATGACAGTCAGCATAATCTTCTTTGAGTAATATCCGACACGTATTTTTTTTATAACAATGTCTATAACAGTCTTTCCCTATCTTGTCAGCTTCTTAGCATGACGTACTCGTATAACACAGCACGGACATATTTGTTATGCATACCAAAATCTCACATACTTTATTATTCCCTTCATGCATTATTCTGGCTTCTTTGTGGGTGGTAAATTTGGCACGCCAAAAAAAAAAAACACAAAACGGATACGAAAATGTGTTACAACTCCCGTAGAGTTGTGCGATATGAAGTTGCCTGAGTTTACATGATTTATGTTCATATATCAAAAAAGGTTTGCTTCAAATATAAAGACATTTATGCTAACTTGCATGCCACGCAATATATCTTTTACTCAGCAACTTTTACTTTGCTCGACTTCTACACCTTATGCTATAAATAAAGTTCCACTAAATATAGCCTAGGCGTTATTACTTCACAAGCTGTCGGCTAGCATTGATGAAATAAATGAGAGAGATGTCCCCGAGCCTCCCCAATGTTTATTCAATAACAATCTTTATACACAAAATTGGTAACCATCACTGATTTAGATATTACGGATCCTTTGATAAAAACGACAAGCTAGGCTCTAAGATTTCCACCAATTTTCCGTCTTCCTTATAATTCTAGATTTCTGTCTTGTTTACTTGTTGGTCTATTTGTTCAGTAATCTTGCCATTCCCTGATGAAATTACCACAGTGTTAGCATTGTGAGGCCGAGGTAACGAGGTGTCACCTAATATTTACACAAGCCTGAGCTTACAAACATCTTATCTCGAGCAGCTAATCAGGCACTTTCTCAGAGATCAGCCACACATAGATCGTAGCCGCCATTGACAGCTTCTAAGCTTGGCTAGAAATTGCCAGACATATGGAATAAGTCAGAGAAGAAGAAACTTCTACACTTCCTTGATCTCTTCAAATAGATGGGTATCAAATGTTATTATACAAAGTTTAGCAATGAAACGTCATGAGGGATGAGCGTATAGTAAGTTCACGTAATCGAATTAGGATTTGGTCACTTTTATCCTATGGAGGATTAGGGGAAATAACTGTTATTTTGAATCAGATCGTTTAAGATGTCCTTATTTCTATAGTTTCTAGCTTTTAAAAATATCTTTCAAAATGTAGATGACTTAGCGTGACTAAAAAAGATTAAAATATTATTAAGTGGTGGTGGGCAAAAAGAAAATTTAGAAACTGTTTTTCAAATAATTTCGTTTAGCTGTTCATCTTACCAATTTTCTACAGTCAAAACACTACACATAAATTTTGTCACAAAGACAAACGATTATTTTATCAAAATGAGTCAAAATATTATTTAAAATTTTGGACACGTAATACAAATCCCTTGAAGAATACATCACTAAAAAAAATCTTCACATAGTAGACCCACTGGAGGTAAACACTCGCTGCACTTTTTTAGTTAAGAAAAAAATGACATGAATTTACCTGCTGTAACTCTCCTACTGCCGAACTATCTCCTGCCACAACTAACAACAAACTAAATATCTTCGAAAAAAACTTTAGGCATTTCAGTAACTAAATCTAAGGCTAGAACGAAAATACTTACCTTCTTTTTCTAGTCAAAACAGGACCTTGAAGGGCAGAAAGCAAACGCGTACACAAATAATACATAAAAGGGTGAAATAAGGAAATCCTTTCGCTTTCAACATTTCTAGTACCCCCATACTAAATTCATCGGCTGCTTTTGAATCCGCATTCTTTTGAAGGTAGTTTAATTGTACTTCAAAGTAACCCTTGAGTAGCCCATGAAAGGGAAAGGATGCTACGTGAACGTTTCAACGTAAATTCTTGGTGGACGTGACATTTTCTTGATTTCCGGGTAAAGTGTTGGTCAGTTTGTTATTGCAAGATGTACATCTTCTCGGCTTGACGTGTCGACAGAAAAGTTGATACACTTATGTAAGTATTTTTTTACCAGAGGACATGCATTTCGCAAAAGAAATATGTTAATATCAAATCACACATTTTTATATCTTAGAAGCACAGAAAAAAAGCACTAACATAGCAATGTTAAATCGAGTGAGAATAAAATTCATAATCGGATGGATTGTTTAATGAATGCATATCTAACAAATTAAAAAAATAACTTGTCATTTCATTATCAACATTTTTAACGCCATGATCATCTTAGAGGAAAATTCAAATTTCATCTGACAGAGCTCAATGAAAAAAATCGGCCAACCATGTCTGTTGTCCTTTTCCAAGGCATCCATTTTTTCCTAAGCATTGTAAAAGACGAAGACACCAGTGGCCATGACTTTGGTTGGGCAGCGCTTTTAGGGACGCTATTTACTCAAGCTTAGCCCAGTTTTGTGATTTCATTCCTCTGCAAAAGATCGTTAGACCTAGCAAAGTCTAGCTATCGTGCCACGTGTATTAAGTACTAAATCAGGGAGAAGCAATTGGATATCATAACTTACCTCCAAACTGTCTTCATGATTGGTCTAGCTTTTCATGCGGTTAATGCTCTAAGATCATCTGCAAATACTACTCTGTGTAAAGGGAAAAATCGCGTTAGATTACAAAAAAAAGTTGACCCTCATGAAAGAAATGTCAGCAATTCGATGTAGTACATACATAAAAAGAGGGTGAGTTTGCGTTATTACTTATTGTGATATTATGCCATCTCATCACGTCATTATAATCTTGTCATGTTTACATTATTGTAATTTCCTTTTTTAGAGTGAGAAAATCGTTAAGGGGGGTAGCTACTGTTATAAATCATGGAAAATACCTTGAGAAAATATAACCTTCAGTATTTTATTCATATTATAGGCAGCTGAATGATTTTGTTAGCTTGTGAGCTCCTACCTACATAACGTACGCTACGCGCCCAAAAGATTTAATGAAGAGATCAAAATGCAGTGCGTATAATATAAGAACTATAAACAAATAATACTAACCAAAAACTTCGATAAAATCGTATTATAGTACTCGATCAATATATCTTGTAGCTGTAACTCTGAATTCCAACTGATTTTTGGTGTTACTTTGCTTCTAAATTAAGACATAAACTGTTTTATTGTCCGTTGTCCGTCCCCCTTAAACGTTTCTGCCGATTTTATCACCACAAAGTGTCCTTAAAAATTATTCGATCTTGCACAGTTCTTACTACCGATAAGGATACGCATTTTGCAGTGTGACTAGAGAAATTTGAATTTAATTATCCGCATAAACGATTATTAGTTGAATAGTCAATCTACGGATAACAGATTTATATTATTAGTAGGAGACAGCGTAGTAAAAATCATTATATTACGGAACTTTGGGAAATTTTGTTATTTTTGAGATCATTTTGAAACATTTTGGTACATTTTGATGCATTTTGGCACATAGATGCATGTAAAATCACATTGGGACATTATTGAATATATTGCCTGCTTACAACGCTGCAATGAGCGGTTCTTGGAAGTTGGGGAAGTTGCAAAATAAAACGATTAAAATAAGAACACCAAGACAAGAAATCGGATATCTGTACAAAGCAGCATACTTAGTAAAACAGAGGAATTGTATCTATTTGAAAGCTCAATTTCACTTGGATGTTTTATTGCCATTCTGATTATTACTCTTGCATTGTTTTAATCTATATCTTCGCAGAGAAATCTTGGCCACTTAAACTTGGTAACTCATCAATCGATAAACACAGAGCAGTTTCATATCAAAGTCTTGTCTGGCAAACACCAGAAGCCAGTAGCATCTTACAAATAACAACTAACCACACGAAGAACATTCAAAAAGTCGTCAAATCTCAAGACTCTGTTCGGAGACATTTAGCGTGGCTGCGTGATACCGATGTGTTTTTTAATGCCACCCATAAAACGTTTAGATGCTGTTAATAGCATTCTTAATACATACTTAATGTTACTTTCTCGAATAAAATCAACCTTTATTACATATCAGATTAATATTATCGGCAAGCGTATTGTTTCATGAGAGTATATCAAACAACCAAAATAAAACAATTTTATTTGACAATGAAATTAATTTTATATGTGTTTTATATTGTTGTGTTTATAGCTTGTTCAGATTAATTTGTTTTCTTTAAGAGTAATGAATGAGAGATGAACAGGTGGGTTAGGTATTAAACTTGTACTACCAGCCAGGAAGCATCTAAAGGTAAATGATCTGCCATTTCCAGTCAATGTTGTCATATAATATTACCTATCTTTTTGATCGAAAGATCACACTATCTTAAAAATATCTTCTAGTTATTGCAACCAGTTGCGTTTATGGTACTGTCATCCAACCAGAATACCTCTCAAGTTTTCTTAGTCAATTTTAACTAGAATTACACGAAAAGATCACTGAAGCCCTGGCTTCCTAACGTCAAGCAAATATCGCCACATTCAATTTGAATAAATACTTCAAACATAAATCACCAATAATTTATAAGACCGATAACTTTCTGATCTCATTTTGAGGTCAATTCTTTTAATTCCGATCTAGATGTGCTATTTGATTGTTACTATCGGTGAAGGTTGATACAGCATCTGCCAGTCACTCTCAAAGGCAAAGCTAGGCAGCTATAAGACTGCAAAACGGGTGACTATGGACATAAGCGACGCACGAGCTTGATCTCAGGGCTATCGTAAAAATAATACGACCATGTTAATGTTATATGTTTTACGAAGTACCTCCACTACAACCCACACATTTACACACTTCTACCTCCGCTTCTCAAAAGAAACGGCTCTTTTCCTCATTCATGCGGGAAGACAACATCGGAATTTATAATAAAATAGATTTTCAATATCAAGTGATCTCGCTGGTACATATTTTAATAACGATTATTACTTAAATTGCATACACCGATCGATCAAGGTTAATTCTTTTGCCTACAACCTGTAGGTATACGTAATTAAAATGTTCTAATTAGGATACAAATAATTAATGCAAACTCCAGTTATCTGAGGAACAAAAACCCGGGCTCATTCCCCACACTACTTCGATCTTACGGTTCGTTCAGAGCTCGAAATGGTCATAGTAAACAATGCCTTGATTTACGACCGATTACCGATGTAATGGGTCCCATTAAGCACGGTAGGTACTGTGGACAATGAATGTCAATTGCGCTTTAATGTTGTTACCAGACGCGTCATACCTGCTTAGTGCACTAGCACAGCCACCGACTTCAGCTGGTCAGAATAGTCTTCCGGACATTGCTTGACGTCCATATTTTTTTCAGTGGCATCAGAATTGTCTTTTGAAAAGATTACAGAGATCATCGATACACATAAGGTTATTATCACTAATTACTGCATACTTTTGGATCATATTTGCCAATATTTGATTGGAGAACTATCTTGCATGGTAACTTACCATCTATTGGAACTGTGCATGATATTTTATATATGTCATTATTTTGGTACGCTTTTTAGGGCTGTTTGTATGATGCTGTTTTCTACTCAGGTTCGTGATTTAGCATAGCCTTTTACATAAAACGCATGCAAACTGCATATGTAATACTCGTTTCCCAGCGATAACAGGTATAATTAACGTGACATATGGTCATTTGAGTAAGTAGCTGCTTGCGCAATAAGCGTTTACTTGTAGTATTTTGGAATAATTAAAATTAAAGTTCGTTTTTTCTGTCAGTTTTGTAAAGATTTTGCTATTTTTTAAGGGCTGGCATGCATGATTAGTTCATAACTTTTATTTGACCCCCAAATTCAAATTTAAACATCCATGTAAGACCGCGTGTGGTAGACTGCTTATCGAATTCATTTTACTAACCATTTCGTTTATATGTTTTCGAAAGCATAATTAAAATATTTCTTATTTAATTTGTTACACTTTACTCATAAATAAATATGACTACCTTTTCTTGACTGATTATTCACTCTATTTTATGGAATCCATCATCACTTACTGGTGTCATATTTTAATATGTCACATCGTTTTTGTTTGAACCATACATTGTTCTTGTCAAGTGATTCAACCTTGTGAAAATAAAGTCACCATCTCATAATTTCGCTCTAATTCAAAAGAGAATGCCACTGAGACTTGCATGCAATCTTTCTGAATCAAGATGCACAGTGCACGTGATCCTTTACTTCATCAATGCTCTCTCGGAGCAAGAAAATAACACCGTTACCATCGTGCCATCTTGAGATCGTACATATGATGCAGTGAACTAACATCTTACGTAGACCATACTTTTGTGTTTGCTATGTCGCATTTGAATTTTTAGATCGATGTTACGTATCAGACACTTAAGTGTGGTCTCAGTAATTTTCTTCTCTTCGTGAATAACGGCTAAACAAGTCAGTATACGAATGTCAAACATAGTATTTATTGTGTTTTCAAGTATATTGCAAGACACTATTGTTGGCTGTGACAGACCTGGTTGATTTGCAGGCAAGTATGATGTTTCGAGTTGCTTATGAGCTTAGAATATTCAGGTAATGTGTTATCCTTCACTACCAAATATTAAAATAGTAAAGCAATATTTATACCTAATTTAACAACTAGCTCGTGTCAGTTTGAAGAGCTTATATATGGAAATATATTACTTTGTGAGAAATTAAAGATTTTAAAAGATTTATCTGAGATTACGACTGCCAAGTTCTAGAGGTAAATTATAAATCTTAGCTGCTACATTCTATTAGCTTCTAATCAGCAATAGGAAAGACTGGTTCCAAATGGAGATTGTGGACCAAAAAATTCGTACCTGTTTTCTCGAATAATAAAGAAGGCAACTCTTCAGATCGTCTTCTTGGCCATCTAAACCAGTTTAAAATGCTTGAATACCAACTCATGTTGCAAAATAAGTAGAATGTGGTACCCAAGATACATAATTCCACAACATATGTTACGCTTATATTTTGATATCCATTGCCTTAAATTAATCATAATATACCGTTATCGATTTCGTGGCATTATATATTTCTTCTTTCAGGGTGATATTCAGGAGAGATTTTTTTGCTAAGCATTCATGTATACTTTTCTGTGAAAGAGCAGCCCCCACTTTAAGAATCAGCTATTACAGATTTGGTCGTACCAACCAAACCAGCCTTATATTTCCTAATTTAAAAAAATAACGTCAACTGATCGATAGGACTTTATAAAAAACAAATATATTGACAATTGTGAGATTGCGACAAAACAATCCAGGGTTTGCGGCAAAACAATCCGGGCTTGAAGCAAAAAAATCTGAAATTTTGTACAAAATAATGCCTAAAGAATTTATTTTATCTCGTGTATTGATTCGCGAGCATAATTCAACCAACAACAACCTACAGTAAGCATATTATAACATTCGTACCATGTGTAAGAAAAATCACAACGCTAACTTGTATTTCTAGATTTCAATGTGAACATTCCTTCACATTTTAAAAATCATCTATTTTTCCCTCTTATGATGACGTCATAGCTTGCTAGACCGCTTGCGCCCCGCCAACGCTTCCTATTGGTTGGTTTCATAATGTGTGTGTCATGTGTGTGGCATAATTTATGCTAAATAGATACCAAAGATGGCCGCTCATGTTGTTAAACATATTCCACCAATCGCAGCGCGCCCTCGGCGGCGGCCATTAAACTTCCTGATCTTTACATCGGTTGCTATGGTTACGGGATGCTGCACAGATTTCAAACCAGTTTGGCTGGCTTATATATTGGCGTTCAACCGACAATTATTATCATTTAATTGTCGTCATAAAGGGATGGTTTTCGGCAAATGTGATTGTTTAAGTATTATGACGCATGTAATGACATAATAATATTGATTTTCAACTTTTAAAATATTTATAAAATAATAGTGACTAGAAGTAAAAGATTTTGGCGTAGTTTAAATTTAGCGATTTTAAGTCAGCTATCCATGATGGCTTCTCACCCTGGTCCATCCCTTAAGGCTATCAAATTCGAGTCTATTTTAAGAGTAACTCCCAGTTTCTTGTTGAGTGGTGTAATATATTTTGAGTCGTCGCACCTGCTTGAGGTAATTGACACCTAGATGCTGAATGAATATTTGATGACGTGACGTCAGAGCAATGCGATCAATGATTTTAGTGTCTTTTAATGAGCTGCACTTTAATGTGCATGGGCACGTGTGGCCTTGAAATGGGGTGCACCGTACTTATAACCGCCTCACAATGCAGGTACATTCCGAGCTATTCTTGGAGCTTCAAGCCTGTCCGATCACAGACGGGAAGAGCTTTTAAGGCAAACAGGGTGAAATTAAACGAAATGGTATACTGTGCATACTTTTATTTTATTTGTAAATACTGCTTTGTTCTTTCCTGTAAGAGTTTTGTTGTTGTCATGTAACAGAAAGCCACAATAACTATGATTATTTAATCATAAGCAAGACATTAATTACACGTTATTATTATTATTCAACATTCGTCACTTGCTTGAAAAGAAAATAATTACTATTTGATATATAAATATTATACTTACATATGCTTCTAAACTTAAATCTCTCACTACATTGTATCATAAACAATCCACCTTTTTTTCTGAGATATAGCACCATTAAAGTATCCATATTACTTAAATTATCAACTCACCATACCTTTCTATGAAGCCATACATCACCTACCGATTAATAAATTGACGTAGCAAACAGCATGGCCACTCAATTCGAGACATGTCAGAACCTAACTAAGTACAATTCTGTGCTTCTAAATTATTGAAATCTAGAAATTAAAAACTTGAATGAAAGTAAGAGCTGAAGAGATTTTAAATGGCAATCAATTAAATTATTCCTCTGAAACTGTATTCAGAGTTGACATTTTTCTTTGCGACTATAGGCTGCGTTATCATGCTGAATTTCAAGCTGAAATATTACTTGCAGCAATCTAGAGTGTTTCCCCCATAGGTGGAGGAGGATGGTAATTATAGAGGGTCACTGATAATTTTGATTATTTAAAAAATATCTCTTCATTTGCCTGGTCTATTAAGGATCAAAGGAGGATCGATGGACCATAGAATTTAATGAGGCTTACTGTGATCAAAAAATATTTACATAATTAACAAGGTTCCTTGTAATAAGCTTTAAGGTCTAGATTTATTGTATTTGTATTTGTTTATTGGCTACTGACAAGTAAATTGTTATGGGTCTTATATTCTGGTATAGAATTGATTTGCAGCCAGAAAGGAACGGGGCACATAAAGGTTTTGGGGCACATTGAGGGATTGAGCATGACGTTTTGAAGATATTTTAAGATTTCTAAGATTCCTACAAATTGTTTATTTTTAAATGTATAAATCAGCTGGAGCAAAGCAAGCGAAGTGGTACATCCCGGCCGGCGGTTGATAGGACCGATAGCCACATTTTCTCAGCTTTCTCATTTGTAATCTTTTGGAAGAACAAGAAGCGTCCTGATACTGCTGTTGGCCTCGGTGATAACGAGGGTGATGATGGTGATGTTGAGGGCGATGAACTAGCACATGCTTTTAAATCTGAGTATTTTTTAAATTGCTTGGGAGCTCTTAATTAAATAAAGCATTTAAGTTTTGGGTTATATGACTACATTCTCTTGTGCTACACATTTCATTGGCATGCTATAAACATCATGCATTCAATTAATCGTTAATCTGCTTTTTAAATAGTTATGTAAATGATATTTCAAACTGCTTCGATAAAATTGGCAAGAAATCATCTTCGATCTACACTCACATGAATGGTCTACTCGTAGCCAACTGAGAAGTTTGAAAAAAACCTACCTTTCAAATTCCAACTGTGAAGTTTCATTAATTTAACCTAAAAACTGGTTTTTAGCTAATATTTGTCGATATCTCTTCAGTACCTGCATACTTTTATTAAGTTCAGCTAATATCCTCGTGGCTTCATCCACATTTTCATTTGCACTTCTGCTGCTTCGCGGTCCGAAAGTGAAGAAAATTGGAAGCAATAGTCGAAGAGTTATTCTTATAGAACTGATTAGATATTATACTGGGTTTAGTCTCAAAATTAAAGAGATTTTCAATCTCCCAAAGTACCACCAGAAAAACTCGCACAAAATTCCCGAACAATTTGATTTTCAAATCACAAATTCACCATGTGATGAAGCTTTCTCGTTCAGCTGAAGATCAGCTCATTTCGAAGCTTGTCGTGATCTGAATTTCCTGAACACGATTTCAGCGAATATAAATGACATAATATGTATGTAATGCACAGAAACGACGTATAATTTTATTAGGTTCGCCAGCCAGCCACCAAACATCCAAATATCTGCTACTCCACGCCACCGACGTGTGCTGAATCCCCAATGTTACAAACATGTAGAAATGTTTCAGATATAAATACAACCCTTAAATTTCTGCTTAATGCCTATAGACTTAGAAAATGTTTTCGATTCTGTTTATAGGCCACTGCCAAACGATTTATCGACCAAAAACACATACACACTCCTTATTCATCACACATTTTTTTTTTTTTTTTTAATAAATTCAGGCAGATTGAACATTTTCCCTTTGAAGTTATATTTAGGAAACAGAGACGACGTTATAAATAAGCAGACATTTTTTTTTTAGATCTCAGGGCCGTCGCGATAACGCAGCAAGTATAGGAACTGAATTTATAATCCGTTCTATGTGTATGCAGGTAGAGCCTGTGATCAGCCGTCGATTCCGGGGACGGCGAGCGATTCATTTGCTAATGCATTGCGTTGGTGTACAAGGGGGTGTGGTTGTAGGGAGCGAGCCTTGTGGAGCATGAAACGTCGATACAAGCCCGGTCGTTCCCCGTTGTTTACGCTGCCTTCTGACACTTGAAACACAAATTAATGGACGCCATTATCGGGAAAATAGTCCCCCATTTTCGTGCACTAACGAACAGGGGAGTGGTTTTCCAGGAGGCGAACAAAAGGCTATACGTAAAAACAGCAATTTAATTTCTCGACTGGATCTGAGTAGATCGTTGTTTTACTTCTCTGACCAAAAAATGTGCAGCATCAAAAGTACCTGGCTTTTCAATCCAATTTTTAGACCTGTCCGTCTTACAGGTATCACAAATAATTCAATAATTATCTAAATTGTAACCATTTGTGCAGTCAGCCGGTGAAGAAATTCGCTATAATTATTTAGATGTGAGTATTTTACTGTCCTTGTTGCAAATTTCATGATGGTTTTACTTTTCTCAGCTAGAAGCCATTTCTATTTTCCCCTGCGAACAGAAGCAATTCCCTTGTTGAAGCTACAATCTTATTCCTAGTTCTCAATAAGCGTCAATATCTTCCTGCTGTATTGCCTCTAATGGCGTCGCCCTACCTCAAAATCACAGCCCTACACTCTGTGCCAAATGCCAATTACAAACAAAGAAATTCCGCACCATTGACGTTGGACTTCATATGTGAATCCACTAAATCACCTATAAATGTGCAAGGTTAATAATAAATTCCGAGTTGCAACACCCATCAGCTGAAATAAAACCAAATAAAACAAAAACAAAAACAAATAGTAAACATTTCCTGCGTTGCACTTGCTCATTCAGGGAGCAAAACAAATCATTAACAGTATTTTATTACAAGACATAAAATGTTTTGTGTCTTACAGGATTTCACTCATTTCAGTTTAGACCACACGCATAGTACTGAACTGCCTATCTTATGCCACCACAGATTTTTAGAGCGATCTTACTCATTGTTGATAATGTATCGCGTAATTGCCTCGGTGACCGGTGACCGGTGATTGATGACTGATGCCTGATGACTGATGACTGATGACTGATAACTGATGATCACTGTTATTTGCTAAGTGATGGGTTGCTCCATGTCCCATGTTCGCTACCGCCGGTATGGCAGGGAGAGAAGACAGCGCACGTGACCGGCGTATACGATCGCAGCTCCCGCCATTGCTTATCTGAAAGTAGCGTCACCCAGGGAAAATTAGATGTCGAATGTGACCTGTTCTAGTACATAGTTCAACATTGTTTGAGGCTACAATGTTTATTTACTTGGTTTTAGGCGACCAGGATAGGGTGTTATCATAATTTCAGTCACGGAAAATGTAGATACCGTATCTGAGACACGTGTGTTACAGTCCCGGGAGATTAAAATACCGAATTTGATAACAGGCTTTCAGTACCGGAAAATTTAGACACCGAATTCGCTGCTAGTTTCACAGCCCCGGGAAATTAATACTTGTAAAGATTCGTAACGTTAGGGCGTTCAGTTGGCGAACATTGTAAGCAATTTTAGGTGATGTATGAGATTGAGTGCTGCCATTATGGGGGGGGGGGGGGGGGATCGATTCAATTGCACTTGACTTCGAAGCGTTTGTAATTTTGTCGTATTTTGACATCGGAGAATACTTAAGGGGGGACCGTAGTATCGCTGATGTAATTTTGAATTCACTTGTGTAAGGAAATTGAATTTCTTCCTTGACAGAGCTGATTGTCTAATAAGAAGGAAGTCATAAATAATCCAGCTGATTTCGTGTAGAAATTTTCTGCGAGAGACATGCCCGTACTACATATTTTCAAATTAGGATGTTGTATCTGGCGGCTGCTTGGCCCCATCCCTTTTCTTGCTAGCTCAACTAACATCAGTCTTGCCACGAGTTTTCAAACTTGAACAGTTTTGCGAGACTGTTAGTCGAGCTGCCAAGAAGTGAGATGCTGCTATCTTGGCTGTAGCCGCTGCAAGATGTAGAAAACTAGCTAATAAGTAAACTTGGAGCACTTCTACCATATTGGATGCCATTGGACTTGCCAAGGCAAAACTCCTTAGAGAAAATGCCCTCTTTTTCTTGGGCACTGCACGGGGGGTTCTTCTTTCTCCTCTATTTCTAGCTTTATTTTTGGTAAAGTTTGAATGCAATTTGCTGTAGAGAGGGTGGCAAATGTAACACAATCTTCTTAAATCACCTGATTCTGCCAAGAACATATGCGGCCATATTTAAAATTCTACTTTCTGAATCAATTCAATCAATTTTATTACTTAGCCAAGTAGGATATATAGAGAAGTGGACTTGCACGATAAGAATACCAAATCGTACTGGAGGATGTATGAACGACATGTCATATTTGAGGAGTATGAATGTAACTTCAAATTATTAATTACTTATTATTAAATCCATAATAATCTTTGTTTCTATTCTTGGAGGGCAATTTTTACCTTCAAAGAAATCATGCTAGTGACTTAGATACCCGATGGTAACTGAGGAAATGTTGTGCGCTTTACACAATGACACAGATTATTTTCTGATGACAGAATTAAGAAGATATAACAGCTAGTTGTTGTCCAATCATAAAAGTTATCAATTTTCTAACTAGGCATTGTAAAACTAGCACTGAGTCACCTAGTAATTACACCAAGTAAGTCCTTTGTATTATCAGAAAACGTCAGACTTAAAAACTTATAACCATTACCAATTTTATAATTGATTAATTCACTTAGAGGTCGACAGGGATCGTGATTTATAACAAATAAAGAAGCTCGCGTGGCCAAAGTCTGTTCAGAAAAAGCGTTATTTCTTTACATCATAATTCAAATCTAGCCATGGTCATGACCACGTGACATAAACACGTGACATGTCCTATAAAAATGAACGATACATGGGCAGATAAATGAGAGGAGTTTCGCGTGTCAAAGAAGAATGGTGCCATGCTGAATCGCGCACTGGAACTGAAAATGTCACAACGGAATTTATTGCTTTATTATCACTGCTTTACTTTAGTCGAGAAACAAAAATAGTTAATGAAGATTCCGTATTAAAGCATGTATTTAATTACCGCATTATTTCACTGAGTTAAGAGGGTGGGTAAGCGGTGTATAACTACTTAAGGACTATTTTAGCAATTTTATCAGTTTAAAAGTTGGTGCAATTATTTTCATCTGCCAGTACCGTTAGCCAGATAGTATTAACACGCTTTAGAAAATATTTCTGGTCGAAGGTTATTGTGGTATTTGGTTACAAAAAGATTTATGTTTGAAGGTACACAATTTGAATATTAGTCCCATTGTAATAGGTCCGTTATTGAAAACAACCAGTTAAACTTAACCCCTTGAGATTCGCATTAACACATAAACACTTTTTATTGAAAACATCTTTTATATAAATGCTTTAGTCTTACGGTTTAATCTTGTCAAAATACCTACGATAGTAAAATGGTATCATACAATGGTTATATTTTTATTTGCCCCGTTTTTTATATGTGTCCGTATCTTACTGCAGTAATTACGTGATGAAAGTTGCACAATATGCGGAAGGTAATAACAGTTGGCTGTATGGGCCATTTTTTTGATAAGGGTAGGGGTACAATCAGGGTAGACTCAGTGAAAGGTGTGAACAGAAGATGTCCGAGATGCTGGTTGTAAGAAACACCCCTTGTTCAACTGACTTGCTCGTAGTCTACATACTAGATTTAAATCTATCATAAAGGCGGCTATTCAAACATTCGTGTGAATAGCATATGCTTTAATCTAACTATAGATTTTCCGTTGGCGCGTTCTAAGTAAAAGTATGTTTAATAATTAATATAAGTCCTCAGTGAATAGTTTGAAATGCTGATAGGTCCCTGTTAGGGATTGTTCGTTCATAGTAATACACCTAAAAAGGAGCTATCAAGATTGATATCATTGAATAGAAAGCACTTAAGAAATAATAAATTACAATGTTTGTAAATATACGTTAGAAATGTTAAATATCAGTAATGAAGACATAAAATTCATAAGTGATAAGGCGTTAATAAATTAATAAAATCACTTTTGTTCCCTACAAAAATAATTTATCGCGTTATAGTCAGTATAAAAACGTACATAAAAATAAATTCAATTGAAAAATATCTGTGTGTTTATTTATAATATCCATAACCAAATCAAAATGTAAATCAACATTTTAATTTGCAACTCAGTGCACGAGTCACAGAGTGTTACTCGGCACTGCGCATCTTTATCAAGCCATAAGTAATGTGACAGTATTCCCTGAAACTTCTTGGTGGTCACTCGATTGTTCATGCAGAGACAGAAGTTTACCTGGCATCACTACCATCCAAGTACAAACGTGACATTTCGTCTCGCCTCCCGTAACACCTCATGTCCAGTGCATGCATATCAATTACAATTTCAGTTCATAAATCAGTTACAATAGGTTTATTCCCTTTATAAAAATAATTTCAAATACTGTAAGGTGTCTCTAAGAAATAAGAAGACATCCGGTCATGTATTATTAGTCAGCATTACGATATTACTGTGATGAATAGACAGATTTTTTAGCTATTTATAGCTTAGAAACTAGAACACGGCTTTAGGTATGCTATATGCATTTAACTAGTTGCTATCCCAAAAATATAACGTTGATAAGAGATTCTAAAATTGTTTATGAGCACAATAATATTGTGATACTGTTACAAAGTTTTCATACGGTACTGTGTTTTGTACCTTTACAACCCGTGCAGCAAGCATTTCAGTTGATTTTGCTCAAACCTGTCCACATAACTCCTGCCATTTTAAAACATACAGCCTCCCAACCCTTCCAAATCAACCCCATGAACTGTCAGCCACCCTATTTTGACAGCCCTCAGTTCTCTTATCCTTCATAGCTGCATGCTCCAAACATATTTATCGTGAATTTGAGTAAATTTATATATTTGATATGAAACCGTAACAGCTGCAGCCATTTTGTGGTGGGAGACAAGTGGTACCAGATTAAATCGATCGAGCCCACTTCGCTGGCGTAACGAGGAGGCATACCTACGTCGAGCTATACAGGGGCCCGAGCGAACGGCGCCGGTTTGAGAAACAAGCCAGCTCTGATACAGAATTTAGCATACCAGGGATTCCTGATTAGAGGCTTCACATAAGCCATGAAACCAGAGTACACAGCATCACGAAATGTGCACCTAAAATTGTGAATAGACCATCATTTGTAATGCATTTGAATAAACAGACTGCCAAACTGTATTAGTTTATTTGTGTTTTTCTTTTTTCAAATGAGAATATGTAAAGCGTGAGCCAGTTTTCAGTTTTTCTAGTGCATTTGTTGGATAAATTTCAAAAATGTATGTCCCTTATGCAATGAAAAGATAAGAATAAAGAAGAAGAAAATGCTTGCATGATAATCATATCCTCCGTAGAGTTTCTCTTTACTCGTTTCAAAATCCCATTTTTCTTTCGTGCATTTTTTTTTATCTCGAAGTTAAGTTTTTAGTAATCAGCAAGTCATGCTAGCAGGCAGTCTCCTTGCGTGCAAAATTCCCCTCGTTATCCGCAAGCACATTTATATATAGGATGGTATACTTTGCCGGGAAGTTCTCCTCGTGTTTGTCATTTAAGAAAATCCGTGGCAGGTCTCTGCGCTGAATCTGAAATGTCTCTGCAAACTCTGGCTGTGCTGAGAACGACTGCCGAGCCGCGGTAATCCTTGCCTCCATCAGCGACACCTGAATCTAAATGGCACAACTTTTCTTCCTCGAAAATTATTCTCCTAAATAACTGCGCTAGGGAATTGACGCTTTGCTATGTAGTCTATAGGCAACGGACAAACTAGACTCTAGTCACAAGTCACGTCATATTTTTGGTTAAATTTTGTCTTAAGTATTAGTTACATTTTTGGGTGGATAAAGGCGGTGGAAAGGTTAAGTCAGTTAACGAAAGTTATTTCACATTATTTTGGGATCACTAAAAATTCGTCTTGATTTTAAATTGAGAACAAGACGACTTCATCAATCAAAAAATTAAATATAATTCAAAAACGTTGCACTGGTCACGAAACATTTTTTCCATAAAACACTTGGCCGTTCAAGGACTCTCTAATTTCTCGAATTTCTTTCTAGTTCAGATTTCAAGCTAAACCAGGGTAGGTATAGGTTAAGGACGACAAATGCCTACACATGTTTCCAGTAAAGCAGGATTTTAATGGGCCTCTCAATGTGTAACATGAGTGATTTAGAAGTGGTAATGATATGTAGTTGATCATACCCCCATCTCGCCTCACTGTGCACCGCTAACCACCAAGCTGCGGTGACTCGACATTCTGAAAAAACATACATGTTAATCTTTCACAACAGAAAAAAAAAACCGTGTTTGTTGTTCCCTCAGAAATTCTCAGAGATACAAAAAACCTCGGTTATTTGAAGAAATTGACATTTCTGCAAAGCCGAAAAATAAAATAAAAGAAGAAATACAGTTTTTTAAACTGTGAAATCAAAGAATATGTTTAAGGATCGGATTTTTTTTTTTAGTTTCCTCAAATCGAAACTATAAGTGTACCCGATTGTGTTCATAAGACGGTAGTTTTGATTTTTTTCCTTCGTTTGGAAGAACTTTTACCCGATTGCTTCGACCAAAAGTTGAAGCTGGTAAAGATGAGGCACATTAGAAAATTTAATTTTTCTTGTAAGCTTCGGCTGAATTTCATGAAAAAAGATGTCTATGTACCTTATAATGCGACACATTCTTGAGTAACTAAAATTGAGTCATTTTTCTCATTTTTTTGAAAAATTTTGTACATTGAACGACGAACTGTAACGAAAAATTGAAGCAAGAACGACATTTTCTCTTTTAAATTAATTAGATGCAAGTAAATTTAGTGCAAGTTATCTAAAAATATTATCACATAAAAAAGTTACAATGACCAATATTAAAATAATCAGAAAAGCCTTGCTAATAGAATAAAGCGATCTACTAACTAATACAAACTAGTACTTCACAGAAAAAAACACCTTACGCTTATTCACTGTTGTCATCACAGCATTTCGAAAAAATGTGTATATCTACTTAACAGTCTATACTTCCTTGACGCATTAAAACTCGATACCTGTGTGTAAGACCTACGCAAACCACAGAAAATGTCCGATTATGTTTAAAAAAAACGTCCAAAATTTAGAACCAGGAAGCGCACCACTTACCCTACCCAAGGCCCAAATATTGCAGTAAGCCTAAAAGTGCTTACACGAGTTTACCTTTTACAATCTAAACTTGATAACAGCCAGGATAAGAGAACAGTAAGAGTAAGAGTAAAAGTACCTGGTTGCTAGTCTAATTAATTACATGGTCAATTAAAAGGTATAAAGATTACGAAACTGGTATCTAAACAGCCGTATAAACAATAAATATGCCCTGATTTATCGCTCAAAAGAAGGAATCCATATAATTGGGAATAATTTGGATTTCATGAAAGCTTTAACATTGGGTGCAACATTTTTACTATCCAAAACAGTGGCATTGATGAACAAAAACCACAATCATTTTCTCCAACGAATTTTATTTCTAAGATTAATTACGACATTTTGTTGTGGCCTTATTTCTGCAGTTATATGCAGTTATTCTGCGGTTCTACAAATACAATAGATTTGTTTTCATCTAAATACGAACAACGTCTGTTATTCAAAAGCCTGAAAGAAAAGTAACTAAAGCATGTAAGATATGCATGTAAATCGGACCGATTGTCTCGTGGCTTGTTGCCTACATATCCCATCTCTGTATTGACAGGAAGAAATAAAGCATTGATCTTACGATGACATTGTGATGGTGCCTCCCATGAAAAGGTTGCGCGACAGTTAGTATTTTATTGTCCTGATTCCGCGGCCCACATACAAATCAATTTCTATTCTCTGGTTTCAATCTTATCATGGCGATGACATCATTGTCTGTCATGTTTTGAAAACATATAGAAATTTTAAATTATAATTTTGGTGATCTCGTTAAATTGATTTGAATTTTAACAGAATTATAAAGTGAGGTTAAAGATGGACTGATTACTTCTATCTAACATTAGGTATTTGATCATACATGAGTATTTATGCACTACAGAAAAGTGACATCAATATTTGTGTTTTGATAAGGTTGGTTATCATGGCACCGCGCGTTTGTTACGTAACATATTGAAAATCTTACTCTGTTTTGATAAAATTTGAATTTATGAAAATGTTCCTCATATGTTTGTTACAATCAGAGCATGTTAATGCAAAATGATTCGTTCACAATTCCTTTGTAGCAAATAAAATGCTTGCTTTCATTTCGATGTGCACCTATGCCTAAACTCAGATATCTATTCCGAACGGCAACCCGGCTGGCACCGTGTTTTGCCTCCCCCCCCCCCCCCTGTTCAGCCCCACCCACCCTCGTACAAAAATATCCTCGGTTGCATGGGAAAGAGAAGAGAGGGACTTGGATCAAATTGACGAGAGAAACTTTTTAAATTGTCTTCAGTAAAATAAAGATTTCCAACAGGGCGAAAGGGAAAATGGTGGAAACAAATGAGTTTGAGGCAATGCAGGAAAGTTGGTCTGTATATCGTGGAAACGTGCGAGGAGCATCAATGCAATAAGTTACAATCTTCGGTCGGTATTTGAAAGCGAAGCACATCAGTCGTCAAGTGCATTTCTCAGTTTCTAGTTCCCCAAGTCGCAACACCAGCAGCAGTTTGCTAAGATAATCTTGAAGATATTCGTCTAAATCTAAAGATGCTGCATTTTTCCTGCCAGTCGTAGTTCGTTAATAGTAATCGATTTCTTTTCTCTACATTCCAGTTAGATTTTTCTTAAAACACAAAAATTTAACAAAAATACATTTATAAGTTCACCATTGCAAAACTGACTTTCGATTTACATTTTTAGACACTGTTTGAAACAGCTGAACATTTACAGAACTAATTTTAGCAAAAACGTTTTGAAAAGACATCCTTTTAAAACACGTACACAAACAATTCCTGTTTGATCATTTCTTGACAGTCTAGTGTTATTTCCTTGGATTCCTTGGACAAGGGAATTGCCATGAAATGTCAATCCAGAGCAGACTTTCCCTCCCTTTCCCCTTCCCCTTCCACGCCAGTACACCTTCACCCTGCGATAAAGTACGACAGTTTTTTTCTGAATCTGGATTGAGAATCATTGATACACATTTGTTACGGTTCGTATCTTGGTCCCTGGCCAGAGTTGAAGGAGGGGTGGGGGTGGCAAATGTCTGGGGGAAACTACGTCTTACTCACGTGCATACGATGCCTTACAGTCCATACATTGACTTAGAAGAGCTGAAACTCCCGATAGTTGTACAATATGTAAGTACACTCGTTGACGAGGCTGATGAACTGATCTCGTTCTCAAATATACTTTAGCTGATGTAAATAACAAAAATATTTCCATTTTTAACTGTATTTTCAGTTTGCGCTCTTACCCACTTTGTTTCTAGCAACAAGATTTAGATTTTGTTTCAGTTAGGTCGAGAGGAAAATAAGTAAACTACGAATTTTATCAGACACGACGATTCTATTGGATATATCTGATAGTCCATAAGACAGAGAAAATGTCCAATAAGAATACAGAAAGTAGCTTTCCTTGTATTAGACCTGATATATATGGACTCAATGCAATAGAAGTGAACGACTCATTGCATTCAAGGAGATATATCGACTCTCTAGTGCAGGCAATAAAATATCTCCAGTAGATCATTGGACTCTAAATTGTAGCACAACTGTTTTGAAGATCACCAGCGACCAAATAGAAGCAGCTGCTTCATACTTTGTTTGCCAGAATTAAATTCATGTTTCTTGTTTTATTTTGATATTTTAGTCGAATCAATATTTCAACGTTAATGACCTATAATTATGATAGTAGTTTTCCCCACATAATTTTGCATCTTTGTATCTCTAAACTCTTAAAATAACCCACTTTGTGGAGTTTAAAACAAGACACTAACATAAGAAATGCATTCTCCTGTTTGCCAAGTCCAGAAATGAAGTAACAGGCGCTTAATCGTGTCAAAATGCATAACAATGTTGCACGGTGCACTTAATTAAACTGCACATGCAATTGCAATTGAAACAAATGTAGCAAGTTACAAAGTACAATTTATAACGATGCAATCATCAAAGATTATTCCTAGTGCTTGGACCTGGTATGTCATCATATTTCAGATAGGAGAATAAAATTATTTCCTCTTTATTTCCGTCTGTAAAACTTCTCAGGGAAATTCAGAAAATTGCATTGTTTGCTTTGGGTGACTGCAGCAAAATAAAGTCTTACAAAGTAGTATAAGTTCACATAATATAGAAGTTTGTCACATTTTTTAGGTTGTTCGTAGATGTATAGGCTATGCATACTTGAGATATCCTACTCCCCATGTCGAGGGTCCTACATTCTATATAAAAACAAAAGATTTCGCTCGGGATTCACAAGTGCACCCAAGAGAAGATTTGTCAAGAACAATTGCCACCTCCGTTGACGAAAACAGCATGAAAATGCACATGCTGCAAGTGATGAGAACGGTGAAGTGAACCAAAGTGCTGAAATGGCGATCGCACTGAGGACATTTTCCTTGGTAACTTTTCATCATTTTCCGCCCGAAAATGTTCTGTAGTATGCTACAATTTTCCAGTCCCGCTGTCTCAGCCAAAATAAATGTACAAATCCCATTTCAAATTGCAGTGCCTGTAAGAAGGTACTTGCTACAAGCACATGTATTTTAAAACAGCTCAAATGTTATATTCAAAAAAAAAACTAACCGAAAATATATTAATATTTCATTTTGTTGGTATCGTTAGCCGATTGATTTTTGTTCTATTTCGTTGATGAAACGAGAAATTTTGGCGGGACGCTATACTTGCATGTTAGTATTATTCTGAAGATAAATCCTAACGCTAAGCTTTGAGTGAACATAACAAAAGTACATACGGATTTTCTAAACATAATGTCCACCGAAGCAAGGAGAAATCAATTTCGAACCCACTATTATGCAATAACACTAATGGCTACCATTTTCCACAACATCTCTCAGAAATGATTTGTTGCATAAAAACATATCATCCTACCACCTTTTACCTCTATTTTGAAAGGGGAGATCGGGAAAACGAGAATGCATATTCTTTTATTTAGCGAACCATACAAAGTTAGAATGACGCCCACTTTTCAAATTGTCAAATCGTCCATAGTGTTTACTCCATCACCACCCCATTTTCAAAATATCGATATCTTCCGTGATACAGTTAATTTGAAATAAAGTTTCCAAACATTGCTTGTTCGTATCTTCATGCCATCTTGTTTTTCCACCTCAAAAAGCGTTCATGCAGAATAACTCAATGTTGCTAGCCACCTATGATACTTTATGAATAAACCTACGTAGGTACATATTTTATTTATTACCTATTTTTATAGCGTGATTTCACAAATGCACATTTACGTAATATCTAATTCTACACTTTTGTATAAACTTGTTCATAAACCGCAGAATGTCCACGTATACAGCATTCAGGAAAAGTTTTTGCGTTTTATTTAACCATTTTACACGATAGAAGTTTCTCGTTGCATGTGCATGGACCTGTATTATGCGAATAAAGACTATAATGTATAGCGCTATATTCACCCCCCGACTGAGCACTACAGTACCAATTCTACGTTCTTAGTGTAAACGACACCGATAAAGTTACTAACTTATCTACAGGCGTGGGAGTAAGGAGGGTAGGTACGAAAAAACAGGCAAGGGTTGGGTAATCCTATCCTCCAAGGGATGTGAAAGAGGAAGGTTTGGTAAAGTGTGTGTGGGAAACCGACATAAACAAGAATAACAAGTACATTACTTCCAGAGCATATAGCCTATAGGTGCTGTTTACCTTTAAAGATCGAGAGCTTCTGGATATTATGACCAGGTACGGTCTAACCATGATACCTGTGGTTGTGCTTTACATAAGGTTTTCATTATATGAATACCTTATTTAAGTTAAGAAAAATGAGTGAATCACTATTTTTTTTTTTATAATTCGTTGCTGTAATGGCTGAAAAATGTATGTAAATAACTGATTTTGGAAATTTTTGTTGTTGTAATTAATTTTTTTTTAGTGTGGTGACACGTTGTACATACTTATGTTGTAAGTCCTAATATTTTACAACAAACTTGCAATGAATGTTTAGTCAACAGTGTCCACACAAAGGGGCGACAGAGGAATAATGTATAAGAAAAACTTTCTTGATATAATTATTGCTTTCTTATGAAACAAAAACGAGTTAATTACACCTGTCAGTAGATATATTTGTTACACTACAGAGTAATCGTTGTCTTAAAGATGATATTCTTCCTAATGTTAACACACATGGCTGTTATTGCTACGTGATAACTCTGAAATCACCGTTTTCACTGTTAAATACCACATTATTTTGAGGATTGAAACAGATAAAAGTGAAATAAAATCCGTTGTTCAATTATAGTCTCTAATTTTACCATTTGACATGTGACATTTTCAAGAAAATGCTCACTTACCTCCACAGTTGCAATTTCAGTTATAATTTAATTTTAAATTATGTTGAAACGGTTCTACAACGGATCCGGTTCTGTCTTCTTTGTCCCTAATATTTATGAAGGATATAAGTAAATCCTAATTTATAGTTTTTTTAATCCTATCATATGCTAATTTTTGCAAAGTGTAAATGACGAAAAAGCTACGCTAAAACCTACGCTAGCTTTCAATGCTAAAAGTTAACTGGCTTGCAAAAGCTACGTGAATAATTATAGGTATTGAGCGACTGAAATTTTTTGAATTTGGGGACACGTGTGAAAATGTTCAAAACCTAGTAGAAAGGTCAGCTTAAGAATATCGTTTGCTTGTGGCGCTCTTTTCTCAAAAAACTAACTCTGAATTGTTGTCATTTAGCTCAATAAATTGGAATAATAGGTATGACTACTCTATGAAATTAACATATAAAATAACGCGTTTCAGAAAACCCATGCTATTTTGGATTTGATAGTACCTAACCTTACAGATGGCAAATTTTGTTATTCTTTGGAAGCCACTAGTTTGGCATTGATAGTTTGGAAGCTAGCAGTTCCTCAGTTCCTTGACAATGTTGGACTAAGAACTGGCAGTTTTCACTTTGTAAAACTGTCTGGTAATCCTTCTTGATTTTACTAATATTATAACATGTCAACATTGTTGAGAACAATTGAACTTATACGCTTCGTAATTTTACAGGAACCAGAGAAATAAATAAACCAAAATATCGTGAAATGTGATTTAAACTGCAAATGCTTGCAATGCGCAATTAACCAATATAATAAACCAAAATATCTTTCAAAGCTTTCGGTATCTTTCTGTACTTGTTTGGGGTCTTTTTATGAAATTCCTGGTAAAGCAAGGAAATCCTGATATTGCCAACCCCACAAATAAAACCAATTTCGCTTTCCAAGCAACACATTTTTTCATTTTTTAATAACCCACCCCACAAATAAACGATTGCAATTTTTAGTGAAATTACTGACCAAACTCACAAAAATCATAATCGACCCAATTCACGAATTACCTTGGTACCTTACACAACATAATCTACATGTAGGTCAGTTCCAGAATTAAGGAACTTTCATCTAAAACATATATCAAATGGTTCTCATGTGTCACAAAAACTCAGAGGAGCAATTGATGTATGCAAGCTTGCATCTGAGCTTCTGACTGTCTTGCTATCTTCTTGAGGTTACTGTTACGATTAGGAAGTATCAAGAAGGCACTAAACGCTACAGCATACTGCTTTCTGCATGCCGAGAAGTTGGTATTTATGTCGTGACTATAGTATTTATACGATGCCCATTTATGGCCCATTAAATCTACTCTCGGTGGTACGTCACACCCACAGTAAATGTGACGTCATCAGTTTTGAATTCGTCGTTTTGTCATTCACAACAGCAAAAACATTGAGCAGAAAAAGCACTTTTAAGGCGATTTTTTGATTGGAAACATTAGAACTACAAGGATTGATTAGAAACTCAATTGCCGTCGCTTACCTACATATTTCTCGGTGTTTTAATCATAAAAAAATAGTAAAATGATGATGTTATTTCGCTAAAAACTGTCATTAGCTCATTGAAATGACTACTATACCTGTGATACTACGTGAATATAAGTATATTTGATTAGTAACTCGGTAATTATTCTTCAATTTTAATAATGTAGTGAATTTCAATATGGTAGGAGTAACAATTTGATTACTTAGCATAACTTAAACGTACACTCACACAATGTTGCCTATTTTTTTGAACTCATATCATCGACATCGCTACATTTGTGTTTATTAATCTCTACGGACCTGCACCTCCAGCGCTTCTATTGAATAACAATTAGCAGCTGCATTTTTGCTCTACAAATAACAACATGCAATGAGCGTAATGAATGCGTTCACGCATAACAATTAACGTCTAGACATTGTTGGCTAGGTTAGTGCTTTATTGCAGGTAATAAAACTCTAGCGTGCCTTGACCTTTCTTCAAGTCTGTTGAATAATGACGGCTATAAATTTCTGTTGCCTGTTGATGTAAGGTAGATGATGTGACATCACGGCTCATGTTCGTTTCACTTTCGCAGAATTCAGTGAATTTCAGATCAACTTAAATCACTTCTAGTTTTCTCTTAACAAAAAATAAGAATATTAAAAGATAACATCTTGATTTCAGAAATTATACTGCTTAGGTATGTTTTTTTTAGATTACAGATTTTTAAATATTCACAAATCGCAAGTACTGAATGAATTTTTTTCATGAGTTTTACAATATTTCACTTAAGTTTGTTTAATTTTTTGTGTGCATATTTTTCTCGGGTGCTCAACGGTGGAAGCCAAAAGTACAAAATACAAGCTTCATTACTTCAATTCAATCAACAAATTATTTTCTTAGTAAAAATTATGTTCCTCGCATGCAAAAATTTCATAAAAATACCATGTTTATCATTGAACATGAGGTACATTAATGCCTATGTCCAAAATCCCATTATTTTAACTCTGTACGTGGCTTCAAACCAGTATTTTCGCATTAAAAAGAAACACACACACACACATCATTAAAATTCTAGCAGCAAAATGTAATATTGGCGGGTATTTTGTAAACCTTTATAGTGTCTCCTAATTAGTTTGATTTGCCGAGGCACGGCGCTTTAATACCTGTCTGAAATTGAACGGTGGCACCTCCCCAAACCCTGCGAGTCAAAATGGCGTCCCATTGAAACTGACAGTTCCTCCTCCCCTCGCATTGTAAAAGAAATATGCTCCTAAGGGACTACCTCTGTTGCTATAGCAACCAAACTGGGTTCTACATCCAATAGACGACGCTTGCCGGTGATATTAGGATGAAAGGCCACTCCTTTCTAGAGTAGGTAACTACTTTACACTATTCATTAGCTCATATGATATCAAGTGTAAAAAATGTACATCATCTCTCTTGGTATGATTACAGTTAGTCATGGTTCTGATTCTTACCTATGTCGCTTCTGTATTTTCGTTCTTACAATTTCATGAATTTTTTCAAGTTTTGCTGCCTTTCGTATACCTTGGTATATGCAGTTACATACATTGGTGGAGGTGCCAGATTTGCTCTGCGTATAAAGCTTTTGGTAAGTGATAAAAGAAAAATCAATTAAAAAGAAGAGAAAAGGCATACGAAATGTAAATAACTGTTCTACAATTCTCATACTTTTCTAAAATAGCTTCTAAAATATATTTTTGTGATAGTAATTTAAAAGATTATTAAGCAACCTCGCATTTGATTCAGAGGAGAGTGAAAGATGTTTAAAAATATTTACAGTTTCCATCTGATTTTACCATCAGCTACTCATCGCTAAGAAACGCAGCGTAGCATAACAAGGAGTAGAACTATAAATAGTCTGAAGTTAAAACACATTTTTCCTCCACATCTAGCATGAGAGCATCACCTAGCGCTCACGTGGTGGAATCTCAGACTTAACCCAAAAGCCAGATCAACGAAAAAAATGCAAGGCCATGTGAGATAATCTAAACTGTAAGATGTTAATCGCTTTACTGCTTTTCCATTTGAACCTAATTTATGTCACTAAGAGATAAAATATAGAATGTGACGCAGAATCATAAATTAAACTTTAACATACTAATTATTAAATAATTGCGTTCCAAATTATTCCGGCCTAGGTATGCCATGCAGGTGAAAATATATAGCCTTACCTGAATTCTCTGCGTATTCGTACATAGCTCGGATAATGAAATGCATGTGCAACTATAATGCATCTATCGGTTGGAGCACCTTATCGAAACAAACTGATATTGAGAACTGAACTCAGTGAAGAAAACTTGTAATCTGCTAGTGCGTAAGGGCTTCAGACTTATTGTCATCTTCAAACTTTCTAAAAATACTGCTTTTCCATTGGCTACAGAAAAAAATCCTGTCTCATCTTCACGAAAAAGGGTTAAACTTTCTCTTATAAGAGAAAGTTTAACCCTTTATACTCTAAACGTCTACTTCAGATCTTGACAACCCTTTCTAGAATAAAATAATCTGGTATATAAGTTTTGAATGAAAGTTGAGCTTTGTGCTCGATATTTTCTTTTAGTTGTTGGCCCTAAAGGGTTAGCGTTGGTTATATGGCTGCTGTTTGAGTCCTATCGCTTTTCGAAGATTCGTTCGAATAAGGAACTCTTCTTGTAATTTTATTGATAGTAAAGAGTGGTCATAAAATGTCTATAAGGATGGATGTAGTCCAGGGGAATTTCCTACAAGACATCGTCTACCTTGACTTGTCTAGGCCTTGCACTGTCAATCTAATAACAAGGAAGTTACGTTTCACAGGGGAGGCACAGCAAAAGATTTATTTTTTCTCAAATTAATCTTGCGTATGAACAGATATCATTTGATAATATGTCATTAATATAATTCTTTATTTATCATGTATCTATCTTTGCAAAAACTCGTATGTTTTCTCATAAAATTTAAACTATCTTCAAATCCAAATTAATAAAACAAGAAAACACTTAATCAATTAACAATCATACTTAATAATGAATGTACTTATCAAAGTTTATTTTTACACAAGAAAGATACAATATTATCAATACTATATTTACTAATCAATTAATTAATAATACCGATATCAAATAACATTTTACCTTAATGTTGATATAGACAAACATTAAACATTAAATTGACTCAAGCATTACAAGAAATTATGTAAATGAGTTGTACGTTCTGCGCTGTGGAATTTTACTCGGTACCGAAGAATGATTGAGAAGAGACCAGAAGATGATTTTGGAACGCCGAGGTTTTCTCCCTGAGGTTTTCTCCCCGAGGTTTTCTCGCCGAGATGTTCTCGCTGAAAAGTGCGGACTCCTTTTACGTATACTGAAGGTATACCGGAAAATTCAATGACACTCAGGATACATTCAGTATACGTGCAGGAAGCCCCACATTCGTCTTCCCGCTTCGAGCGTCGGCGTCTTCGAGCGTCGGCGTCTTCGAGCGTCGTCGTCTTCCGCGTCGTCGTCGTTATAACTTGCCTCAAATTCGTACAATGCATTTTCAATTAAGTTTATATTATAGAATTTATAATAATTTAATCGTTATTTAATGTAATTTGACCATCAGCGACGATTTGTTATTACTTAATTAGCATGCGTGATATATTTTGCGCTGAATGCAATATAAATAAATGCGTCTAAAAATGTTTGCTATAATATTATAAATGGACTTGTTTCGGATTAGCAAAGAAGATTTGGAATCAAACCAATCTGAAATAGAGAAAAAACACAAATAATTAATTAATGATGAACCAAAATCGATAACGTCAACAAAAAATATCAATAAAAAGAAAAACTGTGTATTTTGAAACGTACTGGGGCTCGGGAAACGCTGTGGTTGTGTATTATCGAGTGGTTTCA
Organism: Protonemura montana; assembly: GCA_947568835.1. Lineage (NCBI taxonomy): Eukaryota > Metazoa > Arthropoda > Insecta > Plecoptera > Nemouridae > Protonemura > Protonemura montana. The sequence continues at coordinate 3,225,347 of OX387604.1, read as the reverse complement.
TGTGGTTTTATGTGGTTTTATGTGGTTTTCTGTAGTTTCGCATTGTTTTTCAACATGCGAGGTATGGCATCGTTGTTGGCGAGTTGTTGGTAGGCGTGAAACGAGTGCCAGTTTGATAGCTACCCCGGGGAACTATATATTCCCCGCATTGAAGGGGTGAATCAGGAAAACACCCCTGGGAGATTGTAGGGTGCCACCGCCGCAGCCACCACCGCCGCAGCCACCACCGCGGCCGTCGCTGCCGGCACAGAGCTCTGCTCTATTCAGCAAAGTGATTTATTTCAAGTAGTTGTCGACAAAGAAAGGGATTTTTCTTCGGTCATGTTTTCTATTGTTTATTGGGCTAGGGATTTCAAGAGCCGTATCAGAATCCTTGCCGTACAATAGCAGTGTATATGAGTGAGTTGTGTGGAAGGGAGGAATGCTATGCGCTAAGAATTCAACTTTGTTACTGTGTAGATGGGATACGTGACTGCGTGAAGTGGCGTGGAATGGCGTGCTGGTGCGTAGGGAAATAAGTAGCTCGAATATAAATTCAATCCTCAAAAATTAATCTTCATACGCGTAGTCGTTTCCAATTGTTTTCAAACAATGTTCCAATCAATACAATTATATGCTTTTAAATTGCGTCTTAAATATCGCGAGATTCAACTATATTCCATTGATTAATTGTATTTAGTTGAATCCTCATTAAATTATTGGATGATTATTTTAATTAGCTGATTATTCATGCGTTAAAAATGCGCATATAAATCAATTGAGTTCTATGAAAATAGTGAGTTTTCAAACAGTGAAATCCAGGAAGTGATTATAAAAACCAGCAAAGACGGCATGCCAGAAAGTAATAAAAATGCATTATAATTAATAATTAGACTAGTACCTGCCGTTGCGCATGAAGTTTGGTCATTTTAAAGCAAACGGTCCTCCCGATCTCGCTGAGGCAGTCAAGTCAAAGCTGGAGCCAAAGCAGTTAGATCTGAAACAATTCAAAACATATGTGGTCCATTAATAACGGATGACAGTTGCTTTGACCTTCTGGAAAAGAAACGTTCTAAAATACGGTTCAAATATCAATCATTGATGCCAACTCAATAGCACGAAACATATTATTGATTGTGGAATGCATGACATCATATAATTACACTTGAACATGGTTCTAACCATCAGCTAGCTCGAAAGTAATCTCTAATCATATTTAGCAATCAATTTATCGACCTGGCTTGTATCTCAAGCACGCTATTTCCCCTTGACAAGCTCTCTGATCACATGTTAGCAAAGAAGTCGTTTCTATGCTTAAAACCCAGTTAAAATCATCTTGATCAGCTTTTTACAAGTCTTTCTTTTTGAAAAAGTTCGTTTTACCACCACCTGTCAGAAATATACAGAGCTAAGCTGAATAAATCTTAACGAATATCCATAAAAAAACTTACTCTAACATGCTTGCACGTTTGAAGGTAGATTCACGCATATAAACTAGAACAGTGTCAAACTAACTTACCATTTAGAAATGTGCTAATGTCAATTCTAGCTCGAACCGTAAACGAGCAATTTTAAGACAATTCTGATGTTTCAATAGATTCACTCTCCAGCGTCGTTGTTAGGGTAGCGTCCCTTCAGAATGATATGGCGCCTGCATGTGCCAGGCGTCGAATGCTGCCCCGACATCGACGGCAACGTCGACGTCGACGACGACGCCGGCGTCCTCTCCGAAGGGTACGGGGGCTGTGGGGAGAGAGGGGCTTATGTTGTGACGTCACAGGAATGGAAGCATAGGAGGGGCCTATACTCAGGGGGCTGGACTAAGTAGATTACAGGGATAGCTACTGCCAGCACTGCTAGGCTGAGCAAAGCCAAGAGTTCGATAATCTCTAGCGTATTATGCAGGAAGGGTGGCCAGTTAGGGGTGGGGGGGGGGGGGGGTGGTGGCTAGAGAGGGGGCTACAGGCCAGCCAAAAGATATTCATGTAAAGCACTGCGAACAATATCGAAACTAATTGTCAAAATATGTGAAATGTGTGCGTTTTACTATCTTACAGCTTTGCTTTCAAGGTTTTTTTTTTACGGTATATGATTTTTGTTTCAAATGTTACGCTCCTGGGTAAATGTTTGAACTATGATACGGATTCAGAGCACGTATCTGTGTATCTCGGTAGATACCACGGTGCTTGTGTGAATAGAATATGATTTGCACAATACATTCATGCAAAAAACGATCACAGTAGACCTGAACTGTGGGCAGCGTGTACTAAATTTGCATAAAACGTACGTTTGCTTAGCAATTGAATTTAAGGTTTTAAGGTAGGTTACGAGCATTGATAATTACAAACTTGTTTTTGATACCTAATGAAATGGTGAAAACAATTTGCGTTCTTATCGGCCTTTTAGGATATAATATAGGTATTCGTTCACGTTTTAAATGGCAAGGAGATACCAAGATCGGAATGGGTGTGAATGTTTGCATTTCTGTGTGTTTATAATTTCTTGTAAAGGTAATTGGTGTTGCCTGTTGTACTTGGAGGTTTGAGATGGTTCAACAGCTGCTTCACCTTGTACCGTACCACCCCGCCACCTCGAGAACTAACAGAACTAAACTAATTGCCAGCGCATTACTCATTAACATTTCGACAGGAAATCATAGAAATCTTTTGACTCGCAGTAGTCAATCTTTCTTGTCGAAGATATGTGAACAAGTTTACAATGCTAACAAACATGGAACATGCGAGTTGGTAAACGTTTCAACAATCAATATCACAGAGTGTCTGAAAATGTGTGCCCTGTTTTTGTTTTCGTTTTTCATGTCAATTTGAGTTGCAGAAAGTTTGCACATAAATATGATGAGCACATAAAAAGTGAAGCATGAAACGTGTCAATAAGGCATTGCAAAGAAAGCCATTAATTCGTTCACTGGATGGGCTAAACCATTTCGACATGGCTGCTATTCAAAACAACACAAACGGTCAAAGTTTTACAACTCCGTAGACTCTATAAAAGTGCGGAAACATTTCGTTAAAAGAACCCTTAATTTTTATTTTAGTGGCATAAAATGATTTATATTTCTAGCAACGCAATTTATTATTTCACGCCAAATTGGCGTTCCCTAAAAACGTAGTTTTTGCTACAAATGAAAACGCAAGCAGCAAAAGTACCTCTCAAATATCATTTTGTTTTCAACTGCTTCATTTCATTAGGGTATAAGCGACATTATGCTGTTGTACTGCGAGCTACCCTGTATCTTAATGTTTGCTTACCACACCCACTTCGTTGGCTTAACTAGCAATCAGTCTCAAGCTGGACTTTCCATCCAACTCAACACCAAATTATCACATTCACCGCATAATGCCAACTTTGTGAATCTCCTATTTCGGTTAAAACCACAGTCACTGATGCAATAAAATCTACAAAATTCAGACACCTACATACCTGTCAAGATTCTTCTCCCCAGTTTCACCACAGCTTTTCAGATTCAACTTTTTTATGTGTAAACTGTTTGCGTATATTTGTGCGTTTTCGCACGTGAAAGAAGCAAAGCACTCTGGCAGGCCGCAAGCTACGTACTGAGATGGAACAGCTCGCAGCGGAGGCTGCAACAGCAAAGGAGGATGCTGATGCTGATGATGACAAACCCTAAATCTGTTTCTGCTCTCTGTGTGCCCATTCTTTTGTCACTCGCTACAGCGGGGATGGAAGAGAGGGAAGCTTTTCAGAGGGACTTTATGGTCGCCAGGATGCGTGTATATATGTAGGAGAGAGAGAGAGACAGAGTAGAAAAAAAGGAAGGACATATCACAAAACAAATATGGTTGCCTCACCATTGTTATTAATCGTCTCTAGTCACATCCCATGGACCAAATAGTACACTCTGTTAAGAAAATTTATGTCGCGTAGAATTGCTTGCACACAGTTGACAAGATGTAGTCATGTCAAAGCTTTCGCTTTTAAAGTATTTAAAATAGTGGCATAATGGCACTGATGAATCAACTGGAGCCAAATTTTCAATGAAATCTTTCTTTCATTACCTAAAATGAGACAGTAATAGATACAGGAATATACTGTTATTATTCGATGAAATTACTTGATGGCACATGCATGACTCATTAATTTGGTTTTTTATATAATTTATATTCGAATATACCGCAGACTTGTACATGCCCTCACCCAGAATCGAAGCAAGATGTGAATATGTCTGGGAATGTTTAACAATATATGGAATGGAATGGCTCCCACAACGACATTGTGGGAGCCATGGCCAGGAGACGCCGGTCGCCGGGGCGGCTGGGCGGCTGGGAGGAGCCGACACGACCCGACCGCATGGCAACACATTTTGGGATTTACCTGCGATGGCTCATGGCCATTTCGACAAAACGTATTTGCGCCTTATTCGAGAGGAAATGTGAAGGTGCTACCGCTACACTGTACAGATCTAACCAAAAACCGACGTGTCGATTTTGCTATTCACGCGTTTCGAGTTTTTAAAAGTAAATAAGCACTGAAATACACATAAATGATGAGTCAATGATCACTTTTATATAAAATGGGATCGTGCCAAGCTATCGTGTTGGTAGAAACAGTTCGATAATAATTATAAAAAGCAGATCATGAAATGTAAATTCTGGAGAAAAATCGAAGACACCGGTTAAGATAAGCTGTAGAAGAGATTTAATACATCTGATATAAGTATTACTTACGTTTATCTTTAAGTTTGCAACACACTTCGTGTAATAATTTTTGCTTTTCTTATACGACTCGGCATGTTCTAAGCAGCCAGTTTCCAGCATCGAATATTGTCTTGGTATGGCGTAGGTTTCTTAATATAAGCATATGTAAGATTGGATTCTGTTGAAAATTACTACCTTCGTGTCCTGTCTTGAAAAGGAGTTCTTTATTCAACCTGGCATCCTTATGAAACTAAACGTAAATAACACTGTCCTAGCATGAACACAAATAAGACTAGTTTTAATCATACGCTTTTCTTTCCTCGCGCAATATACCATGCGGCATGCCAGGCAGATAGGATATCTTGCTTTTTTAATGAAGAAAAGTTATAGCATGGAATTTATAACGTATATACCTATAATCAAGGTATCCAATCCCATCTACGCATACTTCATCGATAGAATGCATAGCGAATACCTTTTGCTTAAATTATTAATATATTATTGATAAATTCAATCTTTTTTTTAGTACTAACTATATTGAGACATATCTGTGGCAATAAGACTTATTTTTGAACTACAAGAAGACGAATCATGCCATAGAGATGAAAATAAATGGTTGAATTTCACACATGCCGGCCGTGTACTTAAGCAATCAAGTAACTGAATTTTATTAAGCACTTGTATTATGATTTAAATATACTCTAATTCGTTTCCAGCTCCAGCTGCATGATTTTGTAACACGAAGAAAATTTGACAACATGAAGAACTCGTGGTAGCTTCATACCGTACTGCATTTCAAAAATGCAAACAAGCTTAATCTATTGAATAACTTTCCACAAAATGGTGTCTATTAGCAAATAACGTATTCTATATTAAGTGCATTTCAAATTCTTTCCAAATTTACATTCAAATAAATCTCGAAAGCTTTTTGCCCATTACGTCCCTGGCCACAGACTAAACTTATCATCATGTTCGAAATAAATGTTCACATTACTTGCTTGGTACGTTACGTCTGTTTTTTTTTCAAAGGTAGTACCTACCTATTTCTTGTATTTATCATTTATATAAAAAAGGAAACTGGTTTACTAACTATACAATCAGCTGACCAATAGCAAGCTAGTGTAACAGTGTTCTAGCCACATGATGCTTTGAATTCCTGTCAAGCTGTGGGCTGAACCTTACTCCAAATTGAGATATTGCAATCATAGGTTAGGTTTATTGTCATTTATCACTGCCGAACAGGCCTCATGCAGGGAAAGAAAGCTTTGTTCAAAAAAGATTTAATATAATAAGTTTTAGATGTGATTTTCCTTCCTCATATATTTAGTAAGACGTTGTACCATTCTGACCTGAAACTACGTGTATGTTCGCCTGTTATCACGATGAGCCTATTGGCCTGATCTTGATATACTTCAATTTAAGTGATTTCTTATAATTATCATTAATTATGTATAAAGGTAGTACCTACCTATTATCAATTCTGTCAACACTTTAAGCAATTACTAAATCTATTTGTATTTGATAAAAGTGGCAACAAATAAACATGGTTTTGTATTTACGTTTAAATTACTAGTTTTCAAATTGCTGCTAGATACCGATACAGAATACCGACATGAATATTCACGGGTAATAATTAGATATCGAACGGCAATATTTCCAGATTTCAACAATTTTAAGCTGAATTGAAAAGGATGTGCGTGATTTTGACAAAGTTATGTTTTAATTCGGCATTATGACATGATATCATCATGCCGTCAGGTATGTAACCACCAATGCAATCTGTAATTACATCCAGAATTGGATTCCAATTCGTTTCTTCGTTAACCTCGCGTGTTTTCCGTGTCGCACAAATATAGAAAAGCGAAGAAAAACAAACGCGTCTGGTGAAATGAAATGCAATGCATTTTTTGCAAAAAAAAAAGAGCTCGGTTTAAAAATAATCACACTCATGCTTGTAACAAGCGAGGTTGATATGGATTCTATTTAGCGTTGTTGGCCTCTGCAGTAAGGAAATTGGCACACAAATATTCTCGGGAATGTTTGAACTTGCGTGGCTTTTCACAGCTTTTCTCAGCAAAATATGAATGAAACAGTCTCCCTCCTATCATCTTCACCCTCCCCGTCCCTCAATCTATCTATCTCTCTCTATCTCTCTCTCTCCAATGCTCTGTTCCACCGAACAATTTTCTTCGATGCGTTGCATTATTATGATATTTTCGTTCTATTACGAGTTCCAGCCTAGAATACTTTCCCGCAGTTTTCTTCGAGCTCTGTTCCCGGGCCCGATTGCTGCCGGCACAGTATACCTACAGTGTACACTTCATTTCGCACCGACCATAGTGGCCCATTGGGATAGCTTTCCTTTGCACTTCTCTATTTCCTCTATTCTTATTCTACTCCTGTTTCATGTCTCTAATCCCCAACCAATCTTCCAGCACCAACGAACACGCCCTCCCACTTTACCCCCCTCACCGCTTCCCCCTTCATCCAGTTCTCTAGCCAAGGAGCCAACGCTCCTTTATGGACCTCTTTCGGTCAATTCGCACCCCTGCTTGCACCCAACACTTAACAGAGAAATATGAGCACATTTTGAGATATCAGAGGTGTCTTTAGCTCGTTGATTAATTATTTCATTGATTTAATTGTTCATTGATTAAGTTTTACTGTCTTTGTTTTCTAAGAGCAATCCGCCTTAAAATAATTTATTCTTTGGTTTTTAATCGCTTCCATGCGTCTTTCCCGTCAAGTATCTCGAACGGAAATTATGTAAAATGTATGTGCTATTGCTAACAGCATCTGCATAATGGAACAATCGCGTGAACATAGTTCGAAACGCCATCTTTTCTTGATCAAGAAAACTCGATCATTTAGAAGGAATAGGTTGGTGACATGAAAGCTCACGCGACTTCAATAACGCCGTATTTTTGCATGGTTGAGCAAGCGTAACAGCTGATCCCAAGAAGTGTCCTAGAGCATTAGATTTCCCATTCGCTACAGACATCGTAGTCGACGAATTCGCGGCAAGAGAGAGAAAATCACTCAAGAACCTGATAATCGTTGAATGCACCATTTCCTCCGAAGCTCCTTGAAAGCTCTTTCTCAAAGAGAAACTATAAGTATAGACATAATGGATGAACAAAGCGTACTAGACGAAACATCAAGGAACCATCAGGCTCCCAATAGAACATCTCACATAGCAGCTAAAACCGTCGGGAAAAACACAGCTCTTTTGTTACTAAAATCTGAAAAAGAATGATGTGTATAAGCAGTCTGCAAGGGGGGAAAAGATCCGTTCTTTATCGATGTGTTTTCCGGAGCAGAGAAAATTAGAATGTGTTTTCTATTGATGATTATTCAGTTTCGTGCCTGCAAGAATGGTGCCCTGAAGGCATTTTATAAAATCATACCTTTTAAGATAAAAGGTGTTTTTATGAAAAAGCATTCCCATGCTCTCAAGTTCTCCCTTGTATAATATCGCTATTCTATTCAAGAAAGAATTTTCTTTTCTTACTCTGTGCAGAGGGTGTTACGCATCTTAATGACAAACAACCCTTAAGGGCGAAAAGCTAGAAAGAAAGTTGATAAATTACACCTCAAGATTACAGTTGAAAAGAAAATAAATAAAGGAATGAGATATCAGTCTCAGCAAAACCATTTTGTTTCCGTAAATATTGTCTGTGGTAATACGTTAACAGCCATCTTCTTCAAATCAGAACATTTAAAAATTCTACACCAAATCGCAGTTTTCTTTAACAAAACAAAATGATTGACCAATGCCACTGTAACCAAAAATAAAACAAATAACTTAAACAAATCCGTACTGAACCGAGCCAGTGGAGGTGCCACATTTACTGTAGTATGTTTCATAAAAAATAGTATCATGCTTGCAACCCCTCCCATCCCTATCGCCGATGAAAACGGATAATACAAAATGGTGCCGCTTTGGAATGAATGGGTGTGGTAAGGGGGGTGGGATATGTCGGTGGAGGGAGCATACAATATCTGCAGCTTGTGCAGGCTCACTTGGCTATCTTCTGCACCATATAGGGGCTGGAACTGTGCGTTACCTAGCCTTATGGTGAACAGATAAAGAACGATGGATATTAAAGGATGTCATTGTGAGAGGAATCGATAGTTGAAAAGTCGACAGCTCTAATGCTATAGTCTGTGTACATATCTAATACTACAGTAAATCTCTACGCACAAAACCAGAGGAAATTATCAGCTTTTACCGATATATTTACGCACACATGGACATTTTGTCTATGGTTAATTATTTTCATAACAATTAATTGTTGTGCTTTTAGTGCGTGCACTGTTAATTTGTTATTTTCTGCCATCAGTGAACACTTGCAACCACGCATATGTGAATTTGTGGATTATCAGATGTGTATGATTGGCTGTTTTGTAATTATTTCGCGAAGGACTGTTGATTTTTTTGTGAATTCTTTCAAAATAAACAGAGTATAAATATATTGTATATGTAATTTCAGAAGGTTTGAACGAATGAAAGCTTTAATACGCTTAAAATATAGTTAGTTTAGTGCTTTGTGGTATCTTTAATCTCATTTAGTTCATATATATATATACATTTCTTTCTATGTCTCTTTAATACTGTGACGTGTGAGATATTTCCACCATCATGGTCTTACTCCCCCAAATGGAAGAAGTAAGTGCAGTCATCGGAACATTTCCCCCTGATGGCCTCGTGATGCCCATATATTTGGTCTGATAGCAGATATGAGTACCAATCGAGACTGACAGGAGGCCTGCTATATATCATAACACACACTGAGTCAGCTAAGACTGATGGATTATTAGTACAGACTCATCTTTTTCACACCCCATCGAAACTTGTGACTTAGAAATTATAAACGGTCATTCCGTAGTTCGTTCACGGTGAGATCAAAAGCGATCAAGCGTACTTGGATTGAACACAATGAAGATACAAATGTAATATTTATATGTGAGAAGAATTTCTTGTTTGCAAGATTTCATCTTCATTTTGGGCGTTTTACGGTGAGTTTGTATGAGCATTGGTGGATGATGGTAATAATAGTAATAATAATACTTTTTTCCATTCTGTGCTTTCAATAGCAAAATCAAATAAAATTCTGCAAAAAATATTAGCCAGATTGTGAATGATGTTTGAGTGTCAATGGTCTTTTCAGATTTATGAAAATTACGCACTTTTCAAAACTTTAATGTAGAAAAATATGATCATAAATAAGCAAACTAAAAAAAAACTTTGATGTGTATTTTGTATATACAAAGTTACTCGACGGTATACATATCCGTGTCATCAAATAATAAGTACTAGTATAAAGTAGAAAAAAAAAACAGTCTACTCATTAGGAAATACGATTTAAACGATGAAGTAACAAAAAAAAAAATTACAATACAAAAACGGCAAACTGATTTTGACTTTGAAGGGATACGGAAAATTTTCACGCTAAACACTTAAATTACGTTTCGTTGCATTTGATGCTGTCAAACTATTCAAGATATTCCGCTTTTACCATACATCCCGCCATATTCCTTATGTTAAGTTCAACTGTTGGAATTACAAAAATCATTGTAGTTATTATGGTTTCGTTCCAAAAATCCATGAAACTGTATTTTAGTGGGGCACCCAGCATAGCGTAACCCAACACTTATCCCATAGAATATGGTATCGCACAATGATAAATTTCCACAATTTAATATCCGTTTTGCTACACCTTTGCAGAGTGCCCCAGCAAAATGTCATGGCATTTGCATTGAAATCTCTTAAAATAATGACCGGGGCTTTAGTTTGAAAATCCCTTTGCTCTCCAGAGCGTTGCTATTACTGCCGCCGCGTAATGATGGTTAGGTTCATTCCAATTAAACAACAGACCAAAATAAACGCTGTAACGGTATCCGTGAATTCGCTCGATTAGGCGTGGTCGCAATTTTGGAATTGCATGTTGGTGTCAACTTTTACAGCGAATGGACGAAGTGTTGCTGCTTTTGTATGAATTTTGAGTGTGAATCTAACTAGATACACCTTGTTGTGGGTGTGGGAAAGGGATGACATAGATCAACATCGCTTGGTATTATATATATGGTATCTAATTGTCGTTATCGGTCAACAATATAGCTTTTGTATGCACTTTATGGAATTATGCCAACTTCAACGATTGATCAGAGCAGTAAGAATAAATATCTTGACTAAGTTTTATTGTGAAAATCTAAAGATGTTATTGTCAATATCGAATAGTTAATTACGTGTTTGTATTTAATTGTTTCAAAAGGTACTTAATGAGTCGAAGGCACTGTTTTTAGTTTACCTAATCCCCACTACCCCATCTCTTCCCCCATCCTTGCACTCAGCCCTATTACAAAAGAAATGTACCATCTTAAGATTTCATCTAATGATAAATTATGAGGTTCTTATAAACGGAAAATTATACTCTGATGCTTTCTAATCTATGTCTTTGTGTTTAAAATAATGATCAATAAAAATTCAAGCCTGCAGGATTTGTGTTCTACTTATTTTGAGGTAATATGGCTCCTGTCGTATCCATAAAATCAAATTGTTCTTTGGAAGAGGCATTACGAGAAGGAAGACCATGCATAAGTGCACAAACTATGGACAGAAAACCATGTACCCCTCGCTGTCTTACCACATTACACCCGAACCAGAGGGAAAAAAACTTCCCCACAAAATATTCGTTCACATATAAGGTGCTGTCTAGGAAAAGATGAAATTTGCACATTGGGTTAAGCCTGTGAAATATTGAGGACCCCTAGCCACGTTTGTTTGGGATATCAACCTTTATTCGGCTGAAAAAAAATCAAAATCAACTTCATGGTTATAAACAACAGATTTTAATCCAAGTTTTTTTTATCTCATTATTCGGTTGTTTGCTCTTCATGTCCTTGCGATTCAAGATTTCCTGTACGCATGGGTTGTCACTTGAATTGGGTATAGTGTACCTACCTACGTCAAATGCTCCCACCACATTACCTTATCATCCGACAACGGGCATTGGTCAATATTTAAAGGTGGAAATGTGATCCGTGCTCATGAATATTCTGAATGTTAGTTAAAGTGATCCAGTAAAAAGTGTAATCTTAGCTTTACACGATTCTACCCTTGCTGGGATGCCTGGGCTTTTGCGGGAGGGGTAGCCAACTAAAACCAGAGGGACAAGCATTTTCCATTTCCATCGTCCTTGTCTATTTAGTTTACATCCTGAAAGAATTTCCATAACGGTTATTTCAACTAACTATTAATCTAATCTCTCTGTATTTTATTCATAAGCAAGTTTTATATCAACGCAATGCAGCAGTGCATTTTGGGAAATTAGGGAAAAATGAGTCCCATGTTTGTCTGGTGGTAACTTGTCTATCTTTCTGGCCCAATCTCTAGTTAATTAGAAAGAAGAGAATGTCGGTATAGTTAGTTTTTTCTAGACATGGTAAAATATTGTTGAAGATGACTCAAGTGACTTCCATCAGCGCAGACTTTGGAAAGATGTTACGGTAAGATTTAGTATTCCATTTCGTTTCAAACAAATCTCAAAAAGAACGATGTGAAGTAATTTATTTTTTGCTTTAAAAGATGCACTTATCTTTTGAAAGGCATTAGACAAATAGAAAATGGATCCAATATCCCAAATCTCTTTGGTATTCGTCCCAATTATATATTCGATTGTATATTATATATTCGTACTTGGGCTTATTGGGTCCATTCGCTGAGAGAAGTACAATTAAGGGCTACAATTTTCAGCAAACACAACTGGGCGTCTTAAACAAATCCTGCAAAAGATCCACAAAAACGGAACAAAAAAGTCTTCCGAAATATTTTTAAATATAAACTTACGTTTTATTCATACCATACACGTTCCTGCAGAAGCCTAGAACTCCTCTCTTTCCTTATCCTTAAAAGCCCAAAAGCGGCAAGATACTTTTCCTTGCCGGAAAGTTTCTTAATTTGCAAACCAGTTGTAAACTAAGTTACAAGTTTCAAGTGGCTGTGCACTGCAACCAGGAATTTTGCAACGTTTTATAATATCCTATCCCAGCATTCCCGTCCTTGTTTCAGGATAACTAGAAGCTCGAAATTGTGCTCAAATATTTATGTGGCACATGGATTATTTTCAAATAAGCGTAATATGTGACCTGAAATAATCATTAGGTTTTTAAAACAAATGAAATGGCTTACTTTTTTTAATATAATTTGTGTGCCTATACCCATATCTATCTCCTGTACGTTTTCGTTCAGAAACCAACAATTATTGCCTGTTTTTTTTTATAAGGAAGTGCTTTTGTGCTATTGACGCACCTGAAGGAATTTAAACGAAATCCTTCCCGACAGATTTTAGCATAATATCTTCGAACTAATTTTATCAGTATAATTATAATGAATTAAGAATTGGTACCCGCCAGATGCCCCGCATGAGGGTAAACTTAAGTTCAGTTAATTTTCAAGAGCAGAACACTACCATGACGGAAGCACCAGCACAAAACGCTAACTAAAATATAGAGAATGAAATTGTGCCAGCTTGAAGATAAAGTGCTTGAATTTTGCAATCACATGAAAATTAGGGACCCCCCCCCCCCCCCCCCCCAACTTCTTGGGGTGCATTACGTTCAAGTACTGTACATTTATCCGAGAAAAACGTAAACTTAGTTTTGGGCAGACATTTCTGCTTCCATAAATCACGTGAGAAATAATAATGTCACGATTACAGTTTGGTACACTTCAAACACGGCATTACATTGCGATATGAAAGGATTCGGACGCATGTGCCGAGAGCGTGTGGTACTTGCTTTGATTTAAACATCACAATTTGCGCGCGACTTGAATTAAAATCGTAAATATTATTGAGGGGTGTGGCGATATCAAGTTGAATGTTGCACTCCCATGTATACGACACCCACTAGACTTATAGACAATTAGGTTTAAAACAATGTAGCTTTAAATTATTGCTTATTATCTAATCCCCTTTTGTATATGACATTTCAAGGGAGAGATTGTGGTAGCTTCTCTGTCTATTTCATGGTTACATGGCTATTTATAGAATATAAGACAATATATTTGGTTTTTTTTTAACTCGAATGTTTTCACAAAAAAATTGGTAATGAAAATAATGCAGATCAAACTTTTAAACATTTCGTGAAAGCAATCTGCTTGAATTCAGTCACACAATGACATAAGATTTGCTTGGAAAGATATTAAAATGTAGTTATCAATTACTTGTAATTTTCAAGATGAACCAGGCAATACTGGTACAGAGATTGTAGAGAAGCATTCCCTTTAGAGAAGGTTGCTGTTGTAGTAGGACAGTATACATATTTACGGTCATCTGCTCAGGCATTGGTTTTATAGATACCTATTACGTTAAGAGCTTCCTCATACTTCACTGATGGCTTATAAATCGTGTATGTGCCTTGATTTATGTTCTTGATATCATCCATTTCAATGGAGATCTTTCAGCCGTGTTTCCCTAAGATAAAAGGGAAATGCCTTTTAGCATGAGTACGTTCTAATATTTAGTTGACAAAACATTTCAACTGATTTAGAGGTTTGGAGTAAAAGTTAAGCTACATGCCTACGAGTAATTTGGTTTCACGTAGTCGATGGCGCATGTTGGTGTTTTGCTATTGCTGGCCATGTCTTCGGGTAAGGTAGCTTATTTAATATGATCGCAACAAGGGGTTGATTTATAAGTTATTAAAGTATAGAAATCGTGGCGACCGCATTTATTTTTATCGGAATCCTGTATGGGAATAATATTATATGCATACATCTCTGTCTCATGAGTCATAGTGAAATAAACATGCCAGAATTTAAATTTATATTCTTAGATTAAATTTGATTTGAATACTAATATCCTTAATTTATTGGTTGGTTCAGAATCTATACCACACGCTTGGGCTCTACAGTTTTGATTCGCTTCTAAAATTTCCCTTGATTTCAAGCAAACGAAAAAAGCCTGAATTCCACTCTGATATATTTTTTGGCCATTTTGATATAAAAACCTTCAACTTATCACACTATTTCTGATAATTTTTGTCAATCTACTTATCTATGGACAAACTCCTAACACAATTTTTCATTCAATTAACGAATAGATGGGCAATGTTCTTGGATGGCTGAATTTTTCCTTTTTTATCAATGTCATTCATGTACCCCGTGCTTTGAGTCCTGTTTCCCATACCCATGTGCCCTGTGTTCCGTGCCCTGTGCCCTGTGCTCCGAGCCCTATGCATTGTATCCCATGCCCTTGTCCATTATGCCGTGCCCTGAGCCATAGGTGTGCCCTGAGCGTTGTGCCCTGTGCCCTATGTCCTGTGCCTTGCGAATTTGGCTACATTGTCCGTTGCTTCGTGGAGTTGGATTTCTGATCCTAGGGCGCCAGCACCGCTAGCGTCCCGGGCAAACGCTGCCTCGACTTCCCAGCTCTGTTCCCGACAAATCGCCCACGAATCGCGACCGTCTGGCATCCTATTCTCAAAAACGAATCCTATTTTCAATGCTCTAATTTTGTGAAAAAACTAAATTTGTCTTTACACTTTGGGTGCAATGAAAGAAGAAGATTCGCGCGGAAAAACGCACTTATTTTGACAAAACTTATTTTCGACTGACACGATATTAAAGGTGCAAGGAAATTCTTAATGGACTGTCAAAACCAACATCACTTGTAAAATTATACGTGCATTAAGGTATTATTTGTATATCATGTCATGTATTCTAACTGTAACATCTTGCTACCTGCAGCTTTCGTTAAGTTGCCGATCTACGACGTTTGTCGCAAATAGTCAAGCGTTTGCAGAACATTTAATGACATATCATATTAAAAGTTGTGTGGGATGAGTGAAAAATAAGTTCCTGTGACCATGCGGTACTAGAATAGTTATTGTATATAATTAGTTCACGAGTAACTTACAACAAATTGTAGCTATGTAACACTGGTAAATTCGACCGGCCCGACGGCTACTTTGGCCCAATGTCGTCTTAGTGCAGGCGCCAGTTGCCAGATGCCGAGCTAACGGCTGCACACACTCTTGCTTGCACGCACTCATGGTCACTTCACTGATAGCGTAACACATGCTGCAATTAAATTGTCAACCAAAATTACTCGATGTTTACAAAACACGCATATTTTCGGCAGAGGGCACTGTACACGCGTGTTTGCTGGGCTGCTTCGTCAATGAGACTAAATGTTAGGCTTACGAAATTTTGCTCAAAACATGAAAACAAGGTCTTTTAGATTGGCATCTAAGGTCAGCTCGAAAAAAAAACGTCCAGGGTCTTAAAATGCAACCCTTTTTGGATAAAAAGGAAAAAACTATTTTTACGGTCTTATTTTGTGCTAGAAGCAGGCATGCCATAAACAACCCTGTAACTTTCTTATAAAAGAGCGATACCATTAAAAGTGCCAAAGAATAGAAAAATATCCGAAAAATGTTCGATTCTTTCATTTATATATCTAGAAAATAGCTCGTCGCAAAATGAACCAAGTAAAGTTTACTCCATTCACCCATTTTTGGTAGAATTCTTCTGTCTTGTTTCTTTCAAAAGTCGAGTTGCGCAAGAATACTTAGGAAATATTATGCGGAAGGGTTGTCTTTTATTAACCCTTTAGCCTTCAAAATCAATTCTTACACGAGAAACAGAACACGTCCAATACTCTTTCAATAAATGGCCTTGGGTAAAGCTTGCTGGCTCCGAAAAGGGTTAAATCGTTTTATTTACCAAAGATGTCGGCTAGCCATTGTAACGCACGAAAATAACCCTTTCCTGGGCACTGTCTTGTACTTGGTTATACGGTCACTTTATACTTTTTCCGTAAACAAGACGAAGGGGAATATGTTTAATATCGTCTTTTGTTGCGTTTCTAAAGAATCTTTACTATACAAGCACGACGTGGGTCATTTTCGATCATCGAACCCGAGCACGAGGATATCCGTCTCAAGTAATGCAGCATTTGGGACAAAATCGGGAAGAAAGGTAACCAACTAGGATGTAATGACTATTACAGAGTAACAGAGACTATCCACAGAGTAACTATTGCCAGCTGCTTGCCTCGTTGACCAAACAACCTAACCTAACCGATCTACAACGAAAACCCTCCAGTACTGTGGACAGTAGACTTTACCATACATAACATCGTATTCGCACAGCCAGTTCGCTCAGTTCACCAGCGACCTCCGCCATTTCATTACCGATTCACTTTCAACACAACCTTCCGCAACAACAACAAAACACACCGCGTAAACAATTTCATTGTTCCAACTTTATGTAGGTAACACGTTTCATTTAGCTTTGATTTGCCATCTTATGTTATCTACACTTAAAATCTTTTACAATGTGTATCTTCTCATCGACTACTGTGCATTGCTAGTTAGTCTTATAAACTGTGGTGACCAGGTGATTTATGACTATTTTGATGTTTCTTTTAATCTTCTTTTAATGCTAGTTAAGAGCCGCAGGCTCGTGCGCCTTTGCTAGCACTGTCATAAAAGCTCATTTTATAGCTGCCATCAAATACAAGTGGAAGTGTTTCAAAAGCGTATAAGTATAGCACAGCACCATTTGGCCTGCCTTCAAAACTGCAGATAGCTTAGACAAAAATGGGTAGCATTATTTGCAAGTTCAACTCATTTTGTCTTCAGCACTGCGCTCAGCAAGCGTTGATGTGAATTAAATCGAATTTTTATCAATTTAGTGACCATATCTCGGAAGTGAATTAAATTTAAAACGATGATTTCATGTTGTCTAAAATCTAAATAAGACCAATGGTACTATGGTTTTTAGACTCATGTCTAATTTATCTAACCTTAGCACTAGTTTTGACACAAAACTTTTTAAACTGGGCTTTGAATGCTAGGTAAAACTGGGAAAACCGAGAAATTTTGTTATTCAAAACCCAGTTGAAAAAGTTTTTTCAAGATCAATGGTGTACTTATAAAATCGACTTTTGAATACTTAAAAAAGGTCTTCCATGTTTTTCTCCATAGTTTCTATCGTCTTCGAGCGTCCGATCTGTTTTTTAACCGTCGCATCCAGTAACAGAAGACATAACATTGGCTCTTTCCACTCAAGATTCTCAGTTTCTTGGTTTGATATGCTATCCAACTGGTTTTATGTTCCCAGTCTTCTTATAAAAATAAAATATGACAGAACGAGTATTCTATGGTATCTAAATCCGTACCATTCTCTATCGCCATGGCGTCTTCGGCGTTCTCAGCATGTGTACATGCTCCATGTACATTGCAATAACGGGCGGGGCGGGACGGGGCAGGGATAGCAATAAGTATACGTGAAAGATACTTGGACGTATCTTACTGCTATCGGCATCATCTGCAGCGCGGTCAAAGTTGTTCTCTTATAAAATGTACTCAATGCAAAGATGCGAGTTGCATGTGTGCATTTCAGTCGTTTAAGTACGTATGCAATTATTTTTTCTTTCGTTTAAGAAATGCATCGTGTGTAGTTTGAGTTGATGTTAAAACTGGTTTTAGATTACCTTTCTCAATAGAGTTTCGTTCGAGTTTTGAAAAGGAGTTAGATTTACGCGATGGTTAGAGCTCACCAATTTAGATGTGCGTGGAATCACATGCACAGAAAGGTAACGCATAGTAAAGTTAGGATTTCATTTGCACTGAGGTGTTTTTGTTTATTAATATTATTGCAAGACAGAGCTGACCAACAATTTTGTTTGGATTACACCAGGAATAAAGAGTACTGCAATTATTCTTTGTGATTCTATTTAAACTTGAGACGTTTATCAAGAAGCTTAAAATGCATTCGCCAAAAATTGCAATATTTCTTTATACTTTTGGCAAGCACACCTTATGACTGAAGAAAACTCTGCAGCATTCAGTTTTCACTCGTAAAATCTTCGAATAAACTGCGATTTTCTACTTTGTAGTTCTTACTGAACGAATTTAAGTCCAGCGTAGGACATTACTTGCAGTGATTCTTTATTTGGTCATTTGATTAGATGCAGAATGCTACTTGCGAAGACATGAAATGACTTGGCACCAATTTCTTTGCAGTCAGAATTGATTGACTCATTTCATCTGGGGTTTAAATATGATATTAATTTTCGGGGTTGGCAGTATTTTAATTTTACAAGCTCCTCTGTCGCTAATCTACACTAACGGTTAAATTTTTCAATTTTATCTGGACGAAAATGTTTGATATATAAACCGGGAAAGCATGGCTGGAGATTTTCTTTTCCCACGACGAAAGAGAGAGAACTCGAAGGTGGTTTCATAAGCATTGTAGACCGAAAAGAAAAACTATGTTTTTTAATGCTTTTTAGTCATGATTATAGGCCTAATTTGTAATAACCCAACTCCCTTAATTTTATACCCAAATAAATTCAAGCATAAAATTCACGTGCAATAACAAACTGAGGTCTTATAATCTATTTTTAAGCTTTGCACATTAGTGAAATTACTAAAAATCGGACATATTCCACCATTTTTATGTCGTGAATTGTATTTAAACTAGGAATATGCCGTGTTTGTTTTTGCTGAAAACTAATCAGCACTGATGTTTCTTAATTTTATCTTCAGCTACAGGTTTTCAAAAGATGCTTCTACTAATGAAATTAGCTACGAATGGCAAGTCATAAATATAATTTTGATGCCTTACATGCAAGACTTCTTAGAGAAATGTATATTTTTTGTTGAAACATGTTAATGCACTATTTTAATTAGATAAATATACCGAATGGTGCATTTACGACCAATGATTATAACCATTGCTTCTCGAGGAATGTAGGGTACGCAGGCACACAGTCTGTATGCACAACATGAGATTGGATCTGAATAATCTATCAGCCTCAGGCGTGGGTGTTGCATTTAATTGCCTGAATATACCTTTGATATAGAAATTTTATAAAAATGCACGATATGCTATTTACCTCTTGGCATCTTGATATTAATTAAGTATTTAGAGCCGACGCTTATGTAGTTTATTCTTTCTTGTGATAAAACTACGCTATCTAAAGCATTTTTTTACTTCCCTCTTGCTTTCGCCTTAACATCATGTATATGCCCTCGTGACATCTAAATTATTAATTCGAATTCTCTGTGATTTCCGTGCATTTGTATTTATTTTTCGTACCAAAACAAGCTTGAAGTAAGCAGTACTTATTCAGTAATATCAACTGTCAATAAACTTTATTTAAATCCATGCAAATTTCACTTTTACTAATTAACATAAACGTTACCTTCATTGAGTAGCAGTTAATAAAGCGAATCGTCTGAATATGAAGCACCAACTAAAGAGTTTGGAATCAGCTGTCCAATATGTACCTCAACGGAGGTAAAGCTTTTGGCTAAAAACGTGAATCCTGAACAAATAGTTTCCCAGGATTTGTAATAAAGAGGAGAATCAGCCATCTTGAAGTCATTCATTTTACGGCAGCATATTGCTGGTGCTCTATGCGCTTGCTGTCGACCAACGAATTTTTGGCTGTCTTTCCACGCCCCTGTGGGGAAAAAATCAATTCAACCCCAGTCTCTAATCTCTTTTGGTCCAGCCCCTAGAATTTTTACCACCCTTGCTGTCTGCTTTATACACCATACCTTGAAAGGGAACGTTCCGAAAAGTGGAATCTCCCCGATTCTTTTGACACTCGTTTCAGGTTATCTCCCTGAAGTGCAGTACTTTATCTCTTTGACTTGTTGGGTGGTCTCTCTACATAACCCGCCTTTATTTATGAACTTTCCGAACTGACTAGCACCATTGTTTGAAACTGTATTCAATTCCTTTTTGGGTGTTTTACTTTATGAATAATTTAAATACGAAACGTCATATTTTTTTTTGGTTAATTTAACAGATGAGTTTAACGCCAGTTACTCTCGAATTGTTATTTTATTTTTGTTTTAAAAATATCTATAATTATGTAAAGACAAGATGTCCTACAATTGAGTGAGCTAAATCTTGAAAAAATAAATGTGAATTATACGAAGTATTTTATTTGATGTGCCTTTCAAGTCTTGAAAAGTTGCGATTAAAAAGAATCTATGAACAAAATTTTACCCCAAAACTCATTTTTTCACGTCTTTCTCCTCAAAACTTTACCCAATCTCAGGGTGTTGGCCCCAAATAAAACACAAAAACATACAAGCCATTAAAAGTTAACGCTCTTCGAAATTAGATCTTGTAATTTTACTGCTGTAGGACTTGTAAAAACCTTGAAAACGCACCCATGGCGTCGTTTGGTCATCGCAAGACCCGTCACGCATGGCTAGGGGCTGGAGGTGGGGTGGGGGGAGGGGGGGGGGGGGGGGAGGGGTGCCTTAGGGCCCAGGCGACGGGCCGACTGAGTCAGTCGTGCGGCAAAAACCACCCCTTCGTGATACACCAGCACACGCATAGGTGTCACCCCAGTCGATCTTTTGACACCACCTCGTGCAGCTTTCTGCCAGGATAGTGCAAGTATTTGCATGTAGAGGGCGCTTCAATTACGGGACCTGCTCAAAAATATCATTTTTATTCGGGAGATGATAGTTTCGATTCTTTAGTTTCACAAATAAATTTCGGAGATGGTTTTACATTTAATTTTGTTGGGGAGTCGATGTCTTTTTCTGATAGCTCTTGCTTATATTTTGATACGTGTTCATGGTGGAGGTGCCAGGTCGAGTCTGCTCTGCGGGATGCGTTCAGGGGTTACATAGGACCGCGGGGCGATCTACTAGTCCCCGTCATATCACAACTGACTCAGAAATAAATTAGTAACCTCGGGACAAGAAGAATTAATAAAAAATATCGATAAAGTAAGAAAGGCCAAAAATGTTAAAATAGAAAACTGTCTAGTAAATAGAAAACATCAGTTTTGTCTGTAAAATGTAAGCTACATTAAAATATATATATGTTTATCGAAGATTTTTGTGCCTACCTTTAGCCTGGTCTTGTGCTTCCTGTAAAAGTCACCTTGAATACCTTTTATTCACTCGTTTGGGTTGTTAACAGCCGACCTTTTAATTTCTGATTCCAGGTGTTAGCTCTGAAAATGTCAAACCTTGGTCCGTGTCACAAAACAATGTTCTTAAATATATCCTGGTTAATTAATTTCGACTGAAAATTTGAGTCAGTGCAAGCGGTTTGAAAAAATGCAGTAATATGCGGTTGCCGATTATTTTCTTTCCACAACTCTGAAGTGTATACACTAACACACGTATTATGGTATATTTTAAATACCTTAATTTAATTAAAATTGATCGAAACTGGTCATACGCTGGGAAGTTTCGTCTGAATCACACTTTATTATTATTAATATTATACTTTTTGGTGTAATCCTACCTATGCTTGATCTCATCTTCTATCTATCTATCTCATCTATCTTCATCTATGTCTTGGTCCCATCATGGTCCCATCTCAAAAAAAGTCCATCCCCGACCATCTTAATCAATTTGATGCGGCAACTTTAAGAGGCAAAGAGGTGATTTATAAACTTTCAATCTATTTCAGTTCATATAGAGAACTCATTACCATTTTGCTGCTCGTCTTACCTGCATAGTAAAAGTAAAGGTAAAGGTGATTTCATAAAAAAAAAACACAATGTTTTTCCTCTTCGAGCCTCATTCTACTGCCCCCAAAAATCTTTACTGTTTCCACTAGACACTTAACTTAACTACTTAACCAACATACAATCGACCATTTGTGTGCTAGTGCCTTCCTGATAAATAGACCTGGCTGGGTCCTGGATTTTAAAGCCAGCCATTCAATGGTTTGACGACCTCATAAAACTGTGCTGGTCAGCTGGTAACTCTGAGGTGTGAAAACACTTGAATGCATAGATGAATAACAATCGCCAGGGTGCATTTTAATTGCCCTTCCCTCCACCTCCTTCATCAACCATTCCAGTTTAATAGAATTGGTAGTCGTTTTTTCGAATACAATGGCTCTGTGGCCGTTAGAACTTTTCATATTTCAATACCGGGGTTTTATTACATCAATAGGATATTTAAGTTTTTGGTAGAAAAAAAAACTATATTGCCCTAGGTAATTTGGACATGTCAATAGCCGACACGTAATAAAAACACCATTTTCCTACCTGTTGTCGTCAAACGGCTACAAGAATGTAAACAAATTATTGACCCACAGACCTACTATCGGCGTTTTTTCAAATCTAGGTAAGAGTGGCGGATTACGTCACAGTTATATATCAGTTATATCAGTTAATATTAGTTGCTTTCGCAGAGGATTGGATATAAAATGAGTCGTATTAGTTTTATTTCATTTCAGAAACTGTTATAAATTATTGCACAATTACATTGTTTAATACACATGATAAAGCAACTAAGAAATGATCACATCTCTAGTAAAAATTAATGCTTTATTATCAATGTTAAGCTTTATGCATTTAAACACACAAAGTCAATGTTTAATAATGATTACATATAAAGTCTTCCAACATTAAGAATACCATCACATAATACTGTAATGATGCGAGTATTATGTATTACCTATGTATACCATTATCTAGTAAACTATTACACTCACGTTTTGATTAACGACAAATTATAATTAAGCAATTGTTCAAACGGTTATTGCCTACGCCTGCCAATAGTCTTACCGCTTCACTGATGCAATTAAGAACCAAGTACATTCAATAAATAGATACATTGTTGCAATGATCGTTTCTTTGTTGCAGGTGAAGGTGCTTTCGGTGGGAAGAGGGTGGTACGGAGTGCAGGAAGTGATCCGAAGTATGTCCACGTCCGTCTCGACGGCTGAAGGATACGAATGGAGGTAAGGAGAACGAGTCGATAATAATTTACACCTGCCACTGGTTACCGAATGCACGTCGGAAATGTTTTGATTTGCATATGATGGATGATACGGAGTAGTGATGCAATTTTTGCCTATTCTGAAGATTCATGTCGACGATAATATATTGTTTATAGTTAGTACAAGCCATCAAGTTGTCTGAAAGTAGGTTCAGATTTTAAACTTTTATAAAATATTTAGCGAAGGAATAACGACTTTTCAAATAATTTGTGCGGCCCCACAATTGGATGTGAGTATGGGATAAGTGTCCTATGAACATCAAGTCAGATTTGTCACTGGTGTTCTCTTAAAGTGAAGTGAAGTGACGTTATGGAGAGCGAAGCACCCAATGAGCAATGAAAACAAAGTGAGCCGTGTGATAATGGGTAATATGTGAAGATTTAAGTGTTGCCAAAGCATGTCATAATTTAGGGTGTGTGGCTGGGTAGCTGGCCGGTCCTGGTCCATTCGGGCTGGATGGGGGAAGGGACGGGTCGCCCCGGCCGGCCGGTACCGGCACCGGCCTGGCATTCAAAGTTGTCAACTAGAGTGTAAGATGGCATTGTCGTCACTCTGTTTCTCCACGCCGGCTCGACTAGCGCCAAGCGGCAACACGACGAACCAGTCCGCCTGAAGAAAGTGGCTTGCTTCCTTGGTGAATCCCCTTCATTCAACTGTTAGCAACGAGCGTTTTCATTGGTGCAATCTGTAGAACCTCTTTCACGATTGGTCCGCGCAATTTACTCTGTATTCCGTAGGCAAGCGTGGCAGCAGGGAGGGGGTATGGTGGTAAAACAGCTCGCCCATTATTGTAACCCTTACAATTTTAGTCACTTCTAGTACTGGAAAGGTATCCTCGGTAGGTTAAGCATAGAAGAGTCATAAACGTTGCGTGGAAATTTTGAAGGGTGTATAAAAGAGATCTTTGATGTGTCCGTAAGGATCGTAAAAAAGCGTCAACAAATAATCAAAAAGCAGAAAAATATCATTAACAACAACATCATCAGCGATATTTTTAAATACCATGGTGACACTTTGTTCGTCGATCATCGATTTTGAGCAATGACTTCCAAGTTCATTTTGGATAGCATGCTCCCAAAGTATCATCACCAGATCTACCAACACCAACAGTTACTCAACCCGACCACATCGCATCTGTTCACGACGTCAGCAGCTGATTCCGCCGTCAACTATTCAACTATCAACAGTCACTCGCCGTCTTCGAATTCATCGAGCCCAAACCACACGAGCTCGAGCACGTCTCCTGGGTCCGTGAGAATGTATCCGTACGTGTCAGCAGCGGCTGCCCATCATGCACACCACGCGCAGCAACAAGCTGCTGCTGCTGCTGCATTTGGGGCTGCAGCATCCGGTGGCATGGTCCCTGGACCATTCTCGACATCAGCGTCAGCGTCGGCACTCGCGGAAGCCGCTGAGAAAAGCTGTCGTTACCCAAGCTCACTCGGTGGCTCCTTAGGAGGTAATCTGTCCGGCAATCCTACGTCGGACATGGTCAACTACACACTTGGGCACCATCCGAACGGCACAGCTGTTTCGGCTGCTAATTCTGTGTCCGCTGCGAGTGCATCGATGGCAGCTGCTGCCCAATTCTACCATCAGGCTGCAGCGGCAAGTGGGATCGGTGGCGATCCGATGACCTCTTGTGCCCAGCCTGGGTCTGCGCCTGCCGGCCAGCCAATTCCTGATATACCTCGGTACCCATGGATGTCGATTACTGGTGAGTGAAACAGAAAGAAATATATTAGTACCCGTACAGAGTCCACGTGCTCGCTTTGCCACTCAAGCCACTTGTACCTTGTTTGTAGCGGGCACCTCATGCCACATTTGCCCCTGCCATGCTCTTGTCATAGACCCCATTCCTTTGCCTGAACAATGAAAGTATTGTGTGTTTATACAATGACAGTCACACCCACCTAAACCTTCCCAAACCCAAGGAAATCACCACACAGATACCCCCAGTTGGGCAAGGAAAAGTCAGTTCAAAAACAATACAAAAATTCCGCTTTAGTAAAATATGTATTTTTTATTCAATAAACGAGTCGAATTCTTTGTAATATCAATTAGTATACAGTTTGTTCTTACTATTCCAAACATGTAATGTAATCCAAGCGGTTTCTTAATTGTGGGCACAAGCCCAAACGTGAGCGAAGCCGCATTGCTGGTTGACTTTAAATTGTCATGCTTTTCATCCACATGAAATTTGTCACTGAAAGTGTGATCTTCCTCATGATCTGCAGGGTGCTAGAATGCCTATAAACGCGTTTTACTGTCCGTCAGAGATCCAGCACTTCAGTGCAACGGGCACAGTGCACTACTATCTATGATAATGTTATGTATACTTTATGCAATATTACCAAAAGTACACGGGAATGCTCAGTACACCAATTGGCATGTGCAATGTGAATAATTATAGACCCTCTCGAGACCGTATGCGTTTTAAAGACGCCTAAGTGCGTCTCGTTACATGCATCAATGTTGCTGTACCCATTAACTGTCATACAATCTTTCTTAATGCGTGTTTTATAGATGCTAATGGCTCATTAGTTATTTATAGCATTCTGCATAATCTTTATATTTTGATCTTTGACACCATATAGTATTAATTTAAAAATGTTCGAAAAGTATTCAGAGTTTATCGAAAGAAATCGCTGACGTTTCAACAACCATTATTTTCCTCCAGCCACCGTATATTTTAATCCTTTGTTTTAGTAAACAACCCTTCGTCTTGAAAGTGTCCTTGTTAGAGTCCTGATCTTGAACATTGCCATCTTACTTATCTTGCGCCTCTCAAAAGACTGATCAGCTATTTGACGAAATGGTCCCGCGCTCGAATTTATCTGCCGCAAGGTACTTGTTTCAAAACAGCTCGTTAAGGTAAAGTGTAAGAAAATCAAACACAGATTCAACCATTTTTTTAACTCTTGCGACGCGATTCAGGCAAAGTAGGTTATGAAATGCCCTGTCGAGAGAGCGAAGATCAAACGAAGCTGAATCAAGCAGTTCCGAGTTAGATTGCCTTGCCGACGGCAAAGTGCGCGGTCCGGCAGTCTCGATAATCTATTTGTGTTCCGTTCTTATAACTGTTTGTTTAATTTCGCCGCATTATAAATACTTAAAAAGAAGCTTGTTTCAAGAGCTTGTTAGAGATGATCTGCTCTGTGTAACTCAAGCAAGGCTGTAAAACCATTTTTTACAACTATTTACGATTTTACGTTAGAAAGTGTTAACATCAGACTTAACTGGAATAATAAATAATTTTGGATAGAAGTATTTTCGTCACTTGATATCGGCGATAATTTTCATGAAAATCTACGATGTTTTTTTGTGATTGTTTGGCTGTCAGTTTCCGCCACGTGCTTCCTAGTTTTCCATTGATTTTGTTGAATTTTCCGCGAGTCGAAATGCAGTTGCCACGATTAAAATGGCGGCCGGCGCCCAAATCCAAAATTAGATGCAAACTCATTTTGATGTCAGCATTTTTCTGGAATGGTTGTTTTAGGCTAGGAAATAAAAATCAATTTCATAAGAGTTGACTCAAAATTTTGGTTTATATGACAGCTATATACAAACCGGGACATGCAGCATTTCTCACACATTCACCCATTGTGGTTTTATTGGCAGTAAGTTTTCTTAATTTTACTGTTTCATCTTAAAATATTTTAAATAGAAATGAACTAGAGGGATCCTATAATATTCATAGTTGTTTTACGGCATTTTCAAACTACAAATACGTGACGCTTATGGCTGAGAATTGTTTCAAAATATTTTAATAGTAGCTTCACGTGAAACAGAACGCGTTCTCTAGGATGCATCGCATCTGCACCCAGCCGAATGATGTGCCTTGTGTAGTAGGTACTACCATTATTTATAGCTGTAATGAAAGACCACCCATTAACGTTAATATTTCTTGAATACTTTGTAATGACTAATACATTGCGTTGAATGCGATCCTTTGTGCTACTTTGCCGCTTGTTGCATTTTATTCTCGAGGCAACAGATTGACTCTCTGTAGATTTTCTTGGTGTTCCTTTCCTACAGTTTCCACTTCGATCTTTGTTCCTTCAATTCAACCCTTACTTCTGCATTAAACATTGCAGGAAAGTGAATATTCATCCTATTTATGGACAGTTACAATCACTGGATTCATGCTAATGTAAAGCTAGCGTCCATTGCAAAGTTAGCACAACTACGGATAGAAATACTCTTGACCAAATAATATCAATGTAACTTCAATAACACTTGACAATTTATTATTATGTGGCTATTTTCATTATTATTATCACTGTACTTACTATTGTACATAACTGTTCTATTGTGTTTCTAATTTTCTCCACACAGATTGGATGAGCCCATTTGATCGAGTCGTATGTGGTGAGTTCCAGATTATTCCAAGTAATTACATCATTTATTTACTTATTTATTAGAATAATTAGTATGTAAACAAACTATTTTCCATGATAATAATATGCGAATTATTAATCGACATAAGGGTTTTGCGCCTCTCTCTTAAGATGGTATTTTGTGATTTCCGGACGAGACACTTGAAAGTTTATATTATTTACTTTTCAAATACACTTAATGAATTTTAGATTTAATTACAACTATTACTGAGTTCGCGTTTTCAGAGTATCAACCGATGACGACAGAATCTTTCAACCATTCCTAATTGAAATAAATTAAGCCCATTGCATGACCTTTCGTAGCCTTATTTTATCATTAATGGCGGAGAAAATAGATATTCTGTAAATGGATAAATGAAATCATCTTCAGTTGTGGAAATTATTGAAAGCCTTGCATGTAGCAGCTTCAAGTAGCATGAGTTCTGAACCTGATGAGAAAATAGTGAACGACTTACGATAAATGTCTGAGATAGTAGCTGTAAATATGTTTCTTGGCAATAGCTACTTCAGACATTTTCTGGCGATTAAGACACTTTTTCCAAATGCTTGAAAAAGCGAAGACTCACTAAGCATTAATTTCTCGTCGAAACTGGACCCATAGTACTGGCAGACCGATTGATCATCTAAAACCAATCGCCTCGAAATCGAAACTGATATCACGGTGTCATGAACCAGTTGACAGTACCAAAAAGTTCGATGGCTAGAATTGAAACTAAGTCTTGGACAACGAATAAGCATCCTTATTTTTACTGGCAAACATTTTTCAGTTTTTCTCTGTGGCTAAGAATGCTAAAAGGTTGCATAAAAAAGTTTATGATTGGGAACAGGGAACAGGGATAATATGATCTTTGGTAGGATGAACAAGCTTCTAAAATTGGGGAAAAAGGCAAGTGGCAACAGATAAAATATTTAGATATTTCACTTTTTGGCTCAATTCCTGTTAGTGCGTATAAGATATGGAGTGGTGTTTCAGTTATTGCTAAATATGGACTTTTGACGAATAAAACAGTTACTCGTTGTCTTTATCCCCAGAAACAAATCAAATTATGCGTGTTATGGAGCACCAATACGCTTCGTATTTTGTCAGAGCATATACGTTACTTTCCGTTCACTTGCACTTCTTTTCTAGCTTCAGCTACGGATGGCAATTTGTAGAGAAAAAATAAAATGTTCAACTAGTGACAATTCATTATTTGCTTGACGTTTTCAATACCAAAACAGGCACTTAACTAGTAACTATTCGAGTAAAAAAGCCTGACTCTCTTGATTCAAAACGGGTAATGTGTAACACAAGGCATTGTTTGTGTATGTTTTAATAATAAATAGAACATGCCATGCAAGCATATAATATAAAAGATTGTCCTTGACCACAATTGTCGCTTGATCTGTAAGGGTCATATTTGAGTCGATTCGTGACCATGTGTGTCTGAATATTACGCAATATCACTGACCAAAAGAACATCGGACCAACCACAAATTCGAACCAAACGCAGCGTGCATTTTGATATCACCTTCTTGCTGGCTGAAAAGTTACTTTCCTTGTCGCTTTCAAGTTCATCCGGCTCGTGTTTGATATTCATGTCAGTCCTAAGTTGAATGACATTGTATTTGCAAGTCTCTACCACTAAAAATGAGAATTTTCATCAGCGAATCTTGTTTAAGATTTCAACAGCAGCTTTCGATAGTGAATTGTTTTTGAAAATTCAAACCTGAGAAGATTTAGAGTAGTATCACAGCTGGTGGCTCAAGCCGGTTTCTCAATTCGAAGTCACCCTTTTCTGTGAAACCAACTTTCTCTTCTTTTCTTCTTCGTCTCCATTTTTGACCAACCAACTCTTTTGCCCTTTGCGTTTGGTAGAAATCGGTCGTTTATGCATAGGGTAAAAACGTTTTGTAAACAAATTTAGGTACATACTAGAAAATTGTACGCCTCTTTATAAGGATGCAGTTAAAATTTCGAATTAGATTGAAGAATCTTCAATTTGCTTAAAGAATACACTGGCTTCTTCCATTTCTCAATCGAAATGGGTGTTTCTTTGGTTGGTGTTTTGGAGTCGAATGTACCCAAGCACTTTGCTGTCTTCAGTATACTTTATCGGCTTGCGGGAGGAGGTTCTTCTGCTCATGCTATCAGCCCAGCTAGCCAGAATAAATTACAGACAGAGCTGGCTGGCTGGAGCGATCTCAGGGGTGAAGAAAATACATTACGATTACATTTTAATAACGCCATAATTAAAGAAATAAATCAGTCAACGCATTGCATGCGAATGTTGCTTCTAAATGTTCCGTGCATTTCAATTGGTTGGTACGTTCAGACTATTAAATATTTCTTTGAGCTAATAAAACATGTTTATAAAATGTTCAGAGGTTAGGTAAGCAGCGACACATAGTACAAACTTTCATGTGAAATAATAAGAAGTGATATTATCTTATTTCTTGAGTCAAATAACTCGTCATTGACGTTTGAAAAAACTGATTTCAAGACATTTCCATTTACTCCTTAAGAAGACGCGTCTCATTTAAATGCTATGGCTATTATTTGGACATCCTTGGAAAGATGAACCTAAAGCAAAATGGACGAAAGAAAAACCACTCTAAAAAGATACGAAAGCAAAGACAAGACTGAACTCTTATTGTTAGGCTAGAAATTCTTTAACCAGGAATGCATGACACACCATATTGTAATAGTTTTTAAAGAAGGAGTACCCAGTATTTAACTTATTACTATAGATTAAATACGCTTCGTCTATCTTTGTCATTTCTAATTCGATCAAAGGAGTTTATAAGATTTTTCTTTAGCGATTAGACTTTTTTCAGTGCTGGCTACTTGAAAAAATACTTTCATTCGGGAAACAGGGAAATCGGTACAGACAAAGTGAAGTCTTAGGCTCATCCACCTCAGTTATTTACTATCTCTGGCTCAGTAAGATATGTTTAGCGAATAGCGATGGCATCAGCTATCATGCGATGCGATGCACTGCAATTGCTGCATAAACTCCTGCAATGCGTCGGGTATGCCTACCGCCGTGCATTCCCGTACACCGAGGGACATGGCTGCTACTTGCTTCGATTCTCTTGTCTCGCTATCTCGCCATAGCTATACACAAAGTTTCAGATTTACTAGTAAATTATTAATGGTATGAACACAAAGCTTGCATGTGGGATTTTTTAGATCATTGGATGGGAATGTACCGTATCCAGTTTCCCCAGACCCACTCATGGTATGATATACCAACCAAACATGTTACCTTAACTTCACTATACCTATATTGAAACCTAAGTTACTTGACAATTCGACCCATAGGCCATACAACCATTCTCACCCTTATTTAAATCGTTCTCACCTGCTAAACAGCTTTATAAAATATAGCCTTACCTTTTATAAGAGACTTTTTGTTATGTCGTCGAAGGTGTGCGAAAAGACGTTTTCCTTTTGGTACTTTTCATCTCTCATTGGTCCAGCCAATACTAATGTCCTTTTCAAGAGAGCCTTCCTTGGTGGTAAGCCTTCCAAGTGAGTGTCCTTTTGGAATGTCTTGATGTTATCCCATAAAGAACTAATTTCATATCCATGTTTTAACCAAGAGCAGCCCATCGTGCGTTCACCTATCTTTGGTAATAGCCGTATCTAAAATTTATACCTAGTGATAAAATAATTGAATCATTTTGAAATTCATCTTTTGATGATTTAATTGTTTATCTTGGCATAAAGTGTGCTATGACAAGCTTGTGCTGCCGGAAAGCGTGTAGAGTTTGGTGTCAGATCGGTGTTCTAATGGCCATTTAAAAGTGGATGCAAGTTTATGGAGTCATATAACAATGCACAAAGCTTGCAGAGGTGCCCATGGCGTAGGTGAGAGCGCCGAGCCGTCGTAAACATTGACACCACCCGTAATGAGCTCAACCTCATAGATCCATTCATATTTAACACCTTCAAACAACGCAGTCGATTTTTAGCCACCTATCCAACTGGAAATTAACTACAATTATCGGATATCGTTCACGTCCAAATCGTGAATTAATGGTTTTATCAATACAATAAAAATTACAGTTTATTTATGTATCCTATAAAAAATAAATGTGTTACTTATGTAAAATACCAGCACTAACGAAAAGATTGCGTTTAGTATTCATAATATTGGAGTCTATACATATATATATATATATATATCTGTATATATGTAATTTTAGGCCTTTATTGTGTGGCATTAATTTTATATGATGTTCTAATAGATCCTTAAATTAAGTTTATAGTTTTTTTAAGAGTCATTATTTAAAGAATATAGCCCGTGTAGTAACATTTATAGTTAGTTTATATTCACAAGTGATAGTAGAGTATGCATTCCAAAATGACCTAGCACAACATTGTAACTACTTGGTAATGCACAAAACACACGTACGGAGATGACCAAATGACCAAGATACAGGTGTGATCGTTATCATCTCATTTCGAATGACCGAAACAGCTGTTGTACCAGCTTAATTAAACATTCCACTCTCTCAAC
The DNA here is from genome assembly GCA_947568835.1 of Protonemura montana. Taxonomy (NCBI): domain Eukaryota; kingdom Metazoa; phylum Arthropoda; class Insecta; order Plecoptera; family Nemouridae; genus Protonemura; species Protonemura montana. Next base: position 3,193,000 of record OX387604.1, on the reverse strand, counting down.
GTCCACTCACATCTAAATTGTGGACAATTATTTTCTTTTATGTACACTTTATTTATATAATTTTTTTAAATGAGATGTCTTCGTTTAATCTTAGCAGGAGGTGAAGTTTTCAATGGATATTGTAGCTCAGACAGGGTCAGGAAATCATCTAGAATTACCTTAGGTGTGTTGAGTTAAGGACACAGGTCTATTTATAAATTGGACCATTTAGATTCTTAGTTTATGCCTAGAATGTCACTTCTAGCAGTGACAGACATATATTAGCAACATAATTTCCTTATATAACATTATATTTTCCCATTTTTTAATAGTTTGTTTCATGATACGACTATTCCAGTAATGCCCGATTTCAGGTATCACTCCTATTCTGATATAGCAGTTCGCAATACGTTTCCATACGCAGCTTTGGGGATAAAATTTTGAAAATTTGGGAACTTACTAGATTAGGCGTTTTATATAAGATAGTTGAGATCTCGATGCCAAGCGGACAAATTTTGTCATTTTTCGATTTTATGGCAACCTCAACATCTTCGATTGCAAACCCTGATATGGACTACGATTACATAAGGTCGGGTGAAATTGGCACTCGGAGTTCCAATGGTTTTGGGGGGGAGGGGGGGGGGGGGGGGGGATTTATGCATTTCGGTTAACCAGCTAGTACATCCAGACTTCTCGATGGCAGAGACGCTTGGGCTGCAGTATCGGATAGGGGAAGAGGACATCTTAAATTCTCTAACAGTTGTCACAGTCCTGACAAAAATGAGAAACTCATTGTTCTCACACATTTTTGACAGTCGTATAGCCTTGTACATAGCCGAAATTTCTTTAATAGAGGGTGGGTCCCATGACTTCTTAGAATTCCGTTTCAGTGTTTCTTATTTCTACCCCACATTCCTCAATTAAAGTTATCTCTTGCATTAAGGAAGAATTTTCGAAATGGGTCAGGAGGGAGTGGGGAGTAAGGGGGAGGGATTTCAAAATGTGGGTGCTGGGAACGAATTTCGGAATAGAGAATAGATAATGAAAAGAAATCACAAAATGTTGTGCGAAACGTCACCAAATATTCTCCTTCTTGCAAATAAGTTTCGTGTAAGACGCTCTCCGTTCGGTTTCTTGCAAAACAGTTTTCGCTGCAAAATGGACACTGAGGGGTGACACAAGTAATTAGGTAAAGATATACATTGGGATATAACCCGAAAGAAATTGCAACTCCAGCCCAAAAAAGTTTAAAAGAAAATGTTTACGCCAATTCTATTTTCATATGATTACCAAGTTGCCATTAATATAAAACTTGCCAATTCCCATTCAAATGCCCAAGTTCCATGGCAAATAATCTTTTGTCATTTCAGTTTATCTCCTCGCCTATCCTAGTATCTAAGCATTCAAAATCATCAAAGTTAGCTCGATTGGCCCCGCTGTCCCTTGTACAATAATAGCTTTATATAGGCCAATTTCTGTGTCCATTTCAAGAAAATGTGCTGCCATTTGTAGAAAATAACCATGCCCGGGAAATGGCGGCGTTTTCATGGTAAACACACATTTTTGGTTTTATTTTATGGCGCCGGAATTGCCTACAATAAGGTACTTTTGCTTTTTTCGTTACGACCCCCCCCCCCCCCCCCCCCCCAAACCATTTAGATTTGCACGAACTGCCTCGCTGATGTTATAACTAGTTTTCTGTCTATCGGATAAAGTATTTTATTTTTCCATTGATACAGTTATGAATTTGACCTAGTTGACTTATTGCAAAGTGAAAGAAGGTTAAATCTAATTTCCATACCTTCAAAATATTTTTTGATAACTGCTACCCAATGTGGAGGTGCCAGCCTACGACCTACAGGCACCTCCACCACCACCCATTGCAATGAATCACAGACTCCTGGCCTTGATTAATAAATAAAAAAACTTAACGGCCATTAAATAGAAACGCATGCAATAAATATAACTTGCGTTCTCGTTGGTCTCAGGTCAGCGGGGCCCGAATGCCCCGCAAAAAAAAAGAACATAAAAAACCGTTTTAATTCGGTCTAGGGAAGAACATAAATAGTTTTAATGCCCAAAACATGACCACTGCTCTTCTACTTTTTATGCATGCAAAAAAAATGTGTGAATGAAGAAAAACTCGACTGCATTCTAATCGAACGTTTGGAGCCGACAAAAGACACGTTTCTTGCAACGTCTAAACCCGTAGTCTTCGTTCTCCGTTGAAAGGGGATAGGATTTCGTAATGTGGAGGTGACGAAAATATTTCTGGGACTTGGTAAGGGTGAGACTGGGCTATGCTGAAAGGGGTGGTGGGTGGGTGGGGTGGTTTCTCGGGCTGCTTTCGGGCTGCTTTCGGGCTGCATTTCAAGGGGGTTTCAAGGGGCAGGGGAGCCTGGAGATGGGGAGAGATGCTGAAGGGAGACGATCAATATAGCGGGGACCAGCATGGATATAGCGTACCTAGCAATGCCAGATGGATAAAAGCGCCCTGTTATAAGATATAGAGAGATGAGAGTACTCCCATGAAGTCCATAATCTAGACATTATCAAACAAAAATGTGCAAGTCTGCCACATACGAAGTACAAAAGATTATTTATTATGATTACTAAACTTCAAGCGAATAAGGAAGGTAAGTGAAAGGTAGATAATTATAATAGAGTAAATCTAAGATTTGAAATCAAAGTTAATGAGAAAAGGATGTGCCGTTATACATTTCCTTAGATACGATGGGAGTGCCAATAAAATGATCATTCAGTCAAAGGTGAACTACAAATACTTTCAATGAAGAACTGTCGGTGACGGGAAGTTTTCATTAAAACACCTATGCCCGTTTATTTCATTCAGATGTCGCGAATATGGTTTTTTTCATACCAATAGTGATCTTAAGTAACCCTTCGAGTAATTTCGAGATTGTTAAGTATACGTTTTGTGACAAATTATTGATAGTAAAATAGTGATAGTAAGAGAAATATTGTTGACTGTACCATATAGCTGCATTGTGATATTGGTTGTTTCGGCCCATCAAAGGAATATTATGCAGCGAAGGGTGAAGGAAATGTTACGACTTGAGTCATAAAAGTCAGAAACAGAATGTGTGCCTACCTACCTACCTGTACCAAAAGTCGTAAAATTGTTCTTCCTCCGTTAGAAGTTCCCATACACAGTCTTACATTCAATACTTAACTGTTATTCAAGCACAACAATCAATCAACAAGTCACTGGACTGTTTTTTGTTTTTTTTACTTTTTCTGTGTGACAAGAAAAAAAATATTTATGTTTAAAATTAAAATAGTCAAACAATACCTCAGCTAAATTGCAAAACATTGTGCTTAATACAGCCTGAATATTGCAAAGGTATTGTTATATGGGAAAGTTGCGAAAAATTCCTCATGAATGCTAGGAAAATGATGAACACGTCGATGCCATCAAGCATTTTTCGTTGTCCTCTGCTGATTTATCATCGGCCAGCCACTCGGAATAATTCCCCCTTTATTACACGGTACGGTATACCTGTAAGGTAAATGCTTTTAACAACCACGTTAAAAAGCATGTGTTAAACTCTTTATAGAACTAGGTAGGAAATAGAAATAACTTGCGCGCGAAAAATAGTCTCGTTGATCATAATTCTCATTCTGAGAATTCACATGTTTCACAAAAATAAATACGTTTATTCCCTAAACATTTTAAACATCCCCTATGTAATATAGCATGTAATAATAACAAATCTAATATATTAGTTTTGAGAATTTCCCAAAGGGTTGCTCGGCGAGCTGCCATTGGTCGAATACAGCGCGTGCCTAGCTCCATTCACAGCAGAGCAAAAAAACTTTGTCGTTTCCCTGGTTATCTTCCCCGTGATGTGTTAGAGGAATACCCTCAAGTACCCTCCGTATGCACCACCAATTTATCTATTTTAATCCACATATGAATTTGTATACTCGTTGATCGTCAAGCTTGAGCAGATATGATACAGGATTTCTGTCGTGATTTTTCTATTAGAAGTGCCATGGCATACCAAGAGGTTATTTGTTAAATCACTATTTTGAATAGCGAAGTTCTATTCTCTTGTATTGATAAGCGGTCTTGTGTGTTCATTTGTTTTGGCGCTAAAGGGCAAGTTTGCTTGGGATGAGTGTGTACCTTTACCTACTAGGGTATCTCTGTTATGCAAACTGGGGTTCTGGCTCCCGTTCAGGGCAGGCTGTACACTAGCATGGCTAGCATGGCTAGCCATCCCATTCGATTTTAACTACGATTTATGGAATCCATGCGACCTGGAATTAAATTGCATTTCTGCATATTATCGTCGAGAGAATTTAGTGTACTGCATGGACATAGCAGTTCAGCGTACATGCTGTACGCCGACCGGTGTACTCCTGCATTACACACATTATATATGCAAATATAGAACCACTCTTCCGCTTTGTCGTCTGCCACGAAAAAAAAACATGCACACGCAGGCAGACAAAATTAAAAACTACAGCATATACACGGGTGCCGAAATTGAACAAATTTCTCGAGTTAAATTAACAAGTTTTAAATTTTTGACTAAATACCCTTATTAACGGATCCACCTTCACTTAAAAGCTAACATGAAGAAATAATTTTTGGCGATGTTTAACTAAATAGCATTTTATTGTTTCTCCACCTGCTCTTGAGCGAGATCCCACATACACACAAATTGACCGCTTTTTGGCTACCGTTACCAGTTTGGTGAAGATACATGCACTATAAGGTCAACTAGCAAATAATACTTAATAAATCGTGGTACTGGTCCTTCCTGTGTGAACTGTCTTCGCCTCACCGTCACTAAGCCGGGCTGAGTGACGAAGTTCCCGTATGCTCTCAAGCGGGCCACCTTGAGTTTGACTGTCGTGCCTCATGCCGTGCCTCATGCCGGTCTCCCGTGTCAGTTCATGGCACACGGCCTACGGACATTCGTTTGAACTTTAAACCGCCGTTCACTTTTCAAATATCTACAATTTCATAAAATATTCACTGCGGAAAATAATTACGGACTTGCATTACTTTTTGTTTTGGCTCCCCCACATCTTTGAAGAACTTGCTTCCATTCAATTTCGTTTAATGCTCATTGGATGGCATTCTTTATTAATTACATTCTTTGTTCCACCCCTAATGAACCTGGCACCGACACCCCTTATCGTCTTGCCTCAACGCTCTTCCCAGCTTATTGCGAAAACTTAATTACAGTTGAGATCAGTAAATCCAAATTCTAATTTCCCTAGTGAAGCGAAATTTCTTCACTTGGTGAATGCGCAGATCGCCATAAGTATGAACAAAATGTTAAACCTTTACTCCTCATATGGCACATCATGCCATTCGATGGCATTGTTCACGACATTAATAAATGCTGTCATCGAAATGAGGGTTTGGAAGATCTGAGAGTATGGAACATAATTGTCAGTATACGGGAGTTTTCAATGAATTTCTAATCAATTTACTTTGTCTTAAAGATTCTGTTAAACCCATCTAAGAGTAAATCCATTTAATATGCCCAAGCTTATCGTTTATTAATACCAGATAGTAGCGCTATGGATAACGCGTATATTATGTGCATGTACAATTTAAGCCAGTTATAGTAACTCTAAGTTACACTTAAACTAAAGTTAAACTTAGGTTAAGAGCCTAACGCCAAGCCCTATAGTAACCATATACTTAAACTTTATCGCCGTTTTCACTCTTACATTAACTACATTATAAGATAAAGGGAGAGGAGATCTACACGGCAATAGCGGCAAGGCTAAGGTGCAGGATTATGCGTTATAACGTGGGTTATTTGATAATAGAGGGAGACCGCGATAGTCCAATGAAGCTTCATTCTGAAGCCGCTTTATACACAAAGTTATAGTTCCCATATTTTGGACTTTTAAGATTTAAGATGGATCATTACTTTTATTATAATTTAGCTCGTTTAGATCTGAAATATTTGACCACGCTAAGGTGTGGTGTAGTAATTGAAATTAGTACCTTTTTAATTAACGTGGAAACAAACGGAAGCTATCCACACAAAATCATTTCTATGGCTTATAAAACTTTTTTGCTACATTTTTAGCTTGTTATTATCCCAGTTGCACGTGTGGCTACACAGTAAGTGGCGACCACCAAAGAGCAAGCAGACATGCGAGCAGGCCTTATGGCCACCAGGCGTTACGCTTCTCGTTTTCGCTGTACTAGTGACTGTACTTACAGTACTAACTGTACTAACTGCCTAATTGCTATTTCTCGCACATCGGCCTGCAAATGCTTTTGTGGCCATGTATTGGCATTTTCTATTGGTCGTTAAATTCTATGGGGGATTTGCTATTGGTCGATTTAGGGCTGCACCAGTTTGTGGGATACCATAAATGTCATATGCAGATTTCGGCTAGAATAATTTAATGCCGTAGGGGTTGAAAATGAAAAGGGGTGGGAATTTTCCAAAAGGGTTGAACAACTGTAGCGGGGAGACTAGATTCTCTGTACCTACTCTTCCCCGCATCGTGGACCCAATTCTAGCCATGTCTTGCAATGCGATGTGCCCTAGGTATGCAAATTAAAGTTGATGTAAAAATATTCAGAACGCATATAATGTGAATACCACCAGGAGAAGAAATATGCATATTTCGAGGCACCACGTTTATATGAAGTAATATCATGACGTAATATTAATTTAAATAACTTTACTCTGACAGAAGGGGTAGGTAATATTAGGCAATTACGTTTTGCGCATCATGAAGTGGCGATTTCACATTCTAAGTATTAGATCAAATTATTTATAAATATTATGTGTGCCATTTCTACCAGGCGCACATTTTTGATTACAGTGAAGTGACTGTGGACTTGGAATAATGGTGCTTGTGTCAATTAATTATCTGAAACTCACTCCACTAATTGCAACCGAGCCAATTTCGATCGTATTTGAACTTAAAATGCAATCTTACGCTGGAAATTCGATTCCGCCAATCAAGCTAGAGCAGCAGGGGTATAATGGTGTAGAGAGGGTGGGATGGGGTGGGATGGGGTGGCTAGGAGGGAGGGTGGAACGAGCTGGAAGGGGGTTGATTTGTGACTCCACGTCGACTGAAATAAAAGTCTACACCTTTTCTAAGACATGGGCCAGCATCTTGCTCGTCCCGAACCTAGCATTCTCTGCACACTCTGCACTACTAACGGTGAATTATTACGATTGGGTGGCCCAAGTTTCAAAGTTAAATTAATGGGCTTTTCTGTTTTTCCCAATTCTCGTAGGAAAATTGTCTGGCTTTCTTCTACTCCGTTATTAGACTTCGTTAGACCCATGTGACTTTACTCATGAGAAATTAATGATTTTAAAACTTTTTCTTCTGCGGTGTACCCATGGTTATATATTCAGACAAGAAATCAATACACCTACTTTTTGTAAACTATGTTATCCAGTTAATATAGCTCTCGCCGTGCAACATTTAAAGAGCACATATATTTTAATTTACTTGTTGCAATTCACTAGATTATAGACAAACAATATTTAGAACGCCCGTCTCGATTTGAGGCCAAAACGACGCATTATTAAAGATGACGACTTGTGTATAGATATTACTTTTGATGCAATGAACATTTCTGTGCGTTACCCGAGCGTGCAGCATAAAGGTCTATACCCTGTAAGAGATAGTTAGCTATTTGAGTTTTCTCCAGGCTCCTCTGTATAGTGTAAAGGGTATTCGGAGTGAAGTCAAGGCACATTACATTGTTACGAACCATTGTCCAAGCCAATGGGGCGGGTTACGAACATGTGACAAGGGTTGCAGAATTCTGTTCACCCTAGCTCTAGCTCTGGCAGGGCAAGCCAGCTCCTAGGCTGCTCTGAACTGAACCAGCTATGCTCAATGGCAGAAACTTGGGGTGTGTATTCTCCATGTAGCCAAGGGGGTGTGAGTGGGTAATGGGGGGTGGATATCCATGCAAGTGGATGTTATTTCCCTAGAAAGTAGCCATCCCATTCCCATACCCCATGGCAGCCTCACCTTATCCTTTACAACACAGCCAGGATAGCTATAGTGGAGACCTAGTCCCATACCCTACCCCAGCTCGACTCTATGCAGCGGAGAGCATCCCCTCCTACCGTTCTGCACTTAATGTTGCTAGATGCTTTTTAGACTGAGATACAGTACTCGACATTAGTAACGGCAAATTTATATTATAAAGAGATGCTACTATTTTTTATGGTAAATATATATAGGGGAATGAGTACAGTACACTGTATTTATAACCCAAGTGTATCGAATTGCTTACAATTACCTACACTCTCAAATGAGAAAGATAGCTGTGTCGATATTTCTTTTACCGTTATAATAGTGTATTAAAAAAAATTGAAGCACACAACATAATATATTATACCATATTTTCGCCTGTTTCCTTTATTTTCAACGCGAGCTGATAGTTGGCCCGGAACTGTCATGTTACCCGGATTGGGAACTCGACTAGTTTTGACCTAATCGTTACTGCTCCATTCTGGTGTAGTGTGTGTGTGTGTGCATTTGGACATATTTTCCCGGTCTCCTTCATCACAAACAGCCAAAACTCAACGCCTTGTAGCTGAGACCGGATGCTTCACCTATCTTGTATCTTACTTCTGTAACATCGAACCGGGTGATACACTAACTTTTAACACGGATACTTTGTCATTTGTTTTAACATTTCGACAAGGTAATGTCAATGCCGTATCGTGCGTTTTACCTAAAACGAACGCGTTGACGTTAAGTCGGTTTGGTAATTACTTTCAAATGGGTAAGTTTGTATTTAAGCTTGAAATGTCGGGTTTCTTTTATACTGCTGGATGCCGGATATTTGAGTTTGGCCCATGTATGTTTAACCAAGCGCAGCTGTTCGAACAAGCTCCAATTTATCATATTCTTACTAAACGAATACTGAGTACATGAGTTGGATAAATTTGCTTACAAACTTAATTGTCACCAGTATTTGAAAACAGTTAGGCGAAGACACAATGTATAGGGGAAATGGTGTTAATAGGCGTTTTGTCCATGTTTTTGATAACTTGTCGCAGTCTGCCTTGCATTATGCCAACATTGTATTTGCTAATTCAACAGCCTAGCGAACATATTGTTTTCGGGTATGCATTTATTTAGCTTGTAATTAATCATACGGGATACTTAGCCCATGCTTTATAATACCTTGTCATACGCAGAGACCCATACGTACCGCGATACATATTAAAAAATATATATATGCTTTCGAATAAATAATTTACTAAAAGAAAAAAGTTAAGATGCGGAAAGATTTGAAAATAATATTTTCAATATGTGTTTTTAAATACCGATTAAAAACAAAATATTCTTAACGTTTCGTAACTTTCTACAAGTTATTTGTTGTAATATATTGGTTATTTTGTCATTGAAGAAAAATTCAGATCAGCTTTCACACTTGATAAAGAAACGGGTACAAGTTACGAATTGTTGGGCAAATGTAGTAGATTTTACCTAAGCATTCGAACACTTTTTTTTTGCATACTAGAGCTAATTTAGATAACGTGGCAATGAGTGTGATTGTCGTTGATCACAAGTAGAAGGGCGTTAAAATCTTGATTAAACATAATGCATAATAATAATAATAATAGTTTTCAAAATAAGCATAAGACGCAGAATATACTACATTTCATCTTGAGCGCACTTTTGGTCGAGCGTGTTCGAGCATTGGTATTCTTATTGGCATTTTTTATTCCCTTATAGTGATTGTGAAATTTAGTGTATTGTGCTACCTCTTATGATCGATTGGGTACCTAACAAAAAACTGACATTCTCATGTGCTAGGAAAAGCATTATCTTTTTTTCTTCTCGACATTGCATTAGTATGAATCGTAACCGCCAGATGCTTTACAGGAATTAGCCTCACTCCATAAATAAGGAGATAAGGATTATTTTCAATATCCTGGAGAAAGGATGTCATCTCCTTGACCCTGACCAGTTCTTCGTGCCGAGCAGAAGTCGGCATCTACCTCTAGTACGAAAAATACCAGAATTTTAGATTTACATCTGCAAGATCAAATTCAAAATTATTAAATTACTCCCCGCAATGGAATGTCGGTAGAGTTATGGGATTTCCTTTGATTTTCTGGCGTAAAGAAATGTTTTCTTAAACAGTAGAAATTAGCGCAGACAAAATCCTGCGAGAAAAATAAAAAATTTATTGTGTGTTTTTGTTGCCACGAGTGTCATCCAAGATAAATGGCGCAATGTCTAAATCTAAACTGCAATGTGCGATCGAGATGCATCCATCGCATACGAGACGTTGTGTGCGTTTACAATTCAGATCGAAGAGATCAACAATCCGATCAGACTTTATACTTGCGTGTCACTTACAAAATGCACAAATTAGTAATTGTACCTGCAGTGTTACCTGCCGTTCCTATGAACCGGTACATGACCAAATAATGTATCACATTTCTCTTGATACGCATGACAAAACATATCCGAAAGGTTTCCGAAAGGGCGAAAGCAAACCCTCCCCTTTGAAGCGGTAGGATGAAGTTAGGAAACTTCTGTCATATATCTTTGGAATTTGTAGACATATAGCGTTTATACGTTTAATATAAAAGTAAGAAATCAGTTGTATTTTACCCTCCCTTTGCTTCTTTCCACCCCCGACCGCCCCCAGCCGCCCCCAACCCACACCCTGGCCTCACGGCCCCCGAGCCCTAGCTCTTATTCTACTCCCAACTAAGATAAAGAGCACGTTTTTATTATAATAATATATTATGTTATATAAACGGTAATAACGAACCCCTTTAGGTTCTTAAGGTTCATAACGTAAAATATCTGGCCATTTCTTCCAAGCTTTGATATTTATAGTCGCAGCTTGTTTTCTTTTTCGAGCTCTTTTTCCTTCTGAGATTAAATCCCATAACTTAGATTTTTCTTGAGCAGTGTACACCTTCAGTGCAGGAGTCTGTGTGTTACGCATTCATTTCTTATGGCAATTTATCGACGATTACTGCCACTAAACGTGTGGTTAATGAGCACATAATTATCGTGTCCTTTCGGTGCAGCGTCGCCAATAATTGAACCCAAAAAACCTTTGTCCCAAAAAACATTTTCGTGGGACGAGTGAAAAGCGATGCCATTGTCGTAGGAATGCTAGCATTCAGGAAGCTAGAAATCTTCCTACCCCTGGAAAATTCCATAAGCTACGTAGTACGTACGTCGTTTTCCATTTTTATAGCCAGCTTCCATGGTTTTTAGACTCCCTGGCTAGCAAGTTTTTCCAAGGATGGGAGGAAGGAGAAGGGAGTGTCGTAACATTTGTGGTATGTAGATGATTTCTGGAGATAGTGGCAGACAATTTTCTTTCTTATTTTCCCAAACGACGAAAAATGTAGAGTACAAAATCCAGTTGCCCTGGAATTATCAAAACACGGTGATAAATGATAATAAAGTACAGAATATTGTTGCCAACAGCCGTAAAGCCTAGAATTGCCCACATCACACTGCGATGTGATCTTACCAATTATCATTCACCTGAAATAGCTGCTTACGTGTCCACTACTTTTTCCGATATTAAACAAAATCTCAAGACGTGTTAATTGCGTGAAATTGAGATTCCCCTGGGCACAGCGTGAATATCTTGCTGTTTCTTATTCTCTCTGCGCTGTACGTAGTCCTAATGAGAAGTCCTGCTCCTCCTCCTACTGCCCCCTCCATAGGCCCTACTCTTTCCTCCTACGCCCGAGCCAGGAACGAGTCAAAAGTCTCCCCTTTCTCGTCTTTCCTTGCCTCTCCTTTTGAAACTAGTTCGCCCACGGTGGCTAATGGCGGCTGGAACGCCAAGGATGGCCAACTCACGAAAATGCTAGTTCACTTGAATTGCATCCTTGGGACAAAATCTTCAGACGGAAGCAAGGGGTCCGTGAGCTGCGAGGAGAGTTGCTAAGGGAACCACCGCCACCGTCAACGCTCACTAGAACTTGGGGGGGACGAAATATGATCTCAATTTACGTTACAGGCGTTAGCAGTTTTCGCAGCATACTGATTTTCCAAATTGCCCCTTCATGATCTATCTAATGCAATGCATAGTGCAAACAGAAGTGCATCTAAAGACAACAAGAAGCTCATTAATGCCTCGACGATCGGCACATACCATTCTCATGAACCTTGCCAATTTTCGAAAATAACTACTATTTGCAACAACATCATGAAAGCTGCAATCATTTTGAGAATCCGTTTTAACTATAAAATCTAAATTGTAGATACACTGCACCGTCATGTCAGGACCACGATGGGCATGAACAATCTTACAAAGATCTACAAAAATTATCGTAACATAATTTTCGGCCAAATTGACTGTTGCGTTATAATATGTAATAATATACTTACTTACTATCTAATTAAAGATACGTCAAGCATTATGGATGGTAAAAATTTCACTTTTAAATCTCGTAGAGCAAATTCTACTGAGTGTGACGGCATTAAAATTAACATCCAGCGGTGTTAGCATGTGTGTAATACGATAGCTGTTAAGATTATGCTGAATCACTAGGTAAGCCTGGGTGGGCCTGGGTAGGGCAGGGTGGGGCAGGGGGCACTGCAAAGCAACCTTTAACATTAATTTGAGTAAATATACCATTTTGTTATCTCGCGCAAGGCGGAGTTCCGGCTAGCGACTCAGGGAAGGTGGAAATCGTGCATTTGGGGAAACTAAAACTCCCTCCCCCCAACCCCCTATACAATGCAAGTGTAGATGACGCTTGAAAAAAACAGAGTACTATGTGCCTACGAATTTCTATGGTGTAAATGATATTTCTACTTTCTAACAGCTTCAGCAAACAAAACATTCGAGGTGTCTTGGCGTAGGTATATCGTTGCGTGGTTAGATCCCTGTTGATTACCTGTATGGAAGGGGGTGGTAAATGGTGATAAGCTCGTTGTAGCACGTACTTCCCCTTTTTTCATTTCTCAAAATGTAAAGACCCTTATATTAATTTTTTAATCAATTATCAAGCCCCTACTGTAGGAAGCATTAATCAAAACAACCCCTATTTTAAAATGCGACTCACTGCTCCTCTCATACACACAAAGTTAGTGTACATCTTATGTACCCCCAGCTGTGTCCCCGCCAATGAAACATAAATTGGACGTTACATAGTGACTTTGAAACCAATCAAAAACGAGCCCTCTAGAAAGTTGTTAAATCGTTTTAAATCCAGAATGAATGGCAGCAGCGTTTTTTTTTTGTTATTTAATTGTGTTGGTTATAGTTCCGAATCTGACGGCTCATGAAAAGCCTAAACGAACGCGTGGGGTACAGCTTTAGTGGTGTTCGAGTCTACTTGGCGGATGGTGAGGGGGGGGGGAGCGGCAATCTGACCATAAAGAAAATTGCAATCACACTGTAAAGCGAAGTGGTGTTGGCGGCACGCCACACTAGATACTGAGCCCACAACCACGGTCTATTTATCAACCCGCAACAATAATATTATCATTCTCTGATCATACAAACAATACTTCGTTTTTTTCTTTCGTCTTTCATTCTCATAAAGCACCTGCTACCCACAGAAAATGGCATCTTAATTCTTCACCTTGTCTTTTCCCCCATTAATCATAAAATGGTACTTGCATAGAATACCAAAACGGATGATCGCGTTCCATTATTATTGTCTACGTGTCTTGTCTTGAGAATTAAGATCGTGTGATGTTTCGGTTGTTTACCTTTGACTACGATATTTACAATAATTTTTATTAACGCCGACGCGGATTGGAAGAGAACGCTCTATGAAGCTCGAATCAATAATCTCTGAACGCATTATCGGTGGCGACGCCGACGCCATCGCCGTCGCCAACACCGACGCCGACATCGTGATCCTAAGAAGCAGCAGGGAGTCTATGTCTTCTGTCATTTAACTGACGACCTCTGCCGGCGGAATGTGCTTTGTGGAATGGGTTTAGCTGTCTTCTGCAGTTGAACGTAAAACCGCTTCACATCCTTGATGACTGGCTGACTGGGATAGAGCTAGGATAGAGCTGGGATAGCAGGGATAGAACGGGAATATGGATATGGAGCGAGCGAACCGAGATGGGGTGCTAGAAAACATCACCCTGCATCTGCTATCGACGATTTCCTAGATCGACATAAATTTCAGTTTTATTTCCTGTTGCTTTCGAATTTTTCTTGTGCGCTTCTTTGCGCGTTCCAAAGATGTTTTAATTCATATCGTAGTATTTTCTATAACGAGTTTTTTTCTATTTGGGTCTGAATTGTAATTTAGCTAATTATCTGACATTTTATTTGTAATCAATGGCAAATCATCCATATCAGAAAATCTTCAAGGTTTACAAAGAAACATGAAAATTCAGTCTGGCAATCTTCTGATTTTCTATATTGTTTGTATGTTCGTTTTTTTCGTTTTTGGTCAAAACTTTAAGCGAACAATGACAAATTTAACGCATTTTTTACCGCGTGGTAAATATTTTTACACCCCATTTCAGATTTCCGCTAGCACCTACCCGCCTCTAGCATAACACCAAAAAAATGGGATCCGCCCCACGAGGGGCTTTCCTGCCAAACATCCATTTTGGCACTCATTCCATGTCAGATATTTTTTAAATCATTATTTCCAATGGCATTTTCAAAGTAGAAGAAAATACTTCTTCCTATTACATGTTGCAGTCATATATTTCAATATTTTCCATTCCCTTTCCTTATTTCCCAGAGGTGATTTCAATTCTTATATTTTTCAATTTGCAACTTTTGAAAAATGGGACTAGACAAATGGCTGCCGGCTCCCCGTTGCATCATAGCTGTGTCAACATAGATGGCCCAGGGGGTTGGAAGGAGATGGCGAGGGTAGGGAGAGAGGGTGGATCGCCTTCTAGTGGTCCCTTCTTCAATATCCGCATTATAATCATTTCTCACACTCAAAACTCATCTAGGTAATTTCGCTCAAATTTCTCTTCTCTTAAGATGATATTAAACCAATGGAGTTGTATAAGTCTATAAGCTCCTGGCGCTCATGTTAAACTTTCTTCGCAAAAAATAGTGATAGATCACCTTTACCGACAAAAATGGTAGTTTCTACTTAGTGGAGTCGCCGTCTTTTTTAGAGTTAAGAAAGTAGTTACTCTTAGATTTCTAGCATGTGAGGTTGGAATACTCTCAACTAATCTTTACTAACGCTATGTCTCAACGATTGATATACGTTTATCAATATTTTTAGTGGCAATTATTAAATTGTAGAAAAGTTTGTTCAAAAGGACATTGTGCAATAGGGTGGTCATAACCGTTGCCAAGTGCTGGACGCTTATTTCCTCAGGAGAACCAAGATTTTTTTTGAAATCCTTAATTGTAGGAATAAGCTAATTTATTATCTCAATAAAAAACGCATTGTCTTCAAATCGAATCCTGGTCTGCGATTCCAGCTGGCGACTCAAAGAACTTGAGATCTGAAAAAAATATCAAGTCGATGACGTTCTGATTCGATGAGACAGATATTTGAAAACTAGACTAGTTTACAGTAAATTAGACACAGTGTTTGATTATTAGTCTGCAGGTAATATCAGGCAATGCATCCGTGCACTTTGAAGAGCATGGGCCATGGGCCATGGGCTGTGGGCTGTGGGCTGTGGGCTGTGGGCACGGGCGCGGGCGCGGGCACGGGCACGGGCACGGGCTACGTTATATAGACGGGAGCAGCTGGACAGCATCGGAACACATGAAATACGAGTCCCGGAGATTCGATAGTTCAGCTAGAGGCACTATACATAGGGGCTATGTTACCATCGTTCATAATATTTTCAAATTTACGATCGAAGCCACGATACACTATTCGAAATTAGTTGTGCTCTACTACCAATCGAACAATCAATTCAAGTGGGAAGATATTTGACAAAAAAAAAAAATGCTGGCGAAACTCCCGTTTGTCTTGACAGTTGTTGTCAGTGTTTAAAGTACCCACAATTGATGGGGCTTTTTCACTATCTTAACTGATTTTTATGTTCAGTAACTGCGATTGCGTACACAAATTTTCTGAAAATGTCTACTATCAACGTATAGGAAAGTCCTGAAATCAACATAATGAGGCTTAACGAGCGAGAAGAAAACGTTTTTGTTGTTTTGGTGAATTTCCGATAAAATGTTTTGTGTGTAACTCGCTCTTGATAACACTAAATTTGTTGGCCTTAACGCTTTTTAATGTCAAAAAATATAGGACCCATATCCTTAATGGGCCGCACTTCCCCTTCTTTGAGTAGCTACGTCGGTGTTAGCGTGGATGAACTAAACTAGTATTACATGGGCTGCACTAGGTACTTCCTAACACACTAAATGTTGTACGTACCACTAAAGTAACTCACTTGCAGTTGTTGCTGGTTTACAATCGAGACTGTTCATTTCCTAATTCATGAAATTCATGTTAGCTGGATTTTCTGTTTTGGATTTAATTTGAGCTTTAGACAGTTCCTGCACGCACGAAGGGGATGCTTTGTAAGCGCTCAAACTCAACCAAAGCAAATGTACCCTCGGCTAACATATAAGCAGCAAGTGCGATGAAAATGTAAACACACCGAATTCTCAAGATGATATGTAGATTAAGGTAAAAAAGTGTTTTTACTAAACACCCACCGTACCGTTCAGAGGCTAATTGGCTATTTTATAATACCTAAATTCATTTTATGATCATTTGATAATAGTTTTAATTGTATTGAGATTATAGTTCTTATCATCCATACAAAATAATTATTTGACAAAACGCGTGGATTAAGATGTTCTATCGTAACAGACACCATTGGATAAATCTATGTTACAGGTAATGCGTTATCTTTAGAATTTTGTTGTAAACAAAATGTATTGAAGTTTGATATGACTTATAAATTGCGCTTGTCAATATACCACCCGCCGCTCTATCAGAGATGTATTCAGCTAGACTACGTATGGTGCAGTGGAAGAGGAGGGGGGGGGGGGGGGGGGGTATGGCATCCCCTAGTGAGTCTGTAATTTATCTAGCCGTTGATTGCTTTTCGTTTGATTGCCAGCTCTCGTTATTTGTAGCAGGTTCTACCGAGCTCACCTTCTCAACCCTAATAAATTATCCTGCCCCTGCCCGTGCCCCGTCCACCCATACATTCTCATACCTTTCATCCGACAGCTCCCTCACCCCTCCCCTCCCACCCACCCTACTAACAGTGCAATGTACGTGTGCAACCCAAGCACATTTCGGGGCCACCCTCGCCAGACTCCAGCCACGAAGCACAAAACGCTCACCACACATTTTTAGACTTTTCCATGCGATGAAACGCAGAGGTTTTAATTGGATTTTCCTGTTTTGGATTTCAAGCAATTTTCAGTGAACGAGGTGTGTTGGGAATCACATTATATGAATTGAATGTTGTAATGGAATCGTTGGGTACTGGTAATCATAATTTCAAATGTGCCGTATAGTTGGTCGTAAATTTGATTTGAATTGGTTTTGATGTTGTCGTCCCAGTACCGCTGCTATGGCATAAACAAGTGACTGGTTTCGGACCCTAATCGTATATTTGGAACTGTTGGTCAAAATCAAATTATCGCGTCTCACGAATTTCTTTTGTTCAAATAATCTGGATGTCCAACCGAAAAAAAATGAGCAACGGCTAAGTCAACCTTCGCTGCTTGCTCCCACCAATTACTAATACAGTGTGGACAAGAAACTGGCATAACAGACGGTCACTTTGATCTTTTGTAGAAACACGATTTGAAAAAGAAAATAAAGAGAAAAAACTAGCTGTGGGTTAAGTTTAAAGATTTTTAAGCGGACCTCGTTTTAGGGGGGGGGGGGGTAGAAATTAGAGGAGGGGCTACATTGTAAAACCTGTTCACCCCTCTAGGTTTCCATGGAAACGGCTCAGGGGGTAACCGCCCTTGGCATCATTTATCTCCCAAACTAGCTGCCATCATGGATCTTATGTCTGCAACACAGCACAGATCGACTCTCTGTATTTTACCGACTATTTAAAATCACATTTCAAAATGCTGACTTCTATGTCCAAAACGGTCAAAGAATCACCCATTGAAGGCAACAGATGAATTATATCTGGTAATTTATAACTGTATTTAAAGAAACGGAAATATACACTTAATAAACCAATGAAAACTGTTTTTTCCAAGCCAACTTGAAATGCTTATAGCTTGACATTGTAATAGTGAATGATTAGCCGATATATCAATTGTTGCTTGTCAAAGAAGTGCACTTTTTTCTATCACATTTTTCCTCCGCAATATCAAAAGCTCTTATGTGGAAAGCCATAACGCTATCACACACAATCATGAATACGTTAACATTATCACTTTTATTGAAATTTAATTTTTTAATATTCTTTATTAACTTCTTCTTAACATTTATAGTTGCCTTTATTCATTTCAAATTGCTTTAAGGTGTTGAATTCTATTTTGCTTAAGACATTTAAGAAATTTAATTAATCGGTTGTAAAGGCAGTAGAAGAACAAATATAATTTAATTATGCTGCGATTGTTAATGAAGCTGTTGCAACTTTAAATGCGCTGGTGCTTTTACTTTATAGAAACATGTCTTAAAAATATTTTTAATCTTTGTCTATACTAAATGCGCCCCGTGGATATGAGCAAGCATTTTATTTAAGTTATATTTTTACGTGTTATAAGTAACGGGCTAGTCTTGTTCAAGCCGTAGGTACGGTCTAACCAGCATGTTCCGTACTGAAAGAGTTAGCTGAGGAGATAGAATGTGCTATTACGAATAATAAATATCAGTGAAGGAACGAGATAAAAGAATGGCCGTAGCTACATTGTTATTTTAATAACGAAAGATGTAGCTAGGAAGGGGAGAGGGGGGAGGAGAACTCTCATAGGCCATAGGGACAATGGGTTTGATATTTATTAGGTATGCTTGGCTTGGAGAGGAAAGAGATTTCTGACCAAGCCCAAACAGCATAATGAAATGTGATATAAATTCAACGGGGCGACCATCTTCTCAGCATCTTTTAGTTCAATCAGGGAGCATGAATTATAGAGAAACATTATCTTTTAAAGTATTGCTAGAGTGAAAGAATATTCAATTACAGAGTTTTCGTACGAAAAAGTGTGTAGGTACTTGTTGTGGACATAGCTATAGTAGTTGTTGCATAACGTAGATAATTTATGTGCTTGTCCTGTAAGATACGTTATAAGAATAAAGCATGGTCTAGCTTAAGTTCAAAATTAGTAGATGAATCGAAAACGAGTTTTCACCGTTTTGTTTCGTTCTTACAGGCTGAGCTTTCTGAATTTTTCCCGAAACTTTCTAAAATCTTGCAAGATCTTGTCATTCTCAACCCTTGCGTCAGTTTGTGTAGGGGTTGGATGGCGCTCAATGATTTATTTTGTCAACATTTTTATAGTGAAAGCGTAAAAAGCATAGTATAGTTTACATTATTGTACCTACCTACATACCTAGAAGTAAGTCGTCCTTTTACCTAACAACCCCTTTAGACCCATAACAATGTAAAGATGAAAACACCGGGAGATGGGCCATAAGAAAGGTGACTTTCACTCCATGAAGATTGGAGACAAACTTGCTGGACACTAGAATTCTTTCCTTCGGCCTTCTGCGCCTAAAAGCTGGTTGTGTTGCTCATGCTACAGACTGTATTTTCGCAGTTACGAAGAGTTCAAATTATGTATCCATGCGTGGGGATATCTACAAAGTACAAACCGTTCTAAGACCATTTAGCTGTATTATTATCATGGAAAATCTGCATGGCGTATTTTAAGTTTGTTAAGTTCAAGCGCATGAGTGCCTATTCTCAACGGATTCGACGGACTAATGACCATTCCTGAAAAAAATCTTTGTGTAATGAAATTACCACCGACGAGAATCCGTCGAGGGTAGGAGCTCGCCTGAACATGCTAATTTAATTGGCTATATTAGGCAAGCCCAACAAAGTGATATCCAATTCGTTTCACCTCGTGATGTCGGGTGTCGTTGATGTTCGGACAATATTGTATCAATGCAGCATGTGCATCGAAACCTAGTGCATGTTCGCGAGTTTGAAACCAATGAAATGCCACTCATCATGTTCTTGTTGTCACTTAGGCCCGAATGGATGTCCCAGACGACGCGGCCGGCAAACGTACACAAGATTCCAAACACTGGAACTTGAAAAGGAATTCCATTTTAACCATTACTTGACACGGAGGCGACGAATCGAGATCGCACATGCGCTCTGCCTAACGGAACGACAAATTAAAATATGGTTCCAAAACCGCAGGATGAAACTGAAAAAAGAGTTACGCGCCGTTAAGGAAATTAATGAGCAAGCGCGAAGGGAACGCGAAGATCAAGAGAGATCAAAGCAGCAACAGCAGGAGAAACAGCAGAAGCATGATCAACAACAGCAGCATCATGGGATTGGACACCACCATCACGACCAACACAAGATCATGGACAAAGCGGGCGGCGGTGACCTCTTGAAGTCTGTGCCCAAAGTAGCTACCTAAACATTTAGTATCTGTTTATCTACACAAACACCGCACTAAGGGTGACGGGCAGCGGGTAGTGGTATGACGCTGCTGACGAGAAACCGAGTGTGCTAGCCCATGCGTTTCGTTCGACAGACTAGGAGCGCTACCCAAGTATTTCAAGGGATGCGACAGCGATTGATTCAAGTATTTTATGCCAAAACATAAATATGTCGAATGAAGAAACACATGCAGTAACTGGACTTGAAAAAAATCTCGATTATATTCCAAACAAATATAGATTTTTTTCGTTTTTGTTGTGTGAAGTATTGTGTGCAATAGGCTATTATAATAAAATTGTGATTGATTTCCTTGTGGTCTTTTTTACGCTCTCGAGACGTGAATCTTCTGAAAATGGACAGAACTGATCGCGATCGGAACTCACAAGAAATCTTAATGTGTCGATGGTTGCGAGCAAATCAGCTGACGGTTAACAGTTAACAGCTGATTCTGACACCGGCTGCTTTCACGATGCTACGATTATTAATTTACAGAAAATGAGACTTGAAACTGATCGTTAACTTGGGTACAATCACTGTACCATTCGTCGCTTATTTTTAGAAATATTTCGTTGTCATCCATCGTTAGTTTGAATACTAATTAGTTTTGTTAAAAATGTTCTGTTGTATCTAAATATTAAAACGCGTGTGTGTTCGGACAGCAAGAACTTCTGAAATGTTCTCAAATCGTCAGAAAGTTGCTTTGTTGAGGCTCGTTTCTCAAGGAGAATTTAAAAATAGTTGACGACAGATCTGATCAGACCTTCATCACAAGTTCGTCCTTCATTGTTCATTAAACATAAAATAATAATAATAAGACAAAGCCGATCGTTACTATATATTGTAAATATGTTTTACGTTTCGTCGTTGAACCACGTTGAACCTAGATTGATTAGTTGTTTCAAATACTTTTAACAGCGCTCCAAGAATATTCTGGTGTCATTGTGCGATCTCGTGCGTAATTATACTCAAATTAGGTTGGCTCTTGAAAGCTCTTGCCACAAAGCGCTAGTTTCGTTTGTTATTTTTCCTGTCAAATTACTTTTACACTTTTACGTCCAATAGTCGTACACGTATCACGCAGTCGCTCTTGAAAAAGTGATAGGGCAATTTCTATAACAGTTTCCCTGATCAACTTCCGTGAAGGGTGACACTTGGGACTCCTTTGGATTGAAACTATAGTGCATGCACACGCAAGCATCTTACCTAAGAAACAGCCCAATATTAGCAAACATTTTGCTATGATCGTACCTACTATTATGTATCATTCAAAGGTAATTTATTTCCTATATAAAGGTCTTCCCTCAAGTCAACTCTCAATAATAATAATAATATTATTAATAAAAATAATAATAATAATAGTAATATAATAATAATAATAATAATATTAATAATAATGACGATGTTTAGTCGAGTTTTGAAATATGTTCAATCCGGTCGATGATATTTTTGCGCTGTTACAGTTTTTCGAATTATACTATAACTACAATTAAATCGACAGTGAAGCTTGGTGGTTATCTGATTATTTTGTAAGAAGGAAGTCCAACAGAGAGGTGAATGCTACACCCAATGAAACGTATCCATTTTTCGAAAAGTAAGCGATTATGAAATTATAGAATGTTCGTAGGTGTCACGAAAATGCCATGATTTTAACGTGAATTGTTAAAATAACAAAAGTCAAGAAATACTATGAGTGTGAAACAATAACTCTAGTAAAACATTATACGTAAATTTGGTGTCAGGGTAGGTAAATACTATAGAAAATAGTAACTAACACAGTTTTAAAAATAGTAAAACTAGTTATATGATAATATTTTAAACGTACTACATGCAATTTGGTCGTATGGTCATATGGTCGTATGGTCGTATGGTCATATGACAGCATTTCGTGAGTGGATTTAGTGTAAATGTGTATGTAAGTGTAATGTTTGAATGATAAACGTAACAAAAAACATTCTTGCCATTTTTTATAATTCGAAAAAAGGAACTGGAGGCTCCTATGACGTAATTAAATTCCGTACCCATTAATCTAACAAAAATTGTACATAGGCAAATATAACTTCATATTAATAATTACACATTTTGTGAGTTATAAAAATGATCAAAATATTTCGAGTAGATATTTTCAAGAAAACTAATCATTATGGCATACAACTCTGCACCTTTGCTTCGTATTCGATGTACTGTAAAATAAAATAGTAGCTAATGTGACTTCGTGCATCACAATTTTCAAAAGCTGAGCATAGATCTAGACTCGTGGTCTAGATTTGAAGCACCTCAGCATGAAAATAGCCAAGCTTGCCTCTATGCCCATAACTGTGGACTTGTCAATGAAAATTTCACTTTTCAATTTCAAATATGTATTCTAGATGAATGTTTGGTGTTGTCAAAATTCAGTTGAACACTTGCCCGGTGTTGCGTGCGTTCATTTGATCCGTGCGTTCCTTTGAACAGTCTCAACTGAACAAACTCAAATTTAACAACACCCGAAATTTATTTTAACGTTCATAAAGAGCTTGTAGGAGATTTTTCAGCCAAAAGCCAAAACCGTCGGACGTCTAATAACATATACTTTGCGACAGTTAGCTGATTTCCTTTTCGTTTGCCACAAGTACTTGCCAGGGATCTCGATTAATAAATCTGAACCTAAACCTACGTTACGTCTCAGAACGACTGCGGAAAGGAGAATTGAAATGCTCCAATTCGATTGATAAGCTACACTAGTAACATGGTTGGTAGACGTATGCAGCACAACACATACCATTTTGCAGCGGTTTTGGTTTCGGAGGCTGAATCAACATCTCTTAACTGGACCAGGCTCTTTGCTCTCTCGCCTACCTGTGATAGCGAATCAGTATACGCGAAAAATTACCCGCAAAAAACTACACAAAAAGCAAAAAAAAAAAAATACATAGGTATATATTACCCGAATTACATACACTAAAATATTGCGAAAAACAAATTTGTTTTTGAAAACATTTCTTAACGTTCTGTTTAAATTTAATTTAGAAACAAAACTATTCTTCTCGTAATCCGAATTAATAAGTTTAATGTTAGGCGTATAAATAAATGAGTATTAAATTCGAGCAATCTGTGCTAGTACGTTGCCCGCGAGCTCCCATGCCCTCGAAGAACGGGCAAACAAAATGTGCCCGTCTCGTTAGGAGCAAGTAGGTTTAGGGGAAGACCAACAAGGCTCTTAGATGCTGGTAACTAGTCCTACTCGAACCTGCATGTTTCTTTCTTCATGGTAGCTTGCGGGTACACTACATGTCACTGTCAACTTGGTTTTAAGTTGCTTGCACTGCTTAGCGCTTAGCATTTTTAGCATTTCTAGCATTCTAAGTGCATTTACAGTAAACAAGAAAATCATGTTGTGTGATCGTATTTAAAAATAGATCTTAGAATTTTGGCCGTGCATCAGAATAGATAAGAATAGGTACAAACAAGAATGATAGAATATATTTGTCAAAGTCTTTTTGTTTGATCAAAATAAAATGGCAGCGATAAATTTGCAGCGATAAATATTCATATGTGCCATTTAATTCGTGATGTAAACCTTTGAGCCATTTTCACACTTTCTTTCCAATAACTATTAATTTGCATTGTAGGTAGTGTAAAAGCTCTATAATTATCAATGTTTCTAAATATTATACCTACGTATACTTACAACATCTCATATACTTATTAAGAAAAGCTTTAGAAGGCTGAATATTATAAGCATCGTAAGGTTTTATAAATGTATATAATAATATAAAGTGCATGTGTTGTCATTGTTCAGACCGTATTAATCTTCCGAACACAAAATATGGCCGTTTCTTTACGATTGCTTACAGAAAACAAGTAAAATGTTGCAAAAAAATGTGTTTTGTTTGTTTCTTTTAAGCCTGTACTACCAAGTTGCTCAAATGACGTAGAATGATCAATTGTTCGTTCGCAATCATAATGTTAGACTTCTGTCTAGGCTAGCCACGGTATTACGCTCTGTTTGCACATACCTAGCACATCTGTACCCACCCCCAGTGGAGGAAGATGTGATTTCAAATGGAGACAAACAGGTTTCATTTAATTTCATGGTCGCTACAAATACTTGCATTTTCCACATTGGTTGTGTTGAATTAAATATATTATTTTTTTTGTAGGGAGAATATTCAAAAGCCCAGTTTTTTCAAAGGTTTAACAACTGAAATCACTGAATTATGCGATAATATATTGTTATTAGTGAGGTTATAAATGCCTACGTCGCCCTTAGGCCTAGCCTAGTGAACAAGTACCTACGTTATGTGTTCGTTAAATATACACGAGCTCTATTATTATTACTTATTTATATTATTATTACAAAATTGTAATTATTATGATTATTTTATGATTATTATTATTATTATTATTACAAATATTATTATTATTATTATTATTATTATTATTATTATTATTATTGCTATCATCATTATCATTCATATGATTGTCATAATCATCATTCGGTATCAGTATAACTAGCACTTAAAAACCACGATGCACAATGTCATTAAATGTAGTCGTATGATGTCGTACTAATTATTGTAGAAGGCATCAACGTTACATGTTTTGTAATCTGTCTTTAAAAATAAATAAAAAAAAAAAAAACTAAAAAGCATTCTTGAAATATAATTAATCAAGTAAAAAACGTATTTCGATTTTTAGGGCGATTGTTCGTGTGCTTAACAAATTACAGAGGCTAATAAAAACCAACGTTGGGCTCTTATCCTTTCACTTCAATTACTATATAAGAGTATACCTATACCTAAGAAAAAATGTGTTTACATTTTTAGTGAAACATGTAGCTAACGTTTCTTTCGACTTGTGTAAATAAAAATTTAGTATGTACTGAAATTGGGTGACATCGAACAAATAATTACCCATTTCGTTCCCAACTATTGGTATTCCTTCTCCCTAGCTCCTGCAATACTCATTACAGATTGATTTTAACTAATCAATCCAGTTCCAAATTTTTCTGCCACACTTTTAGCGTCCCATTTTTTAGAAGTCTCAAAAGATCTAAGATAGTTTGTTAGTTTCTTACTTGTTAGTGTTTCTATATTTTAGGCGCTGCTCTACCATAATAAGCAATCTGAAATCGGTAACACATATAGTTGTGATACTCGTGTATGCATATTATGAAAACTGTGTATTTTAAACTTTTAGTAATTATATAGTTATAAACACGATATTCAGCTTTGTCTTGCAACGAGCAATGGCAACGTCACCCATTTTTGTAGGTAGCTTTTGTGGTTGCAACAGTGCATGATGGGCGCCATGAGAGTAAAAGATAGACCATGGGAAGTCAGTTTATTATTCAAGTAATATCAGACATTGTATTACTCTAACGAGTCTGTTACAGGCTGGGAGATCGCTCTAATGTTTTATGGTCGGGGTTTACTTAATAGTGAGTTGGGATTTAGTTCGTATTTGCCAACTGATGCGTCGGTTGCTAGCTCGATATTTTTGGAGTGGACCAAGCAAGCTGGAGACAGTTTGCTTGGAGCCGGCACAGTGTGACTAGAACATACAGCGTAGAAGTGGTTGGAATACGGTGCGCTATGTTCGGCAAGTCAAACATCAACACTCTCTAAGCACAAGCAAGAACGAAGCCACTCGTAGTTGACTGAAAAGCGGTATTGCCGCAAACAAGGTAATGTCACAACGCAGTTAGCGTCGAAGTAAACAGTTTATTGTTTTAGTTAGTCTTATCAATTTCGTAAGAACATTCATTTATTTTTTTTGCCTTAAAATGCGGTGTAAGGGTTATCATTTTTTCTCGGTACTGACGAATATTTTTTGCGAGTTTGGATGCTGTGTGGGCAGATCAAAATACCCACCGACATTTAAGATACTAAGGTGAAAAGTTTGTGGTCTTCGGCAACTGTATGCAGTAATCGATCTTACATTTTCAAAGGGAAACTTGTTTTTTTTTCGCTATATAGCGAGTGTACCTACAACGTGCTGTTCATATGGCATCATAATGAAATTGCCCCATGAATTTGCTGTGTCTGGTTTTTGTTCACGAAGCGGGCTTGATCTTTGTAGTGCAATGTATATCTCCCTATTGTATCTTTCTTTATGGTAAATTTATTTATCGGCAAATATTGTATAAAAGTAAGACATTGATTCTGTTATACGATAACTGCAATGTGATGATATTTCTTCCCGCCTGTCTTGATATGGAAGTATCAGAGCACATGCAAATAAGTTCGTGGTATTATTTAAAAAAAAAAAAAGTTCACGCCTTCATCCACAACCTGCCTTTTCAGCCTCCGACAAGTAAATCGATACGGGCAGCGTTTTCTCACATCTACACATCGTTGAGATAATAATGAATATTGCAACAAAGTATGCACCTAGCAAAACGATCAGAAAATGCATCTACACTGCCATGTTCAAATGAATTTACACACATATCAAAAGACGTCTAGATTTTTGCTCAAGTGTCCGGCAAATTCCGATTGTTTATTAGTATATTCATGAAGTACCTACCATCCCTTTATTTTGTTGGTGTTGTTATTCTGTTTAACACTGTAGGTTTGGCCTATATGGAATTATTATGATTTGTTGATGAGTAACAACAGTTTATTCTCTCGGTCAATCTTCTCTGGCGAAATGTGACAAGTAGATTTCCCCCCAAAAACTACACTAAAAGTAGCATAAAGAGACATTCCTCATTGGAAATGCTAGCTTCCATGTAAAGCGTAGCGTTTTTTTCTCATAGAATTTTCTTGAGAGTTGAAAACCCTAGTGACGAATTCACACCTCGGATAGCTAAGGGATAAGCGATGGCAGTGGCCGTGTGCGCGAAGAAAAAGAACGAAACGAAGGAAAGAAGGATATGTGTAATAGTATTGGGCATGTGGGTACGGAAGGGGTTAATATGATTGGGAATAGGCGCGGGCCACGGTGCGGGGGCAGCGGAACAGTGTGGAGTGAGAGGTAATATAGAAAACGGTTGAGAAAATTGATTCGTTGATGGAGAAGTGCAGGCCAGCATAGCTTGCTACCGTACTTGAGAATTGGAAAATATAGAAAATTGTCCCGTTCTAGGTATACCTAGCATACTACCCTCGATATGGGTTGGAGAAGTAGTGTTGCTAGAGGGTGGTGGGGAAGGGTGGAGACTCTTTTTGCAATAAGGGGCCCATATTTCTGAAGGAATGGTCTTGAATTCTCGGTGGAACATTTCAGTTGAAAAAAGTCTTAAACGTTTGCTGGTTCTTGAATCTCTAAATCTTTGGATTGTGATTAGTAACTCCTCCCTGATCTAATAAAAATCACAGATAGGGTAGAACAAAACCTCTTATTTAAGACGTATCGGTAAGTGCACAATTACGGAAGGTGCCATTAGCTATTTAATCATATTTTCCAAGCCACTTCAAAATGCCAATCAAATCTCAAGAAATCTACATCAGATTTGATGTAGTCCTGAGAGGAAGCGTGGTTGCCCAATAGGGGCAAGGGGCAACCAACGGTAAAATCTATGTAGCATATCTTTGAAGAATACTTTCGACTCAGATACCAATAATTAATTTTAATTGAACATAAGAAAAATAAATGCACAATTAGTTCATCATTCTAGTATTCGACGTGGTAGGCTAGAGAGCAAACGCGAGACCCACCATTTTCGAACACGAGGTTGCGCAGAACAGCCTGAGCGGCTGTTACGGCTCTATAGCCAGAAAGGAGATAGAGCCAGTGCCTTTTGATGGCAAGGGAACACAGGCGCCGCCTTTCTTTAGAATGGGCGGGACATTTAATACGATTTATGATCATGTTCAAAGTAACTCTATCTAGTGTTGAAAATCTCTACCATATTACAGTGGCCATTTCGATGCTATGATTGGTGGAAATGTATACTGCTTTTATTCGTTATCATTTGGTCCAGCATGGTCCAAAGATTAATTTAATTTAGTTTTGTATGTTATTTATTTAAAAACTGGTAATTTAATAGCAATTCTCTGTTTAACTTGGTTTCCCGTGATGTTTTGGCACGCGTTGTGTCGTGCACTAGCATAGTCGCCACTTGAAACCTGGCACCTCCACCAAGTAGCATACGAAATGTGACGAATTGTCGTTAATTATTTCTTAAGAGATTCAAATTTTGTTCTCCAGGAGTGAAAAGTAACTTAATGGTAGATTAGGCACGTCGGAAAGTGGTGGTAAAGTGAGTCAATGGGCATGTTGCCTTAAAAAAAAGGACGTAGCCTCATTTTCTTTACTACTCAATAGTGATTTACCATTTCATCTTGTCTGCTACTCCGCAACAGTTTTCCCGAGAACCAAGGGCCCATTTCGTCAGTTCTAGTGGAACCATTTCTTCAGAAATTGGACATCATTCCTATTCCTTATCTGCCACCCGTGACAGCTATACGAAAATGCACCCGGCAACGGTCGATAAAAAAAAAGAGGGGATGGGGGAAGCACAAATTAACAGTACCATAACATGAAACTTCTTAAGGTCCTTTATTGGACCCGAAAACCACAAGTATCTTCATAAAGATAGTGTTTAGATAACAACATCACCACTAAAACCGTAGGTGCTAATATGGCCATTAAAGTCTCCAACAGATCATAAAGTGCTATCCAGTAAATATTTTTCTTGCTGCAGCAAAGCAGTAAATAAATAAGGTCTAATAGCCAAAGTGTTCTTTGTCACTAAAACAAAAATGTATATACTGATTTGTTTATTTTCAGCTATTATAGATAAGAACGAGGTTGTAATTCCTGACTGAAAAATCAGAAGTAGTTACCAATCTGATGCCGTGCCATTCCATATTCAATCAAAGAAATCACGCCGTTAGATATCGTAAAATCGAAAGAAAGCATCCCACAAATTACACGAATTGCTTAATGGATGGATGGATATCTTTTCTTATGGTTCATAAAAATAAGCCTACCTCTTTACCATCCAACAAAGTTTGTTTATCTTAATGTTCATAAATCAAACGAATTGAAATTTGGGCGTGAAAAGTGTAAGCATACGAGGGATATTAATTTAACGGCATAATAAATGGCAGTGCTTTGCAAAGGCATTTCACGAAGAATTTATTTATGGATGTTTTTTTAATGTTTACAGCAGGAAGTGGAGGTCGCGTTACTGGCAAACTTTATGAGATATTAAAATTATTTCACGACTTTTGGACTCCACAGCTTACGTTGAAAATAGCCATCATGTTCTAGGAGAAAAATCATCACATGCCACCATGATTGAATTTGATAAATACACCTTGCAATGATAATATCCTCGTGATTTTAAAATCAATATCTTTAAAAATAGCAAGTTGTTGAGACACTCTGTGAAAAAGATGCACCTATACTTGATCGCCAACCCAATCTTTTTTTTAAGTCAGGTTATCTTTATAATTTTCTTTGAATGCGTGTATAGAGAGAAACTAGATTCGATGATTTTGTGCTAGTGAGTGTGATGTGTATACGGCAGACATGCTGGGTGGCTGGCAGAGAGGGTAAGCCGATGAGGGTGGTTAACCCGCTTCTAGCGCATCTGGTGGCTGTCGACCGCGTTGTGCGTCGTTCACCGGGTTGGCGGTTGCCCCGGGAGATGGCTAGCGCAATGTACACCAAGTGTACGCTATTCAATACAGAGAGCGTAGCATTTCACTTGCCACTACGTCACTCTCCTAGAACTGCATCGTCGCTAGTTGGAAACCAATTTTATCGCCCAAATACGTTATTTATTACACGTAATGATCGAAACAAGTGATATGCAGTTGAAAAATATATGGTTTAACCAGCGAAAAATTTGCCAATATGTTTATGTCGCTGTTTTTTAAAATCATACAAGAAAACAAGCATGCTTGGAGTCAGCTGCAGAGGCTAACAAGACTTTACCAAGATGCACTAGGTAAAAGCTGAATTCCTGAATGTGACAGAAATAAAAGAATAATCATGCTAATTCCACGTTTTATGTTTTATGTGTCTTCAATTTTTTTTAAGATTCTAAGGCCCCTAATTATCTACTTACACAATCATCCCACGATACTGAAAGGGAATTAAAAATACTGAAATAGTTCGATACGTAGTTAATACCTATATACAATCTAGCGCTGCCAAGGTTCGTTCGATTGGTACTGCAATCAAATGTCGTAAATTGGTAAAAAAATTAATAATAACATTATTATAATGGAACAAGTATCAATATATTCCGCTTAATGAAAATGTTTTTCAAGTTTTAATGCATCATTCCACGGTTTTAGCTGTTCCCATTTTATACCATGCCATACCACTGGACTACCAGCCACTGCAACTGGACCGTTTCCAACTTTTGCATATCCACATGGACTTCCGCCAAAATCCATCGAAAGCCCAAAGTGCACTGCAATTCTAAGCTGGAGAATCTCGAATACGTAAATTTTCTTTGGAAACTCGCTTTAAGAAGTTCTATTTGTATAAATTACCATAAATGTCCTATCTATTTTTTCTGTTAAGATTTGTTTCCCCAAGTAGCATCGCGAAAGTCTTAACTACGTCGTTTAAGAACTTTTGGTTTCCAATTGGCAATTGCTTTTCTAATTCAAACGAAACAGTTCTGAAAGTCATTGTTACGTGATCTGGATAGTGGATATTCTGATGGAGCCTCCTTGCAAACTAAGATTGTCGACTGCTTGCATCAAGCTTGTAACGATCCAGGGCCCAGGGCCTTCCAGGGCCCAGAGTCTTCCAGGGCCCAGAGTCTTCCAGGGCCCAGAGTCTTCCAGGGCCCAGAGTCTTCCAGGGCCCTGACCAGGCCCATAGGTCACTATTAAGCCTTTCATGCCTTAACAAAATTTACCGCAATAGTTTATAGTAACATCGAACTAGTGATATGCGATACGTTTTTAGTTCAAATATTCCCGCGTTGGAAGGAATTGAACATTTGAAATATTATTAAATCGATGGTTCAAATCTTATGGTAGGTATGGTGGATATCAAATCTGATATATTGTACTGACTCAATAGCCAATTTAATAAATGCATGTAATAACTATAAAATAATAGCAAGATAATAATCAAATTAAGAGTTATTTATAATGATTTTGTGCAATGTAAATAAGAGTTAGTTTAAATTGTTTTACACTAGGGTTTTAAACCTTTGTACCTTGATCAGTTTTCCTTCTGAATTTCAAATGTTATCCATTTTGCAATTCTTGAAGTTCTTGAAGTTCTTGCAGTTCTCAGCGTCACTTACTCACACTTAAAAAAAAACTGTGGTTGATTCCTTACAGAAAGAACGTTCAAAATTGACGTCTTTCCTCCCAAAGTAATACTCGCAAACTGAGCAAAGAAGGGTTGCGTAGACTTTCACGTAATCTGACCAAGAATTTAACTTACATTGTCCCACAACTTTCTAGTTTATTGCGTCGTTGAGGTATGAGAAGTGTTTCTTAAATCATTTGGAACACTATCGAGGATCCGATACATTGTGTACCAACTTTCGGAAAAAGGATTGTCCGACGTTAATTCTTTGTCAACTTAAGAAAGTTAAAATTTGGTAAAGGATGTCGTAAACGTGGGTACGAGTTTGATTGTTCGTGCAGTCTTTGCGGGCTTGAGTAGTATAAACAGACGACTTGCAAAGAAGGAAAGAGTTCAAATAAACTGGACGGTAGTCTGCAGGTGAGGATTGCATCGGATTGGAATACATCATAAAAGCAACAGGCAATAAAATAATGGAAACAAACAATCATTTATTGATGGAACTTATCAATTCTCTCTGATATTTAGTAAACTCTAGATCTGTGACACTTTTGTGTCAAGATTTATGCGTCGGGATTTTAAATTCAGCTCATTTTCGACCAAATACATCTCAGGCTTTGATCTCTTAACAACTGAGTACTTTTCAAACTAAACTGAGCTTCAACAGAGACATTTTTGCGAATGTTTACAAAAATCAACCAAATCAAATATCATCAAAGTAAGTGTACGTGTAGGGTGGGATAATGGTCTCATCGAGAATTGTCCCAAAGTTCGTAGGTTTAATTGAAAACAACTTTCAATCCAAATATTTCTTGGGGCTTGCGCTTGAAAATCCCCCGCAGCGTAATTTTCAATTGAAAGCCCAAAATGTATCTTTGTATGGGGGATGGGGGGATCAGTTAACCTCGTTTACGCCCGAAAATCATGGCTTATGCACTACGTCATCAATTGTACGGTAGAAATGAAAAATTGTCAGTGAACGAATGATGGTTTTGTCAATCAATGCTTGTGAGGCTAAAGTTACCTGAAAGTTTCAACATTTCATTCAAAACTACGCAGGCTTTTTTTGCACAGAGTGAGGTTAGCGGCCAAGAAAAACTTGATGGGAGCAATCACGCTTAATGATGAGCGTATCGAGAGAAATGCTGATTATTTAAAAATAGTGCGACACACCTAATTTAATAATAATAATACAAATTTGTATTCTGGAACAACACATAAGAAAATGAGTAAAGCTTGTTGCAAGGTAGAGCATTTTGAAATACAGATATTTAAACACTGACTGTAAAAAATACATGAAGTTATTGTGGTAAATTTATTGCTTAAAATTAAGTCAAAATGTTCACACAATAATAGTTCACTGATAGTCACTGATATTCACTGATTTTCACTAATATTGACTAATATTCACTAATATTTTTACCAATTTCTGATACGTGGACAAGAATTGGATATTTAACTTTTGGCATTTATTGATACTGTCTTTAAGCCCCAATGAACGAGGAGCTTGATGACTTTGAAGTGGTTTTTTCTTGCGTGTCGTAATATAATTGTGTAAATCATCAGTGCTTTGCAAAGGCTTCTTTGGGATGAGAGTATCTTCTGGCAGTCTTCTCGTGATGCAACCTCGCAATATAATCTATGTGTTTTAAAACGTTTTATTACAGCCAATAAGTTAGGTCCTAAAACCGCTTAAAATACTTCCAAAATTCTTCAATAACCGTCGTACAAACTAGCATAAAAAGAAACCTTCAAAACAAATGTACCTACCTTCAAAGTCAAAAACTTTGCTTGGCAAATTGACAGCATGGTTTGCATTAAAAGACCATGCCCAAATAATCGGAGCCAGAAAGTTTGAAATCCATCAAAAGATTGCACTATATTTGGACAAAATTCATAAATATTTGCTGTTTAAATTTGACCCATTTCAAACATTTGCAGAAAACGCAGCGCAAAAGTAAAAAGATTTCCAATACCTTCCGCAAATTTGATAAATGTATATCTAATCAACCGTGCCAAATAAGGGAGACCAAATTCTTAGTTCGTAACGACAAATACACTATATACCTTCCCTTATTGTTTCTATCCTGGTACCCTACCGATTACCCTGAAACCTAACCGAGGTCACATGGTTTTAGGTATAGTGACACCCTTTACAGCTGAAGACA
The DNA here is from genome assembly GCA_947568835.1 of Protonemura montana. Lineage (NCBI taxonomy): Eukaryota > Metazoa > Arthropoda > Insecta > Plecoptera > Nemouridae > Protonemura > Protonemura montana. The sequence continues at coordinate 3,159,140 of OX387604.1, read as the reverse complement.
CAACGAACTACGTCACTTTACGGTTTCCCGCCAATAAATCCCTGACCTAGGAGTCTAGGCCAGTAAAGAAGGATGTCGTTACCATTTGATTTCACCATGATTTCACTCGAACGCATAAAGACCACGTGGAGCTTTATAGGCTATCAACTTGCGTAGAATGCGAATAAAAATGAATAGACTCGTATGCGCACCCCGCTCATACAGCCTCTTCTGTCTCTAGCAATAAGTAAGTACGTACCTACATCGCCGCATCGCTGTTGAGGGTGGGATGGGAATGGGGAAGAGGAATAGGGACAAAGACACCATACAACATTTCAAACTTTTATGAGTGGAATTAATTAGTGTTTTCTTCTTGGGTTCTTGTAACGATTATCTTTAGGTAACAATTATTTGAAATTAGCCGGCGATTTCTTTTTTAATTAAATTTTAATAACCTAAATTGAATAATATAACAATAAAGTAATAAATATGAATAATTTGAAATCTAATTTTTCTTTGCTTTCTTGGAAAACTGTTTGTGACTCCGCGATTTGTGTGGGGTTTGTTTCGTTGTTTTCTATAGACTCGCACCCTATGTTAAATTTTCCAGTTGCTATCTAGGAAAATATGGTGATTATTACACAGAAAATAACTGTGCAGGATAGGAAATTAACTATCAATACTTAAGGAAAATTTGGATTACAAAGAAACGATACTTATTTGATCTCGAGAATTAACCTTTTATTTTTGTGAAAAGTACAATTTTCCAAATCTTCCTATTAATTAATAGTTAAAACCAATGTGGGGATAGGTCATTTCTTATTTTAAACGTGTTTTTTTAATCAGTTAAAACCTTAATGTAAATGCTTTTTTGCAAAGATTACAAAATAGCAATTCCAACGCATTTTCCAAGATAGCGGCCGGAAAAATGGTCAGAAAATTGGTTTTTTAAGTCACGATCTCTCTTCAAGACAACTTCATCGTATAGTTGTATAAATATAATATATGTCCATGCATTTTAGTATCCAGTTTTGTACACCCACCTGCATTCTAAAACCTCAATTGTGACAATATGAAAAAATTACAAATCTAGTTATTTTCTCAAAGGTAAATTATAAAATTAAAGTACATTGCTAATATATTATATAGCTGGCTATAAGATATATATATACATATTAAAAGCCAGCAATCGCTACTGTTGACTAACATTTTACATCAATTTTATTCTAAATAAATGTCATAGGACATAGGACTGTGCGAACATTTCTACGTTCATGTTCGAATTTCTCCATTAAACTATGGAGCCCCAGGGTGGGCGGGGGGTTTACCTCCCCCTTCCTGCCATTAGGTTCTGCCACATTTAACAATCTAGCAGGCGCCAAGCCAGTATAAATATTTTTTGATATTTCCATTTTACAAAAATGATGTGCTCTATACGATGGTTCCACCCCTACAGAACTCGTTGTTACTCTCACTCGACCAAATAGACCTTCTCTCCTCTTCTCTCCACTCCTCTCCACTCCTCTCCACTCCTCTCCTCTCCTCTCCAATGCTCTCTTCACGGTTTTCTCCGCACTTGAAATAATCACCGATTTCGTTCCTGAATTTCTTACTTGCAAATATCTCGTTATCGTTTCGTCTGTAAGAAATGTTCGACTTTTTCGACAGTAATATTTTCTAACAAAAAAATGTTTAAATATTACTGTTTCTTTAAAATTTTGATACCAAGGACCGACTAGTGTTTAATTTTTCGTCCTCAAAATCCAATCACGTCGATTTTTAATTGATTACATTACTTAAAAATTTATAGTTAACCTTATACTTGTAGTGAATCCATTTGTCAAAGAGAAGTGCCGCAATCTTGATCAGCTACAACCTTTGAACAGCTTTCCCGGTTGCGTGTCGGCCGGTTTTCCATGATTTTCGTGATATTCGGCTGTTCTAGCATAATTTTCGAAGAAACTTGAGAACTAATGCCCCCCCCCCCCCCCCCCCCCCCCCCCCCCCTCCCCTTCCCGCCTAAGTCCAGGATCACTTTCGCAAGGTGTGGTATGTCCTGTTTACATCTTTAAGAACAAAAGAAACATCGTCAAACAACAACTATATAACAACAATATGAATAAATGCCATTGATTCAAAATTCTAAAAATAGGCATTGTAGTTGTCGGAAAGGGAAGAGGGACGCTCCGTGATATTTGATGGACTACACATGATATTTGGGTGGTGTTGGGCTAGGTTTATTAGGAATGTTCTTCTGCCATTCTGAAAAGAACACTCATCCTGGTAATATGATGTTTAGTTTTGCGTGGATTCACAGTACAATATTATGCAATGGCCCAAATAATCAAACCATTTATATTCTTTGGTGGCGTCACGATATAAAGGTATCATGGCTTCATTACGTCGCTTTGAAATCAACTTACTTCAGACATAACGTTTGTCAAACTGCTTGAAGGTACCCTCTTAATGTCATCCTTACGATTGTATAAAAACGTCACAAGATTGAGGTAGAAAAAAAAAACCAGAAGGCCTTCAATAAATGACACCACTTCATACTAGCGTGAGGGAACCTTGCCTCAGGCGCCAGGTAAAACGGTATTTATGGTCTAAAATCACAGTAAACTCACTTGATTTATGTGTTGTGAACCTCTTATCTAATTTTATTGAAAGTTCAAACAATTTCCGAATGGTTGATTAAAGTTCAAAAATATTTTTAATGCAGTCGCTCTTGAAGATCCTAACGATATGATGTGTGTACTTTTTTGGGCAATATCGCAGGTAATATGAGTTGAGTTGTAAGGTAAAGTTGCTGGCGAAAGGCTTCTTTCACAAGTTGAGCGAGTTTCTAGTGTAGCCTTGACAGAGTTTATCTTTGAAAATGCTGCAGCGTTATCGCAAGTGGCGCGATATTTGGGAGGGATTTCGGCGGGTGTGGGACATGGGTATTGCCGAAATGTCATCGAACAGATACCATGTGAAATAATCCCCTCCTGGGAGCCGCGCGGAGAGCGAAATCCAGGATACCGCATCCTGTGGGAGGCGGTAGGGGGGGGGGGGGGGGGGGGGGGGGGGGGGGGGTAGAGAAGCAGAGAGAGAAATACGAATTTCTTACTGGAAACGTTCTGTTCAAATCGGCAAAAATCGAACTGGTAACTTGGTTCGAACTGGCAAAAATGAACTAATAAACATTGGTAAATAACTCGATTTTGAAATATGTATTTTTAATGTTATGATTTGCTATGCGGGGTCAATAACATGTCAGGCTAGGAATCAGTAGCGTCTCCAAACTTTAACCGAGTTACTATACACATATATTATCGAAATGTAATTATAGAACACCCGGTGCTTTCGTGGGGGAAAAGTAAATTCTGAAAGTCCCCTATTTATAAAAATCTATTTACCTACTTCCGAATGGGAGGAGGGTCTCTTAGAGAGGTGGAAACGGTAAGCGGGCATCGCTAGATGCTTGAGACCTCTTTGCTGAGTCTGGATGCTGCGAAGGAGCAAGATAGAAGAAGGAGCAGAGGGGTCGCATTCTGCCGAGATGAAACATACATGTTACTGCATTGCGCGTGGTGTGACGATAGATTTAAACCTATTTTTTGGGGTTCGTACTATTTACAGATTTTTTTCCCCGCCTTTGCTTTCCCCACGGGGGAAAAGTAGAATATTTGTATGCAGAGAATGGTCAGCAATCGCCATACCTTACTGTTTGGAACAAAGCTACTTTCAACGAAAGAAAATACGAAAGACTCTTCTTTCGTTGAATACATATTAGACGATTAAAGCGTGGGTGTCACTGATATATAATAAATTATTTATCAAATCACAGAGTAGATGATATATAAGATGATCCAGTTTACAACAAAAATCTGTTGGATCCTACTGCGGATAGACGAGAGTCATGTAGCCTATCGCAAGGTTCAATTTTTTATTCAAAAGGATATGGCTATAAGTTGGTATTCTACATTTTATTCAAACAAGCAACCACAAAGAGAAGTCATGCCAGCAATAGTCGTTCCATTTTATTCTCAACAGCTTTATCGAATGGATTTACCTATCCAACAGTAATTCCACATGATCAAATGATCTCTTCACTCCCATTACAATAAAGCATACTGCCTTCAGTAGCACTGTGTGTTCATTAGTGAATTGTTTTCCTGCTTAAATTCCAGCCCACAAAGTCGATGCTGTTCGTTAATTTCAAATTCTTACATGTTTATGAAGCATTTGGGATTAAGGCATGGCGAACCAATCCCATTATCTTCTCTGAGAAATAACGTTGCAACCAAGCTGAAGAATTATTATCCTTGTCCCAACAGGCAACCACTCCTTCCACCTAACTTTATAAAAGGTTTGAACATTGGAAAGTGAGCCTTATAGGAGGCATTAATTGTTATTTACCTACCGTGTTGTTGAGACTTGCTCGTAAGGACTCCAGAACTTAGTTAAGAAAGATCCACCTGCAAACTGATTGATTACGCTAAGTCTTATTGGCTATCCTCAGAGAACCGGTTTCAATCTCATTATAAGCAGAACTGAGATATTTTTTTTTTCAAAATGGAGCTCGTTTCATATGTGTTAAATGTTTAATTTGATACAAGCCGTTTCATATTGACTTGCTTATAGGATAACGATATAGGTACATACTATTGAATCACTTTCTACCGTATATGCATAGTACGAGAAGAAGCTACAATGGTGACAATAATGTGCATTATCTACTGAGTTTATCCTCCTTTAACTATTTTGTTGTATGGACAGCAGAGAAGTAACATCACACTAACATTTATTTGCAGATGGACACAACAGTGCAACTCGTTTTGAGAATAAGTCCTGTATAGTTATTCAAGAGCTTCTGAACCATGACCAAAAAGTGTAAAACCTTAAGCCCATACTTGCCTTGAGTTAAACAATTAAGCATGGGTTAAAAAAGTTTTGGAGCATATTTAAGTGGGCTGTTCAGAGCTTGTTACCGGCGCTTGTTCTCGAAACGAAATCCAGTGTAGTTGTTGAAATCAATAAATTGATGGTGCGCCATTTTTGTTGAAGGTGTCGTATTGCTATCTGTGTAATTGCAATAATTCCCGTTCTACGGACAGCAATTCTATAGCTCTCTACGTGCAAGCAGACACACAAAGAGTTGCAAGTTTTGCAATAAACATAAAACAACGGAGAGCTTCTATGCAGGGAAGCAAGTCCCGAAGGCAAAGTTGAAATCCTACACAGTTATTGCATGCATAAATAAGTTGACTCAACAAATGCATTTACAGAGACATTTTTTTCCATTCAAGGTAATAAACAAATTGAAATATTTGCATGAAATAGACGCTAATAGGCTGCAAACTAGTATGAAGACTTCCAAGTCATCGATGTGCATATTAAACCACTACGTAAAGATATCTTTATGGCTTTTGGAATTGCTTGAAAAGCGATTTTTCCATTTAATGGTTGGCTACCTGTTCTTTTCGAGGCCTCAAAAATGTCTTACAAAAAACAAAGTGTTCTCTGCATTCTTTCCTTGTTTCTTATAATGGCACTGCCTTCGTTTGGACAAACAGAACCTAATTTTAACAGCGCGTTGATCTCTTCGCAAATAGTAATTATTTAATAGGAGAGAAACATTTTTATTTTAAGATTACAGAATGGAGAAGCAAGTCATCAGTCATCTAGTAAAGGATTTTTACTGAGTCTTGACTAAACACCATCAAACTTTCTTTCGTGAGTGCTTGAAGCGTACTGTTTAATTCTACTTTCTACCGCGCCAGTGAGGGGCGGCAGCAGCAGCAGCGTCGCATGGCAACAATGATGAATTGCTTTCTCCACCAAGATCCTTCCGCCGCCGACGCCGCGGCGTCAGCCGGCAGTTGCCATGGAAATGGCCAATAGGATTCGGAGGAATCTTAGAATAGGGCGGTAACCATAAAGACAATAAGTTTTAAACCTAAGAGTAGCATTTTTCTTTTCTTCTTTCTTCTTCATTTGGGAAAAAGATAGGTTCCCTTCTTTACCCCCCCCCCTACCCCACTCTTTTGAAGCGACTGCCATTGTTTTCAAGAAATTGGCTTTGTCTTATCATTTTATAGTATATTTCCATTGATTTCTTAAAACATTCTTGAAGATACATAGTAAACTTGACAGTTTGTGGGTATTATTCGAGAGAAATTATGTGTTCACGGTGAAGCTCACAATTTTCTTCTGTGTGGGCTTGTTTTCGATATTTGGCTGCTCGTATCCTAGAATGAGAGAGAAAAGATTAGAGTATGACATTTTAGTGTGATATATGGTAGAATACTGACGTTAGAGTGATCTATTTGAAAGTTTGCATGCGTGGTATATCGGTGCCGTGCAACTACAGAACGTATTTTGAAAATCATTTCCTCGTTAAATTATCCCCACCCTCTCCCCTCAGGGAATATGAAAAATTAGTTTCGCTAGAGCCTCGCTCCCTGAAGTGATGCCACTACTCGATCTTATATATATATATATATATGTATTCTAAATTGTTACATCTCTTACTTAGAAATAACGACTTTAAAAAAGTCAATATGAAACCAAATCAGGTAGCGAAAGATAGGTTCCACTTGAATTGCAGTTCTTCAAGGATATTATGTTTTTTCAATTACTTCCAAAGCTGACATACAACCATTTGGTTAGGTTACAAGACGATTACTGTGGCCAGCACAACAGCAATTCAACAGCAAGTCTACAGCAGGAAAGGGCCAGGTGCTGTCGTTCTGTCACCACGTCGCACAATCACAATTGCCATACAGCAGTCACTCACCCAACCTTTAGACGCGAAACTTGAAACGAATAGGCCCAAAACACGTCCCCTTTCCCGCCTGCTGCAGACTGCAACCAAAATATCTCCCATCCCTGAATCGAGTTCCAACGAATAACTTGCTTTTGCTCAATATTCTATTGCGACCTTCTTTTCTGAAGACGTTTAAAAGATCTGCAAAGGTTTGGAATGAACGAATGAAAAGTGCTTTCATTGGCTCGACGCGTGTGTCCATGGTTGTGCGTACGGTCATATTTTGCACCCCATCCTCTACACTAGAACAGAATGGAGTATTTGTTTGCCTTGGATATTTTTATGAATGCTTTTATGGGAGTAGGGGAATAAGATATCAGTCCAATCTAATATTTCTACACTTTCTTCTAACCATAATGCTACCCTAAATACCCTCGGAATGGATTGGTTAAATAATTTCTTCTACTAAATAATGGTTCTACATTATAAGCGTTTGAATGCAGCTTGTTTTTTCGGCGGCTAGTCTATTCTATCAACGGATACTTCGGTATTGTATCTAATTTCACACGCTATGGTTTAACTATAAGCACCTTCGAACATCCATCGAATATGGTAACATTATACGGTTGCGGGTTCAGCTCGAGAAACAATAGAGTCTGTTTATTAGAACCCATACTTCATGCTACTTTCAATGAAATGCTAATCAGCTAGCTACCTGTATAATTGAACAGGAATGATATTAACAAATACAACCCTTAAACTATGAAAAGGTTAACCATCCTTTTACCTGATCGCGGTTGTGAGCCGGTGACATTATAAGGTATCTGGTACTGTTAGGTTGCCGGTGACGAGTGCTGTTTTGCATTTCTGGGCATCTCTGTCTCTGGCCGCGACCACCACAGCGTCCGGTATTCGCCATGTCTTCTTCTTATCTCCAGATTGAAACCATGAGTTCTTAAAACAGATCAAATAAATTTGTTAACTTTTGACTAAAATTGACAAGTATAGTGACAGTTTAAATGAATGGACTCGCTGTAAGTGATGTGGAATAACTAAGTTATGTGCAAATCAGTTTTTGGTAAATTCAGTACAAAGAATGTGCCAGCATATCTTACACTTGACTGGCTCACTCGTAAAAGTCCGGTGAAAAAATGCTAACAACCAGAATTACTACAACAACCATTTTTACTACATGTCACATTGCGTTCGTCGAATTAGTCTTTCTTCAAGAATTCTTAAAGATTATTTATTCAAGCTATGCGGAATTTGGGCAGTATTCTTAAAATATTCATATCGTCCTAATAGAAAATTGTCATTTTCTTGGGACCTTAATTGCTGTTTTAATTTCCAATGTCTTAAATATTCTAAGCAAAGCAAGCTGCGTACAGAGGAAGTATGCTGCATTCTTATTTCTTCGCTTTTTGTAATTTCAGAACGTCACGTTTAGTTGTTTACTAAGTTTTAAGGGAGCAATAATAAATGATTTTCATAAAGCTCGTTTAATAACTGCAGAAAAGTAATTCCTGGCACGTACTTTCCAAACTAAATATTTGAAGTGCTTAGATGAAAAAAATAAAAAGCTCTTCTCTCTAAAATCTACTCTTATAACCAACGATAAACTTTCCGTCAAACTTGTTTCATATTCTTGGATATTGCTTTGAAAAAAGTTGGTATTAAAAATCGAGGGAATTTATTAGGAGCGATTATGAGGACGTCTGAGCCAAAAGATGAACTTTCAAATTGAACATTTACGTTAGATTCGTTCATTGTGTCTTCACCGAGTTGCTTGAACAAATCGAGGCTCCCCGGCACCAACACGGCATGTTCACCAACACGGCATGTTCACCAACACGGCATGTTCACCAACACGGCATGTTCACCAACACGGCATGTTCACCAACACGGCATGTTCACCAACACGGCATGTTCACCAACACGGCATGTTCACCAACACGTCATGTACACCAACACGGCATGTTCACCAACATGGCATGTTCACCAACACGGCATGTTCACCAACACGGCATGTTCACCAACACGGCATGTACACCAACACGGCATGTTCACCAACACGGCATGTTCACCAACACGGCATGTTCACCAACACGGCATGTTCACCAACACGGCATGTACACCAACACGGCATGTTCACCAACACGGCATGTACACCAACACGGCATGTTCACCAACACGGCATGTACACCAACACGGCATGTTCACCAACACGGCATGTTCACCAACACGGCATGTTCACCAACACGACATGTTCACCAACACGGCATGTTCACCAACACGGCATGTTCACCAACATGGCATGTTCACCAACATGGCATGTTCACCAACACGGCATGTACACCAACATGGCATGTTCACCAACACGGCATGTACACCAACATGGCATGTTCACCAACATGGCATGTTCACCAACACGGCATGTTCACCAACACGGCATGTACACCAACACGGAATGTTCACCAACACGATGATACACCAACTTGGTGCTCGAATGTTGGTAACGGTTGTGCCTTACAAACCCATGAAGTGTTGTTGGATCTACGAATATTGTTCAAATATTTAACAACTGCTAAAATAATGTTCACCTGTTCAAGTGGTTGATTTCCGAGATTCTTCCGTAATCTTTAGTTAATCTATATTTTTTTCAAATCTTTGAACACGGGATCTTCAAATTGTTTTTTCCTTTAGAAAAGTAAAACAAATGATTTGAATAAACGTCTTTAAGAACAAATCGGAAGAAGCTTGCCTGCAAGACTACTGAGTAAGTAAGGGACAAACCAGGATTGTAAGGGCGATTGAAATCTAGACACATATTTATGATTAAAAATGGAAACGATGACCTGTGATATGAATGAATTTTGTCTTGACTTTCGGTTATTATCGTGTGATGGATAATTTTTCGCATGTGACCATCTGAAAAGTAAATGTACTTGAATGTACAGGTACAGAGTTTACTCTTCACAATGTAGTTAAGTTTCTTAGATTGGAATCAATTGAGTGGGAGTCGGAGCTTACTTTACTAGTGGCTATTGAAGAAAATTGCTCGAAGAGGACAGACTTTGTGGAAACTTTCCTGAGCTTTAGCAACGAAGAAAATGTGAACATTAATTTGATAATAATGCGTATGTATAGTACAAGATAATGTGCTTGTGCTAAATTACTTCTTATCTTTACGTTGAGACGAAAATGAGCCTCTTTTGGGGCGAATCTTGAACAGAGAAACTTTGTGTGTATTCCCAGCCATTCTGTATTAGAAACCAGTTGGCAGAATTTTGTTACTTAAATAACCAACATAAATGTCGTAAAAGGGCCGAAAACGAAACTTATAAGAAACTTTATTAAGTTCTAATATTAAAACGAATTGACTTGAGACACTTTATTAATACGTGCAGCGAAGAAAATACTTTCTTTTATATACGTTACGTTTCCAAACACGTAGGCACAATTTTGAAACTTCACCAAATGAAAACAGAACTATAAAGAATCCTAGCTAAAACTCAGAGTGCGACAAATACTTTTTTCCTGCATTTTGAGGGTTCAAAACTGAAAAAAGGAATAATATTTGAAACGCAAAAGCCGTTATTAAAGCTTAAAATAGAATTTTAAACTCAAATTCCTCAGATATTATTTGAACCTTTAGCATATCATGATGTAAACATTAATATATCTATAATGTAATTATTATAAGACAATGTACATAGTAATATAAATGTTACTTATTTCTATATCACCTATATCACCTAAACACCATAAACGACGCTTATGGTGTACATTAATAGGGAACATTAATGAGCGTTTAGCATTGGGTTCGAGAGAGCCAGAGCGATGAAGTGTCAGATGGGGAGGGGGTTAAGTATCATCATCATGTAACAACATTCTATCACCCACTCCCTCTCCCCCACCTCCCTCACCACCCTCACAACCCCCATCTACTCCCATGCGCCATTCCAGTGGAAATGGCAGCTCATCAATGATGCTTGGATACCGTACGCACATATGGACAACATAACTGATTTCAATGCTTTTGCACACTCTTTAAGTGAAAAATAAAATCGAGGTTACAGCCAATACGAAAAAAAGTATGTCATATTTGTTAAAACATCTATGCTGATGGCTTATAAAAAAATATGACTCTTCTTCTTATACTTTATAGGACATATTGGAATTTTATGTCACTTTTGTGAGCCATTCTAAAATTTTACGGTTCTATATTCTTTACCAATGGAGCGATTTTATATACATTGATGCTCAGCCCTATGGCTTTGGCCGGTATAGACTGGTAGCATTTTCCTATGAATTCTGCGTGTATTCTGCATGTATTCTGCGTGTATTCTGTATAGCTATAGGTTCTGCTTCGGACCACTGGTTAACCTTAATTACCCAATAGCATGCATGCCCGCTAGCGTAAAGCATTTGCCGTCCCGAGTCCTCTCATGGTTCAGCAACAGCCAACAAAATAGAATGCCAAAATTGAACCTAACTCTTGGTAGAGCGGTAGGGCGCCACCCCATTGGCCAAAACGGCCAGTGCAGTGAAACAATGCATCGGGGGACAATTTGAAAATGAACCAACCGGCCGAAATAGCCACTCTAAAACAACGCAAAATGTCCATTGGGGTCGAAAATAACGATACAAACAACTCTTTTTCGTAGTTTCGACCTAAATGGCCATTCTGACACCCTATGTCAAATTTGCTTTGGCAACTAAAGGCAAAAATAACGTGGTTGTGCGAAAAAATAAACTACACATACTCTGTTTAACGGAAAAAAATAATACGTTTATGGCAATTAGTTTTTTCGCATTACTTAATTATCTAAATTTTCTTCTTTTCAAAGTCTAACTACCTTTTTCACCTTGGCCAAATTTCTCTGTATTTACTCGCTGATGACCTGTAGAAAATTGGAATGAAAATAGCCTCGCAACTTGCGTGCTGTTTAATGAAATTATATAAATTATGATAATAAAAAATATAACACAATATAAAGAAGCATAAATAAAATATATTAAAAAAAAATGGCCGCATTGGAATCGACATACCCTGCCACTATCTGTTGTCTCCTAGCTACTAGTCTACAACATTCTACCTACCGTCTACGTGCCTACTACATTCATGTCCCCAACCTACTGTCTACTTGCCTACTTGCCCCCAGCCTATTTCCTACTACTTACTGACTTTTTGCCCACTAGCTACTGCATACTTGCCTACTGTGTACGTGCCTAGTCGTAGTGTCTACGTTTCTGTCGTGGGCATACTGGACGGCTGGCCCACTGTCCATGTCCCCTAAGATCGCGGGCCAACTGATTGCTATTTCGAATCTATCTTTTGCCTTATCGTAACGATCACCAGCGTAATTCTTTCTGGCCATTTGGCCAGCGTTTTTTTTGAAAGCGTTCCAACTTGGAAAGGCAACGGAGCAAACCGGAAAACAGAAACTCAGTCCCTAGAATTTCTTTTCGTACCACAAACAACGAGTGTTCTGTAACAGCGTTTGGCAAAAAAGGTAGACCTATGCGGTTAACTAATTTCAAGATAAAGGATTTGTTCAATCTTTGCTGGAAATCAAAATTTTGATCGTTTTTCTTTTGAAATAAGCGGATGGAAATTTGACACGAACGATTGTTTTTGTCAATCGTTGTCTTGTTTGAAATCAAAGTAAACTTATCCTCGCAACCCCAAGGTAGATCCCTACGTAATTATCTTGATCCCATTGCAAAGGGTAGACATTGCTCAGAGTACACAAAGTGGTCTATGTTATTTCGTAAATGATGTTATTTCCGAAGAGTAGTCGCCGTAAATGACCTCCTGTGCTATTACGATCGCTTGGAACGATTGTGTAGCCTTTGGATGTGACCCCTCGGGTCAATGGGGTGTCACATTCGCCTAGTTCATCCCACCCACCCACGGCATATCCGAGGCTGGCGGGCAGTGGCAGGGGTAGGGGGTATTTGGGCGAGGGTATCAAGCTCAACCTCGTTGCTAGCTTTCCCAGTCTCCGAGGCTCCCGTTCCAGCCAACCTCCCAACCTTCCAACCTCCCAAACTCCCAACCTTCCTAGCTTCGAAACCGGCCGGTCCCTCCATTGACATTATAGTGATTCCACTTTTTAGACGTGGAAATCGGGAGAGCCCGTCTGAGACATCGAGCTTTGTGTGAAATCTCTGTGAAAGATTTACATTGATTTGATGGAAAGAAAATGGATGCACGATGAGAAAACTTTCTTAGCCTCCTAGACGAGCCTTATAAAGTTTTCAAAATGGAAAACGTTAAAGGAACTTTATACCTATAACAGTGGTTGATAGACGTTGTTTCCAAACGAACTGGATATTTTGTCTGAAAATTTATTCAATTTTCTTCCAGACACGTTTTCTCTGGCATTTTCTTTGAGCAGACAACTTCCCTTATCCCATGTGCGCTCTTCAGATATTGGGTGTTAAGCATTGCCCGCCGCTTACCTTCGCACGAAATGGCTTGGGAAAGTAAAGGAAGTCGGAATGTTCTTAGGCCATATCTCGTACTTATATATAGTACACTGCCATCTCCGAGGTAGAGTTAATTGCACGGAGAGAACCCGCAGGTTTCTTAAGCAAGAATAATGCCCTTAAGGGGGTGAAAGGGCAGGAGCGGAAAGATTGATATCCAATTCGAAATTCCCATTACCCATCCCCCTGCAGCGCGAAGAGCGAGCACATATCTCCTGGAGGGTGGCAAGCAGCATGGACTGGAGTCGGGGAAAGCGGGGAGAGAAAGCCGGTGGGAAGGGGGGGGGGGACAGCGAGATGGGGCGGGGGTGAATGGGGGGGGGGGGGGGTCGTAACGGGGAGGAATTGCACTTGGTGGAGCCAGCGGCGCAGCAGAGCAGCTCGCTTTTCCGCCCCCCCCCCCCCCCCCCCCCCCCCGCGCACTCACGCTCGCCCCCCCAGTCCCCTCGGTCGGTACGAACCATGCTATCTATCACAGTTTCCATCATGTCCCTCTTTGTGCTCTACCCCTTTAGTGTGCAGAAAACTCTGCGCAAACCTATCCCCCCACCCTCTCCCACCTCCCACCCACACACACCCCAAGCCTTCGAAAAAACTACCCCGAAAAAAGGACTGGAAAATCGATTAAATTCTTTACGGGGATAATAGGATATTACATTAGAAGCTTATTTTTCGATATTGATTTTTAATAGTGATTTTGGGTTCGAATCAGATCTTTAGCAGGGTTGGTTCAAGTTTTCATTTGATGGGCAAGTTAATTACGTACTGTGACTGTAAGTGTATGTTCTTTTGTACGCAAAAGCGAGCAGGCAAGATATTAGTGTATTGTGTTTCTAAATACCTGTGGATACTATTGCATAATTAATCATAATTGTGATACGAACATGAAAATTCTACTTTTGCGAGTTTTTCTATCGGCATGTTTAATCAATGGTATTTAACAACGCTTCGTCTTTGAAATGGGCACAACTCCTTGAGATGCTTCAGATTCATACGAATCGTCTCAACAACGTATCAATCTGCTCGATATTTCTAGCTGCCTATAACGAGATACCGAGGTCATGGAAATAGCACCTTTGCGAATGCTGATTGCGTTACGTCCCGACTTTAGCGAAGGTATCACAACACCACAGGGTCAGCCGCCCCATGGGCCCACGTGTTTGTGTCGGAACGGCTGCGTGAGAGGGTGTGGGGTATACTCGGTAGATTTGAGAAAGGTGTTAATCCTATTTAATCCGTTTAAGCCTGGTTTATGTGCGAAGAGGAGCTTTCTCACTAAGCCTAACTCCAAACTTCCCGGAGTACACTCAGAGTAAAGAGAAGAGAAATCACATGACGCGAGTTTCTATGAAATTTTAGAATTTACTTCAAATTATCTTTAAAGTTTAGTTACCGTTTAAATATTATTGTTAGTAAAATTATACGCTTAATTGATTGTTTCATGGACGACGTAATTTGAAGCGTGGTAGCGTTGTCTTTACCGATTTCTCTCACGCAATAAGAAAGAGCGAGTAAACTTGGAAAATGTGGAAATGGTTGTACTTGACATTGCAGAATAGCAGAAGCTAGGTTTCCTCCAAGCCGCATAAATATGCATATAAGGCAATTCGAGATGGTGATATGAAGCTCTGGCAATTGCAGATAGCCACAAAATACTCTGAGCCCGTTCCTAAAATGACAACGGGCCTGGGCCGAGACCGTGAAGTCCCATCTGGCTCACCCCAAAGAACCTCCTGAGGTGTGCTTAGTTCTCTCGGGCAAAATATCGACCTCGAGAGCCTTATTCTATCACTTTTCGCACAATGAAATGAGGGTACATCTCCAATTTACAACGTTAACCAGTGCAGCAAATGTTGAGTTCCTCCTTTCATCTCGCTGTGGGAAACATTGGATGCGTTCAAGAACCGATATCCATACCTTATTGGCCTTATTCTACAAATATTCTTACCCAAATGTCAAAGTCGCCATCGGTCCACGAATATGAAAGCGTTTGCCTCGTCTCTTGGCGATAAAATGGAGAGAAGTCTATGCCAACTTCTCCCACCTAAAGGACTTCTGATTTACAAAAATGCGTTTAAGAACCAGTTTTCCAAAAGAGATATTCCCCCATCAAGCATAATGCATATTTTTATTCAGCAATCGAAATACCGCACCAAATTTTAAACTAGTTGCATAATTTAAACGATTTTTTCCGTTAAATGAATATTTGCAACCAATTTCTGTTCTCATTTAATTTTACCAAGAACGATACTCCTAAAACATTATTTTCAAGGATTTTGCAGCAAGACCGTGTTGCCTCCCTCCTTTGTATAAAGCATTTGATCCCGGCCACCCCCACCCCCCTCTTTTAAGAAAACGGTAGATCTATATAGCTATCAGGGGAGATCTTAAGTGGGCAATCTTGTTCCATTCCAGGCATAAAAATGCCCATGAAAATCATTTCTTTACTATTGGTGTTTCAATGCTTTTAATCTGCATAATGGTATTTATCACTGAAATGTCCATCCCTAAGGAAATTATCTTCTATATTATCTTATCATGACCACCCGAAGGTGGTCGGCGAAATGATGATGATTCTCACAGATTGTACTAATCGTTGATTCGTAGTAGAGGGCTAAAATGTATGTGCTGGCCAAATCAGTAATACGTCTTGAGCAAAGGATGGATCTGTAAATAATATTTATCAATCCGTCCTAAGGGGAGCATCGCTAATCATAATTTGCATTTAGGAAACATTGCTCTTGTATTAATGAAAGGGTATCAAGTATCTTGTTGGAAAATGTGCAAATTGCAAGTGTTTTTGTTACCTGTGTTGACTAAATTAATCAGCCGTTCCATTATACCTTTATTGCGCATGGATACTTCAAATGCAAAACAGTGTCCCTAACATTTCAAAAAAACCAGGTAAATTATTTCTATTAAATTTCTTGTATTTGCGATGCCCGCGTCGTTGTTTTTTTTTGTGTATTTTTGGTACATTTTAAAGAAAACATTGGATGTGGATGAAACGTGCTCGAAAATGCAATTCTCTAAACTTTTCTGATGTAATTAAGGCCGTGGTTAATGTATTCATAGAAAAAGATGATGGCAAGGGTAGATAATCAGCAGCGGCGTATAAATATTGGCGTTCATAAAAATGGTGTCTAAGGATTAAAATAATAATTTTCTTTCTCCAAATTGTGAAAATTTAAGAACGAACAATTATCTTATTATATAAACTAGACATAAGCTCTTTGACACAAACCTAGTCAATTAACACACTTGGCAAGGAAATAATCACTGTACAAATTTCACTCGCTTGTATGTAGAACAAAAGCTGTGTATTTTCAAAACAGGAAACAATGAAATAATTTATCCCGGTCCGTTATCGCAAATGTGGTGCTAAACTACACAAGATCTTTTTTGAATTGTACAGCTAAACAGATAGGGAATAGTTCCATAACGGACACTAAAAGCTCTAAAACCGGGCCGTACGATAACACGGAGGACCCCTCCGCTCCCCCGCCCCTTACATTCACACCACTGTCCCCTCTCACCATGGGAGGAATTTAGCGAATGACTTTTTTAGCGGCACTCAACGGATTTCATGGACATTCCATCAAATAGTGCATAGAAATGACTAAATACAAACGTTAGAAGGTTCTTTTTTATGGTAAATTGACAGATTTGAGACTTTTTGAAGCAGCAGTGGGTGCTCTTAGGTGATGTAATTCCAGTCTTTTTAGCCTGCAATCAGCGTAATGAAGAAATGGATGAGTTTATTACTGATTCAAATCTAGATGCGCTCATAATTTGACTAGTACCTACGGTCTTACTTCCTATTACAGCATACAGGTATAAAAAATATCATCAACGTCGTACTTCGCTTTATGGTTGAATTGATCAAGAAAACCCATACTTGTTTTAAGACAAACTTCAATGAATTATTCTTCTTGAAGGTAACTGTGTACCTAGGGTAATCCTACGAGAGTTTACCAAGACTTTGTTAGAGCATTTTGTAAGTCATTTACAAAGATCTTGGCAAGATTTAGAGCTCATGCAGAGCTAAGAAATCTTACAGCGTATTTTTAAGCAAGAACACTTGTATCTTAAAGAAGTCGAAAGGTTCATGATGCGTATGCAAAAATTATATTAATTTTTTTTTTTAGAGGATATCAACCCTAAAAACATTTCTTTAAGATTTATATAACGATTTGTAACTGATCCAAAAATGATCAGAAACTCGATCAACGGGTAGTGTGTACCCACATAGAGATGCACACCCTTCGATGCACCACCTTGCAAAGATTCCTCTTGCCACCCTCTCGTGCCTCTGCAATATGCTACCCCATCTTCCTTTTCCCCCCTCATCCTCCTTTCTTCCTCTTTGCTCTCCCGCACCACCAACTCTACAGTAACAGTTGTAAGAAATTACATTTTTCTATGCGTTTTCTTTACGAAAATCACCCCATGTTACACATGTTCCTCCATAGAAAACACCCCCTAAAATAGTTCCTTGCTCTCACCACCCTCTCCTCCAAGGAAAACATTTGATCGTGTGCAACGGTTACGTGACACTGCATTTCTTCTCTATTTGCGAACAATATGACATACGACATTTCGAAATTGCCAATTTTAAAAACCTTTTTTTTTACTGTATGATCACTAAACTAGTTGAAATGAAATATTAATTTGTGTTTTAAATACCGCATTGTGATTTTCATGCTAGAATTATTTTCTTGTAGCGATAGAAACTACCTAAGAAGCCTCAGTGGTAATTAGGACTAATGGTAATGTATACCTGGTAATATATCATCACTAAGTGTCATTTTAAAGGTGCATTTGGAAGTTAGCATTCCTTTATTGAACCAACGTACGTCTAGAAAGAGATTAAATATGTTCCACATGCAATTATTTTCAAGAATGGTACCTACTGGCTCCAGAGCATGCACAGAATTGAGTGAAATGCCTCGTTTTTCTTTAATATTCTTTAAAGAATATTTTTGTTTCAAATATATGATAATAATGTCCACCTTATGACTTTAACCTATGTATAGTGCAATAGTGCGTAAATTTGCGTGACATGATTCGTGCACTGTCTTCGGCAAACGCACTGTCTTCGTGACATCTTACAATCTACATCAGGATTCAGAAACAGAAAATAAACTCGACGTATTTTTGTTAAGTTGCTAACTGCTGTATGTAGCCGAAAACTAGAAACAAAGCCACTACCAGACAAGTATAAAGATTAAAAAGAGAACGCGAAATAGTTATGAGGAAGCCAGAGAATACGGAGGGTATGGGAATTCTAGCGTAATGGGAGAGGAAACCTGGAATGGGAATGGGGACGGGGAAGAGGGAAGACAGTCCAACAGTGTGTTTTATGCAAACAATGCTCTAGGCTAGGAATTCCAAGTCCTTAGTCCCCCAACTCATTTAAACAACAAACTAGAGGGAAAGAAAACTTTTAAATGCGGAATTAATTTTTAAAACGGTTCATGATGCAAATGCAATATCTTCGGGGCACCGGCTAAGTCGGCGTCGGCGTCGGCGACGGCGTCGGTTGGCGTCGCCGTCGCCGACGCCGTTTGTTTCTGAATAGATACTTTATTTAACTTATATACATTAGATAATAACATGTCTGGTCCTCTGTGAGTTTGTGTTTGATGCTGCTGCACGACTCCCAAAACGGACGTTGGCCTAAAGAAGAAGAAGAAGAATGGTGCTACGTATACCACAAGTACTAGAAATCATTGGAGCATATTTTAGTGCAGTTTCCGTAAAAGATGCAGATTGCTTCTTAATAAAACCCGTGTGACCCGTGTCGCATCTTGAATTGCATGAGATGTTCGCCTCTGCGTCCACTTCGAGCATAGCGCCGTTGAAGAGGCAACTTAGCCTGAAAAAGGTTTTTTTTGGTTAACAGCAATCAAAGTTGTTTAATTTGCGACGTTTGGCGCCGTTCGAAATCATCTCTAATTTGTAGTACCTATTTGCTGGGCTGCAAGGGCTGCAGGGCTGCAGGGCTGCAGGGCTGCAGGGCTACAGGGCTGCTCTTTGCTCTTACCATTGACTCCTGTTTTTACAATCTGAGAATGTGACATAAATATCAATAACTCAAGATCAAGAGATATAAGGAAGACGAAGAGTGTGTTCTCATTGATGGCAACTGGCCATTTGCAGCTTTGAATTGGTGGCAGGTGAACTGACCTATATTTGAGAGTGTTGGATTAGACAGCTATCCAATATTTATTTTCACCGTGTCGACCTGGTCGTTAACTTAAAGTATAGTTTAAGTTTAATAACTGCTGGTTGCTGCTATCTTTGATTTAAGATCCTCCAAAAACTGCTGAAAGTTATAGTTTCCATGCGTGAATGTTATTCATTGTTAGCAGCGAGTTGATACTTTTTTAAATATTTGTTTGCTTGCCAGTACTGACTCCTCGATCACCGAAGAAACCATATCAACATCGGACCATCGATACGTAATTAAAATAAGACCGTTATTTGCAAATAGTTTAGTTAGTTATTCTTATCGATGAGCTGCAAATTATATGTTTCTGAAAATTCTATATCTTTAAGTCTTATGGGTATATTTTCAAATAAAATATCGGTCTTAGAGATTTGCATAACTCTGGGCGAAGTAATTATTGGATAAACGTGACAGAAATGTGGATAGTTCGTAGAGATCAAAATCCGTGAAGGTGGCAGACGTGGGGCCATGTAGTATGACAGCGTGCATGAGACCCCCAACCCCACATGGTCCAGAAACCTTGGTAACAGCTCGCAAATGCCGTCATGGGCCAGACCCATCGTGTTCATGGACGCGGTATCCAAGGGGACGAACATGCTTATATTACCCCAAACAAGCGCCAATACAGAATAGATAAATATTCAACTCTCCTCTATTAACCCAGTGTACAAGAGTAAATCGTTGACTTCTATGTTCACAATTCTTATGAAGTATAGGAAAAAGGCGTGATGAATTGGTTATTACTGTCAGAGACGAAATGCAGGACATGTTTTATCTCTCCTTCATGGGCTTCAATGTTCTTTGAACTTTTAAGTGTGCCGATAGTAGTTTCTTAGCAGACTATGATTTGACAAATATGACAGGCTGAGATGGTGGGCCTCTGATAGGAATGGATTTTGGTGATAGACTGGTACTCGTTACTTTGCTTTATGCTTCGTTTATTTAAATGCTTATGCATAGTAATGAAGCATATTTTACTTACGCAATATGCTACAATAAACTAGGCAAAAAAAAACAGCGTTGCGCTGTGACCATTTTTTATGTTCTTTATTTCATGTTAAGTATTTGTTAATTTTCTTTCAGACTGCTTCAGTCGTTTCTCTTCTCTAACTTCCATTTACAGGTTCGGTCAGTTTTTTTCGAGACGATTATTATCAACATCCACATAGCTAGATCTATTATTGAAGGTGATAAACAATATTGGGGACATTTCATACTACTGCTGATTCAAACAATGAAGATGAGGCAACTGGTTGGAATCTTGGACAGAGACCTAACGACATTGGTGGTCGGTGCCCATGGTCGAGAGAACCCGAAATGCATGAACCCTAACTACTGGTTTAGATATCTCAATTTACCACAATAGGATATGCCGTTTGAAAACTTCATCTAGTGAATATGGTTAAGATACTGGCTGTTTATGCCGAGGTACTTTTTGAAACCACTCCCTTTATCGAAGAAGAAAAGATGGAGACATATCAGGGCCGTATTTTGGATTTCTGACACCCTAGGCTTCATTTTTGGTACCAAACCTTCACCAAGGATCCAAACATCGCTTCAGTTTCTCTCTAAAAAGTGGAGAAAACCCACTGATGCCTAAAGGGTATCCGCACAGGTATTTGCTATCTCCTTCCTCTCAAATCTGTTTGACTATCCAACTGAAAGTAAGCCCAATTCAAACACTTTTGATTTAAAAAATATAAACTCGAGCGGATCCCACATAGAATCCCACACGACTTGCATGTATTTGCTAGCTCCGAAGAAGTATGTTAGTTCTTTTTATCTAAATTACACGTTTTGTGAATAATATTTTATTTTCTTGTCAATCTTCTGTTTGCGTCACGTGGATGTGTTAGGCCTAGGACAATTGCGACCAAAAACTTACTTAAAAAGTGCAGGTAAATGTCTGTTACCTTAGATTTTGATCACATTTTCCATGTCTCAGGGCTCAAATGCTAAACTGCTCACCGAACATTTCGTTTGGAGCTCATAATTACCAGAATATAAGCCTTATTCATGATGCTTCAGCATCAAATGGATGTAGATATTTTTTACCAGTCACAGAAAATACCGGCTGCGTAATGCTCATTCATCATTGGTCATTGTATGAGGTCGAAATGATGGGAATGGGAAAAGGAATGGGAAAGGGAAGGACCTTCTGCGCCATGCTGTGACTAATGTCGCGTTCTTTTGTGCCCTGACAACTTAATCTTCTCCAGGACAGAATTAATTACTTCTCTATCGTAGCTTGGGTGAGATGTGGGTTGGTCCATACAAGACGAGATTATAAAGAAACCCTGGACTCCAATGCGAGGTCGGATAGGGACTAAGGTATAAGGAGTCTTTCGAATAGCTGCTCAATTCTCCACGTATCTGGTGGTCGTACAACGAAGGGGAACCTGAATATTATTTAAAGATTGTCATAGAATGCCATACTTGATCATTCCTCGCTAGCTCACAGCATACAGTCACTTTAAGTTACGTTTAATAGTGATGTTACAATTATCTACGGTTGCTAGTAATGGATGATTTCATCTGAAAGTAATTTTAAATGGGCATCGAAAGAAAATGGCACCTGGCTATTTTTATGTAACATTCTCCACAAGAGATTATTAATGAATTTATAAACACAGCGCTAAAGGTGTTTTCAGAGACATCTAAAAATCGAGAAAAACGAATTGATCTTAAAGTTACTGCTTGCATGCTTGTCATTCAACAGATGTGAAACCCAATATATTTTATCGAACCATGTTTTCTTTATACTGTATTTCATTAGAAGAGCGCATTAATATCATCCTGTAAGGTAGTAGGCACAAGCATTGGGCGTATCCCTGTAAGAAAGGACTTCGTTTCGAAATGCTTTATTCTTCGGTGTTTGGTATCTCTATTCTTAGTGGCTTGAAGTGTTTTTATGCGCTTTTCTGTGCTGCGCTGTGCTGTGCTGTGCTGATGCTATGATGAATGCGAATCTGTCACAAATTCGTTGCTTGCCACCTCCGCGGGCTGCTAAGATTTTGCCGAAGACGCTAGCACACACTCCCACTGTATCTTAACTTCGTGTTAGAGATCTTGGCGGACAGCCATCTTGGAAACTAACACGTCTCGTTTACCTGTGTTATAATTAGGAACGAAATGGCAGAGTTATCGTAACGATTTTACTGGTACAATAATGTACGGGTGTTTCGTTGTTTTTTATTATTACTACCCTCACAAAAATGGTATCAAATCGTCCCCTAATTTGATGCCATTTTTGAGATAGTTACGTAACAACGTCATCTGTAGCCATTGTTTGCATTCAAAATTAATAAAAATAATACATTGAAGTAGTCGTTGATTTGTTGGTCACTAATAGATTTTTGTAAATTTGAATTGAATTATTCCGGTGGAGGTGCCAAGTGGAGGATGGCTCCTCCACCAGATTAAAATAATTTTAGATTTTCTTAAATTGCACTGTTTATAAAATGTCAAATTTTCCCATCTGCCCAAATCTTTTCAAATATCTAAAAATTTGCGAAAAATCTGCCTGACCATGGCAATGGAAAATAAGTTCGTAACTAACTCTAAGTAACTCCAGTCTGCTATTAAATCATAAAATCAGGACGACAGAAATACCAATGCTTCTGCACCCCTTGTGATATCTTTCATCTGTATCGTTATTATTTGACAAGAGATGTGCATACAAGAGCGTGCACTCAGGAATACTTGGGAGATGATTTGCACTCCAAACGAACTATTTTGCATGGCACCCCGGTGTCCAATAGCCCGAGTATGTCTGATAACAGAGCAAGGGTTGTTGGCCGGCCATGGGGGTATGGGGAGGATTAAACCGAGGCTTGAGGGAAGGGGGGTGAAAATGACCGCGACTATTCGTATTAACGCGATATGTGACCTAGGCATGAGCGAATGAAAGGGGTGGCATGGTAATACCATTTATTTGACCATGCAGCTCCCAAATGCAGCCCCCCGAGCCAAACTCTTGAAGGGAACCTTCAATCTCCACTCTGTGTAATGCACCAACAATGCAGTATCTGTAAATCAACCCTTAAGCGCAGACAGCTTCATCGACTTCACCGACTTCACCGACTTCACAGAAAGTACTGCCAGTCTGATGTCCGAAGTGACTCATTATGCAACTCTCAAAAGTTCGAGTAGGCGTGGCGATTGAAAAATGGCTGCCGTTTATTTGAATTGCAGCGTTCTATTGGTAAAATATGTAGAATTTGTTCGAGTTTGGGGGAGAGGGCGGGAATATCTCATACAATAAGAAAATTATTTAACTACTGACAGGGGAATTTGCTACAATTTTGAGACGATAGAAAACATTGTGTCCTTGTAATCTTGCCTGGACCTTTAGCATAATCCCTAACTGGTTCAAGAATGACATTTTTTCCACCAACTAGCGCTAAGAGAATGGTTATCTTACTTCTTATTTCTTTTCAATCCGTTCAGATTTCGAGTTTTCTTTCTTTTTCAGTGAAAATTCCGACCCATTATTTTCAGTTTTGTAATTTGGAAAACGTTTGCTTGAAGAGTATCACATTCACCCCCTCTTAAAAACAGCATAGCAAACCATGTATGGGAGGACCTAACATTCAAGTGATTTGATTATACAACCCTTACACTCATATTTTACAGTTGATCAAACGTACACCCCTGTAGCTGAAAAATATTATATCTGTAAACTTAATTATCAGCCACAGACCGTGCAATTTGAAAACAGAACAATCACACTGTTCCGCCATTCCAGTGCCACCATTGAATGCGTAACTATGATACATCGTCCATGCTGTGAAGATATACCAACCAACCAACCACCACAACCTTCTATGTTATCTACGATTTTCCCTCTCCTCTAGCTTTTTCATTCATTTCTGTCTCACTCCAACATCCTCATCACTCCTTTTCACACCCGCTGCTTTTTTATTAGATTTTCAGCAGGATTTAGCCTTTTTGTTTTTCGGATTACATTGGGGGTGGTCACCCGCACCCTACAGTAGCGTTCATGAGGGTTTGGGGGATTGGTTGGATGGTTGGTTAAAAATATTATCTATGATTTGTGGGCCTTATATTGTTGTTAACATCACTTGACGGTGTGGGCATTGTCCATGCTCTTGCCCTTCCTAAACTGAATCTGGTAACGGGGTAATGTATAGTCTTTATAACCTGGCAATCATCTCAGAGGTCATTTATTTATCACTTAAACTTTTCTACCTCTTAATGGGGATTTTAGAAATTTGTGTATGGGAAAATTAATTTTCATACTGAATAAGTAAAACGATGAAAAGTCACTCTTATCGCCTTACATGCAATTGTGTCTTAGACAACAATTTCGAATCCTTACAGATCGACACATTACACACACATTAAACAGTTAAGATTTAACAATTATTATAGATATTTAAATAAGCGAGACTTGCAGCCGGAGCATGTTCGTGAATAGTTGCAGAAAATATTGATAGCTATTTAATGGTGGTGAAGCTGCAGTGGTAGCCATGTGTGCTTGCATTATCTGAGACTCATTTCCAGAGAGCCAACTACCACCAACGAATTTATACGTTACTGGAATTTCATTTAAGGTGTAATTTATCGCGTTAATTAAAACGGTTGTTTAATTAGAGATAGGGGGTTGAGGTTGTACCAAAGACTACGAATATAACTTGTACAAAGTTTAACTTTCAAAGTACCTTACGCCGTATAGTTCGTAACCAAAGTAAACGCTATGTGCACCTTTCAAGCCATCAAAGAGGTATACAATAAAACTAAACAATTTTTTTGCTTGATTTTTGATGTCTCCATTTCACTGACAAATTCCTAAAAGATATTCATATCTGTATTTACTAATTCATAAATTACATGTGATAAGAGACGATCATTGAGGACTAGAATTTTTTGTTTTATAGCACCAGGGTACCAAGGTATACCCACTTAGGTATATTTCTATCAAGGTAGACCAAGGTAAATGTGGCCAAGACACTGCATAAAACTGCCTTTTGCCAAATCAAAAGTGGGTATGTTCAGCTATAATACTTGAGGACTTCTTCTGAGATGCAGGGGTTGTACCAAGCTCTTAAGGATGGCATAAGACGGAAGAGATGGTACAGAGGGTAAGGTACGTGGAAATGGTGGGGAAGAGAAGGGGAGGTTAAATGAGGATGGCTGGTTGAGGTTTTGCAAAGTACAAGAGTTTGAAACAAGAAGTTTTAGATTAAGAACGAGCTGTACGTTAGGAAATTGCGAGGCACTAAATTGCCACTAACTACCTCGGAACTATTATACGCAACGGCAAAACCATAAAGCTTAAAGATTTTCATGTCATGGTAATAATTCAATAAATTAGAAGATTTAATAATTTACAAAAATCATTTCACTCTGTGGAGGATAGAGTAATCGATTTAGGTACTGCAATTATGGTCCTCATAATTTTGAGTTTAACCTAAACGTGATAGAATTTCCCTTGTGGCCTGGGAAAGCACCCCTAAAACAGGCATATAGTGAACTTGAATGTTTCATTCTTGAACAACCACTGGTTGAAATTTGAAGGTATTCTACTTAACATACACACAAGAACTGCATGATTCATCTCAGTTTATACGGCAATTCGTCATGAAGACAGTTCCTTTTTTAAGCCATCTGATATCCAAGACTGGATTTTTCAAATTATGAGGCAACAGATTGAAAATGAGATTATTTTAAACTTACGGTTGTCAGGTGCTTGTTAAAAGCCTAACTTAAATAAAGCCATGACTTAAGAACAGGTACTGTCACAATGGGAAAGGATTCCTTCTTTGGAATAATTTTTACTTTGAAAATTACAAACTCTGTAGGTATATTTAATTATTTTCAATCATTGTCCTTCAGTTATAATTGGATGAGTGAAGCGAGCGATGTCACACGTAGAAGAAAGTGCAAGTAACGGGGTTTTTCGTACAAGGAGTAGGTACATTTTTTCGCGATGAAAAACGACAGGTTCGATTTTCTTAAAATTTATTTGAAAAATTTGATGCACTTAAACTTAGGATTGCCACAATTTTTAAGCAACTCATAAAATATTTTGTCCTGTTTGATGTTTTGCTTATAAATTCGACACACGTTCAAATGTGTAACATAACTTCATTGGACTCGAGGATTATCCTTGAAAAGATGCGTCTCTGGTATAACCATGCTGTCTTCTGTCTTCCGTTCGTTACTCCTATGTGTCTATAGTAATTTAATTTCGTTTAAACACATTTTCAAATAATTTGTATTTGCATACAGACTTTTCATAGCAGGTTGAATTATTCGGAAAAATTTTTAGAAACGTTCTCCATCCCATTTTCTCGTCTGATGCTCGCTCATCTTTCAACGCGATAAAGAAACCCAGATCCCACCGAAAGCACGATAGCGCAAACTAAAATTCAGGTGCAAAATTAAGTAGAATCCATTCTGATTGTTTTTAGACTCATGTCTACTTGATGTAACCTTAGCATTAGTTTTGATAAAAACTATTTGAACTGGGTTTTGTTAGAATTCATTCTGTACATTGGAGCTCCGCGTAAGCGGAGTTAGAATTGACAAAGATTTAGAGCATCGAATTTCGCTCTCCTGTAGAATGGTGTGTTGCCATTCCGCTAGGAGCGCCAGAGAACACAGCTTGGATGCTGTTTGTCCAATTGTTGTACGCTTGCTGTTAAATGGTTCGAATCGTAACTATACTCCACACAAGCCATTCCGAGCCGTTCCAGGACATTCCAGGACATTCCAGGACATTCCACGACATCCACGAGGCCAGAAACGAGCAAGAACCAAACGAAAGAAAGTGCTAGGACGAAAGGAAAATCGCCATTAATGTTGTACGTTTCGGAGACAAAAGAAAACCTAGAATAATGGGTGTTTTTATTATTTCCGTTGGCGAAAACTCTAACCGTGAAAATCATTTAGATTCGTCTAAAATTATTTTATTGTGTTTCACGCTTTTCTACGTATTCATTTTTCATCGCTTTTCTTTACGCGTTTCCATAAAAGAAATGCGTTGTTGATTTTTCTATTTTGTTTTAACTGCAAAAATAGCGAACGTTAACTTTTCTGAATGGCATTCGTATCATCGCCATCTTCATCTTACTTCTTCTGACAGTGTCTTGGAAGTTCTAACAACAATATCAAGTAGTTTTATGCACGTGTCAGATCAGTTTTTTCGCTGGCAATCCAGTTTTGGCCGAAGCAAGGTTTTTGCTGCTGGAGGAATGATGTATTCTGCACATTTTCTTGATAAATGGGATTCGACTTTGCCAAGCAGACTGCGCCAAGAAACCGAGCAAATCACATGAGAAACAAGAAATTATTACATTTTCTTGTAATAAATCTTCCTGCTTTTTGCGTTTATGAAAAAGGGTTTGCTCTGAAATTTTTTATCTTTTAGATTTTAGAGTTAAAATGTTTCTACGTGATTTTCAAACATTTTGCCTTTCATCAATTTGCTTACCCAATTGGTAATTTCTTCAAATGATCGACTTTGTTTTCGAACGACGAAACCAATAAGCCGATACCTTCCCGAAGCTATCAAGTGTGACCAAAATCATACAGACGTATCTCAGAGTTAAAAATATTAAAAATATAGACTAGGTTAGATAAAATTTAAATAATAGAAGCAATAAAATCGGTTGTGTTACTGAACAGGAACGTACACACATTCTCATACCAACAAAGTGTTTTAAAGTCTTCACTTGCTCATAAAAACGCGGCAAAATGTTCAGTTAACTTTTATCGGGCATAAAAGTGCTTGGTATAGGAATTCGGGATTTTCGCCCCGTTTCATAGCCTGTCGGGGAAGGGTAGGATGGGAGGGGTGGAGGGGGGGGGGGTGTTGAGGGGGCCGCCGGGACAGGGAGAGGAAGGGGTAGGCTGGATTATCTGGGATGCAGAGTAAGGAGCTTCGGGCTTGCGCAATGGAGCTAGGACATCTCTTTTATTGATTTGATGTGCTCTACAAAGAAGAAGCTGACTACTGACGAATTCACACAGACACTTAAAGAAAGACAAGGAATAAAAATCGTAAAAATTTGTTTTACGGATAGTTATCACAATAATAAGTTCATAAAATAAAATTTTAGAACAATGACTTAATAATTTGCTTTTATATGCATCTCAATAAGTAATGAAAATATTTTATGCTTGCAATAAGTGATAAATCTGGCTATTTCGTTGGCAGTTTGTGCTCCAAATGGCGGGATCTTGCCAATTTTGAGCGAGTAAACAGGGCACTGGTGCCCAGTTTGCCTGAGTAAATTATTCTAATTAAACCGATTAATCATTATTAAGTCAGTCGTAAAGAGTGAAAATTAGAGGATTTAGCGACTCAATTTCAGCAGCTTCAGTTATTCGTTAAGATGCTGAAAGATATGCACGTACATGTCTAAAAAAAAACTACCTGCCTTCGAGCTATTTTTGAAAAAAATTCAAATTTGTTAGTATTTATTTTTAAAAAATACAGAAAACCGGCAAAATATGGCATATAACCAATAACAAACGAAATATGGAACGATTTTTTTTTCTGTTTCAAAAACATGTGTTTTCAGTTTTTTTACACTAACATCGAGCACGCGATCGCTTCAGAATTTGAATTGTATTTTTGACACTTTGTGTTATTGTTGTTATTACATAAAGACAAGCCGCTATGGGGTGCAACTACATTTAAAAATCAGCAGAGATGTCTAGATAACCTGCGTAACAAATAACTTCAAACTGCTTGTAAACTGTAAACTTGTAAATGCAATTTAGTCCCGATGTAGGATAAGCTTCAGAGTTTTGTGATCAAGATAAGAATTGAAGCCGCAAAGTACTAAAAATGTGTTTGCCTTCAATGTAAGATAAAATCTAGCTGCAATTAGTGGTTGATGAGGCAAGCGAAAGTAAGAAAATCTTATAGTTTATTATCTTCTCAAAAAGTTTTTTTTGTTTCCCCAATTATTATATTTGTTTTATCGTACTCTTTCGTCGTTTTTTTATCCAGTTTTTAGAGGGTTTAAGAGATGAATTGTTATTATTTATTCTTAAGTCTAGAATTATTATAGAATGATTTTCTATCGCTCCGTTACAGTTAAATTACAATTCTAATCAATGAAATGCATTTAAATGTGATAATTTGGTCCTACTTTTCTGTCTCAAAAACCAAAAACAATCAGATTCGCTATTAAGTTTAAAAACAACAAAACACCTTCCAAACGTTAAGGAAATGCAGTGGAAAAAAAACGTAAATTAAGTGACATTTTTAAAATAATCCGATCATTGTTCTGACTTACCGATGTAGGATAAGCTTCAGAGTTTTGTGATCTAGATAAGAAGTGAAGCCGCAAAGTTCCAAAAGCGCAAGTTCCAAAAGTGCAAAAACTCCAATTAATCATATTTATTTTTGGAGTAAACACCCTCAGGGGATCTAGGCTGAGAACGATCGAAGATCGCTGAAATGTCCATCAAATTCGGATCTGCATAGCGAAAAAAAAGGCTTCCATACCCATTTCTTGTTGCGGCTAGAGAGGAGCATCAAAATTCAAATTTCGCTTCGCTCACTCCACTACTACGCTTATCAATCATGTGATCAGCTCATGAACTCCCCAAAATTCTCAGAAATTAACCAAGATTTGCCTGCATGGAGTTCGCCTGTGGGTTTTGAGGACTGCGCGACTGTTCAAACCAAATCCCTCTTTTCTGTATTATGCAGCCAATGGGCATGAATCAAAATGTGCACAACTGGGCCCCAATCTCATTTTGTCTCATATCCACATTTCGAAATGTTCTAATTGCAGTTTTGTTGAACTCACTAGCACCTGCATGTATTTTCACTCACACTACTTCTGATTTTCAATTAGAACTAGAATTAATATACATTTTTAGTGTAGGATCCTGAAGATTTCGTTGATGTTTGTTCTATTTCCAGTTATCTCGCAAAAAACACATCAGAAAAATTCTGTGGTCTCACTTGCCAATCCACTCCAATGTGGCGCTCTCTAAGAAATTTAGTTTTTAGTTTTTCAAATAATTTTTCTTTTAGTGATAATCTTGGGAAACTACATAAAATGCAAATGCTGATATAATTTTCAAAGATTGTCGTCTAAAAATTGCAAGAACTCGTAGACAATCAGTCTTAATAAAATTGTCGCTAGCTAGAAGTCACAAATAGGTGAGAAGTCAGTGAAAGGTGGTGAGAAGTCAGTGCAAGGTGGTGAGAAGACAGTGCAAGGTAGTGAGAAGTCAGTGCAAGGTGGTGAGAAGTCAGTGCAAGGTGGTGAGAAGTCAGTGCAAGGTGGTGAGAAGTCAGTGCAAGGTGGTGAGAAGTCAGTGCAAGGTGGTGAGAAGTCAGTGCAAGGTGGTGAGAAGTCAGTGCAAGGTGGTGAGAAGTCAGTGCAAGGTGGTGAGAAGTCAGTGCAAGGAGAAGTCAGTGCAAGGTGGTGAGAAGTCAGTGCAAGGTGGTGAGAAGTCAGTGCAAGGTGGTGAGAAGTCAGTGCAAGGTGGTGAGAAGTCAGTGCAAGGTGGTGAGAAGTCAATGCAAGGTAGTGAGAAGTCAGTCCAAGGTGGTGAGAAGTCAGTGCAAGGTGGTGAGAAGTCAGTGCAAGATGGTGAGAAGTCAGTGCAAGGTAGTGAGAAGTCAGTGCAAGGTGGTGAGAAGTCAGGGCAAGGTGGTGAGAAGTCAGTGCTAGGTGGTGAGAAGTCAGTGCTAGGTGGTGAGAAGTCAGTGCAAGGTGGTGAGAAGTCAGTGCTAGGTGGTGAGAAGTCAGGGCAAGGTGGTGAGAAGTCAGTGCTAGGTGGTGAGAAGTCAGTGCTAGGTGGTGAGAAGTCAGTGCAAGGTGGTGAGAAGTCAGTGCAAGGTAGTGAGAAGTCAGTGCAAGGTGGTGAGAAGTCAGTGCAAGGTGGTGAGAAGTCAGTGAAAGGTGGTGAGAAGTCAGTGCTAGGTGGTGAGAAGTCAGTGCAAGGTGGTGAGAAGTCAGTGCAAGGTGGTGAGAAGTCAGTGCAAGGTGGTGAGAAGTCAGTGCAAGGTGGTGAGAAGTCAGTGCAAGGTGGTGAGAAGTCAGTGCAAGGTAGTGAGAAGTCAGTGCAAGGTGGTGAGAAGTCAGTGAAAGGTGGTGAGAAGTCAGTGCAAGGTGGTGAGAAGTCAGTGCAAGGTGGTGAGAAGTCAGTGCAAGGTGGTGAGAAGTCAGTGCAAGGTGGTGAGAAGTCAGGGCAAGGAGAAGTCAGTGCAAGGTGGTGAGAAGTCAGTGCAAGGTGGTGAGAACTTTTCAAAATGTACCATTGCAATTTCGTTTGCATTTATATAAATAGAGGGTGCATTTGGTATTCATATTCCAAATCCATATTTTTATATAATATGCAATGTCTGGCCAAGACAACATTTTCAGATTCAAATTTCACATGGAAAAGCTATAAAATATGGCCGAGTTTGGTAACTGGGCCAAGGAGATGACCAATGCTAACCTCAACAAAATAGTCCAAACCTCAAGAAATTAAAGTCTTATTTGTGGTGGGATAACCATCACAGACAATAGGATTTTACCAGCTTAACACAAAAACTAACTTTAACTGTAACTTCAACGCCAAGATAATCCCAGGGCCAGCGCCGCCCAATTGCCAACGCTAAGCAATCGCAGATGCCAGCGCCAGCGCCAAGATATGCCAAGCCAAGCCAAGCCAACGCCAACGCCAACAACGCCAACAACGCCAACCCAGCTATCCAAACACCACTGTGACACTACAAAGACATATAAGACGTCAAAAAAGCTATACTACGTCCTAATTTTAGTATTCTGAACGATATCTTTGAAAACATTTTCAAAGTTTTCTTTTGTATTCGAACCTAAAGATATTTTTACAAGATTTTTTTTCCCTCCATTAAATTTTCCAACCAGCAAGAAATTATTAAAAATGTGTTTCTCATTATGCTTTAATGTGTGTCTGGTCTCTTCTGGACCTTGAAAGTCTGGGCTGAACCGGGCTAGCTGGGGTGTGCTGGGCTAGGTTGGGCTGGGTTGGGCTGGGCTGGGCTCTGCTGGGCTGGGTTGGGCAGGACTGGGTTGGGCAGAACTGGGCTGGGCAGGAATGGGCTCTGCTGGGCTAGCCTGGGCTCTGCTGGGCTAGTCTGGGCTCTGCTGGGCTAGTCTGGGCTCTGCTGGGCTAGCCTGGGCTCTGCTGGGCTAGTCTGGGCTCTGCTGGGCTCTGCTGGGCTCTGCTGGGCTGGGTTGGGCAGGACTGGGTTGGGCAGAACTGGGCTGGGCAGGAATGGGCTCTGCTGGGCTAGCCTGGGCTCTGCTGGGCTAGTCTGGGCTCTGCTGGGCTAGCCTGGGCTAGCCTGGGCTAGCCTGGGCTCTGCTGGGCTAGTCTAGGCTCTGCTGGGCTAGTCTGGGCTCTGCTGGGATAGCCTGGGCTCTGCTGGGCTAGTCTGGGCTCTGCTGGGCTAGCCTGGGCTCTGCTGGGCTAGCCTGGGCTCTGCTGGGCTAGTCTGGGATCTGCTGGGCTAGTCTGGGATCTGCTGGGCTAGTCTGGGCTCTGCTGGGCTAGTCTGGGATCTGCTGGGCTAGTCTGGGATCTGCTGGGCTAGTCTGGGATCTGCTGGGCTAGTCTGGGCTCTGCTGGGCTAGTCTGGGCTCTGCTGGGCTAGTCTGGGCTCTGCTGGGCTAGCCTGGGCTAGTCTGGGCTCTGCTGGGCTAGTCTGGGCTCTGCTGGGCTAGTCTGGGCTCTGCTGGGCTCTGCTGGGCTCTGCTGGGCTCTGCTGGGCTAGCCTGGGCTCTGCTGGGCTAGTCTGGGCTCTGCTGGGCTAGTCTGGGCTCTGCTGGGCTAGTCTGGGCTCTGCTGGGCTAGCCTGGGCTCTGCTGGGCTAGTCTGGGCTAGTCTGGGCTCTGCTGGGCTAGCCTGGGCTCTGCTGGGCTAGTCTGGGCTAGTCTGGGCTAGTCTGGGCTCTGCTGGGCTAGTCTGGGCTCTGCTGGGCTAGTCTGGGCTCTGCTGGGCTAGGTTGCCAGGGCTACCCCACCATGACGCGTGTATCGCGTTCTATCTCAGTCAACGTAGCACTAGAAAAGCACGGGATTGCGCGTTAAATTAGCATATCCCTTGATATTCTGATATCTCATTTGAAAGTCTAAACTTTCTTCGTGGACTTTTTTCAAGATACATTGTCATCTGAGTTTAGAATGTGTCTTTTGGGAATATTTCTATCCCTTATTTTTTTTTATTCTCCCTTTCCTTTCATCGCTATTTTCCGCTTGAGAGGCACCAGCAAGATACCCACTGCTGCCTATAGGATCCGCTGAGAATTGAGAATTCTTCTTATTTCTCTGTCCTCGCATCCAAATTGCTTTTTCACTCTTTTATCCCTTATTTTTGACTTCCTCTTTTCGTTTCTGAAAATTGCTTTTTAGATCTTCTTTCTTTTCATATATTCCCTCTGTTTTCCTCCGTGTTCCCTTATCTTTTTTCGGACATTTTTTGTGGGGTGGAGGGCTTCTCGCTGGTGCTCTTAAGGAGGCCTTTGGGTAATCATTGTATTTGCCAGAAAAATACATCCATAACTCTTTTTTATGTTCACCTTTATTGCCGAGAACAATCATCACAAATTTGCAACACAACCAACCAAACGCGTTCATAAAAATTACTTTGTAATTAGAACACGTGTGACAGGATTACTTTCACAGAAGTTAAATTTCTTTAACATTTAATGTAGTTTTGAATTTTTCTTTTCCAGTGCGACTTTCCCACCTGCTACGAGCGTCTCATTTGGATTGTGAGTACCACACCTTACCACCACTATTTTCATTCATTTTCTCTTCAGCTTTGATGAAATTCTTACAAAGAAAACCCTTTTATCACATTTAAGTCGTTATCAAAACACCAGGACAACACCGCTATCGGCACTTTCCGCTCGACTAGCTTCTAAAGGCAAGCTTAAGCAGATTCTGCTTGAAATTTACTCCTTGATTTCTCGGCAGAGATATTGGAAAGTTCTCTGCAACTTTTAACTCCTCATAGTCGATTTAACTTTGCCATAGCCAGATTATCTTGAGCTCATAGATTTACTTTATGCTTAATAGTTTTAATCTTGTTAACTACTGTAGATATTTTCGGGTCTTTGCGCAAACATGGCAACGGGCTTATAGGAATATAATCCCCTACCACTAAACCCTCCCTTGCAAAGAGCCGTTATCCACTTTCTCAACTCGCACACCATATACACCAGATACACCATACACCAAACACAAAAACACCTATACACAAAACACGATGATAATACACATAGAAAGTTCAATGGGATTGCTTTTATGAATTTTACTGAAATATATTTCAAAAATATAGATGTACGTGTTTTTTTTCACTATATACGAAGTTTGAAACGGCTTTAACGCCCTCTCCCCCCCTCCCCCTCTAAAACCACCAAGCAAATGTATTTTCTATCAGTTTTATCGGGAAATACTACACGGTCTACCCTTGAGTCTCCTGGCGTGTGGAATGCTGCAAGGCTTGTGTTGAAACCTGTACAGAGGATTTTGAATAGACTATGTATGATCATTTAAGGTCATGAATCGTAATCGCATTAATTCCTTGGATCATTAAGCATCGTTAACGTTTATTACGGCATAGCTGGTGCATTGAGCAGTGGAAGGGTGGGGTGGGGTGGTGTGGGGGGGGGCATCGACTGAGGGCACTGCCTCTATCTGCAAGGTATATACTAGGTTTACCCATGCGTTATTGCAGGTGAAATATTTGATGGGTTTGGATAGGGGTGCATGCGAGTTAATGTGATCGTTTTTATTTTGGGATAGATTATGAAGACATCACATATGGAAGCTGGTAGCCCCCAGTCGACTTACCCGCAGGCAAAAATAAAATGTATTGTTATGAAATCAAGCATACTACGGTCTAATCAAAGTCCCATCTAAAATAAATAATACCAGTGGCGAGTCAAAGTCCTATCTGATAAAGAACGAATTCAAAGTATTTTTGATGTTTTATAACATGCCAATTAACAAACAAAAAAAAGACAGTTCCACAAGATTTTAGCATTTTTCTCCCGTCTCGCTTATGGAATATTTTGATCAAAATATTTGATTCGTATTATCATATTTTATATCCCCCTTATAAAAAATGCATATTAATATTGCTGGCAAAAGGTTACTTCTGCAAGGTAGGTTAAAAAATGTTAATAAATTGTTAGTAAATGGCTTTCTTTTAAGTCTGAAGTTTCGAATTCTTTCGGGTAAATGGAGAGCCCGTCTGTCTCATGAAAACCCCGATTTCCAGAATTTCCCTGATTTTGCCAAAAATATGCTGTTCAGTCACAAAGCTGTTGATAGCAGATTCAAGTGTTTTACAAATTTTTAAGCCTGACGTGCTAAGTTAAGGTTTTTTGAAACTGTTACCTTACATTTCATTTCCAAATTCCAAATTCTGTTAAAATCGAAATGTACTAAAAATGAGACACAGAAAACAAAACAGATTCCTTAATAAATTATTAAAAATATCTGATCTGATATTTAGCGCCTGAAATTTCGACCACAAAATAACAATATTGCAATATTCTACGAAAACCCATGAAAACTTTCACGACATGATCCGCTCAAGAAAATAACTTTGATGCAACGTTATTTTACCAGCCTAGGGAATGCAGCTGAGCGCTGTGAGTGTATTTATTGCGAATACTATCTGTCTGTACCCCTGCTGGTGATTAACATTTAACGTATGGCCTATTCACACCCCAGGCAGAGCCTCTAACGGTCTACTAGGATTACTCGCTTGCAGATAAAGGGCACACAATTTTGCTAAACCTAAATGATGCGATACTACCCATGTTTTATATTATTCGTATAAATTTAAATATCTGATGTAATTTCGTACTTTTATTTCACACTATTTTAATTAAAATTTGTGATTCACAATTCAGCGCAAATACCAATTGGAAAATCGTTTGAAATTCTGTCGAGACAGTTTCAATTTGATGTTTGAATAAAGTCGCTCGTGCTGAAGTGTTAAAATTGAGCACCCATCTTGTGAAAAGCTTTAGACTATGGCGCGGCTTTTCACACATTCTTACAGTGGGTAAACATGTGCCATTCTTGATAACAGGGGGTGGGGTCGTTTATGAGGACCTGGTCACCCTCTGGGCCACCCTCTCACGCTTGTAAGGATTAGAGGAGGGAGGTAACAGTCATTACTTAATCAAATCTACGACCAATTCGGCTCACTGCTGATCTAACTCGCAGAAAGGAGGGGCTAATCCTCAAGCAGCCCGGATGGCATTTCCATATTTATTTATAAATATGGATTCAAATGAGATTAAGCTTTATTTTGATAACGTGGTGTGTCAAATTAAACGGACAAAGACATTTGAATGCAATTATTATGAATATATGTGTAGTCTACAGAGTCTTTTTTGACTTTCATCGAAACTTAACGTATCTATCATGAGTCTACACAAAAATAATAAGCCTCTTCAAGACGACATTGAGTGCTGCAGTAGATTTTATTTGAATTTTTATTAATATTTTCACATGAAAATGGGCAATTTTCTTTAGTAATATTCAGCGAAGAAGTGAATAAAACGAGTACGTAAATCAGTATTTCTGGTAGAGCTAAAGTACGCAATTTCCAGGAGTGGGAGGCACAGGGTCTAGAATAGCAAGGCAAGGAGTAAGACTGCAGGTTGCTGAAGCAGGAGCAGGAGCAGTTGCCGAGTCATGATGCAGCGTCTTATGGGCACTTGAACCCAAAGAAATGGGCCCTCAGACCACGTCGCTATATTGCCCATAACAAGAAGAACAACCCAATGAGGGTGACAAAGAGGCCACTATGGAAGTAAGCTGAGCTTAGAGGGAGAACGAGGCTGTGATATTCATAGAATTGTACACCCTTCGTTACAAAATCTTGTCCTAGTAAGTTTCACAAAATATTCACGGAATTTCGTTCTTTTTGCTGGTGAATTATATTTTATTATAACAGTTCTTTTTTTTTGTTGTAATTATCGTTGTGAATAATATCTTCCTGATAGCTTTAATTCTGAGCGTTGTGCGTACGATGGTTTGATGTCAATACTGTGATTCACTTGGTAAATATGTATCAGCTTTAAATAAGCTTAAAATTAAATCGCCTTCATTTCTTCCTTCCACCAATCATCAAACAGACCACATCCAAATTGGAGCGTATGGGCCCAACCCCTCACTGGCATTAGTACAAAATTGCAACTCTGAAATTTAGTTGATTCGATAGCGATGGAAAATCCGCTCAAGCCCACATTTTCATGGCATTTCTTTCTCTTATGTTAGTATATTATAATAAATAGCGTTTTTTCTCCCTTTTTTCTAACCTGGCAATCAATTTCCTTTTCCTTCTTTCCCATTGGTCGATTCGTTCGAGAGCTCCCCTCCCACCTGGCGTCGATTTATAGCGTTTTGCTCCCAGGCGGCTTTCCTTTAACCTAGACACATCCAACATTATTCTGTTCAAACATTAATGGGCACAAGTCACGGGCTGGCATCGAAACTGACAAGCTAATTATGCAACCCGGTCGGCAGCCGCTCAGTCGCCCAAATTAAGAGTTACAATTCAAAGAGACTCAGCATTCATCCCCTAACCTGAACCACGCGGGACGCACATTTTCCAAAAGCCGTTATTCATTTTCCTTACTCAATAATCATGTTTCATAAAGAAATGTTTAACATTTTCAAATTTAATTAAGTCGTTTCCGCTCTTTTCATGTACCGACTCAGACCGTAATATCACCATCAATCATTCAATGGTTCCTGTAACCTCCTCCCATAAGCATCACCCTCCTAAAAGGACACCCTCATCTCTCCATTGATTCAACCAATCATCACGAATGGTTACTTAAAACTGTTATTTATTTATTTCAACTTCTCAGCGAGCGCCATTAGTTTTGACCCAACAATTCGAGTGATTAACACTAACGAAGCGTCGTCGTCTTATAATTGGGATCGGCATCAGCAAGGGGATAGCGCGTTTCACTGATATTAATGTGGAATCTTTAGAAATTGAATCATACTCGAAACTACAGACTAACCAGCTCCCAATTAGCTAACTGGGAGGAATTTGCCGATTGGATGTAACTTCTAAAGGCCCGCACTTACCTTTAGATCCGTGTAATCTTGATTGACTTTTTATATGCCGTCTTCTGTGTACGCATTTAAAAATATAATTTTAATTCGTACTATTTTGCAGTCCTTAAAATAACTGGTGCCGAAGAATTTGTATCCTGTTTCGCCAAACGTCGATCTCAAACTGAACTAAATATCTTCAAAAATAGTTCAAAGACGGACAACCTTGCATGACACCACTTAAACAAACTTAGCGCACTAAAAATTGTGACAAAAGAATAAATTTAACCCTATAATAAAAGGAGTGCCTTTGTCGAAGTGCTCTTTTGAGGATAAAAACTATTAAAAAGGTTTAAAATCCCCACTTTTTTTTATCTCTCTACTGTTGGACAATGTTTGGCATTGGATATTTGACTTTTCAACCGAATTTCTTCGGTCATGAAAAGCGTTTTATTACCAAACAAGTCGTATTAGTTTAAGAGATGAGGTTTGCCGATAAAATGGCACAGGCGTCAAGCCACGAGACGTTAAGCCTCAATAATATGTCAAGTATATGTCCTATAAAAATAACAATTATTCTTCATTTAACATCAATAAGCATGAAATTCATTGGGTGATTTCTTGAAGTGTGGAGAGCAATTCCTGGGTGAGATTCATCACCAACGACTGGTGGCGGTGGCGGCGGCTGTGGCGGCGGTGAGAGGAGCTCTGGGGGTTGACGTTTGACACATTACAGGGTGGAAATGAAGTAGTAACTCAGTCGAGCTAGAAATAGAGAGATGTATAGTGGTTTTAACCCGCCCTCGCCCATGTCTCCCCCCCCAACCCTCCCTCTTCCGCGGCTCCTTACAAAAACATGGCTGTTTACTGCAGCATAAACTAGAACAGAATCGTGCGTTTGCACCTTTTTAAGTTTGAGATTGTATTTATTGTGGACTTAAAACTATTTTGAAAATCATGTTTACAATTGAAATTGAATCCTGGACATATTTGATAAAACAAGACTCTTTAAAACTGCTGGTTTCATCTCGGAAATCAGTTTATTGTTAGAGTACATTTCTGATCGTGAACATGTTTTCAGCGATCGAGCCATCTTTATTTTTTACACGTTTTGAACACATGAGATTTTCTGTTTTATAGCGTTTTTCTTTTAGATACGGTTTCAAAATGATAAAAGATTGCATAATTTCTACTACTTCTCCTCTCCTCACATTGGCACAAAAAATCGTCATCGGGGAAATAGTTTAAGTCGTAAAATAGACCGTAAAACCTCCGTTAGCCTTATAAGTCCTTTATTTCCAAACTTAACCTTTTTTCTAAAGGTCAGTGCTTGTTCGACTGAAAGGATTCAAAGAGGCAAGGTTTGCAGTGAAAAAAACACTGGCAAAACGTTCCTTTATCTCACTACATGAGCCCTTTCCTTGGTCAAAAGACATAAATCAGCAAATGAAACAATGCACTGCAAGCCCATTGCAAAATATTGCTTCCACCATTGATTCACATACCGAAGTTCTTTGAGTTATTTTCTGGCGCTCAACTGCGTTGCCCTCTTACAAAGCACCCCTTTCGTCGTGGGCGATAAATTTCTGAAAGTAATTTTAGATTTTGCATACACTAACACAAGTCTGCAGTTGTTTAATATATTTGATTACTTACATTCTTGGAATGGTTGGTTATATTGGGTAACAGAAAATATGAAAATAATTTTGAAATTATGATAATAGCATCTTAATATAAATAATTTGTGTGTTTTTCCACCCATGGAATTCCTATTTCCACTGAAATTGCCTACGAATGTAACGATACAATATTTCCCCAGAATATCCGCAGTAATATTTCAAAAATTTCATAACCAAGATCGTGTTCTAGCAATTTCCTTCGCAGCGAAAACGTAGCGAAAAAATATAATAGAGAAAAACGCAAACGAAATTCCATTTCAGTAAGAAAATGATATTCACAAATCATTTGAATGTTCTCAGCGTTCTTCGAATTGATCTAACGTAGGTACCGCCAGCGAAATGAAATGCAAAGCACCCTGAAAAGCCCACTGTGCAATATTAGAGTTAAAATAAAATAAATATTACGAAATTGTCTATTTTGAAAATGTTAATATCTTTACGCTGACACAGCAAAAACGTGGCGTCGTAGCAAGTAGATTTGATAAAAAATGTATAACATTATATGAAAACTTCCTTTCCCAGATAAACGGAAAATGACGATAGTTTTCTATGTGGATGAAACGAATACGACCCCGTTGCAGATAATCTTGTATGGACATAATAATGACGTCATAAACATTAATGATGCATTTCATTTTATCGCTTTTGAAACAAAATATGAAAAGAAAATCGAGTGGGTTTCCCAATAGAACTAGTAAGACCTTCACTTGAGTATCCTACCCTTTGAAGACTGCATGACGGCAAGGTCTAGGTCCTGATGCAGTTCACCTCATACAGGACCCTGAGCAGGAGCATTCTCGGCTCTCCAATAAAGCCACCCTATAGCGCCTTTCGATGCGCCCCATCCCTTAAAGTCCCATCGCTTGCGGGCTATTCGCCACCCCATGCCCCCTATACCATCCCCCCCCCCCTACACACCCGTTCGAGCATCAGACACCATCAATGACTACTGGAAATGGAAGTCAAAAAAGAAAGCCACTTAACAGTAGTTTCTTGATTTCTGATCTTCTCTAAACGATTGGAGTGTATTGAGAATAAGATTTGAGGGGTTGAACCCGGAGAGTAAGGACTGCATTACAAAACGATTGAACTATCCGTCAACTAACATAATTCTCTTATCATGAATGTTATGTAGCATTTATTATTAGTCTGTGGTAGTTTCTCGTTCGTATATACACTTCTTGTTCGGGGAGAGAAGGGTTTCACATTCAACAGTGAATGTAAGTACCTTTTTAGGTTGAATTAAAAAAGGTTTGGTGGCTTGGTTTTTGTATTTTAATAATTTTAGGTAGAACGGTGTAAAGTTCTGACGTTAATTATAGTTTGGGGGAAAATATTCGAGAGGCACCGAGCGTATAAGCGATAGCATGGCATGGTAGGTAGGTATGCGTAACAGCGCTGCAGCTGCCTACACTCGGATCTGCTCACAGATATTTCTCAAACCAAATGCAATCTTACACCAAATTAACTGTACAAGAATTGTCTTTAAATAATAATAAGCAAATTAACTCTAATTTACCAGCAATTTTCTACTTAGGTAATCCAGTAGTGCAATTTTAATCATATAATTTTATATAACGTGGTTTAGCTCGGGTTAGAACAAGCAGCGAGTGTACTTATAATGTGCAGAGTTCCATGTCCAGTAATTTACGGTAATGAAATTATGACCTAGTGGAAATATTAACTACACTATTGCCATAGTATCATGGATCCATTTTAATGCTCTTTTCATGTAAAATGTTGTTTATTTTTAGTACTGGAGACCAATTTAAATGCTGGGAGACATTTACAAAACCTTGGCTAAGGGATGTTGCTATGTACCAACTAACTGCTCGCAGTCGAGGCTCCAGAATACCAACCTTAATATTAAAAGTATTTTAAAATATTTCTGCAAATACAGAGTTTTAGAGTTCGGATTAATTTGAGAACACTATTGCTCTCCACCACCATTTCACCATGCACCAGAATACCATTGCTGTAACCATTGGGTTCATAAAAGAAAATTCACAAAATTATTTTATATTTTTTAATGTGGACCCAAAGAAACATTTATTTGCACCTAGTGCTTTAGAACGTTGTAAACAGTTTATTTATATTAAAGTCGAGATTTATTTTGCAAATGATTTCTGATCAGAGATAAAAATCATAACTTTTCTATCTGATATCCTTATTCACCCGAATAGTCGTCAAGTGGAGCGATAAGTAAATCCCAATACAATAAACAACAATAAACAAAATAAACAAAATGATGAATAATTGAATTTATGTAGAGTGCAGCGCGATACAATATAAGAGAATGGTATGGAAGACATGAGAATGAAAAGAAATAAAACACTAGAAGAAAGATAGTAAGCGTAGAATAAGAAGAAACACACTGAGAGACTAGACGCGATTTACTGTAATTGCTTTTTGCCCCATACAGGCCGAAGGAAGATCCCTTTAGTACCATGGAACCAATTTGCATATCGCCTGGGGAGCTTTCCATCTAGCAAGGAGAAGCTAGAAGAGCGCGGGTCAACATTGATAGCTTTACAGCTCAATCCAGCCCACCTCCCAGCCATTTGAAAATATACCATAGCTATGTGCAAGCTCCATGGCAGCCGCATGCTGCTGGGAGGCTTCTGTAGCTGCACCAGTCGGTCCCTCCGCACTTTCCCACCTCCCGAGTTCACGCATGTACAGCGAAGAGTGTGCCCCCA
Source organism: Protonemura montana (assembly GCA_947568835.1). Lineage (NCBI taxonomy): Eukaryota > Metazoa > Arthropoda > Insecta > Plecoptera > Nemouridae > Protonemura > Protonemura montana. The sequence goes on along the minus strand of OX387604.1, from coordinate 3,116,241 downwards.
CCCTTCATCCCCACCCCACCCCACACTACACCAAAGTTCCCATCCTGGGGCCGGCTCATGCTTGCTGCTACCGTAAACCCCTAGCCAGAATAGGGTAAATTATTCAAAGAAATTGCCATATAGCAGGTCGTTATTTATATACAAGGAAAGTTTCTTCTTTTCAGATTCGCTTGATGCATTTTCAACTATATTATGTTTTCTTTTCGAAAGGGTACGGGGGTTTTGACGTCATCGCGCTCTTTCAAAAGTGACTGATTTCAAACGATTGCCAAAAGCGTATTTTGATCTTGATTTTTTATTTTAGTCATGCTCATCATGCGTTTCTAAATAAACGTACAATTTAATTATTATTTTTATTGTAGGCCCAGTTTGATGACGTAGTCCAGATAAATCAATACATAAATATGTAACTTATCTTTCAAGTTTGTAACGTGATATTAGACAGGAGTGTAAAACCATTCTTGAGAGCTGAGCTCCAATTGAGACGTTCGCTGTTCAAGACAAACATCGGTTTTGAATGAGACCATATCTATAAGAATTTACAAAGTTACGGCTAGGTACTTTATGACTCGATTCTACATCAATATAACTACTATTTTAATGTTAGTCTTACGTTTCTCTTTCAAAGTTTACCTTAGCACACGAGGACGTAAATCCAGTGGACTTTTAAGAAAGGATTTTGCCATTACCATTCATCTGAGCACGTGACGCTAACTATCCTTGGTTCGTGGCCCGAAAAAGTGCAATAATTTCTGTTCCACTGTTCCAAAGGTCTGGAGGGAAGCCTGAGAGTGGGTGAGTGGGCCCAGCGGGCAGGGCCGGTGGCAGGGGCAGGGGCAGGGGAAGGGGCAGGAGCAGGGGAAGGGGCAAGCTAAGTTAAGGTATGGGACTAAAAGCCGAAGTTATAGCTCTTCGATATCTTATCATATAACAGCTAAGTTGACTTACAATAGTCTATACTATAAAGGTATTGCAACGAATGCTAAAGAGAACTTTTGGAATAAGGAATTTATGGTAGTACATAGTATGAGCAATGATTTTGTTCTTGCTGGTTGAAAATGTGTGCAGGTAATTTAGTATTGAAATTGCATGTTGATAATTTAATATCAAAATTGCATGTGTTCTGATTTATTACTCTTTCTGTAGTTACTAGGAGTTGGTAGTTGCAGGGAGTGGGCGCGGTTGTGATCTCTGTAAATTATTGTAAATCTAGTGATTAATGTGTCTATGGAGACATAAAAATGGAGATCTCTTTTAAAAGAGAGGAAGGCATAATTATCCCTCTTTGTCACGACTTTTATCAAATTGAATTAATGGTCCCTATGGTGTCTGAGCGAGGTGACTGACCAATAATAAATTATTATGATAGTTTATGATTTACTCATATATTTAATAACGCCCAATCAATCAAAACAACACTTATAAATAAATATATCCCATATCCCTGAACTTATTCATTGTATGAAAGAAAATTGAGAGTGGACAATTATTTTTTGCATTATTGAGAAAATGAAATGGAAATTTCAGCTTAAAATAGCAAATGTGTTTTTAATCTTGCAGTTATCTCATTGGCTCAAAGAGTTGACTGTTTTTACGTAGACACGAAGCCATCGATAGCTTAATAGTACAATTAATTTTGGAATTCGTAAATAGAATAGAATGATTGTTGGAACCACTGTTGTTTTGCACGTAATGGCCAGCCATTTTATACAAGTACAGTTTCCAATCGCTATTTGCCAAAGTCCCCTCTTTTTATCTCTGCAATTCAACAACGATTTTCATTTCCCGTTCATTTCATGCGCATGTCCTAGAAATTTCACCAAGCTAGAAAAAGAAAATTTAAACTTACGACATGGAAAACCGTCGATATCTCCACAGAAATGTCTTATTAATCCACGGATTTTCCCTTAATAGGTTGTAGGGGTGATAACTCATCTGTAGAAATAACACATAATATTTTACTGTGCAAAATATCATTTAAAAAGTGCATTTCTTGCGACTGTGATAGTGTATTTAGGAGAGATGATGTTTTCACGATGGATTCCACATGTTTTTCGTTGCGTATTCGGCCGACAGATGATGCTAGATGCTTTTTTCGAGCTGCCTTACTACTTCCAAAGCAGCTCTTGACTGACCGGAGGCCATGGACTTCATAGTTTATTTTTATTTTTCGTATTTCCAGATTGAAACTTATATCATCACTGTAACTATTTTTTACACTACATAAAGGTACTTCGTTCGCTTAAATTGGGGAAGCGTTTTAGAATAATGATAACTATTATGAAGCAATTTGTCTACGTGATCTTATATAATAACATTTTTAGGTGAGTTATAATTGTGATAAGTTTTTTCTGGTATCTAGTTTGTGAAGATCTCACCTTACCTTTCCTCAACGAATTTATAGCTTTCTTTACAATGTACAGTTCAACAGTAAGTTGACTTTGCTTAAAATTGAAACTCATTCCCCTTGTTGTTATTTTTAATTATCATGGTCCCAATTAACGATGAATAGCTAAGTATTTCTCTACTTAATTAATCATTTTCTTCACGCAAGAGATACTTCATAGTTTCAAAAATCTTCTCTAGAAGTCTCCATCTTTGTTGCTGCATTACTAAGTAACGAAACCTGTATTTTGAACAGAACTTGTATGCAGATACTTACTTATCAATAATCAACACCTTTTCAACAGCATGGGCGTTTTCCATTTCAAACTTACTTCATTTTTAAAATCAATCTCACCATAAAATGTATTCGCAATAATTTTCAAACGCATTCTAATTGGGCCTAGGCAGCTTGTGCCCAAGGATTGTTTCAACTTTTAATCATCACCCTCAAGGGTGAGGATGAATGGCTCTCTGTTCTGCTGAAAGATTACGAACTCTTTGAGTGGCTATGATGGTCAAGTCCAATTTTTATCTTTCACCGTTGGTACAAAAGATTGATTATACAGCGCAAGGAATTTCAGCATCATTATCGAAATACTTGATTTCACCAATTAGAAGATCATGCAAAAAAAAAAATGCGCAGCTATACTAATGAAATAAAATTATTTCTGCTCTTTATGAGCCCATATAAATCTTTAAATTACCTAGTTTTTAATTAGTTGTAACGAGAATGATTGCACTGTGTGTGGTCTTCTATGAATGACAGATGTGTTTCCAGAAAATAGAGGATCGATTAAATTAAAAAACCGATTGACCTGATTTGAATTGCTGTTGATAACGAAACATTCCTAAGAACGCTATTTTATTTCGCCAATTGCCAATTCGTTCCATTTGCGTTGAATATGAGAAAAAGCATTGAGTTTCGACGGCTGATTTTTGCCTTCCGACAGAAGATACAAGAAGAGACAGTGGTCCATGAGTTAGCGTCGCCTACGAAGACAAAGTAGGAACAGAAATGGAATTCCATTGTCGTGGACAACATGCCTAGCCGAATGCAGACGCTGTTGGACGAGCGTGACGCCATAGACGCCGTGGAAAATGGCGTCGGCGTCGTGCTTCCGGAAACCGGAAGCACTTGCCGATGACGTATACGACCATTGAAAAGCAACCGGAATTCGAGCATCATAGAATCTGAAAGTGCCCCAAATGGATTCAGTTAAAACTAACAGAGGATTACTAAACAAACATATATGAATTATCGGGTACCGCAGAGAAATTACATTAGAAATATTCATTCAAACATTTCCTAGGCGTTTTTAAAGTTCATTGTAGGGGTTTTCTGACTATGATAGAAGCTTGCTTTTCTAAAAGTTTGCTTACTCTAATAATTATGAGTTATAGCCCAGTGTTTCCATCTACGTGCCCAATTGTTTGTCCAGAGGAGGAGTTGATGGCTCAGACCTATTGTGTCGCGTCATTGTGGGGGTACATTTTGATATCACCCCCTTCCCCAATCCCCTCTCTGGACCAGCCATTCAGGATGACACAGCAACGTAAATGGTTCGGAAAGTTCGGGATAACGAATAAGGATACGAGTTGTTGGATTTCGTACAGCAGGACAAAAGAAGCAAATGCGAGCACGCGATATCCGGGAGGTTATAGAAGGAAAAATACAAAAGAGATGAAAATGAAGTCCTGCATGTGCTGCGGGATGCGTTATCTTCCCACGCTTTGGGCAAACGGGGCAAGGGGGCAGACGTCCCGGGTACGTCACGATCTGAGACATGTAGAGACCAAAGCATGAGCCATGGAGGAACGGAGGAATGGGGAGATCTTAGGGCGGTTCTCCTCGCTTGTCAAGCTACTGACCAGGAGTTATTTCAGCTCCACTATTGGTATAGCCTAATCAACTGGATTGAATTCAAGTTAGTTATGGATGTGTTGATCGGTTCACTTGTTTTGGCCAATCATGATGCGTCGTACCTTAAATTTAGAAAAAACGTTAGGAATTTATGTATTTGTTTTCGCAAATTTTATGGGTAGTGTTCGAACTGATGAAGAAATTGTCTACAGAACTGGGAATGAAGAAATATACGCTGGTCATATTTGAAACTTGACTATCGGTGTCAAAACTATCAACGTTTAACACTCGTAAAAGTTTTTAGACTAGTTTTTAAACAAATACACTTCTAGTGTGTCCATAACCTCTTTAGATTTTCTCTAAGTGCTCCTTAATTACATTTTTCATGTACTTTCTTCCTGGAACTGTTATCGTAAGCAGTTATGGAATCGCATTTGGCGTACTGTTGACAAATGGCGGCTTTGTATGGACCATTTCGGTTGATTTGGTACCGATTTACAGGTCTGGACTTCATGGGATGGAACGGTCTCTTCTCCCTTCTGATTTCTTCTCCTGTACTGGACACTTAATACCGGTCATTCATCTCTATTTAGAGACTGGCTATGAAATGTCTTAGACACGTTATTTGAAACGGATTTCATTGCTAGACAGCTAGAAACCGACAGGAGCTATAAGTCCAAGACCAAATTCAAAATGTCGGTCATCAAAAAGGACCAAAGTGATAGCAAACACGTTAACGATTCATTCTCTCCAGCACTCATTCCTTAAGATCTACTTCCTGTGAGGAAAAATTTCATGTACCCCCAGGTTTTGCGGATTCCAGTAACCCAGAGTTACTGTTGAAATCCAGAGCATGCAAATCTTATCCGCTGCACTTTGCGCTATGAACATTTTCGGTTTTGACGTTTGGAGTGATTTTGGTAAATTCCGAATTTTTTTTCCACTATCACTTTCATAGAAATACTGACCATTGTAGAAATACCCAATTTTTTTTAACCTTTAAATGTTCGTTTCCACATTTTTCTGCTTTTCTGAGTTTTTCATCATTTTTGAACGCTATTTTAGTATCAGCTTTAAACCATATAGGTACCAAACCAGGGGAGGAAGAGGAAAACTGAGAGAACTTATAAACAAGCCGTAATGATTTTTTAAATTATCAGTATCTATAAGGGATGGTACATCATGTGCTGGAAATAACAATAACCCTGCTAAATTGTTAAGAACAATTTTCTGTGACGAATTCCACTTTAACATCGCAAACAGTTCTGATCCAGCCAGTACGAATAAACATTCCACACACCAATCGAAAGACACCAATAAAAAGAAAAAATAATTGTTATTTCTAACAATTTAAATAATAAATTATTCGATTTAAGCAATAAATAGCAAACACTTTTTGTGTTGTGTTAACGAAAACAACGTGGGGGGCTTAAAAGCATATAATTCGTTTCGAGCTTGCATTTTCTGTTTTGTTTTCATACGTTACTGCTTGGAAAAAGAATATCCGTTAATAACTTCAGACAGCTTACATGGCTATAAAACTTACTAATGTTTTACCTGTCACAAATTTCAGATGATTATGATTTAAAACGAAAATACATTAAACAATCTTTAAAAATGATATTCAATGCCTTTACCCGCCAACATCTGCCATATTTTTCATAACTTGGAAACGTCTGCGATTCCCGGGAGATTCCTTTTTTTAACACATATTGTCTGCAGTTTTCCCGTCCATGCTAATGTATTGAGTTATATGATCATTTATCAGCCATAGAAGTGCCCAAAATCAGATGCACTTACTTTCAGAAGTAGGTAAGTCCAATTCCAAGCTAGCAGCAAACACGCAACATCTACTGGAGCCCCCCCCCCCCCCCCCCCCCTCGCCATGGGTCTTGCCAAGTCGTGACAGGTCTTGACAGGTCATGTAACTCGTAGATTTGCTGCGACCTTGAATTGATTGGGGGGGGGGGGGTCTACTTTCCTAATTTTCGTATTCTCTTTCTATAAACCTTCGCTTCCAATTTCCACTCCCCCAAATAATTATATTCTCCTTTATCTATCAAAATCGTCCGGGTGCCTTTTTTTCGACGACTACCCAGATCTTCTAAGCCATCTTGAATAGGAAGGCACTAATATGCCCCAAAACACAAAACAGGGGACGAAAATGTCAATCTAATGCTCTGCGTTTGCACCTTAATGCCAAGACGTGGAGGAGATAAGGTCAAGATGTCAAGATGTTAAGATGTCAAGATCTTAAGATATCGAGGTTGGTTTGCGGCTTGGGAGAATGGGATAACGAGCCAGCACAAATTGTACGCTAAATAATATGGTGACTGACCACAATCATATGACATGTCATATTAAATGTGCAACTGATCCGTCCAAACCGCATTACTTAAGCTTTGCGTTATTGTGGAGACTTTCTTAAGCTGTTGGTGACCAATTTGATCTTTTTGAAAAATATCGTTGTAAACACAGGTTTTCGTTTCTTTTTATTTGTGCATTTTGGTATCCAGGGTATTCTATTATCCATGGTATCCTTGGTTATCCTGAGGATCCAGGAATATTTGTGGTATTCATGGAATCCATGGAATCCATGGTATTTATGGTATTTAGGTTATCCTTGGGACTATGGTAGTCCATGGTAACCATAGTACTTTATTGTCCATTTATCCCTAATAATCCATGGTGTCAATGGTATATAATGGACATATAATTAGTGCCAAGTAAAATATCTTACTTAAATGGTCTCAAATGGCCACCTATAAATATGTGTTGGTGTATTTTGACATGAATTTTCAAAATATTATCTATTTTTAAGTATTTAAAACTACTCCATGTTTCAGTTTAGCATTGCGTAACTCGGTATTGATGGGCTTACAGTAGATTATGGCATACTTATTAAAAAGAAAAGCTTGTGGAAAGCGAGAAAAATCTCGTTTGGATTTTGATTTTTGAATTGTATTCCCATTTTTTTTTTTTAATATCTATGCTTGTTTTGCATTGGACCGCCCAGTAATTGAAGCCGAAACTAAAAATAAAATAACTGGTAACATTTTACTACAATCGACCAAAAAGCAGACCAGTGCATCTTGCTGGTTTTGCATCGTTTACAAGGATTCGTCTGATTTGGCTCCCAAGAAATTTCGGATGCTAAAAAAATATAATAATAACCTATAAATATGAGAATTTAGGTATTATTAGTTGTTTGGTAAGTTCGTTACCGGATTTCAATTAATTCCACTATCTTTTACCATAATAAAGTCGGTAAACAAATGCGATGTGCAAAAAAAATCCATTAAAAAAGCTTTTTAACAGGTTTTTGATATCAATCTAGATGATTTATGCATCGTATTTCATACCCCGCTTTGCTGTTTGGAGCGAAATGAAATCATCCGCTGGTGCTGGAATTTATTACATGCCATTTACCTATACGCACAAATTTTTCAAAGTCATGCGATAATTATTTCATAACAACATATTGCCCTATAAATAGTGTGTCAAATAATTGTATTTTCACGCGTCGTTGCAATTTTGAGCTCATAAAATGTGGGACAGTTTGCCCCAATCCAAATTTTCCATAGATTTTCACTGGAGCTATCCTGCAACATGCAGATTAAATATCATCATTATCCAAGTAAAACTGGTCTGATCAATTCAATGCACCATTTATTTTTATGAATCATTAACAATTCGTTTATCAGTTGCATCTAAATCAATATAAATTGACACGGCGTGTCTCTGCCTATTTTTAATTGACATGTTCAAAAAGACTATCTTCATTATTTTCCAGTGGCACAACATTTACTAAATGCAGTTTGAGGCTTGGTATTAGGAACCATTGATATTACGTGATCCACAAAAAAAGTATTTTTTCATTAATTACAGAACAGTGAATAATCTTAACTAATGCTAAATATGATCCATAGCATAGCAGCAGGTAAGATTTGATTAAATTAAAATTACATTAACAATTTTTTGTGGAATGACTAGATGACGGAAATGATTGCAAGTGTGGAATACTTGTATTATAGTATTGTTATAAGTATTTCCCATCATGGTGTATTTGGGTTTATTCGATAAACTATCTGGTACCTCTTGTTACAAAACAATTCCATATTATTATAGTATCAAATACCAACCGTTCTCTTTGGGCCCCCCAGCCATTCACCTGCCCCTCCTTGATTTGTGTGATTGAAATACAGTTTATATTTTATGTTTCAACCCTAATAAAAATCACCCATGTGTGTCCTTATCTTGAAAGTAATTTCTTCACGTATTTTAAGGGTTGGTAACCATTTTCTAAAAAAAAAAAAAAAAAAAAAACAGTATTGTGAAAAAAAAAAGCAAATTTGGTAGTGTTAGTTTTTTAGAAGTGTTTAAAAGGAAATGGTGATCATAGTCTACTACAGATCTGATAAATGAAATGTAACTAGTGTACCAACCTTATATGAGGTACGAGGGCAATACCTGCCGGCCTGCATGATATTGTTTGAATATCTCTTAAGTCACCCTATAAGATTTTACCCTGACCCTCGAAAAGGGTGTGCTTGGGGTCGACGTGTGCTTATACTCGTGGTCAAAGGGCACCCTCTTATTATTTTGGGGACATTTTTCTCAGGATCAAAAAATGAATTTAGCTTAACCATGTACTTAAAATGTAGCGCGTTTCACTGATTTTTCCAGAAATTTCACCCCCAGATCAAAGATGTCCCAATCTCTAGTCCGATAATGATATTTTCTACAAATGAACTAGCATACCTAAAAAAAACTGACCTTAAAATACGCAAGAAAAACCATATTTTATTTCCTACTACTGGACAATCTTTCAAGGGATTGAATCTAGAAGTGTGGGATGGAGTATTTCAATACAGCAAACAGCCAACAGGCTCCAATGTCTTCTTTTCAAACGAAAGAAAGATTAAATGTGGTATCCATCTTGTAAATATCTTGAATAAAAAAGGGAGGTTGGTTTGGAATTAGTATTCCAATCGTGTGTTTACATCGTGCAGAGAGATTTATAGGTGGATAGCTCGCCGAGTCAGATATTTGTGTGATGTCTACTGAAAGCTGGGCCCTGCCTGTCACTTGCATGTAATCTCGAATGTTGGAATAAGAAACATGAGGGATCTACAGGATCTGCAGGATCTGCAATGTCTGCAGGATCTGCAAGATCTGAAGGATCTGCAGGAGAGTCTTGAAAAAAATGCGCCGGCCCTGGAATATAAGAGGCATGGGTAATTCTCTTCGGAACGTAGTGCGTATCAAATTTAATTAAAAGTGTGGAAAAGGGTAGCTTCGTAAGGTGTTTTAAGTTTTACTAGCATGTGTGATTGTATTATGTATTGCCATATAATTATAATTAATGGCATAACTGATAAATTGGGAGATAAGGGAAAAATCGTGCTCGGTGTTCGTACTTAAAAGAAATTTCAGAAGCTTCAATTAAGATTTTTCATGATACCTGCTCATTAAATCATAGTTAAGTAATGTTTTATCTTTTAATCGAATGCGTACTGCTCATATTTGGTGGTTGCCTGCGGCATTGCTTCTGGAGATTACAAGCTTTGTCGTAAGTTTCACAACTTACCAATTTGTTGCTTGAATCAAACTGCAAGAACATGCTCTAATGTATTTTATCAACGTATCCATACGAATCACTTGATAGAAAAATCTCGCCTTCACATTTTTTTTTTGCATCGCCAAACATGCATTGATCAATGCACTCTTACCGACTAATGGTAATTATGTTTTATGCACTTGTGCAGCATCCATTAGTGGTCCTGCTCGGTAATGTAAGGAGTGTACAATGACGTCATCGCTAAGTGTCGATAAGTGCCCGATATGTTGTGTTTGAAGCTGGAGTGGACAGGGGTGGACCAAGAAAAAACCTGGAACGGGGGCTGGGTGTTGGGTCCCTTGAAAATGGGTCCACAGACCTTTGCTCTTCGTGACAAGGATACCTATGAAAGCAATCAAATACCATAATAAATCGCTACTTCAGGACTTATTAAACCCAATTCGCTGTCCTGCTATTGCAAGTAAATGAGTGAAAACATCACATTTCTACATTCTGAAAATGTACAAATAATTAAACTCACTGAAAAGTTTTGTAAACAGATACATAGGATCAAAAAATATATGCTGTATAAATGCATAAGACAGTTTTCACAGGAAATGATTGTTGAAACTGGTTATGTCACTTTCAAAATGACTAAGGTAATAATTTATCTGGTACACTTCTTTGGATTTGTCTGCCACACCCTGAGGCTGACTTACTAAGTTACTATAGACGCATTCACGTCGTAAGTCTCTTGTCGTCAGCACGCTTCAAATGACGCACTAATGTACTAGAGCCGAAACTTTACGACATCTTAAGACCGATTGATCACAATTAATGTCACGCATTGATTATGTTGGCTTTTAGGCAATAATAATGTCAATACTAAAAAAAAAAATCGGCAATGAACACAATTTATATAAATTTCATCCAATATCTATGGGCATATGTTTAAATTGATGGACCACAGTTATTAATCCATCTTCTAATGCCATTTCCAAATTAACAGCTGTGATAGAACTGAATTTGATCAAACGAATGTCGCCTTCAAGCTAGTAAGCTGTGCTACCCCAATTATGGGGTAAAAACTCTCTACTTTTTATACCTACATGGGATTAAATTAATTTTCTGACGCCAAGAAACAAAAATCGACGTGTGACCAACCTATGGGATAATAATATAATAATAATAGGTTTATCCTCACATACGAGCTTCGATCCTTTTTTGAGTATAATTTCTTTTCAGTGTGTTAACCCTCAGGAAACCATTCTAAATGAAGATATAAAAAAGAATGAAGTGAGTTTTATCGGTTAAATTATGGATATAATAAGGCACACTTTCTTTGAATAAAACGGCCATAGTGTTCGCTGAAGGCATGTTTGGAGATATTTTTACAAAACCCTCGTGTGAAAGTTTGTTACTCTCAGGATCTGATCAGATTTCTGTCAGATAGGGTTCAAACGGCAGCAAGAGACATTTTTTTGGGACATATATGCAGTTAAGGCAGATGCATTCTTCAAATATACATTTTATATATATGGAATATTTACAAAAGAATTGTTTGGTTGTTAGATACAGAACCCCAATCGCATAAAAAGAGCGAAACCAAAAACCTGCAAAACTATAGTATTTTCGTTTATTTTCAATTTTTTTAAATAGATTTTACGGGGATATTTTAAAACGTACATAATCAACAGCTAGTAAATTTCCTTCATCTCCAACTGAAGTGTCTAGAGTTCGGTGTGGGCAGACTACGCTATAGCCAAGTCACAGATGGTCGAGAGGATAGAAGGTGGTCACTGGCTAGCTAGCAGTCAGGCAGGACCAGTCAAGGTCTCAGACTCAACTCCCAGTGCCTACATAGGCTCAAGATTTATCTCCACTCTTCTAATTCTTTCACTACCGGTTCTTCAAAGCTGCGTCTCTTACTAATCTACAGCGAACAAGTTTCTTGAAAATGCCTTGATTTTAACACGATTGGCTGAAGCAAACGCCAATCTCTAAATAGTTCACGCACTGTGGTGTTTAATTGTATGGATCTTAATTGATTAAAATGTAGGATTGCAATTATACTTTAAATTGTGTAACATGTAGTTTGCTATCATATTATGTAGGTAGTTTCAAAGATATTATTAAACTGTGGGCGGCTTTCGGATTTTGATCAACCCTAAATTGTTAAATACATACATTTAGGAGTGGAAAAGGTGTTATTATTTCTTGGTATTTTGCTGATTATTTTGATAATCTTTTCGATCTCTACGATATTTCCCTTTGTTATTATTGAGCATATCATCCAAATTTGAAACGTTGTGTCCAAAGGATATAAAGGGAAATCTTGTTTACTAAGCTACTCAAGTACTTTGAGGGCCAGAATCCAGGGGGGCGATCCATGATGGTAGCATCTGCACTTGAGGAAGCAGGAAGCTTGAATTAATAAGATGTTATAAATCAATTGAATCAGAGAAATAAATCCCCTTTTCTTCTCGTGGCATCTTGCTCTTAGCCTCCTAATTTCGGAGCCCACGTACACTATGATGAAGCTCGTACATCATTTCAATTTCAAACATGCAGAAGGGAGAATAAATCTTAAATTAAAATTTTCAAAGTATAAACTTTGGTCCAAAATTACAGTTTTAAATAGAATGCAATGTGCTACATGCATTTTTTAACTTGTTGGATTTTTATTACTTTTTGGGGTCATATTTTTCGACACTATATATCCCGAGCGAAGGAGCAACTTCTGCTTGTTCTGTGCACGAAGTTGTTGAAGCTGTTATAAAATATCTACTGGCTCGTTCGTACGTTAGCGAAGAGAGAGCTTTATGAACACTGCAGGGTGAGGAATGAGGTTGATTATTAAGTTATTACTGCAAAGTTTCCGCCCATGGGCTGCACCATATGATCTCACGGTGTTGTGTTTCGGTAAACTTGCTAGGAACACGTGTACGCATCCCCTATTTAGTGGAGAAGGTATAAACAACTCAACATCCCCTTTTTTCTATATATACGATCGCTTCAACTCACGAGTACGTACATTGTTTGCTGAGAAAGTTCGGCCATTACAGCGAACCATATGTAGAATGTGTTTATTCATATTCACGCATATAATATAAACATATCATTAATTGCGTTCGTTTTTACCGTAACTCACGCAATATACAAAAATGTTACCATGGAAATTGATCGAATATCACCTTTTTGAGCGAACTGCAAGTTTCCAGTCAGCTACTGTCAATTCGACAGTGCAAAGTAAAATTTAATCACCAAAATTTACTCACAGGCAAATGGGAATAAGATAACATGGCCTGAAGATTGCATCTTCAACCAAATGTTTTATAATATCAATGATTTAATCACGTTTACTTGACAAACAGCTTTTTTTCTCACTTAGGTGTTAGGTCACATCTCTTTTTTGCAACCACGAATTTCGTAAGAAAATCCGAATCATCTTCATCAATTTCTCCCATTCACAGCACGTTTTTTAAAGGCTCCATATCCAATCCATGTTGAGCCCCATATCCAATATCTACTAGTTCAATAATTATTAGCTAAGTCTTGTATATTTTAGTATGCAGTCTCTTTGTGTATGTCTTTGTTAATTCATTCAAGTTCCGCGGGCTAATCGGTGTAATACTGAATTGATGGGTTTGCGATAAAATCTTACGAAGGAACATTTCTGACATAAACGTCTGGTCTACCATCGTATTTTCTTGGTTGGCAGTGCCCTCTGGCCCCTTGGCCCTAGGGCCTAAACACCACGATCCGCATGCCGTGATGGATCTTGGTGCAGCTGTACTAAATACCTATACTCTTTTAGGGCATTCGTTCATATACTCTCATTTACTAGCTAAGAGAGGCCCTTCCGGCTTTCCTCGGGAAGCACTTTCCTATTTCTCCCTCAAGGGAAATGGGAGCACTAAATTAAAATTAGTATCTCTCTCATTTCACCCTTTTCGCCCCCCCCCCCCCCCCCCCCCGTCCCTCCCAACACCGTTTCACTATCACATAGCTCAGAGCAATACGTCATTGGCGTGCTACGCAATCTGCTATAACTTTGTGCACGCCGAAATTTCGAAGTATTAATGCCTGGAGGATACGCTACCAAAAAATATAGAACGATTCACTGCAAACTTCATTTAGAGGTATTTAATCTATTTTTAGCTCACTTTATGCAAAACCGCTACTTTTTTTAATTCCATAATTTCTAATCAATAATATTTAAGACCAACAACGCGTAGAAATGTGTATCAAATACTTCCTATTATAATAATGCGATATATTGTTGAAGTTATGTATTTCTTCTGTAGCTTTGAAACCAGACTCAGGGTTCAATGACCAATAAAAGGAGCTTGAAAATTATGATCAACTTGAGAACTACGCATTCGAACTGATTTGCATATTCGTGATACATATCACCTCCTTAAATATTGTTATTTGTAGATCCATGTTCGTTTGCATATCTTTCATTTACCATATCAGGGAACTTCGTGGGGCTTACCTACTAGTTTGAAAGAAATTTTGTTAGGATTTGATACAAACAATAATTTGGGTGGCTATGTATAAGCTGACGACAATATATTTGTATTCGTTAAATTTTGATGTAATCACTATTCAATTACCTTTAATGCTCCATGTTTAATAGACTTTGAGTATACAATGGACCTAGAATCATTTCGTTTGTACTGACCATAGCTATATGCGCTCCCATCCAGCTTTGTTCTAGGGGGAAAGAGGAAAGTAGAGGCTTAAGGGCCATGTACTCGAATGTCCAATATCAACACCGCTATAACCATTGGCAACTAATACCGTAGTAGCTACCCTCAAAATCATACATTTTATATTATTAGTAAAGCCTATCCCACGCATGGTATCATGATAAAGGTATTGACAACACTTCTCCTGTTCTGATACTTAAATAAAAATCTGCTGTTTTATTTTTGCGCAGCAAATCGTGCTAGTGATGTATCCGCCAATATGATATAGTATGTCAGACATGACCAGGCTTTGAATGGTTATTTTTTACATTTCAGCCCCTAAAATATCTGTATAGATTTTGAAGGTTAAGACTCCGAAAAGAATGCCGTGTTTTTTTACCTAGCCAAGTCGTGATCATAATAAACGAATTCACTTTCAAGCAATTTACAAGGCCGATTTTCAAGTCAGGTGCTAAAGCAAAACAAGCGACGTGAATAAGGTGTTCTGATTTTCTGTTCTCGTACCCCATACCTCATTCAAATGTAAAACGTTGGACGCATTGACAAAGCTTAGCAAACATGCGTGCGCTGCGTCATGAACGTCACAGTCGTGATGTTCATGACTTGGATGTTGGTGACATGATGGACTGGATCTGAATAAAAAAGGTGGAATGATATCATAAAAATATCTTCACAAAGTAAACAAAACTGTTTCGTTTCTTGTGCAGAAGAATGAATATGTGTGACAACACAGTTATATGATAGTTATATTGATAGGTAAAAGATTGTCTTATTTCTCAAAATAATTGTTAGGAACTATTTATTAAAACCCGACAGGGTCAATATCTTGAGCGTCAACATCTGTAGTCCGTGAAATATTCCTTACCTTGTGTAATTTTATTGCTCTTTTCAAGCAAAATCCGGGTTTGGGTGTAACGGTAAAGCAATCGCTTTTCAAAGAGAGGCACAGAAACGGTCAACTGACCAAAACAACACAATCCTTCTCCATTGTTCAGATGTGACGTAATATTGGATTTTTTTTTTCCTTTCGATAGAATACCATAGTGTTTTACGACCCATCCTAAGCCTTGCATTACGTGTTTATGGTTCAGAAAAGGGTCGTACAAGGGGTTTGTTTTCAAACATTTTCGAGGCCAAAACACTTTTTGTATTCTTGTTCCTCTTGTGACTAAATTCCCAAGATTC
This sequence comes from Protonemura montana, assembly GCA_947568835.1. Taxonomy (NCBI): domain Eukaryota; kingdom Metazoa; phylum Arthropoda; class Insecta; order Plecoptera; family Nemouridae; genus Protonemura; species Protonemura montana. The sequence goes on along the minus strand of OX387604.1, from coordinate 3,100,535 downwards.
AGTATTTACGAAAGGGTAGTTCTTTGTTAATTTTAAACGGTGGGTGGGTTATATTTTCGTGGTCGCTGTATTTAATTTTGAGGTTTCAGATAGCAAGCAACTTGGTTGGTTTTGCGTTAGTCTGTGGTGTGCTTGTTATTCGCCTAGCAGCTCCAGTAAAGCAATACGTTCAAACTAGTTCAACTATCAGCCGAATTCAAAAACTAATTATTTATTGTGATAATCAGTGGCGTTACTCGAAAATTCTTTCCATATGTTAGTAAAATGTGTTGTTTGTGAGCAATGTGAATTACTTTTAGCGATGTAACTCAATGCAATACAGAAGATATGAAATGCTGTTATGGATTACTCATTTTACAAGGTAATTTTACATGTAATATTCCATACATCACTGAAGTGAACAGAAAAAATAGCAACCAAGCGTGATTGCGAGTCTATGCAGACACTTTCTTAGGTCGCTATTTCTATGTTGACTCAGGCTAAGATGGATAAATACACGGTTGAGAATACGAATGCGATAGAAAAGTTTAAAACGGTTACAATATTGCGTAGCACTGTTAACACACGTCGTCTTGGATCAAACGTTCCTCATCCTACGCCCCCCTTCAAAGTACAAGTAATTTGACGTGGTTTTTTTCGTACGTTAACTAATTTCAGATCATTAAACATGGTAGAATAAATGTAATTATGTACCTAGGTCACACCTAGGTCGAGGTGTAGTTTAGTTAGTAGCCACTTGGTTGTTAGTACCTATTTCCGGTTGAATCGTTGGTGGAGGAGCCGTTGCTCGCCGTCTGCTCTGCTGGTTGCATTCAGGGGTTACATTATAACTAAGAAACTCACCTCATAAATTAAGAAAAACATGATTGGTTTTCCACACTTATTCTTTTATTTCATAGAGAGTATTCGAAAAATGATTTTGGAAGCTTTTTATAGTTAAAACTTGAAATCGATGAAAATTTTAGCTGAGAATCTCGTTATAATAATCGCGTGCTCTGCGATTTGAATGCTAGCCAAACATTTCGCTTTATTATTGAAGTGAACATAGAACCGGATTGGATTTTGCTACAGAGTATAACTTGGAACATGCTTTAAGACTGTATGAAGTATGCTTAATGAAAGATAAATATACCTGAGTTATGTACAATATCAACTTAGCTTAGAGAGGTCTCCGTGCGCACTAAGTCAAGGCAGGGTATTTTATCACTTGATGCTGAATTTGTCTTGGCATGGTACAACGTGGTAACTATACGAGCAATGATACTGCACTGCTTTTCATATTCAAGCCAGAATTACTCAACCGTGCTTAGTGCGTTTGTATAAGTGTAAGCAGATTTTGGTAAAAACATCAATTTATGAGAATATTTTTTTGTTTATAAGATTAATGATAGGTTTAATCTAATATAAGTAAAGCAGGATTTAGCGATTTGACACCAAATGATTGGTTTTGTCATTGAGTTGCTGTACCTGCGATGTTAGATTGATGATACCTGAGAGTCAGTTAGCAAATAAGTCTCGCGATAATATTAGGTATTGGTGAAGAAACAATAAAATTAGTATAACCATATCATCTGTTTGATGATAGGTTATGGAAACATTTTTTCTTTCATATTCATAGGTTAGGTTGGGCAGTTGATGAAACGATGGTCAAGAAATTAAAGATATATAAAATTAATAGAAACCCCCGTATAGCATGATCAGCGCTGTAAGTGTGAAAATCAAATTTAGGAGGAAAATGAGCAATGAAAATGTTTTTCCCATCTGTCCATTTCTTGATTTATCGAAAAAATACCTTAAAATGGAGTCCTTTAGCTTTTCATGACCTCGTAAAGACTTAAGTAACGGAAAGCAGGTGACATTAAAACATAGTATTTACATTTGTAACTCATTGTTCGACTTAAAAGGCGGCGCAGAGTTAATTTCAAATTAACCTCAATATTATTCACTAAAAAGTTACATTTTCGTGAATAAATCATAACAATATACCTATAATATTCACTATTCAAACAATGCCAATTTTACTTATAATTAGCCGTAATTAAATACCATTAATTTAAATAACCACCATTGTTACATGCGTAATAGTAAAAATAACTGTCGACCTGGCAATTATTGCAATTAACTCTGACATAAATTAAAACGATAATATTCTTAATTTTTGTTTTATCCCATTTTCGTGTTAAACGTAATCATGCTTTTTAAGATCTTTCAATTAAGATTAAAACAAAATACTAATTTCAATGCATTACAGACAATTTATGTAGATAATATCTTCGTGTGCAGCGTTCAATACTCAGGTGTGGGCAGTAAAATGACAGGTAAGCGGCTCGAGCGATAGATTGGCGTAGGTTGGGTTAGCAAACAGTACCGAGACTGTACCTACCTGTCCCAACAGCCCATGGTACTAGACATAATAAACACACTCTGCTAATATGCAGGACCTACACATTACACATGTTGACAACCATGCCGTTTGACTCGCAGAACTTTGCCATTGTTTTACACGTTTTAATTATAATGTTTTACTAGCCAAACGCAACAAAAATCCCAAAATTATGCGTTACATAATATAATTTGATTAACTTTCTGATGATAGGTAGAACCAAGTACATTTTAAACATATTTTTCTACTTAATTCCTAAAGCGTTAGGTGTTAAACATGATAATTTTTGTAGCCTCGTTTATATTGCAAGTGAAGTGCAAATTATACCTGTATGAATTACCCATACAGTCGTAAAATAGCCCGACATGAAGCAAACCAGAAGGAGTCTAGATACGCCTATCTCATCGTGGAGCAAAACGCAATGTAAGCAGTAAATGACCAATTTAAGTAGTAGTATTCTCCTCCTTTTTTTAGCTCCTACACAAGATATCGACATCAAATTGTCTAAAAATTCCCTTGAAAATGTCTGTATTACAATCGTGAATGGCAGGACATAATAATAAATAGCGCGACATAGATGTTTCGTATATTCTTTCTATTATGGCCATAAAAAAATGTTTTCCATGGAAATGTTAGCAATATTTTTCTAGTGAGCGTTGTCTGAATTGTGAAGAGCACCATGATGCTTGATCCGACGGTCTAGCGTCGAATGGTAGTGTGGTGGTTCAGTATTACACCAAACGGATAGCGTCGGTAGATCGACCGCCATTCCACCGACAATATCGCCGGCAAATGGCGTAGCTAACTGGCCGTGCCGCAAGCCTAGCCGCCCGCGTGCCGGCTCCCCAAATACTCTCAATAGCTCCAGCAGCCCCAATAGCCCCAACAGCCCCAACAGCCCCATGCACGCATCGCACCTCGGTTCTACAGATTTTTACTAGTTAAATAAAACATCACAGCGCCAATTCAAAACACTTACCTCTTGTGCGTTGAAAGAGCGTTTGCCTTTTGAGTGCTGTGTTTGATGGGTTTATTATTGTAACATAAAAGCAGGGAAGTGATATAGAGCGTTTTGATAGGCGTTACTGATAAGCAAATTCAATTTGATACCTAATACGGAAGGATTTGTTTTATTTGACGCATTTGAAGGGTAGTGAAAAGAGTCAGTCTAGTACTTGTGCGTTCTGAGAATTCTAACTACTAAAAATAAAATAATTTTCTGCATGTGAGAAAGTGCCATAACAAATATTTCAAATTGGTACTCATTCTCGTGATAAGACATTTGAAGTAAAAGTAAAATGTTGAGGCGAACGGCACTAGAAATAGTAAGAAACCCGTGAAATAAGTTTGAATTGCGGTCGCTGTATTCTGATTTATAATTAGATTTTCGGCTGATGTTGACTTCTAGTTTCATCCGGGCCTGGCATGCTGCTTTGTCGGCGTTTCATTTTTCAAAGGGAAAACCTAAATTAAGAAATAAGTTGTTGAAGTAAATGTTGGTGAACCAAAGGAACTTGAAACACATTTGTAAATTATCAACCCAGCTGAATTGTTTGTTGAAACTTACTCAAGTGTTGTAGGCTATTTTTTGTAATCACTTTTTGATACTTGGTTACAAATATGTGAGCACATAATTTTAATGGCTTTTGTGAATAGAGTAGCCAACAGCAATTGATCTTTAAAAGCATTCGGTCAATAAATGACAGCACTTTTGTATATATAATTATCGATGTGAAATCCAACCTATAATCAATTCTTATCTATTTTTTTTCAAATCTTTGTGGTGTGGATAAATCGTTTCCAATTGCTGTATTATTGGAGTAGGGCCGATATTGCCCACTTTCAGCTAATCGTACCTCAACGTCGATATTTAGGGTGGATATCAATTTTATCGAACTTAATTGTATTTCATGCACTTCAAAGAAGCTCAGTACACATTATTATTCTAGCGCAAAAAACAGTGGAGCTATTGGGTGGTGGGGAAGGTGTATCTAAACCCTGCGGAAAAAGCCAGGCCAGCTGATAAAGCGAGCCCAATGTGTGTTCTGTATTGGGTGGAGGATTGCGACTATAACGATCCCTAGACGAAAATTGTCCACCATCAAGATGCCTATATATGTCGGTACTCGTCGATAAAGACGCCTAAACGCAAGTTGCGACAAAAAAACGTGGATCCCCTCTTTAGAAATGAAATCATCGCACCCTGGAATATGCTCATGGGAGAATCAGGTGATGCATAAATGAGTGCATGCAAGATTCATGTCGTAGTCCTTAAATGCAGAGCGTTTTATTTGATATTTAATTCTGTCTTGGTCTTAACGTGCATTATAATTTAAACCACATTCTGATCACTAATATTCTTGTGTTATGATCATCAGTTTATTTTGGAATTTGAAGTGAACTTGACATTGAACTTAGACAGGTTCTTTGCTGCGATTCATTTTCAACTAGTTTGTTTCAAGGGAAAGTTCAATAATGCTGTTTGCCAAGATGAAGAAATGTGTATCGCTGTAAAGGTGTAGGCATGGAAATCAGTCTGGGTGTATCTCGAGGCAAAGGTTCCCAACCGAAAACAAATGTTTTGACACTGGTTTTCAAGCTTCCCATGGATTAGGTTTCGTTGGATTTTCATCAAATCAACATAATATCGTTTTGTTAAGGCACTAGTAATAGTTTAAGTGTTAAGATTCGTTTAAAAAAAATGTCTTTTTCTTTCACATTATTTACAATTCTCCTTGTAAAATTCCTGTGTCGAGCACAGCGAGTTCCGTGCCGTCTGCTCTGGCGTCTCCTTTGAAGCATGTTCTCCTCACCCGTTGCGTTAGAGCGCCATCGAAACTTGTTCACGGGTAAACCGCTTTTCCAACACCACATCACGAGTTTTTAGTTACATTTGGTATCATATAATATATTTTCTAGTCCCTATGCCTCAGACATGCTTCGTATAGATATAGGCAGTGAGGCACAAAGGATAAAATAGCTAACTTGGACTTCGGTTGTTTATAAAAGTCAGTTAGCAGTATTTTTACTAGTCTATGTACTGAACGCGGTCCTAAGAAGATGATTCGCAGCTTCTTTAGACACAATTTTTAGGATACAGACAGATTTCATTGAACCAAAATCTTGCGTCTAATTGACATTAGCACACTATCTGACGAACTCTGCACTTATAAGTCTACACTATTTATAGAATGGCAGTATAAAGGCAGTGTCTTGCAGGGCATGTACATATACTTAAGATGAACAATTTTCTCAGATAAAACTAATTTTCAGGATTTGCATCTCCATTCAAGGAGGTGAAGAATCTCAATAGATAAACAAGGTTATCTAAAAATCTCTATTATCGACTATAGGTCAAGCACCTTTACACTATATAATTATCATAAGTAGTCGATTGCTTTTTCTTCAGATATAAATGCCTTTGCTGTAGGTACGTTTATCCCATCCAACGCTAGACCTACCCATAAATTAAATTGAGTAATATGCTAAGAAGTAGAAGAAGCATTGTCCGAGCTTCCAGATAGCAAGGCATATTTCAGATTTTCTAAAAAAAAAATTGTCATAAATAATGTATCCGTATACAAGAATAAGGATTTCACATGTGCTTGGTATCGATCTTAGCACATACCTGATCAAATTCACAGATAGCGACGCTATGTTACGCCTGTGTATATGTAGGTATATTAAGTACCTACGTACATTGTACGTACCTACACAGTTGTTATACACTCATGCACTGTATTATTCTAAGACATTAGGCTAAGCACGCGACACATGTATGTACTTATCATTGAAAGTATATACTGATTTACACTCAATTTAAATAAGATTACTTGCAGACTATCTATTTTTGATTTTTGTAAATATATACCCTTGTAGCGGCTAGATCCTTGTCTTGCACAAAGTTTAGTATGCCATTTTACTACAAATATGATACCAAATTCTTCAAAGGCAGTGGAAAAATACCCATAATTTAGTTTTATTGTAGAAATAGTCTCAATGAATGTGCGATAGTGCGTCTTTAAAGCCCAATAATTAATCAATCAATGTGCGTGCGTGTTATTTACAGTGTTTTGTTAGTCATAAGTAGAATTGCCGAAGTTGTTTTGACTTTCCAGCGAGCGAGCGACGGCCAAGCTGCCGGGTCTAGTAAGCTCATCACCGGCCATGTTTGGGTGGCTCTGACCCGCTCAGGGGCGGGCGCTAGCATCCTAGCCGTGCCCGTCGAAACCCGTCCAGGGTCCACAGAGACCCGTCGACACCCAACGAATCCCTGCATGCCTCACGCAAAATGGGCTCCCTATTCAATTCTAAACGACAGTATAGTGGCGATGTCTTTTCAGCGTAGATATTAATTAATCAGTATGTTTTGTTAATTAATATATATATCAGAATAATTATCGGAATATTGATGTCACGTAGAATAAAGGCATTCATTTATACACCTATTAACAACTACGCTACGTTATGCACTAGTCGTTGTTAGTGCTTTTTAATTAATTTGATTAGTTGCGTATTAAAATAAAATGTTTCATTAGCTAATGATTTTTTTACGAAATAGATTTTCGCGTCGGTTGTTTAATGAAATAAACTGGTGATTTCTTTCGGCTGCCGTCGGCAACCGTAAAAGCATTTGGCTTCTGCTTTTCTTCTGCCGTGCACATCACTGCTAAGGTTTTATTGCTTTTCCTTCGTTCTGTCTTAGAATCAGCTGTAATTAATCACGTTTACAGGCCATAATCGAACATGTTCGAAACAAGTAATAAGCTACCTCAACCTGCTTATTGGTTGTTTACTGGGCAAAAAAGTGTATACCCTTCAAATTTACTACCTGTACTTTGAATTCAAACACCAAATGCTTGTTACTTTTCTACCAAGATAATTTGTTTATTTTATTGTCACTGTGTTTAATAGTTTTGGTTTGACGATTTAGTTGCATGTTTTGTTTTTTCTTTAGGATGCTGGTGTTAGTATATATATATAAGCAATGGTTAGGCAAAAAGATTTTATAGGCTCTTCAACTTAACTATAGTACCCCATAAAATACTTTATGATCAATTTAATTTTACTACATAAACAGTCATAAAAATGTATATACTGTTAGGATAGGTCTCGTATCTACTATTACAGCTGTAGTATAGTAAAGGCAAGGCTGAAGCCATTCATTCAGATTCATTCATACCAGAGAAGTAGGCTAGAATAGCCTCCACTATCGCAAAGTCCGAGGGAGTGTACTGCGTTTATCACCTATTCAACCGAAGGTAACTAATCACTCTCAGAGTTGCGAATTAAGGTAATTTTAGGTGACCATGAGCCAGCATTTAATTCATTTTTACGAGTAAACATAATGAAAATGCATTTATGGTTAAATTCTCATAATTTTATTCGCTGCATTCGTCTCGCCTTTTAAAAATGGTCGTGTAGTTATCAAAACGTATTTACAGAAGCGCTGGTATGATCAGCTTTGCCATCACGCTCCAATGTTAATTGATGACGCATCATTACATTAACACAAATCTAACTTATTACGTATTTGAAGGAAATAAATTACTGTTACATGAAAATTAATTGGCAGATGACATGTACTGATCGAAAAGTACTGTTTATATTTTCAACTATCGTGATCCCACATTGAAACAACATTTTATTTCCAATAAATTGATAATTGATTGGTGATCTTTGATCTACTTGAAGAAATATGATCATTAAATATTGAAATCAATTATGAGTCTGGCAATAAAAGCAGCCGTGTAGGCAAATGAGAACTAGAGGCCTTGCCTCACGCTCATGCTTCACATTGTAGCACATGTAGTAATTCAGGTTATTATTTAAGATCGTTTATGTTGAAAAAAAAAAAGCATTTGTTGCTAAATAAAAAAAAATACCAAATATGGAAATGTCAGGAAATAGTTTGTGGTAGTAGTTTCTTCTTCTTTTTGACAAGGAAGTAAATAAGGGTGTAACGAAGATTTTATTTCTTGCATCTTGAGCTGGGGAAGGACTCGGCTGTTGTTTCATCCATGGTTGGCACCCATTGATCCCATGCATTCACCAAACTACGTCCAAACTACAACTCCAAATTCCAAACATACGTGACAAACTACTTGCGTACAGCACACTTACCAAACTCACTTCTTTTTTAAGAGATATTTCTCGAAAATAATTTGTTTCTTTATCAAATATGTCAGTGTGCCGTCGTGTACGTAGTTTTCAAGCCAGCGTCACTGGCAAGCAATGTTGTTTTCCAACATGGCTGAAGCTACTACCCAACCTAATAAATACATAGCGGCGAGCGGACATAGCGGACCAGGTTTTAATGCCTCATTTCGTGTGGAAGAACAGTGTCTTATTTTAGGCGTTATATTTGATTTTTTAATTAATTTTGCTCACTAAGATTTGCTCTTTTGCTTTCCTTAACCTTAAATACTCGAAACAGTGTAATTTAACTGTTGAAATATAATAAAGTCTTTAGGTGGCTTCAAAACCACATATAAAAAGAAAATAATGAATAGTTCTAAGACATAATTCACTCATTTAAATTGAAATTCCATTACCAAGTGCTTTTAATGCTGCAAGTGTCAAAATGTATCAAGTATTGATTCTGTTTAATGACTTGGGAGAGTTGGGTTTTGAGTAATGATGTTTTTGGGCCGCTTAATAGTTATAACTCCGCCTCGGCGCTGGGCGCTATTCGTCAGCCATCTTTGTGCGCCGCATGCTGTGCATGCTGGGAGTCAAGTTATCTCGTTCTCTTACTACTGGTAGTTCGCTCTCTCTCTCATCTCTCAACCAGTCGTCCCCGTGCCGCAGCCCAGCTCCGCGCCCGCCATTCCCTACCATACCACGCCATTTTACCAGTCATCACCAAGAATTTCTGAGTGTTTCTGCTTCATAAAAACATCACTTCATCTTGGGATTCAATGAAAATGAGATGAAAGCCAAAATAAATTTACATGCCTAGGGATTTCTGTCTTCATGGCTTAAATTGAATCTTCACAGCTAATTTTCTTTTAATAATAGTATACTCGTGATACTGAATTGGAATATTTATATTATTTATCAAGTGCAAATACGCTGGTTATGACAAAATAGAGTAGCAGACATGGATCGAGGGTTAATTTATGTAGTTTTTGACTTTGAAGAGTAAGGTCATCATTAAATTAGAACGCAACAAAATAACTTAAAGCCAACTCCATGGTCAGTTGATTCAAATTTTGGTAGATTTCATGGCGTTACGTGACCCAATTTTGTGGGCGTTAGGATGTTGGCGTTATCGATTTTATAGGATAAGCTGAATCTTTCTTTAATATTTACGCTTACTCCTTCATCTGGTAACCTATTTGTACGCACAAGCTGCCACTGGCTTCTTGCCCAACCTAATTCGTTCTAGACACTGTTGGCTTTCATAATTTGTAGCGAGCTTAAACCAACCACGCTATAATTATTATCTACGTGAGAATCAACGTCATGATACACTTTATAACATGTATGATTTATGATGAATCAAGATTATACTAGATTGTTTTCCTTTACCTCAAAACACTTTCAATGCAGCCCACGCTTGAAATTATTCTCGTAACACGTGATTGATTTTTTGTCTCTTTGCGCGAGAGTAGCGACAATATATTATGACATCCCTTCACTAATAGATCATCCATATATAGGAATATGCCTCCTGCAAATCACATTTCTCCTGTAGGGGTTCTATTGTGATGGTTTGCCATATTTGCTTCGTGCGCAAAATGCAGTTTTTGTACGGGTTAAAAAAAAATCTCATTCTCTACGCATTTGTCTAAAAAATTCCACTTTTTTTGAATTACGAAATTTCAAGACCAGCGTGTGGAATTGATGATTCCTTGCTGAAGATAATACCAACGATAACCTATATCCTCTATGTTCGTTCACGTGCGTCTAATTTAATCTAAAATATACCAGGACCACAGGGTAAAAGTCCGATTAAAGGAAAAATTATAAAATTTATTAAATGTACCTAATTCTTCGGTCTACATTGTTAATAAAACATAAAAGTGAACGTTTTACTCTGATTGATAATTGCGTGGCAACTCGCATGCGTCGTTTAGGGAACCTGTGTGGAGAGGCCAGGAATGGGGGAGTGGGTCAGTCGTGTGACACTCGTAAGGTCCATTTGAATGAAGCTTGAAAAAACAATGGGAACCCCAAAACCATTTAAAGTTTTAAATATATATTTCAAGCTACTCACAAAGTATCAAACAAAACTTATATTGTTCAAATTTAAATAAAATATACATTATGTCTGCATGGTGAAAAAAAAAGTGTGATAATTGCCAAAATTGTTCAATTTGACACAGTATACTAATCACAATAATTGTTTTGGTGTAATACATATTCAAACAAAAATCATAATTCTATTTTCCAGTTTCCCTGTCATAAATTCAGTAGGTATACCTTATCTTGTTTGTAAGCCATCAGTCGACGTCATTGCTCTGCAATTTTTGACAGACATTTTAAATAAAATAATGTGCGAAATAAACTGGCTTTTAGCCACGATTTTCTACAGTTTTATACTCAAGCGTGGCTTATTATTTTTTTTAATCATATCGCAGTGAGATGAAATAACTTGTGTACAGAGCTTTCAATTCCATGATTATGATTATATGGTAGAAGCTCGATGTACTTGCTTATTGGTAAAATCTAAGCACGTTATAATAGTTGTACCTATTATAATGGGTTTATAGTAACCATAAGATACAAGGTATGGCTAGCGGCTTGCACGACTATCGTAAGAGTTTTAGAATAGGTAGTGAGAGCTCGCAAATAAAAAAAGCAAAATCCAACGAGTTGCCTATGCTTTGAGATAGTTGACAGCTTGTAAAGAAACCAACCTGCCAACCACACTTGACCACTTGACTTCGCGGTGTGTTTTCAAAGTCCTGCAGACGGCAGAAAAACGAGACTTCATTTGAAGCACTCACCTATTGAATAAAAATTCCTTACTGTTATAGAAAACACCTAAGCCTAACCAAGTTATACGGCAAAGCGTCGCCACGAACTGTTTTATATTATCAGTCTGTCAACGTGGGAGGTAATTTAAAACACTATTTGAATCAAAAGCAAAGATATTTATCTGTAATAGACACTTTTTGCTTATGTTTGTGCAAAGCATTAAGCTCTATAAAATTGATGTGAATAAAACGTAATTTTAAACTTACCATCATTGTTTGGTTAAAGACGTTGTTTGCAAGGTGGTTAACATTGCCATTAATTTCACACCATTGTTCAATTGATCGCATCAGGCGTAAATCGATCAAAAATTGTCTAACATAATGCCCAATCTTATCGGAATGAGTTGGCATGGACTCAAATCAATCAAAAGTCTATTACCTAGTCATAAACAAGACAGTTTGAGTGCTTGTTAATGCTTCCAGATTCGGTGGCAGAAGATCTCGATAAGGATTAATGACATCACCTAGTGTAACAATAGCCTCTTATTATACCACATCCTTTATTAAAGGTTTCATACCTTCGAAAGTTAAATTATGGCTGTATTGGATTAAAATTAAAAAAACACGCTGACATCGAAAGATAGAAGCTGTGAAGTTTTGAAATATCGAAAATATGAATAAGCGCAGCGTGCAAGGAATGTTTTAAGTAGGCTTTTCTTGTCAGCAGGTGTTTCTCGTCCTCCTCTTCACGACTTTAATAACTGATTATTGTTTATGCTTCAAACTTCTAAATTAATTCCAGCTTCGTATAGTGCGAGTCATGTCGTAAGTCCCTTTATGTCTATAAGACGGGTAAAACAAAAGTGACCTCTTTTGGGAAGTCCTTGAATTTAGGCAATTTTTGTAGAAGTTGAAAGCGAATTATGTTTCTATAGCACGCTAAGGTTATACACCTTTCAATGAAGGAGCAATCTTGATCGAATCTTGTTAACGCTTGTATTTAAAAACAGATTATCATGCCAAAGTTACCTGAAGTTGAGCGAAAGGCACCTTAAAGACCTTTCTGCATTCATATTAAGTAGTTCCCACAAGAAGTAGTAAGTTTATTTTATCAAATACATTTATAGGAATCATATTGTGACAACTGAAAATAATATTTCTGTTAGTTTACCTGGCTATTTACTGCATCACTTATAAGTAGATACTGCACAAACTCCTGGCATTTTATCTGTGGCTCGGACTATAGATGGGCACCGGCTCGTATACCGGCTTTCTGGCTTGGAAGGGGGAATTTACTTTTAAAATAAATTTTTTTCAAAGCATGTTTTGAAAAAAGAACTGTCGGTATCATGAATCTCTCTCAAGCCAGAGGGGCTAGTTGGCCTTGATTGATAATTTACTTGCCAGCTTATTTTTTTTACGTTATGATAAAAAAAAATTATTGAGCGAGTAGTCAGTTGAAAAATTAAGTAGCCGACGGAAAATAGACAGCAGCATGTTATGCAGAAAGCAAAGAAAGAAATTAAAGACATGAAAATGAAAGAGTTTCTTGTATTGTTCGTCTTCGTGGCATTGTTCTTTTACTATATTATTAACACAGCTTAAAATCGGTAACGTTAGTTAAGCACTGATTTTTAAAATACTCTTTTAGTGTGAATTTCACTGCTCCTTCCTAGTCAAGATCCTTTCTGGTATTCTATAGATCATTCATCTGCATTCATTGATCTTTCATTCTGATCTTTAACGTAGTATCGACTATTGATAAAAGGATCAAGTTTCTGTTGACATGGTTTGTTGCAAGTCCAGAAAACATACAAACTTCACAATGGTATCGCGTAACAATACTTATTAGGTGCGTAGGTACCCCTATCGAACTCTGCCACCAAAAGTGTAAACTGTAAGGAAGCTTGATCAAAGGGGGGTAGATTCAAGTAAGTCTCCATTTCGAATAATTTCACACAGTAGACAGCTAAATGTCCAGTATCTAATGTTTTCATGCCTGTGGACCCCCCAAGAAACCCTTATATGGCACCCCACGCCATTTATGTAGGTAAATGTAATTTCTCGTTGGATTTTAAATATCACGGTACTGGCCATGGGATATGCAACCGAGTTTCCTGTGTGTGAAACAGTGCTGCAGATACGCTTGCCGATTGTAATTTACGTCAAGCCAGTCATACAATCAATATTTCATCTCGATTTGATGTCAGGATTAAAAATAAACATGTGTGAGAGTGATATAAAAATAGTAGCTAATCTTGATGCAGAGAATTAACATCATAACTATCCTAATTTTATTATAAAAATTGCCTATTGATATCAGAAAGTAGCTTTTAGCACTTGCAGTAAATATTTTTTTTGGTGTTCATTTATTTGAATTCACCTGTGTGTTATGTCTGATTAGTCATTAACTCGTACGTATATATTTTTTTTAGATGACCGGTGCCTTGGAACGGGAAGCCTATACAATTAGGTAAGTTTTGCTAGATTTTCAACGATTTCTTGATTGCACTACATTGTCGTAGGATATCATAAAATCGGCTTACGGTGCTTCGACAGATAAAAAAGGCACTACATTTTATTTTTAGAGTAAATAAGTTTCATTAACGTTATTCAAATGAAATGATTTTTTTTTTCACAAAAAAAACCTTGAGAGGCTACAGACAAAGCAAAAAAAATCAACATATTTTCCCGATATACGGGTCTTCAAAAACTCCTTTTCTCACTTGAATTGAGCACAGATCCTGCCGAATAGATGACTCAGAACACAAAATCTCAATTTGGGGATGGTTTCTTGGGATTGTTTTATTGAGGTAGAACGGTGGATTATTTTAAGCATTGATTGGTTCGACCGTAACACGTTTTTGGCAACTAAAGAGAAAACTTGCACCGTTCAAAAGTCCCATACATCACCCCAATACAACATTTTATTATGTGTTTTAAATGGCCCGTATCTTTGGACTTCCCAAATACCTACCGACATTTCGTCCCTGTTCAAGCCCACACTTATTTTTCCACACCCTAATTATTACACACGTTAATATATTTTTCTGCCTTTCTGAGCGAGTACCAACATCTTATTGAATTGTAGTCTAGTGTACCGAAATAAAATATTTCAGTTTCCCTCGTACATGCTGGAGAAAGAGTAGGTTTATTAGATTTTTTTGCTTTTCTTGAGTGTGGGGAAAGGAATGGGGTAGGGAAAGGTGCAAATGTCTTAAGAAAGCTAGCCTTTTCCACACTTTTAAAATGAAATCGGTTCACAATGTATATATAAAATATATTCAGCTAACCACGGGTTGATTGAAAAAAATAAGAGGCCGACTCGTACAACCCATTTGAAAGATGTATCAATCGTTCTTCGAGTAAAAGCACGCAAACTGCTCTGCCCCTAAGTGAACCTGATCTTTATTTACACTTCTAGTACCTCTATAGCGACAAGCTTTGGCGACAAGCTTTGGATAGAAACATTCACTCGTCGCACAACGCAAATTAAAATTAAGTTCACGAAACCCTGCTTCATTAATCTCAATCACGTGTCCGTCAAGATTGGTAGGGGGTCTCATATCGATTCGCATATTCGCTCTGGGACTTGCTGGAAGAGTCTTTTATCACACCTCAAACTCTCCGTCCCTCTATTTTGGTTTTACTAACTATACAATTTCTTTTCGGATATTTCTAAAGTGCAAAAAAGCAAGCATCGCGAATTAATTCCGATTTCCGTGTACACAATAATTGAATTTTTAATCACTCGTGAGCCAATCGTCCAAGGTGCCTGGGAGGCATCATATTTATAAATATTCCTTTTTAAGAAACATGTAGCGTCTAATAAGCGCCAAGGTGATCGTCACAGATTAGCGATTTAAGGGCGTTCCTGAAAATGCAGAAATCAAGTCTTTAATTTCGATCGAAAGTTCTAAAATACCCGGCATTTACATGGGACATAGGTAGATTAACTTTTACCTCAAAATAATATATTGCCAAAATTTAAATTTGAGACATGACTTTGAGAAGTGTATCATTATTTTTTTTTCTCGTGTTTTGAATTTCGATGCCCCCCCCCCCCCCCCCCTCTCACACCATAAAATGAATTTAAAATTGTACCGATTTTAACTTTAACATTTGGTGGCACAAGCCTAATCAACCAGCTGGTCAATTCGACCTTTAATTCGTCAACACCGAGTAAAAATTTGCAGTGACAAATCTGGGTGATCGAAATTTGACAAAGATCGACTACTTATAATCTTGAGACATCTTTGATTCAACCTCGATTAAACTTGTTTGGCGCGACAAAATCATGATCTATTTAGCTCTAAAGTTGATTGTGAAGTTTGCTCGTGATTGTAATCACAGATTACCTAATACGAATTCAGATTGCTGAGGATTTTTAATCAGGAATTTTAGGAATTGGAACAATTTTTCAAATGTCACTTACATCGTCTTGTCTTTGTCAAGTCTTTTCATACCTATAAAGATATCAGATTGTTCTTATCTAAAAATGTTTGAGTATGTTTATAACCTGCCAATCAATTTGCTTGATGATTTCGTGTCAATTGACTGATTTTCGAACTGGCTAAATAGAATAAAAATGTATAAAAATTATAAGTGTAGATCATCTGAACTGGGATACGAACCCGAAGTGGTTCCCACTATGAAATAATCGATAACTTTTGATAAAATCACTTTTTTCCGTTTTTGATACTTAAAACAGCTTAAAAATAAGGGAATTCTGTCGCACGTTACTAAAACCAAGAGACCCTTTGTGCTTCTTACTGGCCACCCAAACTAATGAAATTCGATCCCTTGTTTCCGAACTTCCATCACTAAAAGAAACCACATAACAAACTACTTTGGGAGCCTATGTTTTCAGTAAAGCTATTAGTATATTATTGTAGCAGAGTTTAGACCATTTGAAAGTACGTGTCGTCACTTTGAAGGGACATTTACTGCTTACACAACACACAAACATTTGTCACAACTCACATTATCATCTCGTTAAATGCAAACCACCGGTTAAGTATTGCAACCCACGTTTAAGCCACCGAAAAGCTATTCGCTCCGTTTTTACTGCTTTTGAAAAGGACAATTTTATTAAGACTTACTTCTAGCAAATGTGACTGATATTGCAAGGATAAAAAAATACACCTTTAGCGTGTTTACAAGAATGATACTCAAAACGATGGTTTAAGGACTATTGAAAATAGCAATAAGATTTTAATAATAATATTAAACAAGACATAATCGTAAAGAAAATCGGTCCGGTTCCCCTCACAACTTCACAGCTTCTAGTGCAGATCACGAGATTAACTGCTATTATGGTAAAATTGCTAATAAAAATCAAATTTAAATTTATTTTCCTACCAGTAATGTTAATGACCAATCTCGGGTGCGTGGCCGAACACCATAATGATTATTCGTCGTTTAAGAAGTGGCATCGATATAAATTTATTTTCATTTCAGCTAGGGAGGCTTCAGTACTGCTATTAAATTGCTGTATCATTTTAGGTCTTCTCAGCCGATATTGATGCAAAATTGAAGTGCTCGATTTCATCTAAATACCGAAATTTTACGACCATTTCTACTTTGACGTGTCGCGTTAATGTTTACATTTCTTTTCTGATTTCTAAATATTATTCTTGATAAACTGATAATTTTCGATTCCGTATAAACAATCATTTTACTGCCTCTTTCGAAATAATAAAACTTATCACACTTGTCAGAATCTTATAAAGAAAGTAAATCACCTATATCGTGATCATGTATTGCATACATTGGGTTAACAGCTCGTTTAACTACAACGCCTCGTTAAAACGTAATTATTGTCTGGAATGTCTAGCTAGTTCCAAGGTATGAAGCTAGCAGGCGCTAGTGCAGTCTTTCCGAGCGCTCGAGCTGCTCAGTGACGTCACTGCTACGAGCAGAGGGGGAAACGAGCATTGGACCAGCTCTAGAGCAGACAAGCATGTGCCGACGTATATACCCTGGTGGCCGAATCCAACACTAGGAACTACTTCTCATCGCGGAGGAACACTTGCAGATTGTTCCGTGACGAATTTTATTCTGATTGGTTCATTCAATAATCCTTTCTCCCACCATATTCACTTGCTCGATCTTGCTTACTCCAAGCAAAGGCTGGACATGCCTTGCTATCACTATCCTTTTCTTATGGGTCCTCGCTGACGAAAAACGAGACCTTTAACTTTGCTATAAAATGTTATTTTATTCACATAGGATTTTTTTGGAAATTTTGTCAATTTAAAAAAAGTATTTAATGTAAAACGCGTATTTTCAGTTTCTGTTTTAAGTCACTAAAAAAATATTGTGTTGTTTTGACAATGTGAAATATTTTTTATAATGGCTGACAGTACCCAACAAGAAATTGTGCCGAATGATACCAAACAAATAAAAAATATTCTACCAGTTTACAAAGAACCCTATCACAAGTTTGCCACCAATTTAACCTCAAAAAATTAAAATAAATATTATTTTAAATTCTAAAAAAGGGTTGCAGGCGTCGATCGTGCGGGGTGGAGTGAGTGGTGGTGGTGGTAGCGACTGCCTGATGTATTTTCGCGGGTCGTGCGCTCTGGAGCTTTGCGAAACTGCCGTCGCGCATACCTCGTCGCAGTCGACTCGGACCTTCTCTCTCACTCACAGTGCTCTATCGCCGTCAGAGGGCGGGATGGATTTGAACGTGAAACCTAGCCGGATTCTGTATTAGGTGCTCTTCTCCCAACCAGTGCGTTTCTGATCTCGAAGAGAGCGGGAGCTATCACAGTGTACGGCTGAATACTGGCTATCAAATCGCGTGCCGTTGTCGTTACGTATCTCAATTTTTGCGTGCGGCCCAAAAGTGTTCAGTGACCAATGGATGTTGAAGTTGGATGTTGAATGGAAAGTGATTTAATATTCGATCTTTTTTCTCTAAAAAAAGAAAGAAATATATAAAATTTTTATGTCTAATTAAATAATCTTCGCGGTTTTGAGTGTTTAGGGTTTTATTATGTCGTAAATGTAAAGTAGGTAGTAACTGTGATCGTAAAGATTTTAAGATACATTTAATAGGCCCCGGCTTCCTTGCAGTGTCGCGTGCTTGCCAGGCACAGACGCCAAAGAAAAACAGACAGCTCCGCTCAGATATTTTTTCCTCGGATTTCTGTTTTTTTTTTTCTCATCTAGTCCGGTATGAAAATTATTGCCAACTGTTGACCTTTCAATATGACAGTTAGATTGTGGCTAGGAAAACTTTGACATCGTGTTGAAGTTTAGTTTGCCGGGCCAGTGGAATCGGTGACGGCGCGGGTCATTCGGGCATCCACGTGCTTTGGGGTGCTACCAGCTTACTGCCAGACAATAGCCAGACTGTCAGCAGAGCTGTCAGCTCTTAAGTTCCAAGCTGTCACTGCATGGCCATCTCCAACAATCGCAAGGCATTGCCTCGTCCTCACACAAGTTGCGAAATCAAGTTCTCGGATCAGCTGTCAAATGCTAACGCGAAAAATAGAATAAATCAGTTTTTGACGTGTTCATTCTTGCAATCGAATTTGGGAGAATTTTGATTGATTCAACTAGCTCAACAACTTCGTGAGAAAGTGACGTTGTTCAATTGTTGTACTCGGTCAATTGACGTGTTTCAAACAAAAATATTCGGTTTGGCGATCTTTTTCTAATAAACCAAATAATTCGGTACTCCGGAGAAAATCTATTTTCACGTTTCTTTTTTTAATCATCGAGTGACTATCGTCGTCTTCACAACATTTCGTCTTCAGTGTGCATCGTGTGCATCATTCCTCCGAGTGACTTGAATCCTGCTAACTCATTGTGCCAACACTACCTGGTGTCGTAAAACAGATCGAATAAAGTACCGATTAACTCTTTGAGAGCTGTCTCAAAAAGTGCTTTGAGAAAATAATCCGGTGAGTGAAGCTTTCGAAGAGTAAACAGTGGAAGTCCTGCGTATCGTCCTGCGTATCATCCTGCGTATCGTCCTGCGTAAAGCCGGCTGACCGAAACACGACAGCGAACCTCTGGTGTTTAAAGTCTCACCCGGGAACCACGTGCTCAGCGGCGTCAAACGCACGCTGCTTTCAGTCGCCGCCGAAAAAACCGTCGAAAAAATTGTCGAAAACACCGAAGCTGCCATTTGATCCGCAAAAATGATGAACTCATACTTCGAGCAGACCGGCTTCTACGGAAGTCACCACCACCAGTCACCCTCGGCCTCGGCAAGCGGTCATCATGACCAAGGAGCTGCAACTGCTGCTTACCGTTTTCCCTTGGGACTCGGGATGTCACCATATGCATCATCTCAACACCACCACCATTCGTTACACCAATCCAGGCCGCCACAAGACAGTCCTTACGACGCTTCTGTTGCTGCAGCGGCCTGCAAACTATATTCCTCCTCTACCGATTCTCAGAACAACGTGGCGAACTACAGTACAAACAAGCCAGATTGTTCAAAAACATCAGAAGGACATCAGAACGGGTACGCGGCTGTCGTCGCTGCTGCCAAAGACGTATGGGCACCGTCTTCCAACAACAATGTGGTGAGGCCAGCCGTATGCACTCCTGACTCCCGAGTCGGATACGGGGGATTGGATTCGGCGTCAAGTCCGGGAGCAAGTGCCATTGTGGCAAGTGGAACCGGAAGATCGGCGGCGTCGTCGATCGGAACATGGGGCAACCAGTGTTCTCTCAACGGGACGACGTCTTCGCAGCCCAGCGGCGTAGCAACTCAGCTACATCAGCAGCCGTCGAACCACACCTTCTACCCCTGGATGGCGATTGCAGGTAACCACTAACCACAAACCGTTTTGCCGTGTGCTAAATGAACCACATCACACCAAGACTACACGCGTATGTTTTTTTGGAAACAAACTTGCATGGGAGGTCGAAAGATGCAGTCGCTTAATCCAAGCTTTGAATATGTTACTTAAATGTCGACCCCTTTGTGAATAATTTCAAAAGGGCAATTATAGCGTGAAGATTCTCTTGAAGAGTGACAGTGGTACACTGACATGTAAATATTATATCTTTGTACTTGTCAAGTGCCGTAGTCTTTTAAACATCTTCAAATTTCTATCGATGTCTTAGATACTGATTTATCGCATGATTTCTTCATATCTTCGGTATGGATTGGGCTGGGGGCAAACTTATGCATTAACAAATTACTATTTGTGTCGAAGAAACGGAAGTTGATGCAGTATTCTCGAATACCTCCCAATTCTTACTGTTGAGTAAAATTTTAGTAGGTACCCACACATTTTTTATTTCGGAAAAGCACGTTTATGAGTGATATATTTCTATGTGCGTTGATAAACATATAAGAAGCGGAAATCGCTGTGATATAACTGCAACGCAAGAAGAACGAAGGTCATCTGCATGCGGAAAGTGTAGGATGAATTTAAAAAAATCCTTCTTCTCTTCAGAATTTAAAACTCTAGAGTGGAAACTTTTGCAGCGATGAAAATTCCTTGTCAGGTTTCATAAGGCCTCAAATTATTATGGTCTACAAACTGTTAGCCCTCGGCGCTAAAAAGCCTGAAATAAGGAAAAAATGAAGAAATATTTTTCTCGTTTGTTAAAATTTTTATGGTTATGTTAAATTAGTTGGTTAAAACTGTCCCCTTCGCATACCTTGTAATAACCCTATCACCTCCCACCCATCAACCCTTCCACTACTCGCGGTGTCTTCATAGTCCAGATGCGTTGTCTCTTTTTTGCTAATAAGACCCAACAGAATAGAACATTTCAAACTCTTCTTCAAGCCGTTGAAAAAATCACTTGAAAGCAATGGCCCTGTTGTGTGAGATGCACCTCGGAATGCAATCGTTGCTTGATTTATTTCTAAGTGAATTATCCTACTCATCTTGAAAAGGACGTGATTTATCGAGAACAAGCATTGCATGGTCAAAGAAAAATGTGTCGAATCGCGGACACGCCCATGCAATTATGACCAATATTATATATTACATTCAGCATGCATTTCTCCTCACATTCAACGGGACACCGTGAACGAGAGGTTGAAAGTGAAGACCAGGAGGATCTCACTCAGGCTCTCACTGAGGTCCACTGAGGTCCACTGAGGTCCACTGAGGTCCACTGAGGTCCATTGAGGACTAGGAAGTGTGCGTTGAAATGTACAGTGAGAGACAATTATTATACACACCAATGATTATATAACATGAAAGCATACTCTGTTTGAAATACAGAATGATTTGGAAATATTTTCTAGCAAGATGAAATTTGTGTCATCGTAAATACCGGTATCCTAAGTTGTATTCCTTTGACACTTTCTCCAGATGACGAATGAGCGACCTTTGAAATCAATCAAACCGTCATTACATTCTTTAGTAGACTGAATTGTAGGAAAAAAATTACTTGTGATGTCAATAGCAATATGAATTATAAAGGCAATCATCTTGTTCTTAAGAAAGGGCTGTTGTAAGTGCTGATTAGTATTTCTGTAGGTGTGTTCTTTCATGTTGGAAAATCTCCTGTAATGTCAGATGCTAGAATTTTGCTGCGTGATCGAACTTTTTGAGAGTCTGCAGGCCACTTGGGAGGCAATGCTAAACTAAAAACACAAGAATCATAAATATTGGTCTGCTTTTGTTTGCCTGTGATTGCAATTTAAGTGTAACATACAAGCTCAAGTTACACATTTTTGTAAATCATATTCAAACCCCAAACCGTCGACTCATTCCGACAAGAGAAGCAAGTTTAGCTGTGTTTCTAAAAAGTGTACATGACACCCAGCTAATAAATGGTCACTGGTCACATATAAAAGAAAAATTAAGTATCACTTTCGGAAAAGTAATAAAAATCAAATAACATATGAAATACATTCGAAAATCAAGTCAAGTCAATAGTGAAATGAAAGATTTCCACGGGTTTCACTACTGAAGATATTAGGTGTCAAGTAACATAGAAACCTTGAATTGCGTGACCAGCATTATCTTATATGTATATTCTTGACAAAGAGCAGCTGATGCATTGCTCTCGACACTATTTCTGCCGTGGACATTTGACCCAATGAAATGATCCTATTATTTGCAACGTGCTTGTCTGAATGTCCCACATAATATCTCACTGGTCCAGGGGGGTCATGGAATTCCATTTAAATAACACTACACCTTAAAAAAAATAGCCCCTACTTTTCTAGCTCACCCTTACCCCCACCAAAGCACTCCTCATCCTCTATTGCTGCTTTTGTACCTACCCGTCATGCGGAATTAATTTCGGTTCAAACCTTGTGAAGTTTCCAACTGGAATCAGTTACCTTTTAAGCACTGTAGAGGAAGGACCTCTACCGCATCTTTCTGCCTGTTTTGTTTCGTAAAAATATCATTATAATATCCGCAGAAATAACGTTTTTTCATCTCATTTAAATGTGACTTTGATGCGAAAAACCTGTTGATAGGTAATTGAGTACCTATAATTATTGTTGATGTTAATTGAGCTGCAGGTATACGTGGGCAATTATATTCTAATTGTATAAATAAAGCTCAGCGCTTAATCCGCACTCGTGAAGCACGTAGTTTGCAATATAAGCTTACATTGTGTGATCGGGTTACGTTTTCCTGAAGGGGTAGTACTTTATTTGATGCCTTGCCCAGCTGATATAGATGGGACTTATGCTTCGACGTACATGTTCGAGATGTACTACTTTGCTTCTGGTGGACATTGGCTCCATGATGGATAAGTGTGAGATAAGTTACCCGTTGATATTTCAGTAACCTTGTCTAAGATAATATGATTTATTCTAATTATAAGGTTTAATACTCAACTGATTGATATTTTCTGGGTTTGTTAATTTGTTAATGAATTGGTTTTCTGTACCATCTAAGTACATTCACGAATCCTTTAATATAATTCGTGCAATTTTTAGTTGCCATTAGTAACTGATGATTTATTGTACTTCACGCACATTTTATGTGTGATACGTGCTTCTTCGACTAACCTCTCTCCGTAACAGAAAATGTTCAGACCCTCCTTGAACATATTTTATGATTGTGCAGATTTCGCCCTTCATTAAAAGTCGTAGCCACTTGGAATATTCCTTCAAGATTTTTTTTTTGGCTTCATTATTTATTTTATAATGGTTGCTAGATATAATTCTTAAAGAAAAAAGTAATCTATTGCTAATGAGATCATTCACAATGATCAAACCCATATAATTAATTAAATTTATTAATCTGTGTTTTAGGTAGGTAGGTACTTTAGAGTCTATTTGCAACATATTCAGTCTACCGAGAAATTTTTCAACCAAATAAAAACAAATGAATTAAACAACGTCGTAGTCGGGAAGATGATCAAGTTCAATTGCACCTGATTTGCACCTGATTTGAACCTGACTTGCTATGATTTGTACGTACAGTACTTTCAGTTCGCCGTTGTCTGCAGGTTAGGGGCGGAAAGGGTTTGGGGGTTAAAAAAACCATCGCTTGAGGGTGGGGAAGGGGGGTGGGCATGCAATAACTTTCAAAGATAGCAGATTAGTAAATGAGCCATTTTACACTTATCTAACACACACAATCTCCTTCTTAACCATAATATTTCCTAGCTCTTGAAGTGGGCATATTCTTCTTTTTTCTCCATTCTTTGCTTTAAAAACCTAGGTATTTATTCTTTCTTTTTCTTTACCGAATCAGCATATGAGTTTTCGTTCAACTACAAAGTGATAAAGCAAAGCGATGCCGGCTTACGTGGCCAAGTCCAGTAATTGTTTTCGTAGACTTCGATTTTTCGGTGTGGTAGGGAGCCGAACGGTCGTGGGTCAACTAGCCTTACACCAGTCGTAGCTCACCAACGTAATACACTTATGTACTTCTTCCCCAGATTCGCAAACGCATCTCAAAATAAAATAAATATTACCCTTTTTTTTTGCAGAGAGTACAGAGATTTTTTTCGCGTATTTCGCTCGTTTTTACATCCATACCTGAGTTAATACTTCGGCGAATCAAATCTAACAAAAAAACAATGACACAAAAATGTTTGAGGCTAATGTGACAAAAACGCATTTAAATTACACCATTTGATGGCCGTTGCTATTTTCGTTCTTTTCTCACCCTTGCCACCCATTCACAATCTCTCACTCTCTCTCTCGGTAACACCGCTCGCTCCCCCCCCCCCCCCCCCCCCCCCACCCTCCCGCACCCAGTACCCTCTCACCCAAGCATGCCTCCGCGCGATATGACGTATGAGCCAAACTACACTCTTAACAAAAAATTTAGAACCAAAACAAACTCGAACGATCTCCAATATTTGACAGGGTGACTCGCAAATCATATCCAAAATTTATGATACGCTGATGCAACCGAAGCTGTTAAATTTCATTGATTGATTGTGGACTTATTTGATTTATTATCCTTCTTTCTATGGGATAATTTTAATTAAAACTTACATTTTAATCGATTTTAATTTTAATCGTCTTCTAATATCAAAGGAAACCGGAAACTAAACATTTTTATTTAAAATTAATTAACCGTTTTGCTTAATAATTAGACGGTATTAATTGACTGTTTACCTTTAACGGTGTTCAATACTTTTTAATTGCGTAGTATAATGAGAATGTATTGATCTAGTGAGTTAAGGGGACATGGAAAATGAAATAGTGTAAGTAAAAGCATAAAGCATGGCGATGGTGGATGGTGGTAGTATGGACATGGAGCTTGCTCCCTTGAGGCTGGGGCAAGTGAAATAATCCACCCCCTTCGGTCGGTGGTAATAGATAAAGGGGTGGCCAGGTGCATGGCCCTTCCCAAAATGAGCCGCCAGATACGCAGAGGACACAATCTGACCAAATTAGTTTCATTACCAACGACCAGTAACCACAATCAATTTTATAACGTGACAAATTATATGCTCACCATTAAAATGAGCGATTTTTGTGTCTTTTTGTAAAAAATCTGTTAGCCAACACATTATTTTGTGATTTTTATTGGTTTTCAAATTAGTTTTTTAGTAAAGCTGACATTTTTCTGATAACCAAACGTAGCAAGGATTCAAAAAACTGATGAAAGATGTTTGACGAGCAAATATCTCTAAGAATATCTCTGAGATTATAACTCGGAGAATATCTTTATAATATCTTGTTATGAGAAAAAAAAGTTAACAAATGTTTGATTAATGGCAGTGAAAAGTGATGCAGTGATGGGCTCTAACTTCATTTTCTTCTGTACCAACTAGCTATCAAAATAAAACTCTGGGAAATCTGCAAATAAATGGCTATATCACTTTTCTTTTTACTACCTAGAAAGAATACGATCTTTACGGATCCAGTTTAGTCCCCTCCCCCAAATCTGTGCACTCCATTTCGTTTCGATCTGAGCTCGCTTGCTCGGCCACTAGTTCCTATGCCAGTAAGCACGTGCTAAGTCAGCTGTTTCAAAGTAGATAGACCACAACAATGACGCTCCCTTTCATAATATCGCCTTTAAAACCGAGAAAATAGTCAAACGAATAACAAAGCAGAATATCACCGGATATTTCTGATAACTTGCAACCATCTGAAACAAAGTCCGTTGATTCTCGTTTATTAATCCCAGTCTATAGTTTTTGTCAACCGTCAAAGCAAATAATGTTTTTTTTTAGAAGATATCTTAATGTTTTTATTGCGTATTATTTTAATTGATGAGCATCATTTGTTTGATATATCTAAAAAGTACTGTAACATAATTTGTTTTCTAATCATTTAAGAAATTGAATACGAGCAAAATGGCTCGGTGGAACCGGCATTGGTGCGAAATTCACTGGAGTCACCTTTTTGTTTGGAACGTGTAGTAGCTAATTAGCCAGTGGGCACTGGGCACTGGGCTCACATGCTCACATGCTCACCTGCTCTTACGTACCGATGCCTGCCCCATACTATTGGACGAACCACTGGCTATAGCGTCAACTATTCAGGTAACGTCTGCCTGGGGCACAGCAAGGCTAACCTACCTCCATTTACACTTATCGCATTCGACTTTTAATTACTACGAAGAAAGTTGGTGGCAAATTGATGTCAAAACGAGATTGAACAATTACATCTTGCGATAAACCGGCCCCGTGAAATCGACAATCGATAACAAATAATTGGGGTATATACTGAGTAACAACCAAAATGCAATAGAAAATTTTAAATGTAAAATTTCTGGGATCTCTAGTTTGTGTTTAAAATTACATGATTGAATAGCATTTATCATCTAACAGAAATTTCCCTTATTCATATATCATTTTGATTTATACTCCTGTATGGAAAAACCCGGGGCTACGCATTTATAAAGAAGTAAAATAAATATCCACCAAAACAGAAAGATTCGATTATGAGATGATTATGCTGTGTGTAGTACCAGCTCCCATGTGAAGGTATACTATGTCCTGACAGTCACTGTACCTCACTTGTGCTTATTATTATAATCATCATGAAGATACGTGCGTTCCGATAAAACATGGTTTATTTTTGCTTTCTTTGTCCAGACCCTAAAATAGTTAGTGATGAAATAAACGCGGTGTACATTTACAAAGATTCGTTGTTTTTATTTGATTGCTCTTTTCCAAGATTATACAAATGATACTTAAATGTTACATTGATATTTATTCTGACACGATACGTCTGAAATTTGAATCGGTTTTCTAGGGTCATTGCGTGTTTTAGGCTTTTATTCTTGTGTTCTATTCAAATTCTTGGCCAGATTGAGTGTTCTCTTCAATTGACTGTTCGGCCTTGCTCATTGTAAATATGTCGAATCGGTCGGTGTTGCCTGCCTGCTAGGCTACGGTCTACCACAGCGCCCTATTCGTAAGGCACACTGACATGAGAATACGACCAGATTATGACTGCTACAAAAAAGTAGGAAAAAATGCGAAGAATTGACCTTGGCAAAATGTTTGAGTAGCTATGAAAAAGCTATATGGAAAATATTGTGCAGCTGCGAAAAATTAAAATCTTTTTTAATATTGAGGCAGTTGAAACAACTGATAAATATTCTCGACTTTATTGGTAATTTGTGGGACATTTATTGATTTTACCTTGCTCGATTAGCAAAACCAAATTAATTGCTAGAAATTTAACTTTTTTTTTTTATTATTATTTGAACAAAAAGTTGAAAACAATTGTTTCCTAATTTATTGTCTCTTGGTATTTTTGTTTTGGGGCTCCGTGCCACTTTTAGATCGTGTTTTTACATCAGGTTGCTATTATAATGGTCAGTGTTTGTACAGTAATAATTCATCGGAATTGGGAAGGTCTATGAACGATCGTCATATATGAAGCCAGAAGGATACATCTCTATAATATATCTTTTACCCTAAAATACACATCTGCTTTCGAAAATGGACCCTCGAAAATTGTGTGCATGTTAAAATCACAGCAAATGTCCTTTAGGTAATTTTTTTAAAACAACGTAAATTCACCCCTACCTGTACTATACCATCACAATGCACAATTCCATTTTATTTTTCCTAACAGTCTGTATACAAAAATGTTCCCTGTTTATAAACGTTCATCTCAATTGTAACCTGTAATATTTTGAATACAGACATGTGAAATGGCTAGTAGGTTTATAAGATCGATTTTAATATGCAGATTAGCTTGATTGGCTACAAATGTTTACAGCTCATTCTTAGGTCGCACGCATTGTTCAGATGAAAGTGAAAGATTAAACGGAATCAAAACTGTGACACCAAGCAAAAATTCACCATTCTTAGATCAAAAAAAATATTACCCCTATCGTGAAAAAATTAACATTTAAAAAAGCATTGGTATACCATCTTCGACAGAAATGTTTTCAAAATATCCCAGCCAAATATCGTAGTTTAACCGGGCAAAATCACGCAATCTTATTCGATTAGATTCTCGATCTGAAACAATCAAGTTGGCTGGCATTAGTTCCTTGGCCCTGTTATTATTTGGCAAGTCTAATACACAGAGCACCTCTCTCGGCCTTTCGGCCATTATATAAGTAACCTGGCCAAGCAAGTCACCTTCATCTACCTTCAGGCAAACACAATTCACGTTTTTCAATGCAGGCCGCTCGCAACGCCTTTTATATTCATAGACCCCATGTTTATTTAGCCCTGCCGTTGCCGGCTGCTAGCCCCAACGATTCAGTCTGAAGGTAGCCGCTCTAACCAATGGATTAACCAACAAACTACTCCAGTTTAGTTACTCAATATTCACACTTACCACACATTTAAGTGCATTTCCTCGATAGTACAAATAACGTCAAAATCATCAAGACCGAATCGAAGAATCTGTGTTCAAGATGACAAATTAGTTATTGAGGAGTTCAGTTCGCAAACATTGGGTGATCGTTGAAGGATTTATGAAGTGGGATTGATAATTGCTATTCTGTCCGTTCCGAAGGAAGTCATTAAACTCTTCTTAATTGCACAATTACTACGTGTATTGATGCTTGTGTGTTTCTTACATGATATTCGTTTGAAGTGACACCGTAAGCCTGAGGAGCGCCGACTAACCTCGACAGTCGGCCATATTGTGTGTGCGCTTTATATGGTATTCGTTCTGGCGGTATCCCCTGGAAATGTTTGTTGTTATGAACTTACCAATACATTGCTACTTACGACAATCATCACAAATTTATTAACTTAAGAAACCCGACGAAACAATCAAGTGTTTGAACTTTAATTACTTGCATGGGAATTGTGTTGACGGTCTAAGACGTAAATGCATTACATTTAATTAAGTGCACTGTATTTTATAAATTACAACAATACCAGTACATTTAATCCGTTTCAATTATGGCACGGTAGTTACTCTAGAATCACTCTAGGTTTCACGATAGTAATCATATAATCGGAAACAACAGCTTTAGAGTCATGTCAACTTAGGTCTAATTGAAATTCATATCATTATCTTGAAAGATTTCATGAGTCTTCTCGTTACCGACGTTCAGCGGAGCAAAGAGAGCTCGAGGCTATTCAAGATATTTGCATTACCTGCATGGAGATTATTATCAAAAATAATGTGCTAAAGTTTTATTTTTTATTAATTGATAAAATAGGTTTCATTTTCAAGCTATAAACAAGATCAATCAACTTAAAAAAACACTACAGTTTAAGTCTCTTCAGTGAACCAACACGCACTTTTTGTACAAAAAAATGCAATACTTATAACTTACGCGGTGGCGAGAATTATCATTATAATATCTATTATATTAAGGACGAATTTCCCTTTTTTAGCTCGCTTTTATGTTGGATATTTCCTCAGGATCCACTGGTGTTTGTTTATAGTTATAACTCATCGTTATCTCTTTTAGCACGCGGTTAAACGTAAGATGAGTGCAGTGGCTTGCACATAATATGCTGTTCATCATGGACATCTATTTGCATACACACCTTCACTCTAGATAGATCAACAAGTACGAGGCATGTAGGCTCAGGGCACTGGGTAGCTAGCATATGGGCATGAAGTCCTTCTGTAACGTATTAGCCTATTAAAATAACCCATCTAGGTACCAGCTAACCAAAGCAAGCCTACCAAACATTGGCCCGGCGAAATGTCTGCTAACGCATGTAAGGACACGTACCTTGTAGCAGATTGTGTGTACTGGCAGTTCTTCTTCCCTATCAGTAACTCTAAGCTATTTGCTGAAAGCATGAACCTAGCCAAATTAGATATATTGATCATTGAACAAGCGTAAATAATATCAAACGGACATATGCTAGAGTATCGACTCGTGTCATTTTTATCCATGATTATGCTATTTTATTTTAATCGTTTCGTCTATTGTTTTACTTTGTTTTTGCGCTGATTTCTCAATGACAAAAACACTGGTTTAGTTTAGCCCTTCACAGCAATATGATTACTCGTTCTTTGCTCGTGAATTATTCTTAATAATTGTCTATTGTCTCTTTACGGGTAATAACTTAGTGAGGGGTGTTATCAATCGTGTGCAATGCAATAGAAGGCAGTTTGACAAGACAAGCTGCTTTGTCTTATTTCAAATGCAAGGGCTGGGAGTTGCCTTTTTGAAACAACTGCATAAAATAATCTTTTATAAAGGCTTTTGAAAGAGTTGGCTGAGGTCACTTGCCAGTTATAGAATGAAATTTCTACCAATTAATTTTGTCGAATTTAGTCTAATTCTATTTCTTAGCCTAGTGGCGGCTCTATAATTGAGTACTATTGCAAGGATTAGATTCAGGGTCTAATATGGATTGTTTTCGCGAGTTGATCGATGATAGCGAAGATGATAGAGACTTGCTCGGAATGAGAGAGCTAAGAGAGGAACAACGCCTCTGCAAGCCGGTGAGCCGTCCGAGCGAGCCATGTTCTGCACAAGAATTTTGATTCATGATTCCGACGATAGGAAATATATGTTGCACGTAGAAAAATAAAATGATAAATGTGCAAATACATCTACAAGCAAAAGAAAAAAAAGACTGTTAAAATGACGAATTATATTGAAAGCCGACTTAAAAGTAAACCTGTAGAAAAACGTGAACCTAACCTAGGCTGTGGTTCTTCATTGAATGATATATGCAAGCGATTGTGTGAGACCGAATCAAATATTTATTGTTTCCGGTTTTACTTCTTGTCAATGCGAGCGTCTTACGAGTAAAAGTTCTTCTTTGATCTTGATCCTAGCACGAAAGGGTCCACAGGGTTCCCATTTTAGCTCATTTTTATTCAATAATATCGACTTGCCTTGATGTCGTCTTAGTTATTAAAAATAACATGCTAACTACGCCTTCGATCGAAAAAAAAATCTTGATTTGGTCTCTTCAAATAAAAAAAGATCCAAGTTTTGATGAAAGAAAGTCTTATTTCAGCTGTTGCAATATAGTTTTGATTTCACGGCAACCAATTGCTTCCATTAATGAGCTAGAATAGTAAAATTCTTCGATTCCTTGTGCTATACTTGCCATCAATTTTTTAATTTTCTTACCGAAGTTGAAGCTGTGAGTTCTATGGTGGTTTTAAACTGACCACTCCTAGCCTTCGCAGTGACCGCCGTTTCTTCTCCTATACTTTATATAACCTCAATCGAGTGTATTGCAGTTCAGGTAAAACAATAGCGATCACAGGTAGACTGATTCAAGAACGATTCACATCATCATTATTCGTTCTATTATTTTAAATATTTTATTGCTGGGTCATTTATTTTAAACACCAAGTTGCGCTTCCGTAAACCAGCGTAGAAATCAGCAAAACTGTAAAACAATAATTTCATATATATTTATTGCAACCTACATGTTGAACTACAAATTGTAAACGGATAGTGATGGTAGCGGGCAGAATCGCATCACGGTTGTGTGTTTCGTTTTATTTCAGCCTGAAAATAATTATGATTGATGTAATTGAGTACTGAGATCTGATTCTCGCTGGCAAGTGATTTGACCAAATGGTAAAGTACACGCGTTTTCATTGGCTCTGGCTGGTTTTGGCATTTAGCCATAGCCCTTGCATTAATTGTGTACAATCAATTGAAATCAATAACAAAGAGTTTACTATAGAGCTTGACAAGAATTTACAGCAAAAACGTGATCAAACTAGTCGAATGAAAAGTGCATATTTTTTCTACAGATTGTTACAATGTTAAATGAAATGATTAATGACCAAAGGAAAAATATCACGATTGGGCCTATATTTATAGCTCATCTGAAAATTCAAAGTTTTTTTTTCATCTATATTTTATAAAAATTATTAGTTACGTGCATACGAATAAATCAATTTGCTGTCGGTTAGTTGTACAACTTTAGTTGTTTTGATTGCCTTATAATGTGCGTACACGCAAGGGAGCGGAAAGTATTTGATCGCGATTGCTAAATCGTTGGGATTCGAAATTTCGCCTGAAAACGAGATGGTTAGTTATTGATGCAAAGCGCTTCTGGCATTTAGTGAGGAAGGTAATGGTATTTTCTAAGACAGCGTTCGTTTTCTTAATTTCGTGGCAGTTTGAAGAACTAGTTTTAAAATGATCTAGTTTCAAGCGCTCAGATTGCCGACCACGAACAATGCTATCACTTTCTCAAATCGATGCTGTAACGCGCAATATTATTGCGCACAGCGAGAAATAAGAATTAGTACTACTTGATAAAAGCCAAGAAGCTGAGGAATTTTTATTGCTCGATATCATTCAAGGGTTAAGATTTGGCGCAAATTAGATTTCGCTGGTTAAATTAGAGATTTTTTTTTCAATGGAATTTCCAGCAAGGTCACAATGAAATTAAATTGCAATTAATTATTCTTGGTTTGTCTACGATGGACCATGAGCAATTTTTTAGCAACCAACCTTATCTTCCACGTACATTAAATCTACATTTATATTTTACATTACTTGCACCAACATATGTACTTTCTGTGTTGAAGACATCATAGACTTATGAACAATTAAATGTTCCAGTGTTAAAAGATGCAGCCATATTTGTCTTCATCTGTTCCTTGGGATGGTTAAGATCGTTGTGCTTGTCTGTGGATATGTCTTTGTTACCTTTCGCTGTGTCTCGGTTTCGGTTACCTGTTACTGGAGCAAACGTGCGCCTTGCCGGTGTTGGGGGGGGGGGGGGGGGGGGGGGGGGTGCTTTGGGTGAGATCGCGGCCCCAGTCTCCAACGACCCTCGTCAAACAGTAGGCCGACCGAACGGCCAGGGAAGGGGAAATGGTAAAAATGAAGATCTTTCTTAAGACGTTTCCGTCTGCGTGGTTGCCAGGTGAGCATCTATGATACAAGAAAGGCCATTGAATTGACTTATATTGGACACACAAACTTATATTATTTTTTATGTTGATATTACATTCCGCTTCGTGGCCATACTATTTAGTTATAACCTGCATTTAAGATTCAATCATACTCCTCTACTTTTTTATCTCAAGACCAAAATTATAAGGTATTAAAATAAATTCAGATTATAAATAAAAAGTGAAGCGTAACTTGTTTAACAGTACTTATTAACAGCATAATAAAATAATACATGATGCAAACTGCTTCACTTACTCTAGAAATCTTTTCTTGACTTGATTTTCAATTCCTATGATCTGATCAGGGACCTCACCTGTGATCTCACTCTAAAGTGACCATTACTAGCATAGTTTTGAAACATTCTACGGAATAAATTAACTGCTAAGATAAAACAAGAATGCTCATGTTGTCGGACCCATCCGCGGTTTTTGTACGCGTTCTGTAAGTTTTAATCAAACAGGTAGTAGGCGCCTGTTTCCATGCGGGCAGGTCACATTTATTTTGATGGGACCTACGTAGGCGTTTAATTTCCTTATAAAACGCCAAGAAGCACTGAAGATGTTGCTGACCATTGATATAGGCAATTATGGAGGACTCAAAATGAAAACTTGTAGCGAAATGATTTTACTAAAAGTTATTTTTATAAAAGTAATTAGAAGGTTTGCGAAGGGTTTTTGTTTTATTCTCGTAGCGTTTTGTGGGTTCGTCGCTCTATAGCTAATTTCCATGCTCTTAATCTTCCCTTTTCCGCAGTTTTATTTTTGCATAAAGAATGTGGCCCCCTACTATTTCTATGGTTATTCAAATCTTTAGTGGTGTACAGCAAAGA
The DNA here is from genome assembly GCA_947568835.1 of Protonemura montana. Lineage (NCBI taxonomy): Eukaryota > Metazoa > Arthropoda > Insecta > Plecoptera > Nemouridae > Protonemura > Protonemura montana. Next base: position 3,066,707 of record OX387604.1, on the reverse strand, counting down.
AGCACTTTTTACTTTTTACAGCGCGAAAAATTCACAACAAACCATAAAGCTGTTTAAGACCTTGAACTTTTTGAAGGTGTAGCGTTCAGACTTTTATGACGACAATTTTAACAAAATCTTTTTTCTATGCCACAGGTAAAAATGTCTTATTCAATATTTACGGAATGTTCCGATTGTTTACGAGCAAGGTCGGCCAATGTTTATGAGCGATACTGTTCGTTTTAAATATCTTTCCGTCTGTGTTGTGGCCTTCTGATGCAATTTGACTCTTGGACAAACCCTCAATAAACTCTAAGGTAAACAGACAGAAGTTTCGCTAAAATAAATTATAACTGCCGTGGTTACATACATTCATGATACCTCTGCCAGTAACGTACCTTACAAATACTTTATGTGATTCCTTGTGATAATTTCATTTTATAAGTTAACAAGCAAGTACTTACCACTTACCAACTTATGCGGACGATGCACCCAACTGAGTTTAAAGAGGCAAGGAATACAATTAAGGTTGGTGCAAATATAGCGTCAAGAAAGGGGGATCTTTGAAAACTAAACTGATATAAAAATATAAGGCCAGTGCAGAAATTCTCTCCGAAGTCTCTTTTTAAAACAACTGTAGGATCTATGCTCTGTCCACGATTAGTTGTTTCAAGAAACTAGTGTTGATACATTCCGAAACTTGTTAAGATGATACTTTTGTCATCTATAAAAATCATGCGATTATTTTCACTTTATTTTGATATTGTCTTTTGTCTTTTGTCTATTGACACCAGCCCCATTTACTTTCATGAGATTTAACCAGGATCAACTGCACAGCCCCTGCATTATGAAGAAGCTCCCGTGTCAAGCTAAATGAGATTTCTTATTGTTTCTCATAAGGTAAATTCACAATCAATGCCGACTTACCTGTTGAAACTGTGTCTTTTCATAGTACCGTGAAATGATCGATAAAATCGACGACAAATATTAAATGCACATTAAATCATCGTGATTGAATTTATTGAACGTTAATGTGTCCCCTCCCCTCCCCGCTCCCGCGGAGGTGTGTTGGACCCCCTCGTGAATAGCTTGTTGGGGGAGGGTGAGGGGTAAGCTTGGGCGGGGGGAGAGACCGGAGAGACAGTCTTTATCAAATATGGCCACATTAATTACCTCAGAGATGAAGCTCCACTGCTAAGATGCTTTTGGTAGGCCCGTGGAGAAAAGAGAGACCAGTGGGGAATCTGTTCTCAAGTCCAGCTGTTAGCCGCGTTAAGAAAAAATACGTCAAGCAAGCAATAGAATAAAGCACCATTTTGGTCGATTTGAGTGAATATGATTGAATGAAATTTTTGGATGAAATTAAGAAGTCTTTAGGAACATTTAATGTGATGACGTCATTAAATATGGTAGCGAACGGAATAGATATGTAGTAATCAGCATACCATATTCTCGATCTGGAAATATTTGCTTTCCATCTAAAATTAAAAAAAACCTTCGTTTAATTGTCACCCTCCCGACGCTGGGAACTCGGAATGGAGCATTCCTATCAAGATATTATCTTCGTCTCGCAGAGTAACCAACAGCATCTACCTTGTATAACATTCAAAAACTTGATTTATTCTCACTTACTCACATAAAATGGACAATAAATTACGGAATGTGTAGTAATATTCAAGAGTTCCTTTGTAGGTATTATTATTTATCGGAATTATATCAACCTGTTTACACGTAACATTATAACTCAACCTAGAAATCCGCATGCTCACATAGACTTGGAGCAACGAAAAAACATAGACTATTATTTGGCCGAAATTTTGATTTCGGAAACTTTGTTGGCTTTCGAGTTAATTAAAGGTAAATTCGTTGTGACGTTAATTTCATATGTGCTGAAATAAGTTGATTTAGTAAATCTGTTCGGAACTAAATGTTTGGCAGTTATCAATCTACAATAAACCGAATGACAGCAATCCATTGCGTTCCATGTGAAGAGCAGAACAATCCATGACTGGCGCAATCGTCCAAAATGAATCAAAGTGGCCAACGTAGTGTGTAGTCCATCCGCACAATTCACGCACAATACATACACTATAAACGCACTATAAACGCATAGACATGTGCCATAGTCGTAATAAACTCTGGAAACATCAGAAATGCATTCAAATAACAACATTATTTTACAATTTACAATTTATAAATTATAAAGTGTTTTTTTTAACGTGCAAACAATTGTATTTTTAAATCACCTTTTAATTCTGACTATTATTCGTCAGTGAATTAATTCGTATTGGCACCCATCTTGTGAATTACAAAATATTTTAATTGCTATTTTGACGTAGTTCAGAGTTATCTGTTTCAGATAGGAAACTTACCTTGTCACGTATCTACCTGAAAAAAAAAAATCCTAGCTATAAGCGCACGTATATTAATCAACTTCCTTGTTCAAACTCCATATTTTTTTGATCAGTTTTGAACACGAACAGGTGAATACATTTATCATGAAATCAAAATAAAACAAATAAAACCTACAATTGGTAATTTTCAGATACACCAATTCTATGTCGAATTACCAACCACATTGACGACTGAATAGGAAATAGGAGATACACCACGCACGTATAGCAGAATAATGGAGTCGAGTATAGCGGGTTGCATAGTTTCCCACACAAATCTAGTTTCTAGAGTGAGAATACCTAGCTAGTAGGGGTAGGGGTGCTAATGCTAGCTCGTATTCTCACCCAGTGGTGTCGAGATACTCGTAAAAACAAGCTTAACGTCGTCAAGGTGCTTCTTCTAAACATTTAACAAATTATGTACTAGGGGATACATATTATTTTATGTGAATTTTACGTGATATAGAAAGGTTTACATAACTCTTTACTCTTTGCGTCTATATCGCTGTATCTTCCAACCTAAACATTGTAGATTATGAGGTTATAATGGTTTTTGAGGGATAACGTTATTATTTTGAATTCATCATAACTCTAAAGAGAACGAAATGCTTGTGTTTTTTTTTTTATTTCTATGTTAGGTAGATGGGATTCTGCTTGCAGTGAAACTTTGTGCCTTGTGCAGTTTGCAAAGTATTCTCACTGACACTTTCATATAATTGCAGATAGGTACATGAACATTTTTGTACATCAGCAGAAACGAGATTTTTTACACTAGGAAATGATGTGAGCGAAAATCGCGTTAGGTTTATCAGAAATGTTCCATTCATTTTTCAGTAAAAACAAAAAAATATCTTATACCTACCGTTTCAGCTGCAATTAGTTTTTTTTCTCGGTTACCTGTGTTTTTGGCGTGATATTTTAGAAGGTCTCATAGAGCTCACACATACACACCCACAAGTGTGATTTTAGAGCTTGTGAGACTAGCTCGCTGCTGTCATCAATAAAACTTTAAGATTTGTAAAACATTGCATGTCTGAAAAAATGATATCAAATGACAAACCAGTGCGTGTTTCTTCGCAATATTGCGTAACTTTTTATTAGTTTCGTCTTACTTTCGTCTTACAGCTCTTATTCTGTAACGGGTTTGGAAATATATTATTAAGTTTCTTCTCAGGGCCCGCATTGCATGTTGCTGGTTTAGCAGAAAAGGCCTAACAATTTATTTCGCACCAAGCAGGCTTGATTGAAATTTTCTAATTTCACTAAAATTAGATTGGTTCGGGATTCGTTTCGTAAGATTTTCAATTAAGATGGTTGTTGGGTGGCATACCAATTGGTGTAAAACGCGAATCAATTCGGATGTATCATGAAAGAGATAGCTAAATATTCGACCGATTCATCTTCCCTGCAAACATTTTAAGTACCTAAGCGCGGACAGAAGTTCTATTTAGCTTGCGACTTGGGAAGTTAATTGAGTATGTATTTTTGTTATCGAGCAGACTTCTTACTTACGGGAAGTGCTTGTCTAGGTACGGTCCTAGGTACTGTATTCCATATCACCTACCGTATGTTGCCCAAACAATCAATGGGCTATTTATTCCGAGTCTCATCACGTGGAATCATTTTTACCTGCGCTGTACTTTGTATAGAACCTGTATAATAAAGCTTAATTTCTTTAGTAAAGTAGGTGAAGTTGTTACTCGTAAGAAAATTCCAATTGAGCTTCTCTGTGAGGTGTAGGGAAGTGTATCTCCTTATATCCTCCTATGTTAGACAAATGATACCTTCGTTGAGACGTTCGACATGGCAGAAAAGATTCGCAATTTTGAATAAAAATGAAAACAGCTCACGGTACATTTTAAAATTGTGTTATTATTCCTGGAAAGACCCCACATGACGCCGGGTAGGGGGTGTGGGCGAGCGGGTGCGGGGGGGTAGAGGGGGTAATTTGTGTGACTGCTGTGAGGAATGGGACTCGTGTGAGTAATTATATTCACATGCACGGGGCAAGGGGTGAGGGGGGGAGGGGGAGGTAGTGGGTGGCAGTGTAGCCAGCACGGTACTGCATCGTGGGTACAATACGCAAACATGGGCAATGGTCCTCACCCTAAATCCTCACCTCTCTCTCTCCGCGTACCCGTACAGGTGCTGAGTTTTCTCAACATTTTGCTAGATGGCCTTGTTCGTCATCAGAAAGAAATTATGCAATGTGATGTGATCCAATATGTGTTATAAATATCTTAGAGCTTGCTGACCCACTGCGAGGATCACTGTTTTCTGTCTTCCAAAATTCCTGCTGTTTCAGTCCAACTTTTACGTACGAGTACAGAAAAAAGCTTCGGTTAATCATAAAGCTTATTCTTTGGAACTTTTTTATCATCCCACAAAGACAGTGCGAACAATTTTCTATTCGGTTATCCATCAATAGATCCCGTGGAAAACTCCACCTTTACGTACACAGGTGCCAAAATGTTGTTTTTTTGTCCATTGAAAACAGACAAGAAAATCGATTTTCGAATTTGTTTTCACGCATGCATTCTCCATTGTCGAACTTCGTTCCAGTTTTGGACATCGCCCGTAATTGATGGCGCTGCCTAGGTTGATTGTTTTCTGGGGGAAACCCCATCCCCCCCTACACCCAACACCACACCCCTTCAGCCAGTAACCCCCTGCCCAGCGGCGCACCCTTGAAGGGGTTGGGGGTGGGGAAGTAGGATCGGTCGTATTTTTAATCCCATTCACTGAAGATTTACTGCCTTTGTTTCGACTAATTATTTTACTGTGAATTTGACATTTTTCAAAAAGAATTTGTGTGAAGTTTTTTTTTTTATTTAGAGAAACAGTTACAACAAATACACAAATTCGTCACCTAAAGCAAATAACATGGTTTACAGGCTTGGATATTAATTACTATAAATCTGTAGCATAGTTTTGGTGAGTGCATGAAAACTGCCTTGTGTGGGCCCACCCAGGGCCCTGGGTGGGCCCTGGACAGGGACTCCTGTGCCCGCGATCGCACTTGGGTATTCTTTTTCGGAACTATCTACGCTAGTGGCTGAAGGGGTCTAGGCAAATAAACAAGCGCTTGCATCATAGCGAAGCAATATGGGATAGGCAACAGTAGAGACAAAGGTTAATTAATTAGTTAGTTGATTAACTGGTATTATGTTATATGACATGAAGGATAAAAATTATTAATTTATTGTTAGATCAAGGCCGTAAATCTATTAAATAATATTTAAAAAAAGGATATACATTCTTATTTCGCAATAGTTTTATTTCATGTTTGCAGTTACGAAAATGCATTAGTATATGGGTACTTGCAAGATCGAAACTGCATTTTATAAAATGATGGATTGTTAAGTTTTAAAACGTGATTCTATTTGATAATTAATTATATTATTATATCACCCACTCACTTGCTTTCAGCTGTCAACATCTTCCATAAATATTATTTTGAATTACTGCTACAAGGTCTCGGTGGATAAATTATCAATCCAGCCATGTTCCCTTCCTGTTCAAAATCATGATAGATTGCCTATTAATTGGAATAGTTAAAAAAAAAGGGGGGGAGTGACTTATGAACTGACACTTTTCTCACATACTTTTGGCCTTTTCGGTAATGGACTAAAAGAAATGCAATCCTTTCTAATCTAAAAGCATCACTGAAATATTCTCCCATTTGTTTACTGGAGTTATGGTTGCCATTACTTAAACTATGCAAATTGTAACGTATAGTGTTTTCTATGACAAATATAGCCGTCAAACCGATGAACAATATGTCCAACGAACCCATGTAGCTAGAAGTGATTATTGATTCAAAATTATCTACTTTTTACTAAATTATTTATAAGGAGCATCGCATTACCCCGTAATTGATTTAATAAATATAATCAGTTTCATGGCTCATGAAATATGTAAATATATTGTAATTTTCTTTCCCAATGCTTTTAATTAGTGTTCATGTCAACGTACCGTACTTACACCTCTTGCAAGAATATCGAATACACCCACAATTAGACCCACAGTCAATTAGACTCTCACAGTCAAGCAATTGCATCTATTTACCACTACTTCATTCCAGCATGGTATCCAAGGTCATAATCTGACTATTAATATTATATGCAATGATTACTTTTACCTTGCATTTGTTTGTTATCTAAGGGTAGTTTACCTCTAGAGTGGTGGTTACCGAACTGCACTTGTATATGGTGAAACCCTTCCATTCAAGTTGTATATCTTTTATTAAATAACCCTAAAGGGATCCCATAAGAATCTGGTGTCCCCAAAAATGTTGACCTCATCGTCCAAAATGCCTGCAACATGCTTTTCCCGTGTGCTTTACCCGTTCCCATTTGAATTGCTACACTAAGGATAATGTGGCCTGGCCAAAGGGTCGCAATTCGCTAGGCTATCCTTGTGGCAAGTTATAGTTTGGGTTCAAAGTTGTTAATTCTCTCCGCGTCGTAAGTCAGTTGCTGTGACAGATGTCTAAATGTAGAACATAACTATTAAATGGTTGGCCAAAATGAGAATAATTATCATACAATTGTCATTCTTGGAGCTATTTTAATAAATAGTTTTTGTTTCCTTTGTTTCCTTTCCTTTAAAATGACTGTGTGTTTTTACTTATTTTGATAAATACTAAATAAATCATTTATCAATAATTTAGTTAAAAAAATTTGATAAATCTTGATTGACCCTCGTAGGATTACTTGCTAGCTATAGTAAGGTGAAATTAAAAACAATGGGCGTGGTGTTTGTTTTCACATGTAAACGTGTAGGTGCTGTATAACTGTGACTTGCTAATGATCAGGTGATAGTCTAGCAGAGTGTAGCGAGTCGCATAACACTCAGCTGTTCGAGGGTAGCTAAAACATGGAGGGGACGGCTCTCTGGTCAACCCTGGGCGCTTGTTTCTTGGCTAACCCCACTCCTTGCACCAGGAAGTAGATCCACTGATTTATTAGCTGGTTATAAAATCTTTCGGACTCCAATTTGAACCTGTGCCTTTCCCCCAACCTGCCTTACCACCCCTCAATTCACCATTATTACAAGTTTACAGCTAATTATTAACTAACCACCAGTATGATTATAAGCAAAACACAAAACATTATGTACAAGCATTTGCAAAAATAAGAGCACGCAAAACTGTTCGACAAGCCAGTGCTAGTTTTTGTGGCTGCCGGTACCCCCTGAATACTGACATAGCATGTTTGACCCCCCCCCCCCCCTCCCCCCACACGCTTCAACCCTTCACCACCTGACCCATCTCCCTACCCCCACTCTTTTCTCACACGCATAATGTAAACGCAATACGCACTGCTTTCAGACAGGTAATTTAACACTATAAACATCGTTCGTCTTTGTCACCCGCCCTCGCTGTCAACGTGCTCACGGCCTCGTTTTTTCGGAAGGTAGATTCCTTGTTTATGTGTCTATGCCGACATGTTAAGGATACTTTTGGATATTTCTTTGACTATAGAGTTCTAGCAAATCATTAGCTATATTTACGTCGTATCCGTTGCTATAACGGTCGCTTTTAAGGTGTTTCAACATGCAAATGCATTTAGCAAGGCATTATATTAGCCGTTCGATTTTTTTTATATGTTCAAACCCTTGCCCAAGCAAGTGAAATTCTAAGTTAAAATGTTGTAGACAATCTCAAACATTTATCCTTGGCATTATTTTTGTGTTCAAAGTATGGTATTAAACACTATAATTGATTTTATTCATACAGGATTTTTAAAGACACTTATTTCTCGGGGTAATCACCTGAATAATAATTCACAATTAAAAAGCATGCACAATTTAGTTATGTTGAGAACGTATCTGATATATTGGTCGACCGTATCCTAAGGACCTTGCAGGTGAGCGATCTGGAGTCTGGACCATGAAGTGTGCCCATGCACCTTGTTGAGGGTAGCGAACGCGTGTCAACCGTTGAAACCGAGCGTAGGGCAAAGAGCGCGAATTGTTTGAATGAGTTGGTCGGTTGTCTCGCTGGAAGTTTGAACTGGCCGTGGAGGGAGGTGACTCGCACATGGTTGCGACGCGAGCGCCGAGTCGTGGAGCGGCCGAGTTGGGCACCTCAACTCAAGCCCACGTGCACGCCAGCATGGCCGCTGCGATCCGCACGCCATCTTACGGCATTCTGTACAACTATCTCAAATGAGATAGCTGGAATTTTGCTGTGCTTTTCGAAACAGAATTTTATTTATAGCTTCTATTCTGTGATGAAACCTATCACAATAAATAAATTACAATGTTTCTGTTTCATAGCCGAGGATATTTATAAAAGAAGTATTTGTAAATTTTAAATACGATTTAGATATTTCAAAGTTTGCTTTTTAAAATCTAACCGACCACCTCTTCACCAAAATAAATTAACAATACACATTTTTATAATTATTTTAACAAGTATAAATCATTTTAATAATATTTTATCGTTTTTCTAAAACTGTTATTGACGGAAATAGCAAGGTAATATAAACACCTTCTCATCACGTACTCACAGACGCATAACATACAAGTGTAGCATATTCAATTAAAAAGCAATTATAATTAGGTAAGCATTTGGTCACATATCCATTTTAATTCAAGCAGGAATACATGGTTAATTGCAAGGAATGCCACATATGCCCATTACTGACATGTGATACTTTCCAGCCTTTGAAGGCTTTAACGCGTAGCATACTACCGATTACCTTAAATGGATGTTTTAACAGTTAAATTATATCTAGCCAATTAATGCAGGTGGAAAATAAACTTATAAAGTATATAAAACATGATGGTATCTTGACGTATGAAAGTAGTATGGTGATGCTCATCTCATTCTTTATGGAACGAATCTGGAAAAGATAAATTTCTTCGTTATTTTCTATGTTCGTCCATGCGTCGTTACTCCTGAAATTTCACAAAAGATTAAAAAATTATTTTTTTCGTTTGTCTTCCTAAAGACTTTAAACTACAGCAGCTCAGTCCTTCAATCTGAATTGAAAATTTAAAATTAAATTGGACATCTTGTGTGGTCTGCTTTATATGCGTGAGCAATCAGGAACAAGTGAAGTCTTTAATCTTTGGTACTAACTTTCCGGACGGCACACAAAAATCCAATAGGAACAAAGTCAAGTAGTTTAGGTAAAAACTATTGGAGAGGGAGATTGTGTCTCAAAACGTAGCTGAAAGATTTAGAAAGAATAAACCTACTGACAGTCACTTGATTTTGTTCTGAAATTTTGTCGGTTCAACAAGAAAGTATTTTTTGTGGGTTTCCTAACCTAGTTTATAGCAATTTGATAAAAGAATATAAAGCTACGTGTATTTTGGTGTATTTTTAGAGAAACAATATCCAGAGATCTGATATCAGAAGATAAAATTGGCAACACCAAAGAAGTGATTCTAAATGAACATTTTGTGTTAGACATAAACCATAAGAGAATGATAACAGTGAGAACGTGGTTTTAGTCCAGAGATTGAACCAATTTATCGAGATTTCTGGTCTTGGAAAGTAATAAATTACCGTTAAGTTAAAAGTTGACATCCCCAGGTTAGAAGCTATAAGTTATATCTGAGCTGGAAGCTCACTGGAAGGCGCCGCGACGCGCCTTGCCTCGGAACTTAGTTCTAAATAACTTAAACTTTATATACCTAAAACCCACCGATGGCAAACTTTTTTAATGGAAAAATACTTGCTTGCATCGGGTGGTTCTCTATTATACCATCTTCCCCTGCTTCTGACATAAGTACAGTCTTTTGACAAAAAAATAACCTTTTAGAAAAAATACCTGCACTACTCGTGTATTATTTGTATTTGAAAATAGTTATGCACTTTACCGTCAACAGTGCCAAAAATGCACGAGTAAGTTTTAAAATATTTTAATAAAGATATCGTAAATATATGTATAGTTAATAGTTCTGATTCTGAAAGAAAAAATCTGCTACAATATTTAAGATTATAGGAAGTACCTAACATACAATATAGCACCCTCATTTGTTTATAGAAATAAATAAGTTATTCACCCCCACAGACGGAAACATCAAGTAGAGATTGGAAAGCCTTGTACTTCTTTGCCAAATGAAAGATTTTATTAAAATAAAAATAACATCAATTTCATTTGAGGGTGCCACAAATCAAACTCTTGATAGCTGTATACAAATCAAATGTTTGGCTCAAAGTCAAAATACTCCAAAAATCCAAGTCAAAAATCCATGCAGAATCTACTGCTGTTTAAATCCACCCAGCTCTATAGCCTAATCCTTGAGATGACGTCCTTCTCAAGCCCCCTACGAGGCGAATAATTATCATATCGTCCTTCTCAAGCACTCTACAGGGCTAATAATTACCACCACGTCCTTCCCCACTTCTCTACAAGGTGAATAATCACTTTCAGGTGAGCGAGAGCTCACCTGAAAGTTCCTTGTTTAAAATCAAACTCCTATAACAGCGTTTAAAAGTGAAAAAAATATAGTTACCCTTAACGATGGAATTTGCTACTTGTTGAAACCGACTATCAAGTATATATGAATAATACAATGAGCAACCAGAACTTTCCTGACTACTTTCTGTTCTAAACAGAAGGGGAACAAATCCATATAATTGCCATTCAGTAGTAATCTTTGCATTCATTACTAGTCTTTCAAAAGTGTGAACAATATTTCAGCTTGCATGAGTTCATTTGAACGTTTTATAGACCGCCTATCAATGATGATTCAGTGCGCTGTGGTTTTGAGTTATTAGTTCGATCTCCACCCACGATAGATGAAGCGCTGCTAGCACTTACCCCAGCATCCAGTAGTCATGGTTACGGCAGGACACATGCGCACTAGCCTCCCACCCCCTCTGTGCTAGGGTGGAGGAGGGGATGGAAAAGAATGGCTCTTATTGGCTAGAGCTGTTTCCTTGTGATTAATACCCTGCTGACTCTTTAAGAAAAGAAAATTTATGTCGTCTTCCTCTTAGTGCTTTCTGTGATTTTCAAGTTATCTTTTTTAAAGAGCGCATGGCATATAAGTATGTTATGTTGTCATAACTTTATAACCGACATTAATCTTCGTACATTTTAAGGATTGCTATTTTTGTGATTTATAAAAACAATATACAAGACCGTTAATATTTTATTTCTGAGGTCATAATCTTTTGGCTGATTTTTTTTTTTTTTAATTCCGTCAGAAATTTTTATAAAAATGTTCGATTGACGAGTTTTGATTTTAGTTCAAGAATGTTTTTACAATTTTTATTTGTGTTAAAATCCATCCGTCAACGTCTCGAAGTTCTTGATATTTGGATTAATTTCATTTCTCTGCGCATGGGGAACGTCTCAATGTTCTTGCCTTTTTTTTTAGAAAATCAAATAACATGTAAACATCTTTGTATTCCAAGTTTTATGACACTACTGGGACTCCAAATCATCGACTAATTACTTAAAAATTCCATTCATGCTTAAAAAACAGTGAGAAGAGAAAGAAAATCTCCCAAGACAGAACTTCCTTATCACATTCGTTGCTTGAAATTAAAACCGCAGAATTATTATTGTGTGGAGACTTAAGAGAATATAGAAACTGGGAAATACTTCGTCTTTCATTCCTTGCTTTTTATCCTTTTTACTTGGCTAGTTATTGCGCATTTCATCTTTATTTATTCTTGTTCTTTGAGTTTCTTACTTGCTACCCTCGTATCTCTCATTAATTTCCACTCGCGGGTACACTCCGGGCAAATCTTTAGATTTCAAACTTATGAGGGAGCAGCCCTTTGCGAGCATGTCATATCCGTGGACCAGCATATATTCCACTTTGACGCCAAAAAAAAGAGAGGTCTACCCTCTTTTAAAGGTGTCTGTTAAAATTATAGTCTTAGTTAGGGAGTCTGTATACGTTTTCGTACATACTTTGAAAGTCACACATCTGTGCATAAAATACAATGTTCGTTTAAGCCTGTTGACAGCTAATTTCCATAAATTGTGCACCCAGTAATTTAAAGGGGTTGTGGATACTGAATCCAAGTTTGGGGCATCTTAGAAAATGAATGGTACTTTTGGTCTAGAGAAATGATAATGGAAGGTTCTGTGTCCCCACAAATTTATAGTGAGATGTGAGTTGTGTACGTAGTATGGACTGGTTGAGTATTTCAGAGATTTTTATCCGAAAATGTTGCCAAATGCTGAGTTGAAATGTACCATGCGCTCAAAGAAACTAGACGTATAGAAAGAAAGTTCCACAGAGACACTTTTGGCTCCCGTCGATTGGACTTGTAAAGTGCTTTATCTCGCTATATACCGTCTTCAACCCTTTCTATCCACCCACCCTTTTATAATCCAATGAAATACGAATTCAAGTCTTTCCTGGTTTAATAAAATATTGTTATCCTGGGGGGTATTTTCTTGTTAGGGTCTGCAAGACTCTAATTAAGATTAACATCAATTATAAACCCTAGACAGTAAGTCCTCGAAGAAGTATGAATTTAGGGGTGCGCTTTCTGCACAGAGTATTTGAGGTAGTTTTTAGGGGTGTTAAAGAAGAATTTAGAGAAATGCAGGAAGAGGGTGAAAACAACAGTGCAAATTTGCTGCTGACTTAGTCTCTTGTATCGTCAAGTTATTTTAGAATTCCTAGTGCATTTAAACCCCTCTCACGTTTTATATATCTTCAGCTAAAAATTCTGGAGGCATTTTAGAATTTTAGATAGTTGATAAAAGCTTCCATCTAGTTCTCTTAAACGAACTTTTAAATTAGAAATAACGAGCAATTATTTAAATCAAAGAGCAGCGCAAGTATTTAGAATTCAGATGGAAAACCTTTCAACTTAATTTCTTTCTGCTATCTTATTCTTTCTTGTTCGGTTTTAACGGTTAATTTCCTTCTGCTGGGGTATTCGCTACATCTCATGGCCGCATTCGAGCAAGGAGATCGAATTGGATTTTACCAATCAAGGCCCCAAAATAATCTGATCCCAATTTCATCCTGCAGAATCAGGGAATAAATGGTTACGTAACCTACGCCACACCCTTCCTTGCACCCTTAGCTCAATTGCGGATACAAACACAAGACCCTTGGGCTGTATTGGGCAGAAACCGATTTAGCTATATATCTTTTTTTTTTCACTATTTTAATAGCATCTATCTACTGCCGAAAAGATCCTTGTTCGGGTCCGAGACTGCGAAAAAACTTAACAATATCGTCCGCACACAATACCTTTAAAAATAAAAGCTTGCCACCATTAAAAAAAAGGACGACGAGCCATAAATAATTTATTGGTTTTACATTCAAAAAAATATTGCTATATACGACATGAATGTTTAATTGGGCGTAAAAAAAGCGTAACATTTACACATATAGAACTAATTATAGCAGTGAGCAATGTTTCATACCCAACACATTTATCGGCAATATGGTTTCGGTATTATCTATTTTTCTGTTAATTGTGATCCCTAGTTTATGATGGCACCTACCCCCACCTCTCCTATCTCCCTTGTAAACTCTGTACGTGCAATGCCGGCCCGCCATGGGTAGCAGAGCACAAGCTGCAAACGGGATGGTACATCTACTAAAACATACATATATAATATACCTATACGTATATGTATATATATATATATTTGTATTTGAAATTCGAACGATCATCGATTTACGCCGCATCGTTGTCATCGCCAAAGGCTTTTGGTGCATAGCCATTTCCATCCCCTTTCCACCGAAACGTTATCCAGTACAATCCCGAGAGAAGCCTCGTTTATCATCATCTATCATAATTCTCTAAAGATTTTCCCGTTCGTATAGGCGGGGCTTATCATTTATAAGCCAAACCTTACAACAATGGTTCAATCCATTTCCCCAAAATAAACTTTCGTTTGGTGAATTCAAAAAAAAAATGTGAACTCATCGAAAAGCCTAGACGATTCTGGTATTTATAAAATTAAATAAAGTTTTGAAGTTTTAAATATTTTTGAATAACGTACAGGCCTTGAAACGTAGAAGGCCAAACTCTACCTTGGACATGCTTGTAGCTTGAAACTTTGCCCACTCCTTAAAGTCACGTACTACCGGTACCTGATGGGCTCGAGGAGAAATCTACACTGGTTTTTCTCACCTCCATTAGAACGTGGACACTGAAGATGTTGACCGCCCCGCAAATGTCTTCATCAGAAATGGTATTTGCAAGCAGCCACCAAGAAAGATTATGTTCAAGTATACGGTATTGAAGAAGTTACTTGGTAAATACCGAACAATTTAGAACCGTACCACTCAAATTAAAAAAACGCACTAAAGCGATGTGATATAACTCATGTCATGAATGACATAATTGTGAATTGTGCTTGGTGCATCATCGAATATTGACAATTTATGATTTCAATTGATGTTTTGCAGCGAGCTGTATGCACCGATTTCATGTCATTGACTGCACATATATGTAAAAAAAAACAGCTGAATACCTCACCACCACCAGTCTACTGCACATGACTCGATGCATTCAAGTGAATTAGAGTGGAATTTAATATAAAGTAGTTTAGGAATACATATATTTGCAGATGCCTTGTAATATGTCTAGACTCAATAACGATGCTTTATCGTTGCATTGCTGCAGCATTTCACATTTATGTATAATGCAGTGCATCTACATCTGCCAAAATTAACGTCATTACAGATCTACGCTTATCATTTTATTTCTTGTTTAATTTCGGAATCTGTACTAATAAATAAATAAATAATTTATACGTATACGCTATTATAATAAGTAGCTAAGACGGAAATTCGTTACTACTGTATTAAAAAAAACGAGTAATTAATCTGGTTGGTCACCTAAATGTTTCTAAAATATTAATCGATATGTGAATAATTAAAAAATATAGATACGAACGTTTAATTTTTATCATTTCAGCCATTTTATTGATCTTCCCACATCTTATTCGATATCTCGTATATAAAGGTGTAACAATTCTTGGCTGAAGCGTGAGGCTGCAAAATACCTCTGCTTTTCATATTGATTGAAAACAGAAAAACTAAATTACACCAGAAACATACCCCCACATGTTTCAGGATTGGCAAATTCTTTTGTTAAATTCTTGTTTGATCATTACTTGATACACCTTAGAACGTCAATATTAATTATTTAATTAATTAATAACGCTTAAATGGGGTCCCCGCCTAGCTGTAATGGTGACTTAAGAACGACCCTGGACAAATCTGAAAAATAATAATCTAGAAAAATATGCAAATTTCCATTGTTTATAAAGTAATTAATTAGCGAAACACGTTCAACGCGGAGCTCACGCATTTTCCAATAAATCATTACGGAATGTCACAAAATGACCGATCGCTCCGAACGAGCGATGATTCTCCTTTGATTCGCCCGACTTCCTCATCATTTTATTGAAAACGTATCACATTTGAAATAAATCACGTTCTAACCCAAATCGTTTCTCGATTTTCCATGCGCTATGACCATAATGCTTTTATTATGAATACCGATTTATTGGAAAGAAAATATGTATTTGATTATTTTATCGATAGTAATTTTGGTCATGGGATACATTTTGCATAATTTTTTTCCGTTTTATTAGTTTTGAATTCGACTGAAACGAAATTGATTTCAGCTGATGCTGAAAAAGACGAAACAATCGTGAATCAATACATAGACCAGAAATAAAAATGTTTCAACAAACATTAGTCGCTTTAGACCAGTATCATTTCCATGCGACTGAAATTTGGAACTGTGCAACATACACTTGAATACTCATTTCCCATTTCCTCATTGAAATGAGTATGATGAGCTTGCCGTCTTATGTCGAAGGAATCTTACCCCATGCTCGAGCTTACCCAATGCTCGAGCTTACCCCATGCTCGAGCTTACCCCATGCTCGTGCTTACCCTATGCTCGAGCTTACCCTATGCTCGAGCTTACCCAATGCTCGAGCTTACCCTATGCTCGAGCTTACCCCATGCTCGAGCTTACCCCATGCTCGAGCTTACCCCATGCTCGAGCTTACCCTATGCTCGAGCTTACCCAATGCTCGAGCTTACCCAATGCTCGAGCTTACCCAATGCTCGAGCTTACCCTATGCTCGAGCTTACCCAATGCTCGAGCTTACCCCATGCTCGAGCTTACCCTATGCTCGTGCTTACCCAATGCTCGAGCTTACCCTATGCTCGTGCTTACCCTATGCTCGAGCTTACCCAATGCTCGAGCTTACCCCATGCTCGAGCTTACCCCATGCTCGTGCTTACCCAATGCTCGAGCTTACCCTATGCTCGTGCTTACCCTATGCTCGAGCTTACCCTATGCTCGTGCTTACCCTATGCTCGTGCTTACCCTATGCTCGAGCTTACCCTATGCTCGAGCTTACCCTATGCTCGAGCTTACCCTATGCTCGTGCTTACCCCATGCTCGAGCTTACCCTATGCTCGAGCTTACCCAATGCTCGAGCTTACCCAATGCTCGAGCTTACCCCATGCTCGAGCTTACCCAATGCTCGTGCTTACCCAATGCTCGAGCTTACCCTATGCTCGAGCTTACCCCATGCTCGAGCTTACCCCATGCTCGTGCTTACCCTATGCTCGTGCTTACCCCATGCTCGTGCTTACCCTATGCTCGAGCTTACCCCATGCTCGTGCTTACCCTATGCTCGAGCTTACCCAATGCTCTTGCTTGTAACCCCCATTGTATCTCATTACCTCCGGACAGAAATAAAGTTCTGTTCGCATTTGAAACCCTCATAAATGAATGACCATTGACCACTGATTCTTGCTTGTTAGGAAATAAAGCGCGTAATTACGTATGTGTTTGTGATATGTGATGTATGATATGTGTATGTGATATGAGTAGAACTATTCCAGGTAATTTTTCTGGAGCTTTTAGTATTGAAATAACTAAAATAATACTATCACAAACATTGACTAATGGACGATGATTATTTTTGATTTCAGGTTAGTACGAGTTAGATATCAACTTCACTTGTCCAAGGAAAAGCATCTGTAAGTGAGATCACAATTAATTATAGAATATTATTCCGCGATTATTTCACCCTGGTGTCTTCAGCAAAAAATATGATAACACTAAAATCTTCAAATAGCTTTTTAATTTCATTCAAGTTTAATAACCTGCACGTATATGTTACTGTTATACTATTATCACACTATTGACTTACCATACTTATTAAAATAAATACAATAGTAAATTCTCTTTCAGGAACCGTAATTTGATCTGTCAACAAAGGCATTATATAGTATCTAATTCAGTAGCTGTAGTGTTATCCTTATCGCTTTCCCTCAGTATCATCGTGGTGTGAGCCTATTTGGAGTGTGTTGAAGGGTGGGGCAGGGGTGGAGTGGGTTTCGCTTGGAATTAGTGCTTGTGTGCTCAGCGGGTGGACGGGTGGGAGAAGGTGCAACGCATGGAAAGGGTAATTTGTTCCACCTTCACCCTTATACCTATACTGGTGTCGGGCGAGAAACCCCGAGTGGGAACACTTAAAAGAAAATCTATGTGTTTTATGTGATTTAAAACATATTTGACAGAAAATGCACGTCAAATTAATTGCCATGTAATTAAATTTGACAATCCATGCGGAGGGTGTCATTTGGGTTGGTATTTTCCAGCTGGTAACTGGGTAGTTTGCCACCCTTCGTTGTAGCAATGTGGTGAATCCGACTTTTGAAATAGCATCATATTCTATGAAGACACCGTTTTAGAGTTCCTTTGTCCGTTTTCGTTAGATCTGAGCAGAGAAAACCAGACAGAGAAATAATTTCTAAACCAATGGCCGTATCTGTTGGGCGCTTGTACAGTTGTTACACTTCTGTGTGTGCACATTTTTTACCTGATTTCTTACCTTTATAGGTATACATATTTTTATTTATGAAAGGTAAAGTAAATAATAAATTTAAATCGCGATTGCATTGAGTTTCTTACAAATCCATTCACTTCATATGTCTAGATACACAGAACATAAACAATTTCTTGGAGTGAAAAATCAGTAAATGTTCTTGTACTTTTGCCGTTCCTCTTGTTTCTTGTATAATGTTGAGATAACATTGACGCAACTGCAGTGGACTTTTGTGGCTTGAGTAAGTGTAAGTAAGTATGAGCTCTGTGGACTATGGACTGTGGACTATGGACTATGGACTGTGGACTGTGGATGGATGGACTCCGCTGTAAACCACATACTCAGATCTCAAGGTACTTTGTCTATGTAGATGACAACGAAGCTGTGGCAGAATGTCTTCCTACAGGCTTTGACGAGCAACAAAGGCATAGTTCCACTACATAAGACAGCCATTTATACATCAATCAACTAAGATGCAGTTGAATAAACTTGAATTTACCATCTAAGATATTGCAGACATTCTGGTGATTAACACACAAGCTAAGAAAAAAGTTTTTTTCTGAAAAAGTTGAAAGTTACGGTACATATTTCGCTAGAAATTATTCTTGATTTTGGTGTGTTTTAAATCTTTTCTAGGAGACATTTTCAATTCTTGTGGTGTATCTATACGTTTTTAAAGCAAAGTCATTTTGAATAATTTTGAATAAAATCAATTTTAGGGGGTTCTGTTTGTCGCATTTGGAAAGCCATTAATTTCCAAAGATTTTCTTGAGATAGGAGCAGCGAACATTCGGTCTTTCAGGTTCAAATACGACACTTCACATGGCAATCTTGTAGATCTAAGTAGTAAATCTTTGTGTGAAGAATGCTTGACAGTTGCATTGAAAAAAAAAAATTAGTTATTTTTTCTTGTTGCTAATATATTATCAATGACATAAACTTAGCTAATATTGACAGTTAGTGTTGTTTCTGATTCGAGCTTAGGTAGTAGGTATTATAGTAAGGCTGTTTAGGTAGTAATATTCTTAGTGGCACAATTCACAAATCTACTCACACTTTTACCACTTTACGTTTATCGCTTTTAAATTAAATCGAAGCATTCTAAGAATTAATATTCAAAAGTTGACAAAAAGTGGTAAATCACCCTTAAAAATAATTACAGTTGACGTCATGTCATTTGATAATATTCACAGAATCACAGACTTGCTCTTCTAACATTCTTTAGTTTTCAATCTTGGTTTATCAACGAATTTACATCGAATACGTTTAGTAGACGTAAGATTTCAAGCGTAGATCCCGGCTTGATATGCGTTTATTTCCTATTTATTGATTGACGCTTTGTGTGAATGACCCGTTGTGGTCGAAACACGCTGATGGAACACTGTTTCCAGCTAACAACATCGAGACTGCAACGTCGTCGTGTTCATTCCTTTTAAGCAAATCTCGACCTGGTGGAAATAAATTAGTGATGGTTATTGTGCCTTGGAGAAGGAAGGGAGGAGGGGGGCGAGAATGGTATTGTTTAACTTGATAGAAGTTTTCCTTGTCAAACGTTTCCCAGTCATTCAAATGAGCAAGCTGTCAGAATTTGAAATATATTTCATTGAACAGCTGATCGACAGCTGATCGACAGCTGATCGCACAGCTCAGTAGACTACAAAATTGATGTGCTTGTGCTTTTGTGCTTGTGCTTGTACTTGTGCTGGTGCTTGTGCTTGTGCTGGTGCTTGTGCTTGTGCTAGTGCTTGTGCTGGTGCTTGTCCTGGTGCTTGTGCTGATGCTTGTGCTTGTACTTGTGCTTGTGCTTGTACTTGTGCTTGTGCTTTCGCTTGTACTTGTGCTGGTGCTGGTGCTTGTGCTAGTGCTGGTACTTGTGCTTGTGCTTGTACTTGTGCTTGTGCTTTCGCTTTTACTTGTGCTGGTGCTGGTGCTTGTGCTAGTGCTGGTGCTTGTGCTTGTACTTGTGCTTGTGCTTTCGCTTGTACTTATGCTTGTGCTTGTGCTTGCGCTTGCTCAGGCAGTCAGACATTTTCCATCGGTTCTCAGGCTTTCCTCGAGGAACAGGAAATGCTTTCCTCTGCCTGGCATGGCTTATTTCGCGGGTCTAGTTCTTCTTCGCATTGAAACTGTCCAGAATAAATCTTCGGGTATCTCACGGGAGTTTTTTTTTTTATTCTCCTTTCTTTCAAAGCACACACACACACATATACGCAAAAAAAAGAAGCGAAAACATATCTCTCTTTGGAAACGGAAAAGACAAAGAAGTGACACTCCAATTTCCATTTTAGATCGAAATTCTCCATCTAAACTCCTCATTCTCATTCTCCATTTTCCTTCCACTTGTACCCCTCCACTCTCCTTGTCGCTCCCGGTTTCCACTACTCGGGCCACTCTTTCTTCGTTTCACTCTTGAAGGGATAATGTCAACTATCTTTGTCTCTTAGTTCCAACATCCATCTTGTCAGTGGAAACCTATCCCGGATAAGAACAGCTATAAGGTTCTGCATAACTTGGAATATCACCAAATTGCTCATTTATTCGGACGATCTTCCCGCGAGAAGTCCAGCTAATTCACCAACCTTCATCCACAGAATTAGTTTATAGCTATATTACAAAACAGAATCCCTTATAAAATAATGAAACATGTTTACCATAAAGTTTTTCCGTAATGATCTAAATCTAAGAAAATCACACTTATATACTCAAAAGGTGTCAATTTATTCGTAGTTCGGTAGTTGCTACGTATTATATTATTTATATGAAAATGTTTTATTAGCTATCAAGTTGAGCACGGATCGTGCATAGCTCTAAGAGAGGCGGTGTAGCTAGAAATTATGTACGATGCTCAGGGAACAATAACTCACTGGCTCTAGACGTGCTAGAGAAGAATGGTCTCTAAGATGTCCCCGAGACCCGTCGTGGAGGGGTGTTGTGGAGGAGGGAGGGGGGAGGGGGCGGGCAGCACTTTATAAGAGTCTCATGCATCCCCCCGTTAAATCCCTTGACACTCGTATACTGGAATAGAATGAGAAACTTGGCCAGGGGTAGCCGAGTCGTCTGACAACTGGACGGAAATACTAGCATTGCATCACAGCTCGGGTAAAAATAAAGGAAAAAAAGAATTGGAATTGCCTGAAGGAATTAGCCATTTTTTGTGGAAAGAAATGATAAAGTCAGTTATTTGTTATTTATTTGTTTTCCTTTAAAGAAATTCTCTGTCATGGGGACAGCGACATGCAGCGACCGAAGAAATGCATTTTGTTTTATTTTAAGTGAGCGATTGTTGGGTTCATTCTGATTTCTGATTACTCACAAATATTATCAACGTAATCTTTTTCCCGGCCGTGAAAAAGTGCAAAGAAAATTCACGGAAACTCTTTTTGATCTGTGCGTTAAATTGCGAATGCTGATGTTTTTAAGTCTCTTAAGGATAATGCACCCAATCCAAGACAATACTCATTGCAAACAATTCACTTATAACCAGTTTCTTGGATATCCCTGTACAAATTTATCTTTTCCGGCCAACACGTCTGCTGTTAAAAGTTACCTATAAATTGTAGGCTACAATAGTTCGTTATATCCCGCGATTTCCACCAGACTTTTCCACGCGGCTTTTCCGCACTCCTGCTACCAGTTTTCTTGAGTTTTCCGAGTTTTTCGAGCTCGCGCAGATGCAACCCTACCCCCCCCCCCCCCCCCCCCCCCACCCCTGAAAGGGAAGAAGATGAAAAGGGGGGGGGGATCATTTATGTGCCTACCAAACTACCTTTACCTGTATAATAGGCGAGCAATTAGAACGCTTAGCGTTCAAGGCTTGACTAATTATGACATCAAATTACTAACCGACAAATATAATTTGTGGTGTTTTTTTTGTCACCTACGGCCATTGTTGGACGCTGCCCTCACAAAAGTACCAATTACATTGAAAACGCATTGAAAAAAATGCAATTTTCTTAAACCGCGTTGATCTGAAGAAAGCGTGCTATCAGCTGGTTTGAGTTTTCATCCACAGAGACTTTCTTGAGACTTTCCAACCAATGATACAATTTTACCAAAAGAGCTTAAGTTTCAGAGCTTGAAAATTATTCATTGCAAGAGATGACTTAGGTACGAATTTTGGAAAGTAGTACCTATTTTATGTAATAGGAAAATGTCACCCGCTGCCTGACTAAATAAGTATTGTTGAAACACATCCATATTTGTTTTTCCTAAGCGCAACACCTACTAAACCAAGAGTAAAATTGAGAAGCTCTGTCAAACGATCTCAGCATATGCATGGCTACCAACCTTCGAATATACAATTGAGCCTCTAAAGCTTGACCGTTTTCGTTTTTGTTTCAAAGTTGGCTGAAGATTTTTTTTTTTATGTCTGTATGACATACTTTGTCAGAGATAAAATCTCTCCTTACTTAACATAACCTAGCAAACCACCGTGCCTACTTAAGGCTTTTTAAGACATCTAGCGTAGGAAACAAAAGTTAATTTATTGAAAAATTAAGTTATCTAACTTTTCACCCCCTACCACCATAAATATTTCAAAGATATATTCGATTTAGGATTAAAATGATTAAAACAAAACTACTAACTCATATATTTACCACAATCGAGAGGTAATTGATATGATTTATTTGTTGTTTGCTCATTGAACTGAACTTTAACAAATATTTTGGAATGTTCACAAAGAGAAAACAAAATTGTCTATTAATTGGAAGTAATGGAATGCAACGAGAACTCGATTCCAAACTTTAGTATACATTATGACACGTTTTAATGGGAAACATCCGTTCGTAGGCGCACCAATCTTGTATTTGCTTCATGGGATTCAATCGACTCTTTCGTAGGTTACTTTCAAAATTGAAAACCTTTTAAAAATGTAACTAATATTGTGCATACCAAGAAAAAAGGGGGTGTCCTCCCCCTTCGTGTTCCTGTTTGGCAGCGTGGAGCAGGTAATCTAGTGTTGTGTCCTGGCATTCACTGCTGAAAGAATGATGCACGTATTTGCATTCGGTGGGGTCTGAAAATTTGGTGCGAAGGGCTGGGGTAGCGTTGGGTGGGCGGTGCGGGGAGGGGGGCGTAACGGGGCTGGGATGTATTCAGATAAGGGTAAGAAGGTGTGGTGGATTGCAGAAAGTAATCGAATAAATGGAAAGAAGAAATAAAAATGCTCCTTCAGTAAAAGTCGAGTAGGTGAACAAAAGCCAGATCTTTGCGAAGTCCAAGATAAATTGTTTTGTTTGCTTTAATCTTCAGGATTATAATTAAACTAAGTATAGATGAAATATAAATGCATTGGATATTCTAATATATTCTGCCAGTAGGAGGGATGGTACCTTGCTGCTTACAATTACAACTAGAAGCTATACATTTCGACTTTTTCTTTAAATTTAAATTTGGGGTTCGGTTTCGATTTACATACTAAATACGTCTTCGAGATCCATGATTACGTCTTGTTGATGTTTTGAAGAATTCAAAGGAATTTGAGCGATCAACAGCAAGTCTTAAGCCCAGTAAGCATTTGTCGGGTGTTGGGAATTCCGAAGTTTAACGCCCACTTGTAGATATCTGATTTGGAGAGCTCACCTCCCCACTAGCCCGGGGCGGAAGCCAACACTTTCCGGGCTTCTTGGCCTGATCGCACCCCGTAGCACCCCATCGACACCCCGTGGTCCGGGGTCCGGGGTTCGGGGTTCGGGGTCCCCATGACTTGACACCCAAACGATCACGTGCACGCAAGCCAAACCGCGTGTTCAAAATAGAGGCTCACTTCTCATAGACGGCTCACGGAATTATCTTGTTACCAAACCTTAAATCAGAAAATAACAAGGTATAAAAAATGTTTTTTTTTTTGCCTTTTTTCGTCATATTGAATGGTCGAGTGCATTTGGTTAACTTTCAAAACTAAGTTTTTCTTAATATTCTTTGTTTTATATGAAACATAGTCCTGGAACGTCCTACGTTCGTTATCATTCCCTGAACAAACGAACGATGAACGGTAGCGTAGCTTTTACGACGTTAGAATAAACATTTGAATGCCAATTAACGTGCATCATCCCCTAAAACAAAATGCTTCAACACTGCATCCTTAATTTTACTTACACCAGAGGTGGTACTACATAATTTCCTATTACATTGTTTTACTTATAAAGTAATCCTTAATGCTGCTGGAAACAGTTTCCACTTGAGAGAGGGAATTGCGGGTTGCCGTTGCAATGCGGTAACGCTCAATACGAAGGGAAATGGAAAACGGTGAAAGAGTAGGTACACTACAGCATGCAGGGTGTAAGGGTGTAAGGGGGGGGGGGCATCTAACAAACTTTGCCCCAACGGGACATTGATTTAGACATGCCGTTATTTGATTGCAAATGGGAACATATATTTGAAGTGTGTTCACGAGGTAGTAATCCCGACACACCCCTCTTGCTTTTGGGCCATCGCCATTTAAGATGAATGAAAGTTCCAGATGTCTTACTGACATTTCTCAAATACTCAAATATTTTCTTATTTCGAAAATTTCACTATGTATTTCATGACCAACATTATTATTTTTGCTTATTTGAGTTTAATGATGGGGCACGTTTTTCTGCAAGTCGGCTGAAGGTGCCACGATAGATAATTACCAGTTTTATTGGGACTTTCGTTCGTTGAAAAGAAATTTGAGAGTCTTGCATTGATTTTTTTCAGCTAGATCACATATTTTACTCTAGAAAAGAAATTATCTTGGCGACTAAAAATGCTATGTGTTTTAGCGTGTTTTGAAATGTTTGGTGTAGCCGCCAGTCGGAATGGCTAGACTGCTTCCTCATTCATCCTTGCCAGGGATAGCTGGGTAGCCCCCTGCCATAAAGAGGAACAGAGAGGGAGCAAGTCGCGGGAACCGGGATAAATGCACGCGAAAAGTGGATCTGAAAGGAAGGTGGGTCTGTCGCTGTCTCGCTTTTCGATCGATCTAGGAGGACGTCCGTCTAAAATAAGTATTTCGTTCGTGCATTACTGCATTACTTGCTCGTATGAGTTTTAAAAGTTTTTATTTAAACATGACCATGTATTCTCTATTTTACCTAGAATCTCAATAAAACCAAAAATATTTTGATTTGTATTGAAATTTATCTTTTCAACTGTCTAGTAAGAGAAAAGGACGAATTTTCTCTTAACTAATAGGTTGTCTGGGTTTCACCATAGAAAACGTTACAGCCCTCAATCGTCCGGTAACTTTCTCTTGCTTTTAAAAAATATACCCGAAAAAGGGACAACGTTTTTTTTTAAATGCTACTATTTTAAAAGAATAACTTACGCAATAGTTGTGACATAGAGAAAGTTTTGACATAACAGCCCTTTTGTGTGATTTTTCTTTAAAGTCTTTGGAAATCTGCGAAATGTCTGGAATCGGCACTTGCTTCTCGGCATCTCAGCGGGCCTCGTGTTTTACTTCGAATTGCACCTCTTTCATCGCTCTATGAGGCTAGGGGAAAATATCATCGGAGCTGGAGACTACCACCCAATGAGTTACCCCGCCGAGGAACCATGCGTCATAAGTTACGTCGTACAGATACATTTAGAAAGTCGGATAAAGTGGAAACTAAAACGTAGAATTTGCCACGAAAATGTCTGGCAAATTCTTGCAATTTTAAATCTTTAAAACTTTTAGATCCTGCTAGGTTTTACGTTTCTCAATTCGTAGTCGGACATCGTGTGGGATATTTTGAGCCATTTTCGGGGGGTGTTCTTCGATCATTTTTCTTTCTCTGGAAACACCCACCTCTTCTATTTCGACAAAATGCTCTTCTTTATTTTCATAGAAATAATATGGACGAAACTGGCACTCGCGGCGCCAAAGGGGTTGAAGAGAAATTTGGCAATCCAAAAAACGAGATATATTTCCGCCATTTCAATCAGCTTTGACACGTTTTGTTCAAATTTTCAGAGAGAGCAGTAAATTACATTTCAGCCTGCCAACTCTGGGGGCCTTGTGTCAAAAAGTGGTCCCTTTTTGTATGGTCACTTTGACTTTTTACAACTTCAGGCATTTTTTTGGGATTCAAACTTTTAGACCCTCATTTCTCGAAAAAATTTTGAACAGCACTGGCACAGTCATTCTGCTTAAATATAAATCTAAAATGATCGCCGTCTGCCAAAACTCCCATTCCACATCTGTGAGCCTTAGCGCTGACCCCACTCCAAAATTCGGCACATTTTGGGAGCGGTAGGAGTGGGGGAGGGGGGGATTGAAAAGTTTGAATTATATACGTCCTTTTCAGCATGAATTGCAGTGGTTTTTTTAAGTTAAATTCCAGTGCATCTGCAATCGCATTTCAATTATGATATGTTTGAGGGGGGAGACTGAATTTTTGAGAAACACATCAAATACACATTGCACTAGTTGGTCATTCTGTATTATTAGTAGAGATTTGAAATTATGTTTTTTCGAGGCGACGTTCGTGATAGAGATGGGATACATATCGGAATTCACAAAATCGGCGCCTCAACTGTTCCAAAAATGTTCTTTATTCAACTCGTTTCGTGTCTGACACTTTTCGTTCGGAATATTTCTCGCTTAAAACACTTATTGTGCACAGACTGAGCTGGGGGTAGCACTAGTTCGAGAAAGTGCCAATGTCTGTTGAGTACGCTATCTTTAGCTAGCTCCATGCGTGTCAGTCCTTCGTGATCACATGACAAGCTATTCATTATGATTAATACACCAAGGCTCGAACCAAACCGACTTAATGGAAACACAAAAAAAAAACTATTTCCACATTGTTAACGAGGAAGGGCCATAAATAAAAGCAAGAAGCCGAACCAGTGCATGAACATGATTTAATCAAGACATAAATCAACGAAATTCTTGAGAGCTAGCTATGAGCACCGCCAATATTATAGATTTCTTTAAGCTCTTGAGTAAATAGGTATGCCATTCATAGGTGGTGTCGATTGTCTGGCAGCTAATTCGAAAATCATTAGTTTTCTGCGAAAAGAACAATTATATTGATCAGTAATACACGAGGTGTATAAATGTGTTTGAAAGGCTGATCTTGGGATGTAAGTAAGAATTAAGTGGCTTGATAATTACTGTTATGATTAATTCAGTGTACCAATCGTACGTTTTGTTCGGTTCCTTTAACAGCCAAGGTCATTGGTTTTCTAAACATAAAGTAAGACAGTACAATGCCATTGCCCATGTGAGTAGCATTGTCTAGCAAAATTGATTTTTCACGTCCTTGTAAAATCGTGATCTCTTACGATTCTCGATTCGTGAACCCAGAATCTAATAACTGAATCAAAATAGTCAACTCGTGCGCTTAGAATAGGTGCAACGTAATGAAGACATTACCTTGCTTGCTAGACATTCATTTTTATTTTTTCTATTATTTTCCTTTTTCTTTCAACCTATACGGTTAAGAGATTGGAACAAAACAGTTAAGATAATCCATAACATGTGCAGCAGATAATTTTAGTTCACTTCATATCACAAAAATGTTTGTCCGGTTACTATATACCTTTCTCTCTCTCGAAAGCTATTTGAAATATTATTTAAAAACCATGAACAATCTTGTCGTTTACAAAAAAAAACTGCAGGTAAATATTACTTTTCTCACTCAAATATACCAAAGAGTCTTGCAGTATTTTGCTTCAAGTCGTTATTGAAAGAGTAAACCAGTATCCAGAAATAATCAGAGAAAATGTTCTAGCCACCTCTGTTATCTCTTCGTATGCCTTACTCTTATTGCCTTTTGCCTTGCAGCAAATTTAAATGCATAACTAAATTTCGTTGGTTTTGTTTTAAACAGCTAATCTTGCATTCGTGCCTAGCTTTTGCTGCTGTAATGATGAATTATGTTTGCGTGATGTCTCTGCTAAGCGGGTTTCAGAAATGTTACAGACTGAAATATTCAAAGAAATCAGTCTGCATACGTCACTGTTTATTTTTTTCTTATTTTTCACACAGAACGTAGTTTTTGGACTATCATCATGGGTTCTACATAATACCTTTTGAATTGGACTGTTGCATGAATCTATATACTTTTCTTCGGCTAACCAATCTATGCACTGGCCTTTAGACTTAATCAATAGATAATATGTGAACACTAGCAAAAAGGTCAATTAATACGCATAATTGATGTGACGTGAAAGGTTGATAATGAACATTAAAGCAATGAGCATTTGAAGGCTATAACATGATGTAGCATTCCGTTGATGTGTATTGTGGGGCAGGCATATAGGGGCGGATTTATTACTCAAACCCGGAAGATAGAAATGCTCTAGACTACTATGTGCACGTTATAACCTCAACTACCACTTCATACCTTATATTAAACCGATTTTACAGCCTACTTTGTGCCCTCGAATAATAACGACTTTTGTCTACACGTGGCAACCACCGACTTGATTTTGTATCAGGGAGAAGCGAGTTCACTTTTTCGAGATGGAAATTAGAACTGTACTACAGTGTTCTTATAATTTAGATCTTAGGGATCTGTCACAGGTGGTGTTGTGGTGATTTCTGCACGTATTTCCAACGTTCAAGTTGGTGAAATTTAAAAAAAAAATGTCAAACGTCATGCCTGTGTGAGGTTGCAGATGATTTCGATAGTTTTATTCTTGTAGGTGTTACATTCAATTTTCCTAAGGTTTTTCTCATCGTTTCGCAGATGTAATTGCTCTGAAATTAGGAGCAGGTACTCGAAAAGATATCACAGAGCATCGTGAATGGTTTTCGGCCAAGAAGGAAATTTTTATCACGAATAACCCTTCAATGTGTCATATGCGATGAACGATGAGGAGGATGGAAAGAGAAAAAACCAACTAAATGTTTCTAAATTTGCAAAAAAAAAAACTAGTTCCCTACAAACGAATACTTCACGATAAACATACATCTGAGGGTTTCTTTTCACAGTAAACCACTTCAACAATTTTTTCTCATTATTTATAGTGAAGCAAATAGTATCGTAATAAGATTTTAGGTCATTTATTATCATCTTTGATGGGAAGGAAATTCCAGCTGGTAATTTGGTGTGTAGATGGTGTCAAGGATGGCATGCCTTAGTGAGGGTTCGAGGAGGGGATCACTGTTTATAAGGGTTGGTCGGCCAGGGGGTTAAGCGGCCTGGGGTAGTGAGGGGGGGGGGGGGGGGTAAATAGGACACTTGTACGGTGGACGGGGTTATATAGGCCAGTCGAGCCAGATCCCCTGGTGGCATTTACTACAAGTGACCCTAGGCCAGGAGTGACGTCACACGAATAAAACTCCCCGAGAGACGCCAACTTTTCGTGGCTTGCAGCCAAAAATGGAGAGAAAGACAAAAAATTAAGAGAACAATAAAAAAATCAAAAAAATCTTGGCTAATTCTATGTTACTAATTTTTAGTTCATTTTCAAATAACATAATGGCGCAATTAATTTTTTCGAGCGTTATTGTGTCAAATTATAGACATTAATATTAATATATCTTTGTTAACTTAACAAATAAAATACTCGGTGAATATTTTTATTTGGTAGCGTATAAAAGAGTTGCTAAAGACAATCTCTGCATCTTATATCTATTGTAATAATTTATAATGGTGTGCCTTGGAACTTTGTATTTAAGTACAGGCATGACCGCCTCGAAGCAAAGGCAGTTTCATTTTTATATTAAATGCCATACATTTTTTTCAAAACACTATTTTTCATCAAGTGTTCCAAAGAAAATTCTGTCCAAGGATTTTCCTTTGCTGATTGGCTATGAAGGTTTACGGCTCGCTATTGGCTGACGCCCCTTCCCCACCCCTCCCACTCGACTCAAACGCAGGCGCAATAGACAGAACAGGTTTCACGAAGCCAAGCAACTCTAGGTTGAAGATGCCTTACACTACTCACCGAATATCTTTTGCATGCACAGAGTATAGATTAGAATCTCATTCTATTAGAACTGGGTTTAGACCACAAATTAATTCCCATCAACATCTACTGGCTATTTAACCTAACCTATGTTCGAAATTGAGTTATTAAATAATTTACACAAAGCATTTTTAATTAGGATGATTATACTGTACTCCCTGCAGAGCGCTGAAGCTCTATTCGTTGAGAAGCGTAAGTTTCAGCGGATTGCCACGCTATACATCATTAAAACGTTCTCAACCCTTGACTGAAACCTCCGCCAATCACGGATCACGATTACAGATTAAAAACACATGCTACAAAAGCATAATTTAAAAAAAATGAATAACACATTTGTTGTGTTCTAGTGTTAAATATTTTCTTCTTTCTTACAGGTGAGTGCAGTGTTAAATGCCAGGTCTTCCCTGAATACCAAATCAACAGCCGGTAAGCGTGAATATTGCAAAGCAAATGAACTTTTATGCTTCTAATAATCATTAAAATTACCAAATAATTGTACAGAACATGAAAACGGTAGCAAGTATTCGATAGGACAGATTTCTTGATTATTATTATTATTATTATTATTATCATAATTATTAAAAATTTACTTTTAGACCTTGTTAGAATAATTTTATTGGTCCATTGTAATAGTTTCACAGCAATTGTTACCGTGAAACCGCTCAATGATGAAGCTTTTGTTCGAGTAGGCGTTGAACGAGTTTGCTAGGCTGGCTAGGGGTGCTTTGGGGCTTGGCGCGAAGGGGGTGTGGGTGGGTGAGGTGGTCGTAGGCAGCTGGGCAAAGGGTGGGGCAGGGGAAGGGTACATCCGTTCTCTCTGAGTGAAATGTCACGGGTTTGTACAAAAACACGCAATCAAAGGGTGTCAAATTATAAAGGCACTCGGTAATGTGTTTTAACAGGATCTATCAATTAAAATGATGAGCTATGATCATTCTCAACCATCTAATATCTGATGGTGAATTTCACGCGTTCGAATTACAATGCGAATTCGTTGATAAATAGCATCAAGTTTGCGTGGCAATATTTTCTTTAATCTGTTTATTTTAATTGTTGGGTTGGATATGTCTACTACCTGGCCCATCCCCTTTTTAGGCCAAACAATTATGATTTTACTTTAAGTTCTACTAGACTTATAAATATGCAGTTTTGAAAGATAGCGACATTCATTAACAAACAATCGTAATAAACATCTATCATCCCATATTTTCAAATGCATGATTATCTCACAATAAACCGAAATATAGTTGTTAGCATTATTAGTGGAAGTCGTATTTTGTCATGAAAGAAAACATGCTAGTTTTTGTTAATATATTCACAGTAATTTACTGTAATGTAAGCATGTCCTCACCTGTTTTATTTTTTTTTTCGTCTTATTAAAATAATAATATCACGATTAAAACTAATGGCAAGTTTGACACAGCTGATAGTGCGCTGGTCAAAATTTAGGTACACAAAATGTTTTATAATGTTTGCGAAATTGAACCATGTCCAAATCCAAATAGCGTGCTGATTAGTTAGGCTAAAACTCTTGCCCTCTTGCACAATTCGATTTTATCTTGGCGTTAATCGGTATTTTTAATCAGAAATGCAGTATACCAACGAGTCAAAAACTGCATTTAAATCGTGGAAACAAAAAGCTGGTATGGGCAGGTAGCTGTAATAATGAGGGCAGTTAAGTTAATATTAATTACCTGTACTTTTAAACTCTTAGAGGCATAGCAGGGTTTTTTTTAACAATTTTTATTTTAAAGTTAATGGGTTTAATTCTTATTGGTTAGGTTAGGCTATATGCTTAAAAATATGTGTTTTATCAACAATATTTGCACTCCTATGGGGTGGTAATACATGAATACCGCCATGCAGCAAGCACGTTTACCACATTCAATACAAAAAAAATCTTCAAAAATCATGAATTTTAGATACAAATCACAATATAACTTAAATAAATATAAACATAACAAATGAGGTATATATTATATACAATCAACATAAATAAACAATATGAAATAAAGTCTTCATGAAGCTATTTAGTTATCGTCGCATGATCAAAGAGCTCAATTACACAAGTTTACCTCAATGTTCTTGGTTCACTGATGTCTCCTACTACTTTCGCTTGTGTTTATAGAAAAAATGCATTGTTTCATCACCTAAGTCGTCTTAAAACTCACTGCCATCCACAAATGGACCGTCTTCAGAAGGATTTTCTTTTAATTAGGTTTTATTAAGTGCAGCTTTAGTACCTAGTAACTGACAGTCCCAATGAGTGAGACATCTCAGTCACAAAGATCAAAATAATGTTCATAATATATCACTTTTTAAAATAATTTTCAACCCTGGTAATAGACCTTGCAGTAGGTACTCTGAATGGAAGGTGATTTAAGAGTATTACCTCCTCCTATTTTCATGAATAGAACTCATAATAATAATGAAAACGTTGTTTGAAAGCTCATAAATGGTAGTTGATACATCAACTAATTTACTAATGAATTGGTATTCAAAAATTGAAGTGCACATGCATCGGTATGCCTTTAAAGACAGAGAGCGAAATAACTAATGATTGTGGTGTAACATGTAGCTTCATTTACCACCGATTTACCAATCTGAGAACAAGCTCGCATTACACAGTACTTGGTGCGATCGACCGATTTGAGGTGTCACGTGAGCTATTAGAATTGTAACTATCTAAAATAAATTAAATGAAAGATAGGCACGTTTCTACACGTTATTGAACGATATAAAAAAATCTAGTAGTAGTTACATGATAATTATTAACCGAATTGACAATTTCAAAATGTCAATAAAATTTAGTGTCTAAGATCTGATATGGCCTGTGACCCAGCCATTATAATAGGTGATAGTTAGATGCAAGGAACCATGTAATATACCATGGTGAGAACAGCGTCTAAGCGCGCCTTGAGAAGGTAGAAGAACCCGGGAACTGCAGTTAGATCTCCTGAGACGATGCCTAGACAACCTCCCTTAACAGTCGCACTACATATTTCCCGGATTAATTATGTAACTCGACTTAATTGAAAGGAAACACTGAAGAATTGTATCAACACTAGCAGTTGTACATGAAATTGAAGCAGATAGTGTTTATATTCGCATTTTACCTGAATTTTGGGATATTCAACCAGTCATTAACACTAATATTAAAAATACCAAGTTGTTGGAAACGTTACCTTAAAAATGAGTCTGCTCCAAGCTAAAAGACGTTGCTTATTGAAGCACTTTGCAAAGACTGACGCTGACTTTTTGGTTAAAAATCATCCTTTTCAAAATAACCTACTTTCTCTTTTTCGGTGCAGTGTTCTTTAGACAGTTAAAAAAACACCGTAGAAGCTAGCACGAAAAAAAAACTTTCTATTTGTTACGCTTAAAGGTGTTTTTCTGGCTGGAATCTTTGTAATATTGTAGGAGGTATCTCTTGAATGGCTGCTACTGTCTGTTTACATAAATTCTAGCAAGACACTGGTTTCTCATTCATTTTACATTGCAGCAAACAGCTGTTTCGAATGCAGTAGTCAATCTTCCGAAGCTTGAGAATATCTTTGAGAAGTAACTGCCTTATAATGAACTAACGAAGCGATTTTATATTACGCGCTTAAGATTTGTGGTTGATTTGATAGAAATTAAATCATTTTTAAAAAAACCGCATTAAAAATAGTTACAAAAATATGAATAATGCAAATACATTTAATGAGTGTCATTGATCCTTTGCCATTGCTCTTTTCACTGGTTATTGAGAGCGACTTTTGGCGGCTTTTTGGTGTCCAATATCACATCTTCCGAAAATCTATTATATTTTAGTATTTTTTATTTTTATTGGGTCTATAAAGCCTATACAAGTTTTCTAGTGGCCTTAAATTCTTGCTCCTTTTGTACAGAGTATGTTTTTGACTCTGGTATCAGCTCGATTTACAAAAATGTGTACTTGCTAACGTTATCAATTTATTCTGGAATATGAAATCTGGTCGAGCACCCTACTTCTAGTCGACACGTAGAGTATACACGACAAACTCGAAGAATTATTTTAAAAGGCTTATTTATAGTTGGAAGCTACTTGAAGTGTGTGTTGTATGGGGCCAAAATTTTCTAGAGCAATCTGGCAAGGAACGCAGCAAACACCACATCCAAGCAGGCACTTCGTTGCCAATGAATATGTCAAGCATATTTAAACTTTCTTACGCATTTTTTTGTTGTCTCTTTTTTATACATAAAGAGTTGTAAACAACATTTTCGTGTTTCCTCTATGGTGAAGCTACTTAATACGTTTCCACTGCCATAACTTTGAAATGGATCTTGAAGAGCCTAAGAGGACATGAATAATGAGTGCATGCTTGACTCCTAGAGGTGCATCATAGCCAGTACTTATGCAAGCATATGCATCTGAAAGGCGTTTCTAACTTCAATTTAATCTTCCATCTGATAATTAACTATCGAGTTACTCCTTTCGATTAAACGAAAGGAAAACGAATGATTGTTCCTCTGCAATGAATAAATATTTGCATTATGACTATTAAATTAATTACGACAATCTTTGAAGTCTCATTTGAAAATGAACTCACTGAAAAAAATATCAATCTCCTCGGGAAATCTAATTGCGGGTAGATCATCACTTATTTTCAAGATCCATTGGTAATAAATCCTATTAAAACATCGTAATTTAAGTTTGTTGCAATAGATAGCCCTTGTCTTTCGGTGCACTGCCTTTGGAAACTGTTCTTGAACAATTTCCTATTTATAACCCAGCGTAAATACGTTTGTGAGAAACATACACATTTAAATCAACTGAACAGCTGCATGAAGCATTTATTACAAAATGTCATATTCCATCGCAAGTTAAAATTTCCTGCTCGAATCAAAGTTTGAATGAAGATGAGTTAAACGTAAATCCATGCGTTGATAACAAGTAGGTTCGATATCAATATCATAATAATTCACACCTAGTTTCTAATCCTACTTGAAAAAAAAATCAGTAGGAAAGTACGCAAGGACCAGCCGCAAAAAAAAATTGAAGTAAATTACAATTGCGATTTAATCTTGACATCGAATGCCCAGCTTTCTACATTGAGTATGGTACCGATATATTGGGCAGAAACCTACCCACCACGTCATAGGTGTATTATTACAACTGTATAATAACTAACCAGGCCAGACAGGCTAATCACACCCTCCCGGTACCTATTGACACCTATGCTCTATACTGTCGGTGCAGCTACGGCATCCCCCTCCAAATAACATTAACATGTACTGCTATCAATTTATTGTCCCCAGAGATTATTTGTTGAGGTTTTGCTGCTTGCGTCATACCTCACATAGCTCTGCCGTGGAGCAGCAGGGCAGTATAAACTAGGAACGCAGAAACGCTTGAAAGTATATTCATATCTGAAACCGTAGAGATAATTTTGAAAATATTCGGCATGGATTAGGATTAATAAATAGGTACCTGTAAGTATTTGTGTTTATAGCACTACAATTAAGAATGATTAAACAATTAAGTAGCTGGTACTTCGAGACGGTTTATAAACGTACCTATTTGTAATTGACTCATTACGCGAAAAGTCAAGGTATGACATAACTCTTTGGTATTTGAAAATGATCAGACTGAAATACTGGCCTCGGATCCAGGACTAGATTGATTATATATATATATATGGAATACAAACAAAACCCGTTTAATTACCTAATTAATAAATGCTTCAAAATATGCATCTGAACTATATAACCTTGGCTTAAGCAAGTTTCATTGTTGTTATGAAAAGAATTAAGCAATTGCGAATTAAAGTCGGTGTCGTTTTTTTATTATAGTAAATAATTGTATCGTTTTAATTTGCAAGAAACGGTGATGATCCATTCAGATGAATCTGTGTTTAAACTTATTGTAGTATGTACAATTTTTTATCAGAATTCTAAAACGAAGACTAGTCCTGACAATCCGCACCGAAATATTTTCACCAGCAGTAACGCTTTCATGCAAACATCAACAGAGTCAGTCTCGTACGACGCCATGCCACAAACTCAAACAAAACTCACAACACTACTGCAAAAATCACACAAAAAACGTACCAAATTATACCCACTTCTCAAAATACTAATCTGTGATAAATTTTAATTAAGTAAACAGTTTAAAATAACACTAATTCGGGTTTTTATTGAAGATAAAGCTGATTTGGTAGCGTATACTGTCGCTCGGCGTGCAGCGAGAATGGTAGCAAGATGGCTGCGTTGGAGAGAGAAGCGACGGATCGATCCGAGGCGGGTTCGGGCTCGGCCTCGGGGCGGCGCAAAGACCGGCCGGGAAGCTGCGATCTGCCGCCAGAACGAACCCTGCTCGGCCACCTATGGCGGCGCTGTGGTCCGCACCATAACGCTCAGTACACACTCCACTGTCTTGTTCAGACACAAAACGATTAGATGTCGGAACCGTTGGTACCTTTATAAATCATACATTCATTAGAACGTCGTGCCTGTGTACCAGTGGAAAAGCGTTCTTGGAAGGGTTTCTCTATGGCGTACAATTATATAATCCAAGTAGTTTTTAGTTACCTATTTTTATGTATTGGTTAAAAGTATTTCAAAGTATTTTGTGAATTATTTATCATATCTTAGCATATATACATTATATTTGTAATCTTTCAAGTTATCGAACATTACCTTTATCGCATTAAACTCAGTTCTGCTGGGTGTTTATTACTCGATAACATAGCGATGTAGGTTTTGATAGAAATTATTCGGTCGCTTTCAGGGTTAAAGACCTTCCTGACCGCCAAACCATTTCGCGCTATAAAAAAAAAACAGTCGGACCCACCACTTTTACTTTCTTGACCCGCAGCCTATATACCTCAACAAAGCGTAAGCAATTTTTTCCTCATAAAACCTGGTATGTCTTGAGTTATGATCTTGTGATGGATATTGGATAGTAGATGGTAACGAATAACCATCAGCTTGGTCGGCTATTTTACTGCTCTTTCCGTAAGGTTATTGCTATACCTACCATTCCATACACACCTTGCTACGATCTCTTATATCGCCTCTTTGCCTAAATGATCGTCAACTTTACTGCTACTATCGATTTTGTTGCTCCTACTAACCTCAGAATTTTATGTCTCTATTAGCATGCCTCGTATATATTATAATTTATATCGATTATAGAATTCAACCATTGCTTTTAATCACACGATTACAATTAATTACAGTTGTGTAGTTATTTTTGCTTCGAACGTACTAGAGATGATTATGTCAAAAAATTGATCTTTATTTAAAATGAAATAATTAAACAAGCAATTTTACGGCCGGTTATTGTTTATTCCCCCTGAAAGCTAGGCACAAAGTTCTTGTTCGTTTCGTATATGGGCTGCACTGAAATCTAGAATAGTAATGTAGGTCGCTCAGCCAGTAAAAACTGAGTCGGATTATTGGAGTGGAATGCCAACGTTTTTCGTAGGGTTAATACGCATGTTGGGTCCCCCAATGGGGTAATATCGTTGCCTCTGGCTGTTCTCCTCTCAGAAGTGGAACTTGCTTGGGGTTGTATTCGATACAGCGGGTTTGCCATCTACGCTGCCATGAGAGCTGGCTTGGGCAAACCAAGCCAAGCCATCGGTCCTACCCTACCCTCATGCAGGCATTCTTAGTTGAAAACTCTTGCAAAACGGTTGTATTTTGTAGGAGTCAATCTCTTTAGAAGCCTGAAAAACCTTCGAAAACTAGTTAAAAATGATAATTCTGACAGAGAAAGTTTCTGGGTGTGAAGAGCGGCTGTTGGACGACTCTCTGTGGCTATTTCGACTTGCACGTGACCAGCGATGGTGAGTTTATAGGGTGTTACAGTGCTAACATTGCAGGTGTAGAGAAACATAACGGATCCTTTGACGATGTGATTTGGAAATACGTTCAAATTCTCTCCAAAATGCAGCGTTTGGCGCTTTCAAGACGGCCGTTGATGAGTTGGAATGAATCGAAATTTGAATCGCCTCTTGTTATATGTCATTCCGGCACGTTTTGGTCAAAAATAACCTTACTTTTTGTTCGAATAAAGGTAAAAATGAATTACGTCAATATGTTTTACACGGACAGCAATAATAATTTTACATCTTGATAGAAATGCACTATGTTGTTTTTAATGGCTTCGTATTATATATACTAGCAAGTATAACTGCAGTTGCATTTAGTTACATGCTCACTCCACCATGCCATGTTAATTAATTAGGTTTTGTTTTAATTAAAACTAACCGACTGCGATGTCTGTCCGTTTTATACACTTTTTCACTAGCCATTGAAAACTCTTCTCTTTGTGTAGTTTTTTTTTGTAATTCTAAACCCAATGTGCAAATGTGTAACACGAAAACCCATGCCTGGTTTTTGCTTCAATGTCTAATCATTTTAATGCAATTGCTAGTTCGGAATTGCATTTATTAAATGGGCTATGAATAACACATCTATAGATTCTTATACTACCTAAGTTAATTAACAAGGTACCTCTATGTCGTCGGATTAAGTGAATTGCTTCGACAAGACGTTGATATTTTATTGATTTAGTAACCTGACCGTATTCCTGAGTAGTTAAACATGTTTCCTGTTTAATTTTATTGAAGAAGCATCACTGTAGTGGCTTGCAAAGAGTAATAGCAAATAGCGGCCCGAATTACTTAAATCTCACTGTATTTATCTCTTTTTCTACACAACGATTTCCGCCACCAAAAAAAAAGAGAAAATCCGTAGGAGAAGAAGAAATATTTCCAAGTTATTATTCTTGCAAAGCCATTTTATATTTTCAGTATAATATAGGAAACGCAACATCCGCAAAAGGAGCCACAGATGTGGGCTTAAGAAAACCTCAACC
Organism: Protonemura montana; assembly: GCA_947568835.1. Classification (NCBI taxonomy): domain Eukaryota; kingdom Metazoa; phylum Arthropoda; class Insecta; order Plecoptera; family Nemouridae; genus Protonemura; species Protonemura montana. Next base: position 3,027,798 of record OX387604.1, on the reverse strand, counting down.
CCAATCTCGCCCTCTCCACCCATCTACAGTTTATACCCTCGAAAATCAATACCAAGATTCTCTGAAAGTCCCCACAAAAGCGCTTCCACTGCTCGTAAGAAAAATACTAAAACACAAAGTTAGTAGACCATTCTCTGAGTCTATATACACATCACTTGAGTACACCGCAACACACATTTAGTACTACTAAGTTGATAAATATAGTTCACTTCAGATTATCAAAGTTCGCGGTTATCAAATTTCAACGCTTTATTATATCATGGTTTCCAAATAACAGTATATAATAAAATAGTATTCTACTTATTAGCTGCTTCTATCCAAATTGATCAAACACAATGATCAAACACTGTGCCAATTACGAACTAACATTGTAATAGAAAGTCTTACGGAGTTAATTGAAAATAATGTTTTCATAATTTTCAATCGAGTCGTTCGCGAAGTACAGAGATCGTAGTTGGAGTTAATTGAAGGTATGACCAGTCCAGCTTTTCAATCAAAATGCATCACTGTCAAAAGAGCATGAACCATCTAATTGAATGTAGATATACTCGACAGTGTTGCGAATAAACCTACTACACAAACGGAACTAATTTAACTTTTACACGTGAGAAAACGATGCAACTTCGAAAACAATTGAAATCCTCAAGTCAATTAATAATCTAACACAGATGACTTTTCAATGTCGATTGCTGTATTTTTCAAAGCGAATGGTTCATTATAACTTAGTTGCCATATGGCGTAAATACTATTCTCGGGATAATTATGTAGATATTTTATTTATTGAATAAACGCTAGCCATAGCAATATCTTTCTTCGGTAGGTACTTTAGTACGAGCTAGATTTTAATTACGATTTGATTTAACAGTGTTTTGTTTTCGGTCTGCTCATAGCTTCCAAGTTTGATTTCTTCATTAGGCAGCTACCATAGCCAATGCTTTAGTATAGGACGGGATTCTTTCAGTTCAAGCACCCTAATACCTGTATCGTATTTGTGTGCCATGCACTAGCTAGCATGCTCCCCACTGCCCGCCGCTGCCGCTGCTGCTGTGTGCTGTGTTCTTCATGCTGGATGCTGTGATCTGTCCAAGGCAGCAAGTTCTAATTACCATTCCGTATAGAGCATTGCTGGCAGCCCAAGCCGTCCTACTCACACGGGCCCCTCTCTATCTATATCTCGTTCTCTCTTTTCTCTATCGCTCTCTGACTGTCTGTCTGATAGTATTCCCTCGCTCACTCACTCGCTTCAAGCTAGCCAAGCCATAGATAAAACAAGAATCATAACCTAATTTCCGTCTTAATATACCTCAAACCAATTTCGTCCAATAGAAAATAATCATATCTAAATATAAGTACGGAGTGCGGTGTTATTTAAAATTTTGCATGATTACTCTATGATACGAGGTTTTTTTTGTTGTTGTTGTTTTTCTAATCGTGGAATTTTAATGATGCCCACGATTTTGTACTCACATATATCCGATTTTCTTGTTTTCAAGATGGCTTTTGATGTTGCGCTTGCAGCCTCCATCTTAGTAAACTCCTCTATTGTGTTCCACTGATTTGCTTCTAAGGCCGACAATTCTTGTTTGGTAAAGAAGCGGGGCATTAATCAACACTTGAATCCTGATTTACAGGCATAACCTAACCTGCCCACACATAAAATTATTACTTATAAAGCACTGTATGATTAATTCCAGTAACACTGAACTGCTATTCAACAGAGCTATATCAGGCACAACACTTGTACGTAACAAAAGGTATCAGGCGTAAATGTAGAAAAAAGGTTTGGGCCCAACGGTGGACGACACAGAAGTCCGCAGAGGCAGAAAATGATAAATGTAATATCATTTTCGATGTAGACAGAAAAAAAAAAAAAACAAATGCCTGAAAAATAGCTATTGGTAGGTCGGTAGGTAGTACAGAAATCTACGCTGGATTACATTAAGAGCGCATTAATGTACCGAAACTGGAAATGGAAATTAGTAGGTTGACGTTCTGTCTCTGAAAATGTGCTAAGAAATTAAGTATCTTTTTTTTTCAAGCCCATGGCTACCTAAATATCTAGTTTCGATTTTTATTTCTGACTTGGCTTGATTGAGCAATTATGTTCCACAAAAAAAAAGTGATGCTTGTTTAAAATAAAAGAATAGTATACTCTCTTAGGTTCTACATGATTATCTTGCGATGGAAAAAAAGGTCCCAGCCAAATTACACTTGTTTGGTAGTTATTTGCTAAGCCAGTAGAGCGCGGGCACAACACACTTGGATCAATGATATAAATTCAAATATCAAAACGAGCGTCCATTGAGAAGCATCAATTGAAATCGGCATTCGACACGCGTAAAGTGCAGTTGTGTTCTGCATGTGGATGCACTTTGCACGTTTAGATGCAGGTATTTTCACGTTTGGCGCGTACGCCGTGGAGGCCGTTTGCCTCTAGGATGGAAGTCAAGAGGTTACGAGACCTCAAGTGCTGTAATACCCCTGGCTTATAGAAGGGTTGTGTGCTAGTGGGTGGGGCTTAAGGGGGTGGATGGATTTAACACGGGGTAAAGCTAGGGGTGTACCAACGGGAGTCAAAATATACCGCGGAGAGCGTTTTAGTAAGCATTTTAGTCTTTATCGCCAATTTACCTGTAAGTTTAGCGAAACAGAATGATATGGGAATATAGCCCTACCGCTAAATTGATAATTGCAACACGTTTTGTTACATAAACAAAGAGGTGGGATAATATAGTACCTTTTATTTATTTCTCAACGTCTTTCCCTTCTTCATTGTAGACTTATAAACAGAGAAGCAAATGAACCTTGTGTGCCTTTGTAGTGTTTGCATTTTGTGCACCCTGTGTGATGGTAAATGACTGTTTTCAGTGGCACTGGAATTTGTTTAAGCCATCTACCGTTTTAAATCAAGCAAGAAACAAAAGCTAGAGACACCAAGTAGCGCACCAACAATGTCTCTCGCCAGTATTATATAAACCAGGTGATATTTTAAGACCACTTTCTAGAGTATACTTCTCTCTTCTTGCTGGCTTTCAGTTAATTAATGGTGTTAATGAGAATGCAATAGGGGTTGAATGTATACAGAGTATATAATATTATATTATAAAGGCACTGTAAAAGAGCTGGCCTACAATGTCTGTTTTAATTTTTTTTTTTCCTCGTTTTTCTTGAAAAATTTCTACATTTCTGTGAACGTTTTTGAAGAAAGGCATTTCAATGTGAATTAAAGCTTCTGTCTCCTAGTTTTAATTTATTTTATTTTATCTGGATCGTCTAATGGTATTTTAACTTATTTCTTCTCGGTGAGTTAGATAAGTATCTAGACGAGTATAGATAAAAAGTGCATTTTGATTTATCTTGCCGTTCTGTCAATGGCGTTTCTTACTACAAAGGGTGTGGTGGTCACTCTATCGTGAGTGAAACACGAACATACCATCGAATAAATCATTCAAAGACATTATCCAATACATCGTTAATATTGCTTCGTCATAATAACACATGTCATCTCTGTACTAACTATGGAATATGAAATGAGGTAAGATATTTTCTCTTTCAACCACTTAAAAGCTTCACTAGTTAGCCCGCTCCAGACCCTTTCTTAAACGTATTCCGTGGAGGTGCCAGTTTGTGTTCTGCGGGCTGCTTTCAGGCGCCAAGCGATCACGCTCGTTCAAACACATACACGTATTTAATAACATTCTCACCAGGCATTTTTGGCGCTATTAAGTCTTCCTGATCCTGACGAATCCTGGCAAAACAAGAAGGATTTTAGTTTGTCACCTTTCTCACTTACAGCGTACGGACACACTGGCTGAGTTATATTGAAATTACGTTAAATATTTAACTTTAATCATTAAATATTTATCTTTTATTTTTTTGATTATCACTATTTGTTGAAAATTAAATTCAAAATAGCCAAATAAGATGGATAAGCATTGCGACTTGACAGTGTTTCTTGAAACTTGATTTCTTGGTTCTGTAGAAACTAGGATTTCCAGTTGTTCTTTTTCCACTATTAAAGTGAACTCGGCCATGCCCAAATCATGCCCAAATCATGCCCAAATCATGCCCAAATCATGCCCAAATCATGCCCGGAACTAAATCACGTTTATGTTGTTACTTTGAAGGTGTCAAGATAGAGAAACAGAAGAGTGCCCAGAAAATACGTGAGAAAATTAGCTAATGTGACAGCAAAAGTTTTGTCTTGTGAGGAAACTAGTCTCGCAAGCTTTTTATTTTTTATAACTGATCAATTAAAACATGTTCGTAAACTTAATCGAAAAACACCCATATGGCCTTAATCAGGAAACTAACAACGTCATGCTAAATGATCAAATTTTCTTCGCTCACTGCCAAGTTATTAAAAGCAAGTCGTGAGAACCAAATAAAAAACCTAGTATCGCTAAAATTGCGATCAGAAATAAAAAGTCAAATACTAAGATAGGAATTACAATCTTAATGTATTTTTTTTTTCGTGTTTTTCCTATTTTTTTTTACTGTTTTATTCGAAACATTACGATAACGCGGCTACTTTAGGCTCACCTCTACGGCCATGTCTCAAAATACACCAAATGCGAGCCACCGGATATTGTGGGTGCTCAGATGCGGTGATGTAATTTCCACGGAAATCTTTCGGACGGTTGGTGTCGAAGTTTTCGAGAAGAATAGCTTTTACGTGATCTGCCCACAGAGTACGACATGAGCAGAATTACGCGGGGGAATCAACCTTAGAGAAAAGAAGGGGGGAGGAGGGGGCGAGAGACGCACGGAGGGTGCACCAAAATAAGAGGGGCAAACAAAATGATTTAGAAAATATAAATTTTCATTACATAGGCTATGGTGTGGTTTACGACTCTCTCAATAACTAAGTTTAGATGACTTGCTCGTATGAAACGAGCCGGTTCCTATTTGTAGGAATAAAGCCGTAGTTTTCAGTCTGGAAAGTTAGCTGCAACTAATTTAATTACAATTTACAAAGTGCATTTAATGCCATGAAGGTATACCGCATATTTGGCAGAGTCTAGTCGTCCTTCTCTTTCCAAGCTAGATGCCACTTTTTATCTTCTTATTTGATTTATTTCCTCTCTAGTGGACACTTCAAACAATAGAATGGCCATTTCATTGTCCCTACCCACTTTTTATGGCATTTGTATATAATCTGAGTTGCTGTGGGTTGAAATATTGCTTGAAAGGGTATTATTCAGCTTATCTGTTTGGAATCCACAGCGAAGAATTTCTACTGATGTCTCACTTTCTCAATGAATTGCTTTTAATTAATATTTTGTCCATTCAAAATACTGAGTTTAGAGCAGCAAAACCCTAGTCTATCAAACCAATTATGCGAAATTGCAATAAAATGTGATCGACTCTGGGTCATTTTATTCTCGCCATGAAATTGCTTTGAGGCGTTGAAACTTTCGATTTTCAAGTCATTTCGCGAGCATCAGCCTGTCACTTACGACATTGCCATGCATTACGCTGTCATTGTTACCTAATGAGCATCGCAACTCGCAACAGTCACTCTGATCCTGATCAACATGATCGTCCTGTCACCCATCATGCAGTCCAGCCACCCACGCTCTGCTCACAGAATCAATCATTCCGGCTGCATTCACGATGATAATTCTTATGTTCCTCATGCGCGCATCTTAAAGATGCTTTCAATTTTGACATAGCACAATATTATGTTGCCTACAAAAGGTATAATTTTTCTTGAATTCAAACAATGAATTCCTTTGTTACCACGCTTTATTTTCAATCGTTTCGAGTTTCGACGAAGTTTTCGTCTGAAGAAGTAACAAAACATTGCTACATCTCTCAGTGAATGTGAAAACTTCAGTCACATCAACTACTTTTGATTTCATTCTTGTGTCCGGTGCATTTGAAATAATCTGTGCACGAGTGTTTGTACCTTCTTTTTATATCGCATTGCCGTGTGCCGGACTCGCCAGTATTGACATCATGTTATCGCTCGAATTTTATGACACAGTTTATGCTTGGCCTGAATGCATACTGCATCTTTGCATTTCTGCATTGCTGCATTGCTGCATTGTGTACCGTGCGTGTGCGTGGACGCACGCATGTGTAGTGTGTGCGTGTCTGTGACCAAAGGGGGGTGGGGCGATAGACGCAACCCGAGTTACAGGTAGACTATTCACGAACAGGCGATGAGTTTTCCTGATTGTGGATAGTCGGCTTCTTTTTTTTTGATGGTTTTTTGGTTTTTGAAAAGAATTTATGAATGTTGATTTGATTCGGCTTGATCAAAGATTCGTTCAATTATAAGTGAATGCTTTTGCATTTTTTTGTAATATCATGGCTGTCTGGGCAGACAGGCGTAGAGAGATAATTAAATGCGGTATAACTTTACTGTTGTTTATTCAAGTGTGAATGATGTCAAGAAAAATTTGATCTTAATTATTAGCCAATCATTTTACTTAGCCAATAAAGATGAAAAAGCAATTGTCGGATAATTATTCCAATATTTACACACCGCTTTTTTTTTTAGTTGAAATAAAACTATAGGAAAATGAATAAAAGCACCGCAGCCTGGTCTTCATGTACCCTCACAGAAATTACCCAAGCCAACACTTAATATTCCACGAATAAAAAAGAAGAAATATGTTTCCCTTGTCACCAAAGATTGCCTTGGGAAATGGCGATGCAGTTTAACTTTTTGGTTTGCTTTTGCGCGCGATTTCTTTTGCATCTTTGTGTAAGATATTTTTGCCAGCCTAATAAAATAGTGACTATTGTAAATCGAATGTTTGTATTTGATGTTTCCAACCGGTTTGGCCTATATAAGGGCTGTGTGTAGTACACACTTCTTGCAACAGCAGAGGAAGTCTGCAGCGGCTTGCAAGAGATTGCCACTAATGAGCTCCGATGAATACACGCTCAGAAACACGGGGCTTGACAGACTGACTGGACACAGGACAGAGCTGAACAGTTGAGCTGAACAGCTCAGCCCGAAGGCGAATCCTCGAATTGCCAAATTCCAAGCGATGTTTGGATTTGAAATATTTTCGTGGTCCGATAGAGACCTAGCTAAACATCACCTTCAGTTGTCGAATACTCTTCCAAAGCATAGCAAACGAGCAATCAAATCGATATCAATTGTATTCAGAAAGAAATTATTATTATTATTATTATTATTATTATGGGTTTTAGCGGCACATCAGCTACTAGACTATTTGTGCTTCAGAAATAAATCACTGGATAAAAAGATAAATACCCAATATCTCTACCCAACTTGTAATTGCTACCCTACGTTGCAGTGATCCGCAATGAAAAGTATCTTAGGAATGACATCGACGTTTGATACCAACTACGTGGTTACTTCTTACAACGATCCTTGACTGTGTTGGTTTTCTTGCAAGAAACATTGGCCGCAGCATCACTTGCAAAGGGTAACTGTCACTTTTTCTCGCCACAATTTTCTTGTCGCTGTTTGATTCAACACACGACCACCTCTATCCCGATGACGTTTCAACTTTGAAGCAGGACAGCGTCTCGGTCCACGCTACTAGCAACCTCAACACTACTGATTGCTTATGCAATTCTTCACCACGATCAATGGCGGCCCGCCATCAAATGATCAACTCAGCCCATATATGCGCTATAGATTCCTATTTATCTATTTTTTTTTTTTATCGTATTCGTTTCTTTTGAAACCAATTAAAAAAGATATAACCTATCCCAATACAAGCGTTGCGAAATAGAATTAACAATGAGCTGTACACTTGTTCAGTTATTTTTTAAACATGCGCTTGATATATCCGAACTTGATCGCTTGATGGCAATAAAAAATAATTTGATAAGGTTTAGAAGGTAACTTAATAGTGTTATATTCATGACACGATTTTGCTAAGATAAGATACTTGTAAATTATTCGATAGTGGATGTGAATTCGGAATAAGCTTCTATCGTTTTTTAGCATGCCGAAAGCGTTTGTAAGCGTCCCATGAAAATATGAGTAATCATCTAGTCTAACATCTACCGACCAACGACCAATTGAAATTCTTGTGGTACCTCTTGCACGAATCTATCAACTGCTTATCGGTAGCATTTTCAGGCTCGCGTGTCATGTCCTGATTGTGTATGGCACAACAGAAATATCCGCTAATAAGTCTCCGGCCTATTTTAATTGAATCTTCAAACAATTGCTGGACTCGTTCAGGTTCGGAAGTCTGTCTTTCTGTCTGAATATATAGAGCCGATTGTGCGGGCAATTTCACCTGGCCCAATTAGGAATTTGCTGCAGCTTGCTATGCATTACTTCTTCGAGTTGAGCTATTGGTATCCGAAACTGAAACGAAACCGAAGCAGAAAATCAACTAATGCCGTTATTGATCTTGTTATCAGTTTCAAACTTGTTTTAAACTCTTTGTTTATATTTTTTTATTGAATGAAGCAGAACATTACAACTTGACCCCTAAATTTATCGCACTGGACAAACTGTTTCGAATTGTTGAAACATTTTATTAAACCTCCAGCCCCTATTTATATCTTTGCTCTTTGCTTCAACTACCACAATTTCCATTCATTGTTTTGTTTGATTATCAAATAAATTATGGTTGTGTTAATCCTAGAATGCTTGTAGTGGTTTTGTTTATTAGTAACGTGAGCCTATTCGTCAATCGAACCTCACCCGCACCCAGCTAGTTGGCAAAGCCCAAAGGGTAGCGGCTACTGTATTAGGAGGCTGGTAGCTCTGCTGGGGGGAAGCAAGCTCGATCGCTCGAAATGCTTGTTATTTTGTCAACTTCCAAAGCAAGTTCCAGGGGTCTGGAAACCACACTTGGAGTTATTTCGATGTCAAATGGATTGAGGTGTTATATAAATCGTCGCAATTCCCCCACCCACATGAAGGGTGAACTTCCTTTGGGCAAGCAGTAGTGGGTAGGGCCGTGACCTCACGAAGCAAAATGCGGGAAAGTCAAATTATCAGCAAAAACTAGCGGTTTCTGGGTGTACTCTCAAATCAGTTAAAATGATAAATCGTGGAAAATATAAGAATCGGCGTCTCGATTGTTATTTGTTTCATTTCAAGGCTATTTGGATTTTCACGTGGAAGTTTTAATTCATTAATAATGTCTTGCCTCAAAATGTGTGATACCTGAAATACTCCTTGCTTGCGGATCTCATTATTTAACAGTATTTTATAGTGATTATGATTCTTCTATGTGCCACTGGTTATGATTATTTCGTGTAGCTGGTGAAATATTTGCCACCAGAACACATAGAGTGAATAGAACTTTCATGTAGCCACCGAAAGGCAAAATAATTAATGGCTTTTGGGGCAGGCTTTTATTTATTATGAGGTTTTCGGGGAGGTGGGGAGGGTGGGGGTGTATACAAGTCAATAAAGTCCGTACTTGCACTTTATGTACTATAGCGCACGCGATCCCATAGACCTATTGTTTATTAACTAAATTAAATATTGTATTTATAACCTGTTAATGTGTAATAAATAATAGGCATATAATTATTGTACTGTCAGTAAGGACTGTTTCTATAAATTACGCTGCTCATTATTGCATTAGGTATCGTGTATTGATTTAGTGCAGCAATAGTACTTAGATTCGTAATTATGTGCTGAAGATTATTTATTCTACAGACTGAGTATTTGTACTTTGTAGTATTTCCCGACCGAGCTCCAATCTTAATCTCATCTTTGAACTCTTCTTTTCTTTGGGCGAAACCTGGAGGGTTATTACATCTGCGTGTTGAGAAATCATTGTGACAAAATCGGGTATTGAATTTATCGGCACACTTTTATGGTAGCTTTCATCGGAAGGTGCCAGGCGGGTGTCCAATCTTGTCTCAAATACACGAGAAGGTCCAAGGGCTGGGCACAAAAGATGACAATAAGGGACACCCTCAAGAATTTTATTTTCTGTAAAAAAAAGAGAAAGCTACAAGACAAACGGAACGATAGATGACAACAACGAAAAAGGGGAATAAGCATATTCTCTAAAGAAAAATATTGTGAAATCTATCCATTTGAAGTGCAATAAAACACATTCATTTCTTGTTTACGAAAAAGTAGTGAATCTTTGAAAGGGTATCTTAAAAAAAAAAAGGCGCTTTTCATGTTTGGAAAGTTTTACTGCTCAAGCTTTGTGTTTTGGGACCCTTTCGAGAAGCAGAAAGTTTGTCAACACTACGTTGAATGAGAAACAATATATTTGTGCAGTGTGCGTTATTTTAGTTTGGGTGGCAAATTTCGGATGTTCGTAATATGCAGTCGTGGAGGTGTGTTGGCGTGGAGTCGTGCAGTCGTGAAGTCAAGACGACAAGGCCGTCTACTTGCTTTCAAGTTCCAAGCCAGTGTGGACTTCCTGACAATCTAGATGGGTCCAGACAACACAGTAAAATCACCTTACTATGACCTATCACCTTACCTATGAAAAGCTTTTGATATTTCCAAGTGTGATTTTTTAAGTTTTTTAAATATCCAGAGCATAAACCTAGAACTTCTGGAATGTGAGCTCACTCAATTGATAGTCACATTTCTGAAAGTAAAACAAACAAAAAAGAATTGGAAATTTGATTGGAAAGGAAACAATGGCCCAGATTCTAATGATCATGCTCCATATAATTATTGCGTACATCCCTTGTAAATGCAGGGGAGGGGAGAGGGATCCATGGGGTGAAAAGGAACGGAATGGGAAGACATTTATAACACGTGAATCTCTGACTCACGCTAACCCAAAGTTATGTCTACGTGTCAAATACGAGATGAGAACCGGAAAAAATGAAAAGTAAATTTCGAGATCTTTTGTAATGCCATGAAACTGAAATCAACCCTTATCATTGTCTGAAAACTGAAATTCTTTATGCTAAACATTACCGCAGCGTATTCTAAATCATCTGCCTAATGCAATAGCGATATTATTATAGCTGCTCTAAGAAGTTAGAAGTAATCATCTGTGGTCGAAAGATAGCCACTACGTAGTGTTTGCTTCTGCCTCACTGTGTAGGAGCAGGATAGGGAACAAACAGAACGGCACTGTGTTTTTGCAACCAGCTAGCCCAGCCATACCCGTACCAGTTGTGTGGTTTGCTTCCATAGCTAGCTACTGTAGCTAGCTACCATAGCTAGCTGCTAGGCCCAATGAATTATAGATCTTAATGTTGAGTGCTGAATTACTGCGCTCTCTGGGTTCATTAGTTTCCGTAACCACATTCAAATATATAGGAACTCATTATTTTCGCTCGGATCTCTCCTAATTTCATTGCTTGTGTTTACTGTTGTGCATTGTTGTTCTGCCACACCATGTGTAACCCCGTCCCTAGCCTAATTCAGCACGGAAATACAATTTAAATTTGAAATTTCATTTTAAAATATTAATTGTTTTATGCTCATTGTATATTGGACTGTTTGTGATTAGTGTATATGAACCATTGGACTGAAATTTTCTATAAACATTGCTGAAATGAAATGTATAACGAGGTATATATAATTTAGCTGAAGTTAGCGTTGACACAGGTTTTTTTTCCGCGTCGTTTCAGCAATTATGCTACATTGAACCAGGTGCATCTGTAAAATGGGCAGGTGATAGACGAAGTCTGAAAGCACATCAATGAGTTACTAGCTTTTGGTCATGTCTGGTATAGGAACCCGAAATGCAACGACACGCTGCGATGCACGTGCAATTGCACTTGATAAGCATGGTCCATGGTCTATCATCGCAGATGGGAAGGTTGCATTACTTATTATTTTTCCGAAGTAGCTAGTGGCTAGTAGTTAATACGTAGGTTTGGCACAGTGTTTCATAAAGCTAAATACGCTAGGTTTGCTACCATGTTTCATAAAGGAATAAAAGGTGCTGTTCACATTAAGTACCATTACGATTACAGTGTGCGTACAGCAATCAGTACGCATTGAAAAAGAAAATCCAAGGCATATTCGGCTCGTACCTCGCACTGCATTCACTTCACATAAATTACACACATTTCGACCCCAAAATGCGAACCAACTGGAAAATGGATCAACTAAATCAATCTAGGTGTATAAAAAGAAACAAAAGTATGTCTGCCATTTACTTTTTAGAGTCTACTTCGAATAATCTAAATGTTGGCAAATCGTTTTAAGAAGTAATTCATTGGTTAAAATGCTTTTTCTGCTAATGCGATCTCAACGTAACGTAACTCTTTTCATTTGTTTCCGACCTAATATTTTATTTTTTGTTTTTGTCATTTTTGGAGATATCTTTAGCTCTGCCTGAAAAATATGTGCGTTTCTCTGTGGCAGTATCTTGTATTTTTGTTGTCTCATTTATCTCTAGCCATTTATCTCCATATAATGTCTCGCCCGTTTTCAACCCCTAGTCTCATTCGCTTTCTTCGACTTGACGTCATTACACTATACTTTTTGCAAGCCGCTGTCTTGTTCCTTGAACTTACTGCATTCGACGTACGCACCGTACGCTGTAAGAAAACCATACGCCGCATGCGTACGAAAACAGTGCGCCGTACGCTAACCATACGTCCTTATACTCACACTGCTAGTAGTTCCATCGAATTTCCATCCCAAATGTTGCACTACACATGCACATAAATGCAGTCAACTAACTCCTTACTCGCGAAGGGACGTTCTATCAATATTTGAAGCACCATTCTATTACTTTTGACATGAATTGTCGTTCACGAACGCTCTTCAAATCTCTGATAAAATGAAATACCAAGTACCGAGATATACCAAAACGCTGTAAAATCGCTTAAAACTATTTGCTTTTTCAATAGCGTCGTGGTTGCAAGTTTGTAAGCTGTAAATTATATTAAACACGTTACGACACTCAGTGCAATGTACTACAGCAATACAAATTCTTATTTTATGCAACTCCTACACGCATATCGGTTTTATATCGAGGTGTTGTAGATGATTTTTCTCAAACTATTTTCTACATTTTCTTTATTTCCTCCCCGTTTTTTTTTTTGTTATCTTTCTGCGGTTGTTGGAAAACTCATTCTTTTCCCCTCGCATAAAAAAACTCACGGTATATTTCTCGGGCGAAATTCCTCCGCTTGGTTTATTTCGTACATCCCTCTTCCACGCGCCATGTTTGATCGTTCTTTCTCGCGCACAGCCCCTCGTCCCCCTTCCCCGCGCCGGGCAAAAGCACCCTCCGCGGCCAGCCCTCGCTGGTAGCAAGCACCCCATCCCACAGAAGCCCGTCCCGAGACCCTATCGAACGGATATCGCTATCAACGCCGACGCCGACGCCGACGCCGACGCCGGGCCGTGTGTTCTTCGGCTAGTGGCCACTACACTGCAGCGATGCTGTGTGGCGTGTGCATAGATTCATAAACATGCTTGACTAAACACACTTTAAACGAACTTGCTACAATAATATAGTCAGGCGCAGCCTACTTTTTTATAACTTTTGAAAAATATTTAATATCTGTTTAACAATATTCATAAGAGTGATACTAGATGCCAAGTGAGCCCTTTTGTGTCCTCCATGCTTCAGCTTGCTTCAGGAACGCTTCTTTTTGTCATGTGGTACCGTGAAAGCTTTTATTTATGAGCTTTCCCAACAAAAAAAAAAAACGCTGCCTTTCTCCGTCTCCCGTTATTTCTGAATTTTTCAGCAAAAATTATTTTGGTACTAGATTTTATTATTCCGCCGTACAACTATTATATGAGTTGAAGACCATCCATTCCTTTTCTAATATTCTAGCATTCCTTCAATGTACTTAACTTGAAATATTTCCCGACAATTTATCAAATGTGCATCGTCCAAAGCCGCGAAGCCCGAGGCAAATGCCTATTCTAAGAATAAGGCACAATCCCAAGTCAGGACTAATCGATGAGCAATAATGGCCAGTGAATATCGACAGGAGGGGCATATTTGCCAGGTTGTAACTCTCAATATCTTCCCTATACACACATAGCCATAGATCAGCCGGCTCCCATCATGGACACATCTACCCCCATCAGGAGTGATGCTCAAATGTTTGGACCCGGAGGGGCACAAGTCAACATTTTGTCCCAAAAACATTTATTTTATCTAACGTTTCGGAAAAGTACACCCTTGTTTCGTCATTTTGGCATTGGGTCATTCTTTTTTTGAGGTAATTGATCGTCTTTTGTGTCATTCGGAATCTAATTACGAAGTAAGCTTTGTTATTGACTGGCAATGCACAGTCTTTATTTTGCACCCCTGAGCGCCACGTGGGGCTAAATTCCCCTAATCTCTTGTTAACTGGTCCGTGATATTAGTACCTCCGAACAGGCGTCCTGTGCCAATCCCCTCTGCTCCAGCCCCTCAGTTTCCTATATGGTTTAATAACCCCAGCCTTAATTTGAAGAGTATTTTCCACGACCTTACCCAACGATCATCCCTTCCGTCTTCCATTTTCTACCCCTTGGTTTGGTTTGGTTGGTGTCGTCTTCTGAGCAGACCTCTTTCCTTAATACTTCCTCTTATTCACCCCATGCCTGTCAAGCCACATTGCAATTCCTTTTCATATTTTCGCATATGAAAAAGTTTTAAATTGAGAATTTTATTTTTATTACCATCGCCTTCATGAATATATCAAGACTATTGCTTTTCTCGATCGCACATCACACGCGTCGCTCACCGAAACTACTTGATAATAATAATAAAAAAATAATAATAAGGTCGTTCTTAAATCGCTATATATTCACCTACCTGTAATGCATATCGAGCCAAGCTGCCCGCTTCGCATTATTTTACATTTCAATGCACTTTAATTATATTCATCTGCAGATATCTGAAAAAAAAAATCATTTACTGCATTACAGAATTAAGTTTGTCGTCTAATTCGTTTCATAATATGGGTTACCACCACCGACAATAATTCTAAACAGACTAGCTGAGAATAATAATTTACATTCAAGTGACTCTAGGGCAGGACACCATTGCAATTTTCTGCCCCATGCCAGATCATGGCCTCGCTTTAATTGAGAGGGTGCGAAGGGTAAGGATGGGGAGGGGGAGACCTTGTGATCTTTGACAAGCCCCCTGTTGTCATCCCTCGCATTGCAACCCCCCTCCCCCCCTGACATCCCACCCTTCGCCCCATCAAACACATTCCATGCCGACTCTGATAATGCAACTGGTAGAAATGGCTGGGTCGTTGTGCCAGACATAAACAATGAATGCACTTACATACAACCATGACTGCACAACCATTCAAACAATTGTTGAATATTATATTCTCTTAAATAAATGAAGTACGATGGTTGATGTTAAATTTGACGACTTTCAAAGCGACAAAACATAAAGAGTTGGTATTTCGGAAAATGGGAAATGTTTAAGGTTTCTCCGTTTGAATTGGGGTAGATTAGGTCAGTCCAGAGCTAATGGTAACGTAGGCATCCCGAATTGTCAGCGCCTACTGTTGTGGAATTTTGATGTTTACCGGAGCATGTACACAGAGTTGAATGTGTTTTTCATACAAACTCCAGCTGGGAATACAACCTGACCTGTGACCTGACTACATATTACCCTCTCGCCATTCATAAGTGTGTTCACATTATTTCTCTACTTTTTAATATCCTCGAGTTAATCTAGAGGTAATTTCTTGCTTTGAGATGAGAAGTACAACAGTTCTAGCGTAAGTTGAAGTGTGCACATATGGTTTTTGTGGAAAGGGTAGAGACTCAACTCGGGAGCTTCGAATTTTGGAACTCCGCGGTGTATGCACTGTAAGGAACGATTTCTACTAGCATGTGGCAGCTTTTGGTTTTAGGGTAAAGCTCTTGGAAACCGCGTAAGCTAAAACTTTTGGCAAGAAACCCCCTACTCTGTATGAACTTATATTCAAGGAGAAGCGCTAGTGGTGGTAAAAAAAGGATGCATAGGGCATTTGTGTGTTCCCAAAATACTCTGCCGAGAAATCCCTCTTTGAACTAGGCAAGGCAATCCAGCTGAACGTTCGTGCGCTGCTGCCTGGATACTGAAACAGTTCAAATCGGGGGAGGATGGGATTTCTCAGCTAGAAATGTGGCTAAGGAAGTAGGATTTTCAAAGCCATGTGCATTAACGAATTTCTACCAGAAAGAGGCCTTTTCCCAAAAAAAATGACAGATTTGTCTTATTACCCACTTTATATACTCTCTGTTATACAAATCAGTTATCAGTATAACTAAAAACACTCGAAAGAAATTAAAACTCAGTCTAAAGTTACAGCAACATGTTCAGTCCGCAGTGGGAACATTGTTTTTAAAATGAAAAGGCCGCAGTCACAGCGTCTGGGTGTACTAATAACTTACTTGCACTATAAGTACGTAATAATTGTTATTCCCACTTATTCGCACATTTCTTCTCCTGCACGAAGTGGTGAGAGATTATTGGAAAATGCGTTGTGGCCATTTCTGGACCTAGTGCAGACAATGATCGTCTGGTTTGTGGTCTGTTCTCTATTTCTCTTTCTGCACCGCGTACTTTTCCCTCTGAACGAAGCGTGCAGAGTTTGTGTAGCTTGCATAGCTACTACCAACTAGCTAGCTGGGTTTCAAATCCTTGTCGCAGGCTGCTGGATTTAAAACTTGGATCTCGCCACCGCCTTGCGAGCGAAAACGTGAATAAAACGAAATCCTCGCTAGTGCCGCGCTCAGTCTCTAAGTAAGCTGTATATAAAGCGATCTTTGTTTTCAAATTTACATATTACTGTTCCATTTGAAACACTCGACCTGAGGAAATAACTAGCTCAATTCTTTCTTCGGGAGACGGTGACATGTTTTATTTTTACACTTCGTTACCGTAACTTTAATTTAAAACGAAATGGCTTCTCTAGACGAATTATTTTAATATCGTTTAACACGTTATGATGAAACAAAAATATTTTTTACTATTAAATGCCGCCATCGTCAGTACCTGTATAATTTTCACGTCATTCATTGCTCTAACAAGATATATTTTACTGTCTTGGGTATTTCGTTATCATTAAAAGATCATTAAATAAACAAATGCATAGAAATAACTGTGGTGTTTGTTTCGAGTGCTTTTTTGAGGCGCTTGCACCTTAGATTTAAATGCAGTTCAGTGCAATGCAGCTGCTAAGTGCAGTACATATACAGCGCGGGCTAAAGGTACACTGTGTGGTGCAACGTTGCAATGGGTTGCCCGGGGGTAACTGCTCTTTTAAGTTCCCGTCTCGACTGCAGCATTCTAGTCTTCAACTGACTGGGAACTTGATGGATATACGTCCAGCTATATCATGAAGACATCATTGTCACAAGGTTTTTTGATGCTTCAGGCCGTGGAATATAAACTGTATATAATTACATTGATTACAAACTCATTTCAAATGCAAAATACACGCCCATGTTACCTATAAAACGGAGTTAGACAACTTGCTGAGGTTGTACTCAAGTAGTCTATACGTGATTTCGAATCTAAGATTCATCAACCATTTTCTTCTGACATTTTTGCTAGGGCCATTTTATATTACAGACGCTAATTTAGCGCCATTTTTTTTAATCAGGAATATTTTGAGTCATAATTAGAGGCTCGGACGCTTGGACGCTTATGATAGAAGAAAAAAATTACGAACAGTTTAAGTTGAGTGTTGAAAACGTGGTTTTAAATAAGACATGCACTTAAATGCTGAAGAATACAAGCATCTATTGGAAGTAGATAATTTAGTGGTAATTGATTTGAAATATGCAAAGGTAGTCCTATTGTCTTCGAGTAAATAAATTAGATGGAACTTATATTCAATTGAGATGTATAATCATGTTTTCTAGACAGAGTACAAAGTGCTTTGCAATAAATTTTAGTAAATAAATGCCCAGTGCATAAATGGTAAATGAATAAGTAAAGTATCAGCATAGCCGTTGAATTAATGAAAGGTGTAACCGTTACGAGCAATCTCTGGGCATGAATGTACACCATTACCTGCTCACTAGACGTGGAGAAGTACCCATCACGAGAGCGCGTTGAGTACTTTTGACTCTTAGCGGTAGAGGTTACCACTCGCGTATGTTTACTAGCTGTCAATTGTGAGGAAATTGACATTGTTAAACAGGTTCGTTTCTAGCCGGTCACTAGCCGGAAAATTATTTCTCTTCGTCGTAAGGATAAATTAAAATCTAAAATTTTACGAAATTGTGTACATGAAGGTATTTCTCACACCACATGTATGAAAACCGACCATAATTCTTATCCCTTGCCACGGACATCATCTCATTTTTAAACCAACTTTGTGTATTATTTTTATTTATTAAAACTTGTTAAATATGCGTATAAAAAGATGGAAGCTCAACCGACCAATGCAGCAATTTCTTGACAGGTAAAACTGCATTTTTTTTTTTCAATTCAAGCGGACCACACAGGTTGCGACCGCTCTTTTCTGGCTCCTCCCTGATAAATACCACTCTTCTGCCTAAAGGAATACGTATAACACGACATATTATATGATACCTACTCGTATTATACTTTCAGGCGAACGATTCGCGAAACGACGTTATTTAAAACAATTGAAACGAAATTTTACGAGGAGCTAGAATAGTAATAACAATCAAGGTGTCGTATTTGGTGTTGTTTATGCTTTTTTTTCGCATGCTCCAAAAATGATTTGAATGAGGTTTGACGGTTATGAAGGTATAGCCATATAATCACACGGTACTTGATTGTTTGTTGGTGTATCGCTGCTAATGTAAAATAATTTGCTTAGGGGGCTTGAATACGATCAATTATTATTGATAGGCCAGAGCCTGTTTTCGATGTTACATACCCGGTTTTGGTTCCTAGTTGATTTTCTGGACTGTTTAGGGATTGAGAGGTGTTTTAAGGGATAAAGCGGGACGCCATGGAATGTGGTGGAGGTAAAGGAAGGCTCGAGCGAGGATTTTATAGTATGGTATAACTTATTCCCTTACGGTCTAGCTGGAGCGCGAAGCAGGGAACAGGGAACAGGGAGCAGGGAGATCGCGCTCAGTAATGTCGCCCTGGGTGCTATCAAAGCCAGCAAGACCATTGCGATTTTGCCCCGATCTCAAGTCGAAGAGCGTGGAAAATGATCATCGAAATGTTATTACCCCGTAAAACTGAACACTTCCCTTCGGTTTCCCCAACTTTTCCCCAGCTGCCAATTGGGTTGTAGTAAAAATCTAAACACATTTCAACGAGTAGTTTACTCGACTACACGAGGATATAAACACTTTACTTTATGCTTTGTTTTTGTGCGTGTGTTTTTTTTGAACACGCCATTGGTTTTGGCGGCATTTTGACACATTCTGACAGTTGACGAGTTATCAATGAATAACTCACTACTGACTACAGACTTCTGTTTGAATCACACTCGCACTTAAAGCAGTTCTTATTTTTAATGTTTCCCAGCTGTATCTCTAAAAACGTTCAATTGGTAAGTTGAAATTTCAACGTGGCGAATTGAGCGCGGCAAATTTATCAATTCAATCTAAAAAGAATACGTGCGCTCGCACTTTCCTCCCGAAAACATAACCCATTAAGAGTTAATCTAACATAAATTATACTCATGTCACCAAATTTTTGATATCGTTCATACACCATTTTCACATACAGTTCTTAACAATAAATTCTAAAAAAAAGTCATGGAACGTTTTTGCAATTTGTACCTATAGCGGCGTCATCCTGACAATAAATATCATTGGGACAGTGTATTTGCATGGTGGGAAGGGAGAGGTTACGTGTTTGCGGTCCAGCAATTTATAGTTGGCCAGTAGCACAAATGATTTATCGAGAAAACCGAATAACACATCTATCGTATATAAACACCACGGCCGGCGTTGCGTTGGCGCCCGTGGGGATTAGGCACGGAGCATTGGCAAGCATTGGCTAGCATTGGCGAGCATTGGTTAGCACTGTCAGCGTTGCCAGCGTTCCTGGGCTGGCAATAGCGTTGTTCGACCCTACCTCCATATAGCAACACACTTATCAATAGTATTCTAATGATCTCGGCACTCCAGGAATTATTCTGCACGACACAAGCCCGCGTTATCAATGGGATTCCAGTAACTAGATCCCAATGCCGTCTGTCCTCCACCCTCTGTAATCTCTCGGTGTAAAGTTGACAATTATCCGGTTCTATTAGATCTTTTTTGGCATATTGTGATAAGACTTATCAGTGAAAAAGTACAATGATTTTCAGCTTAAAACCTTTTATTGCTGGTGCTGCAATATCTTCGCGTATTCTGGTTCTCATCTATCGAATTATCATCCGTCATCTTTTTCTACTATGCCAGCGTAATGTTTATTTACTGAAGTAATTATTCGTGCTAGTAATTAGACACATTGCTCGTCTGTCACCTCTGGCGTAATGTGATAATGTGGTGTGGGTAATAGTTGGGTAATAGGCAGGAGGTAAGGGTGCAGAAAGGCGTGCCACTAACACTATGTACTTTGGCAGTAACATAGCAGTAGCTGATCCCGTGCGCTGGGGTTCGGGGCTCTAGGTGATCATCCCACGCGATTTGTTACGACTTGTCAGATATTTCAGGCTTATGATCAACTCGAAATGCCGAATGTAGGCACGTCCAAGATTAAAATAGAGGGGCGCAGGATCAAACAGTGAAAGCGAAAAAATGAAACTAACTGCATGCATATGATAGATAAGCTCCCTTTTATCTCAACAGACATTTCAAATAGTCTACAATATTTTATTTGGTACTATTTCCACGTTTTATTTTTCCACTTGGACGAATTTTTCTCGTTTAGTTTATTGTTGGAATAACATCCCTTTAGTTCTCGGGGCTGCTTAAGTTAGAGCCAATCGGGTAAGATGCAGTAGGGAAGAATGACATGTCTACGACGATCCTGCTATTGGATTAGCTAGGGGTAGAAATTCGCTGGAAATACAACGGCATAAGCATTTTGCCTCATCGCTCGTTGCATGCTTTCCAATAATAAGAAATTTTCTTGTTAGTTTTTGGTACATTTGGTTTTAATCTTGTCAATGACAAATACTTGGATCCTATTTATTTTTCATCTCATTTTTTTTGTCCCTAGCTGTCCCTATTGCGCCCAAATACCCCATGGAAATATCAATCGCGAGCCAACGGAAATTACATACATAATACATTTCGATTGCTTGCTCAAAGATCTCTCCCAGAAAATCTTCTGAGACGCTCAGAATGTGTGCGTATCGTCATTCAGCCGATTCTTCAAAATCGCTATAGCTTCACTGTTCATTCCGTATCTTCATTTCCCAGTTTCTATTTCCCAGAGTCGAGGTCGAGATAAGAGACAAGCCCTGCTCCAAATCTTCCAAGTGTATAAGCTGTACCATCTTTTTATATAGCATTGTCAGAGAGCTGAAGATTTACGCAGTCTTCTTAATTGGTATAGAAATTCAAGTAAGGGTGGCTTTTTGGGACAGCCGAGTAGGGTGGGAGGGGGGGGGGGGGGGGGGGGGGGTGAGTGGGGGCTGAATTTGGATAACCTAACCAAGGAGTGCTAGAAACACCCACGACAAATCATTCCCTTCCTACGGTTATTTGCAACCCCCTTAAGAGCATTACTCAAAGACGCCGCACCCCCCACTTTCCTAGCTCTTATAAGGTAAATGTAATTTAACTTAGCTAGGAGCAATGTGCTTTTGGGGTGGCAGAAAACCTTTTTTCAAAAGATGCTCGCTGTGGCTGCTGCTCCTGACTCCATCCTTGTGAGATTCGGGGATGAGAGGCTGGAGTAAATCTTGCGAGTTTGGTTAATTTAAGATGGAGGGTGTGACAATTTTTAAGCTGGGGTGTGGGCATTTGTATGCCACCATGAATAATTAAAAAAGCTTTGTTACGTCGAATGTAACAATGCTATTTGTTCTGTTAAAATATTCATTTTTCATTTTGTTGTTTCTTGATTGTAAGCATTTATCAATCCATGCCTTCGGGAAGCCATGTCCTTATTTTGTTGTTCTCTAAGACATTCAGTCGAGAATCAAATAGCTGCCGCTCTCATTCAATTCCACAGAAAGGATCCAACTCAAGTCACGCTGGTTCGCATGTGAGCGACACGATTTTCTTGAGACAAAATTGCATTTCGGGGTTTGTCTCTATGTGAGTTGCCGCCAAGGAAGGTGGGATGAGGTCGGGATGAGGTCGGGATGAGGTCGGGATGAAGTCAGGATGAATTCGGGCCTCCAGGAGGCTGGAAGAATTTTTCCCGTTAATCTTGTGTGTGGTTGCGCGTGGTTGCGCGTGGTTGTAGAAGCTGGGGGCGGTGGCGGCGAGGGGGCGGCGGGTGTGGGGGGCGGCACAGCAGAGGTGGGCTCCATGGTTTCATAGGTTTCAGTCAGCAAAACAAGGACGCATTGGCCGTTCGTTAGAGCAAGCGTCGACCGGGAAGACAGATGCACTAACATAAGTCTAATTGCATACAAGACCCAAGAGAATGAACCCCCACCCCCACCCCCACCCCAACCCCCACGTCCACCTCTTCACCAACCAACCCCCCTATCGTTTCTACACGTATACTATATATACTTTCGTCTGTTTTGCCATTTTCCTCTAAAACATTGTGAGTGATAAAATTAAAATTGCATATACCTTCTGTATAAAATTTACCTTCCCTACCCCACCCACTCTTTTTCTCTCTTTCTCTCTCTGTACATGTACACACATACTCACACACACTCACACACACACATATATATATCCATATATATAATAATACTGTATAATATAATAATATTATCATACATCTACAATTTATTCTTTGTGGGTTTTAATACATGCCATTTTCATGTTAGACTTGCACATAATTTTAGCATGTAAATTATTAATCGCATTATTATTCAATTTTCTAACGTTTTCTGTTAGCACCATACCACGTTTGTGTAACATACTTCCAGTTACTTGTTAGTTTTGATACACACCGACATCATATTTTTATTCTTATTTGTATCAACACAAAATTGCAAAATATCAAACGCTTATTATTTTCAAAATGCAACACCCATTTGGAAGCGGCCTATATGTGAATGGCAATCCCCTAAACTATCTCAAAAACAATTGATGAGCCTACCCGTGAGCCTGCTGAGCCATTAGAATGAAAATGAAGGTTAATAACATACGAGTGAAGTTGGTAGACATGCTTGACGCTTGAAGTTTGAAGCCTGAATCTTGCAGGAGCCAGTAGTTTTCTGTATGTCGTAGATCGGGTGCTGTGCTACAATTAGATTAACTTCTAACCCTAGTTGGTTCCACTAGTTTTACTGTGCGGCTAAGCTAATTGGATGTAATTCGGTTTACGACCATTTCAAAATCTCCTACAAGTCGCCTTGCCATGTCCTTCGCTAGGAACAGCACTTCTACTACATACAGATAGATACCTAAACTGAAGGATCGTACATACACTGAAATCGAATCAAGCATTGTGACAAACCCCTCTAAATTGCTATTGTACTTGATGTTTCAATGGTGTCTGGACAATGTTTATCCACGTTAAAGCTCATAGATTTGATCACCTTCTCATATTTTCTTACAAATTACTTGATAGACATTTTATTCGAAACTAAGAGTATAAATGTTTACAATTAAAAACCCCTCTAACTTGTTTATGGTCATTTTATTAAAGTAGAACTATAGTTGCCTATCTCTAGCTGCATTAGTTTTTCTTTCTTTAATATGTCTTCTTTACAAAGCGCTCACTTTAGGTAGACAACAAATTGCGTGCGCCACAAAATGCCTTGCGACTTCTCGGGTGGAAGAGTGTCTAAAGAAACTGTCGACGACTCTCGAAAAGGCTTATGAGATACGCATTATGCGATTTTCCTAAATTCTCGAGCAATGACCTCAAACTCGAAATTCTAAACTCGTTCCAATAACACCTTACAGAACTCTGGTGTGTGTACCTAATTATTTGGTCAAGTTGATTTGGTAAATTATCTTCTGGTACTTGTGTAAGACCAAGATTGATTATTTATGTTAATCCCTGTAGACAATTACAAGGAAATCAGGATTTTTGATGGTACTATTTTGCTGGTTTACCTAAATATAAATTGTCATTATTTCAGTCAGCAGGTGCACCATGGATTGGATGTGATCTCTGATCATGAAATTATAAAACCACTTCCTAGCTATAAGGATTTTCAGGCCAAATAGGAATTGAACAAATACGCGAATACAGTACACGACATAAGATAATGAATCAACTTCGGTGCTCGATCTTCGTTCAGCTGGAAACCGATCACGACATTTAATCTGATCCTACACAGAATGCCAATTAGTTCTAACAATATAATCACAGTTATAAAACAAACACTTTTGCGCGCAGTGCTAATTTCTCCATGCCTCTTAAACGATTTACGATCACTACGTTCACCTAGGGTTTATTTGAACACGTTGATGACAAATCTTACCCACGCTTAACGTTTCTTATTTAGTTCAATTTGTTGATCACGCGGTTCAATTTTATGTCTTTAAGTTATATGCACTTTCTTGGTTTAGTTTGAAAATGCGTACGTTTTCTAACCGTGTGATTGAATTCTTTTAAATACTTCCTTTTTTTGTGTGGGACCCCAGTCTTCTTCTGATTTCTTACTGGGGTGAAGAAAATAAGTATGATTATTTGTATGAACTCCTGACATTAATTAAGATTATGTTACTATCTGTGCTCCGCCCTGAGCTTGTGTCACAAGTTCTGAAAAACTGGGGAGGATATTTGACTTCCCATGGGGTGACAGTAAAATTATACGTAGATGTTTTACTTTATCATTGCAGGATACTCGAATCGCTCATTCTTTCATGGTTTGGCCAAACGTTACAAACGAATAGGCATGGAGTTATATTTTATAAAGTATTACACTATCACCCATTTACATTAATTGCTCCAAAATCTCTATGGTGACATAAAAAGTTAATGAAGATTATCGTAAAGGGAGAGATAAGAGATATAAAAAAAAAACGGGGGACTTGACATCCACATAAAAAATTTAGTATCTGAAATGTTAGAATAAATTATTTTCATGGAAGTTGAAGTCTACGATACGACCAAACATTTGTATTTGGAATAACAATGAAATAAATAATTTCCAATCCATAAGGCAAAACATATTTCACACGTTTCTTTTGTTTTGATTACTGCTGAGAAAGGATACGCAATTCTCATTCGCGAGCAGTGAAAAGTGTTCAAAAAGTGTTCGAGAGCGACGTGATTTTTGCAACAGCCTGGCTCATTCATCACTGTCTTACGCGGACCAGAGCAGACCCCGGCTCCCAACCCCGGCTCCCAACCCCGGCTCCCAGCCCCGGCTCCCGCCACCAGCCAATCCCATCAGTCTAAGTTCCCATGGGTCCTAGCGCGTGCAAGGGACCAGGAAAATGGAGTCGGTAATATATTACAGGGCTAAAACTATCCCCAAACCTTCTTCAAGCAATATAATAAAGATGTATTGCTCATAGACAATGCCATTGATTGTACACTGACATTTTTCCTCCAATGTAATAATTGGGTACTATTTACCAAGGGAGTTCATATCATCTCTGTTACTTTTAGACACCCGAGTTCAGTTATCGGGTAATTTTTAAATAAAATTTAGCTTTTATCTTAATTAGTGGGCTAGCTTTAAGAGGCGTGTGTAGATTTTGACGGGAGTCATGTTAGGTATCGGCCATTTGCTTCTTCTTACGTATACCTTGTAGACGAAATGTGAGAAACATTAACAACACATGTTTCCACTGATTAGTGCAAATGTGCAACCCATTACTTGCATTTGTTGCATGCAATCACATTTTTGGTTGAGACACCGAATCCGCTAAGTAAAAGGGGGCTTTTGAGCGCCCGGTCGCGGGTTCGTGACGCGGTCCTTTTGAGCTGTTGAGTGCTCTCGTCCCTGAAGCAATGGTTAGAGAAGACATCGTCCCCCACAGAGGCTAAAGGCATGACCTTCTAGGGTCAAAATCACCCCATCTGTGTAAAACATGCTCATTAACAGCCACGTTTACCCGCCCATTAGAACATTTGTTACGTCATTTGCCTCACATTTTGTGGCAGAAATGGGCAATAAAGATCAAAACAAAGGACACACCTTTTTTTTTTTGAAAAGGATCGTTGTCAAGATCATTTCTATTTTGAAGCTCAAAGGAAAAACGTTTTTTTTTTTTTTTTGAAGTCTGGTTCTTGTTACACCACACAAAATGTACCCTGTTTCCATTTTGGTTAGACATTTGATACCAATTTTAGTCAGGGTATAATGAATTTTCAACTCTGTAATTTTAGTGTCACAAAAAGAAAACTAAGCAGAATTCACTGGATGGGGCATTGAGACAAATCTTTCGCTAAATTGTTTTTACTAGCGTTGACAGTCTAGTACGAAATTCTTTATGCCTTTGAATGATTCTTGAAATGCCGCCGCAAGTTGTGAACGAACACAGCACAGACCATATGTGAGTGTGCATGTGAGCCTGTGTGCTAGTGTTAGTGTGACATGCTGGATGGTCGTTGGGTTTGTTGCTCCAAAATCTGTTTGTTTCAAACGCTGAAACGCTGAAACGCTGAAAAGCTTGCATTTACCTCTGAGACTATAAATAACGTATCAAACATGACATGACAAACGTAGATCATCATGTCCTCTCGCCGGACAATCTGAACAATTCACTGGAAGGAACAGCTTAAAACTCAATCCCATCGTCAGTGACAACGCTTTCTATATGCATAAACAAAGTTTGCACCAACTGCTACATAGGAAGGAGGCTCGATCGAGATCGCTTTATCTAATTCTATATAAAGCAAGCAGGCACACACACTCACACACTCACACACCTTAAACTTACATGAAATGGGACCAGGATTACAATTTGCAAAGTTCAATAATATTTTAGTTTTGAGATGTCAAATAGTGACAAGATATGTTACTTTGTCCCATACCTACGGACAATCAACATAAAATAGTTCAGTTATTTTAGTGGATGCTTTTAAAGGCTATGTTTATTTTCGATTTTAAGTTAATTGGATATCGAGACTCCCAACTCCTGGACCTTTAAGTGGATTTTATCATTATGATTGTGCGGTAATTATTTTGAAAGTGATACGTGTAGCTTGAAAATTAGATTGATCGAAAGAGACTTCAATTAACATGAAGTTTTCGGGACCAGACTTGCTCTGTTGCTCTTTTAAAGATGGAGGAAATACATTCCGGTGACAGAAAGATTTTAATTCCATTTCCGGGCAAAAAAAGTCTAAAAATATGACAGGCCATTTTTCAAAAGTGAAATCCCTTTTGCGGATGGAACTGCGTACTGGCATGTCACAAAAACATGTTGCCTTGACCCGCATATTATACACAAAGTATGATTCTTTTGTATTATGATCAATTCTCATTGCAAAGTACAGACTACCCAATGCACACCATTTGTTTTACCTACGTTTACTTGACGTAGAAGTGATCAGGATCTAATTTTGACAATGGTAAAGTTTTGGGCCAACTCTAAACTAACATTTCCTATAACCATGCTCAAATGGGGAGATTTTGACCATATCTTCTATTACTGGAATGATATTATAGCCAGATGAAAACAGGGAATGAGAAAAACAGATCGGCCTCTTGCGGCTTGAGAACATGAGATAAGTTTAGAGGGCCCCATCCCATTCTTCACTGTTTCAGTCCCGGCCCTCCTCCAAAAAGCGATCCGCACTCAGCCTGGGGGCTGTCAAACAACCTCTGATTTACCGCCATCCAAACACGGGCTTTTTCTACATGAAACTGCTCAACTGAGCCACACAAAAAAAAATGAAAATGGGGATTATAGTGCCCTTAACACGGTTTTAAAAGGTGATATTTAGTTAGAGTTTACAGATAAATATTTCATTGTCTCTAAAAAGGCATCTGAAAGTTACGCAGGATGGATAGATAAACAAGTAGGTAGGTAGCACCCGAAATACGACCTAAGTATTGCTTTGCCATTACTAAATGTAGAAAATTGTGCTTTATGGGCTGGAATAATTTTAAATAAAAAAAAACACAATGCCAGAAGATGTTAGATGTGAAAAGAGAAAACGATAACAGCTGACCAAACGCCACTATAGCGATGCTGCAGGTATTGTTTTCTAATGTTCAGATTCAACACTAACTTAATTTGAAAATGTCGTTAATAATTTGAAAACCCACCAACCATTGCCTACACATTGCCTACACTTTATGAATATTTCTATAGATAATTGCGTGATACTATTACGTAATATTCTTCGCTCATATAAATCTTTTCGATATTTATGGCTGTGCCATGTCCACCTGAAACTGACCTGAGTACCAAAATGGCTGTGTGAGAAAAGCCAAGGCTTAGGAGCAGAGATCGGCGCGCCACACGAGCGGCAGATGTGGACGGACAGCACAACTGGGTGATTTATTTCTTTTAAATATCACTTTCCTAACAAACTGCTGCAACCAAACCAGGATTGGATCTTACAAGATATCAGCCTCATGGTTTGAAGACTTTGTGCATAGGTGCACCATGCACTCGAGTTGGGATATATATATATATATGTATATTATTATAGCTTAAAATGAAAACGGGATCTAATGTTAATTATTTTGAAGCTGGATTGAAGTCGCCGTAATTAATAAATTCGCAAGCTAATAGACCACTTTGTTTTAATCTTGATGAACTCAATTAATTAATTTGATTCCAACCGAAGATGGATCCGAGTAGGTTTATTACTGATAGTCATGCTAAGAAAACCAAGTGCAGTCGATGAATTGATCTCTGTTCAACAAAACTAACCAAACATAAAGCAGAGCTGGAAGTAAATTCAATTTCACAATGGGACAACAGACATTGGTACAAGTATACCATCAAAAATAAGATGCATACGATTATTGTTATTCCACAGAATTTTAATTGGGATTCAAATTAAAATAAACAATGAACACATTGTGTAAAAGAATGCTGTTTCCTTAAAGCGCCGATTTCACACTTTTTTGAAAAGTGTGTGCTATGTATTTTTTTTTTCTAGGTCTGTAACGACATTCTATAGTGCCATGGGCAACTTCGCAATTTTAAACATTGTGGGTATACGAAAAAAAAACAGCAAAAAGAAATATTGCATAACTCTTCTGTATATTTCGCCCAATAAAAAACGAAATCAAAGTTTATACACTCACTTGGAATTTTAATTAGATCAAAATCTAAACAAAACCAAACAATCAAGTGGAAGTAAAATATCTATGTGGTGTTTTTTTCTCTCAGAAATAGTGACTTGCAAAGGTCTACGCATATAAGCGCATAAATATGCGCTTATATGCGTAGACGAATATACTTCTAACCTCAAATGCGACACCATGTTTACAAACAGATCGAGCACCAACGAACTAGATATTAAATGAAAGTGAAATTTTGACAGAATGTGCTTAACTTCTTCACTGAACACTCGTCAAAATCCAGACAAACAAATTTTAATTGGGAGACATACAAAATATGCTAGTGTCAAAATTGCATAAAAAGGACAAAATCCTAAAAGCGAAATAAAAAAAAAAATTTTGTTTAGCAACAAACGCCTCAAGTTCAAGCTTTCGATCTATTTTAACCCCAAGTCATCGCGAAATGTAAATAACTTATTTCTTTACCGATGCCATTATTTTGGGTTTGTTTCTATTCACTACCCCACCACGGCAAGCTCCATTTGAGAGCCTAAATTCACTTGCCTATTGCCTATATTTACATCAGATAAATAATAGGTAATGACGAAATCGCACAAATTGCCAATCAAAATGGGAATCTGGATTCAAAGTCCAGAATTTCATTACAGATTCATGTTATAAATATTATTTTTGTATTATCAGGAGGCTAACCTTTTACAACAATTTTAATTAAACATTAAATTCTTTAAATATATACAGATAAACAAATTGTATTGTTTATTTAATAGAATTGGTTTCATTGTAATCATATCAGAAGATTTATCATCAATAAAATATCATATCTTATTAGTTTAGTTCCTGTACTGGCAGTTTCTGTAATATTAAATGTCAGTGTGGCGTAGTATTTATTCACATGCATTCATTCTACTCATAAATAATGAAGCATTTGCTTTTCGAAGACTGAGCTTTTTGGCTTCAATATATCAATAAACTTTAAGAACGGATTTTGCTTTCAATATTTAAGCCATGCTCGGAAATTGGTTCCAAACAAGGAATCTATTTGACAATCACAGAAGACAAATATTCCCTTATTTATGTTTTCATTTCGTATCTTTGTCATTTTTTTATAAAAAAAAAAACATTCCCTTCTTCTTCAGAGTGAAATGGTCCAAAGAATAATACCCAATTAATGATCTCCAAACACTCATGAACCTTATTTACGCCTAATAGCTTTCCATCACTTTGAAACACATACATAAACATCAGCTCCAACAATTCCTTTGCTCAGATTACGCTGTCCTCAACTCATCAATAACGCTGTTGCAATTTATAGCGAAGTTGAAGAACACCTACGATAGAAGGAGATGAATAATGTTATTTATAATGTCTAGGCGTTTAATACCTCCACCATTGTTTGTGTAAGGACCCACCACAGTTCCTGTACAGAGGTTTTGATCGACGACAAATTAAAACATGCGATAAATTGAATAGGAAAGGTAACCCAAGTTGTGTACTGCTTATATAAACCAACCGGAGATCTTTCTGGTAGTTCCGATCTAGACCAACTTTTAATGAAATCTATGATCAATTAACCTTAACGTACACACAATAAGGAGAAGTTGATATAAAATATTTTGCTCCAACATGTCACAGGCTGGCGCACGCGCATGTTTCAAGAAACATGTCTTTTATTCCTCATTAAATTGATGTGCAGTCTTTCTTATTTATATGTGTTAGATTTCGCGTAGCAGTTGTCTCTGGTGTTTTAGAACTATTTTCGCCTGTAAATATCACTGAGTTATATTCATTACGTTGGCACAGCTGTCAATTTAAAACAAGTATGATCGTTTTTTATATTTGTGAAATACAATCCAATTTCTGGTTTGACAATGAGATAAACTTCCATATAAAGAACATTGTTACGATTTTTTTTATACTGTAGCAGCATAAAGAGCTTCTATTAAGTCTAAACAAAGCTTCAAATCTAGTTTTTACTTTTTACTATGAGCTCGATACAGTGAAGAGTTTTAATGAGACGAAACTCTGTAACAAAGCTCTAGGTTTTAGCTCGGTTATAAAATGTGTGATTGGAATTAGAAATAAATATCATGTTTTGTTCGAAACATATTCCTTCAATTAAAAGAGAAGGCAAATAGTCGATAGTTGTGCCGTCCAGAGAGAATTTGATGAAGAAGAAACACTGTCAGCAGCAAAGTCACGTGGTTTTTGTTGTGGAGCTTTGTATGGTTTTGTGTAGCGTCTTGAAGGCTATATCATGACTCGAGCTAGTAATCGCGTCTTTCAGGTGAACAGAGATTAGGTTAGGTTAGCTTGATCTTCACCCTTATGGTACATGAAAACTTTTGAATCTTACATTAAGTAATATTATGACTCCGGGTCCACATTAATTTATCAAGATGTTCAAAGCATTTCATCAATATCCAGCAACTTTTCTCGGTTGTTAGTTAATTTTTCATTTAGGGTGCAGAATAGTTATCACATCTGATTTTTGGTAACATTTTTAACAATATGTTTGTTAAATTTATTACCAATATGCCACATGTCCAATCCAGCAACCGCAGAAATCAACTCTATTCAAATTTTTTTAAATTGTTCCACGCCTCGTTCTGCATAAATTTGTCCACGTGACTAGCTTAAAAAAAAAAACATAATTTCACATCTATTGTCAATTCTCACAAAAAGTCCTGAAAAGTCTGGGTCACACATAATACAATGCTTGCTCGTAAATTTCCTGCTATTTCCCAACATTTTCCATCCCTTTTTCCGCCTTTTTTATTTGAAACTCCTTTCATTGTGCAGTCCGTTCTCTCGTCGTTGTTTCGAATGTGTTGCGAGCACATGTGCCGTTGCTCCGCACACGCCGACACCGACGCCGACGCCGACGCCACCAAGGCGCCGGGTCGCGTCGCCCGCTCACGTCGCTTTTCTGCACTGGCGAACAATTACCAAACCGAAAGCGAGCGAGATTCTTATCATATTGCTGCTGGTTCAAATGGAATGCCAAGTCTCTCGGAAGATTTTAGACATATCCGGGTAAAGCCATGCGTTCAATGCCGCGCTTACAGCTGAGATAGTTACAGCGTAAAAAAGTGGAGAGAACATTATTTATCGGGAAGCTCATTCAACAAATAATCGGTCGCTGAAGTATCTCCAATCGTTTTGCACTATAATGATGCAAAAGTTACTGTTAGGTGGTAATTCTAATTGGATGTGGTACTATTTACATTTAGACTGCTGTTTCGGTGCCAGATCATTTTCTATAAAATGGTTACCTTACAAAGCGTGCACCTACCTGTCGGAATGTTTTGTTCAGGTTTGTCACACGCTTAAATTCATTCCAACTCATTCATTACAATAGCTTTAATATGATGGGAATAGTTTAAAAATTGAAAGCACTATAGCGTTACTTTCATGAAGGTAAAAGAAATTTTGAATCGCACGTTCTGGTGTCAAAACTTTACGAGGGAAATAAATGAAAAATGGGTTCGATTTACACTCACGAAAATAAAGCCATAAATTTTCAACTTTTGAATTAGGAAAGCGTGTAGGAAAGGTGAATTCTGATTTGGGGGGTGCGAAGTTTTCTAAAGAGGGTCGCTAAAGGTTCGATTGGCCCGATTATATTGGTGGCTGCTTTTGTTGTTTGGAGGGCGTGTATCTGACGAAACAATAGCTGAACAATGCAATGTGTAGGTATACAATATCCTGGTTTCATCCTGCTCCCTTGTCATACATCTGCCGAGAATTGCTTGCATTTTCTTCCTACAATTTCATGGCCTGCACACGAGGTTTAGTCCCAGATGCTGTCTCGCGGTTTTCGGAACAGATTCATGCTGAAACCTTTTCCACTAACCTGGATATGATGAATTGCTTTTATAAATTGACCCCGCCTAAATTTCACATCAACCAATAGTGAAAATTTTATAAACACCAAGGAAACAGTTTTGAAAATGTAACCCTCGTCATCGCATATGGCGTTGCTACCCAAGTAACATTATATTTGATGTTGAATAGTCTACAAGTACCTCTCCACTTTTCACCATTTATTGGGAATATAATGAACAGAAATACGACTTTAATATATCACACTTCTTGATAATACACGATGGCGCAATCATGTATGAAAACCTAGCCGTTATATCAATTTAAGAATCATACAATCAGACATTTTAAGTGCTGGACCTCATTTTGCATCCTTGTTATACAATTATTGACAACCTCGTAAAATATTGGACGGTTATATGTACCTAAAAGTGATTTCTGAAGTATCATGTAGGTTTATAAAGTCTCGTATGACTCTAAAATCAATTTACGAATTACAATTATTTCTCTATATGAAAAACGACTCACATTTAAATTGTAACTGTGTTGTAACCTCAAAGGCCCGAGAATGCCTTTCAGCACGAACATTTCATAAATTCTCTTTCTAGAGTTCGATTAAAATATTTAGTTTGTCGCCTAACGATGACCACCCGATGCCAGCAAGTCGGGTTTTTGTCTGTGCCCTCTGCTCAAGCCCCTGCCGGTGCCCCTGCCCCTGCCCCTGCTTGGTCGGGCGCAATTAAAGTTATTCACACTCGCCTTGGGCATTCTGGACTCGTCTGTCATCATATTCATTATATATTACATCTCATTTAGATTACATATCTGTTTAACACAGGTGAAATTAGAATAAAAATACAAAATTACGAACGAAATTGGCCAATGGCATGAAGAGAATCAAAATTATAAAGGGTAATTTTTGGTGTGATTTTTTTTTGTAATCTTGAATGACTTAATCAGGCAATACTTATAAATCATTAAACCGTGCGCATAAGCACGCGTTTATATAAATTTGAGCTAATGAGCCTTTTCGCAAAAAAAAACTGACTATGCCCGGTAAAACAACGAGTAATTGCAACTGATTGTTAACATGCATGATCCAGTCTTTAAACCTGTATCATTGAGAAGGCAAGGTAGGAGCATTGGGCAACGCTTAATAAAGCAAAGGGCTACTTCTCTGTGTACGCAGGTAAACACTCTTACACAGGTATTGCGACAAATTATCGAAGATTGTTTGCCAAACAATAGCTATTTAAATAGAATATTAAATAAAATATTGATTATAATAGATTTTCGTAACATTTTTCCACTGCTATTAGTATAATAATACTAAATAAAGCCCATGCGTTGAATCACATTTCCTTGATTAATGTAATCAGGCCGCAGACAGCGGACAATGCCAATGATTAATATCATCAGTTTCGTTAATTAGTCGCGACCTCAAAATTGTTGACAATTTTTTCCTAGTGCCATCTACATCACTTAAAAACACGGAGCTTTTATCGCCATAACTTTTCCAAAAGTGTTAAAAATGCTTTACGATGGTTTTGCGCTCGTGTGTACCAACCGACCGGCTGGACAACTAGTTTTACCGTCCTTGGATCCACCTAATCCAACATCTCCGCCTCTAGACCATCTCCCATCTTCCATCCTCCATCCTCTATCCTCTATCCTCTATCCTCTATCCTCATCGCTCAGTGCGTATCGTCCTTTCCCTCTTACACTTCAAAAACCATTGCTAGATCTTCCTTATGTCCTTCTCCAGCTCTCTCGTTTTGCTTATTTGTTTCTCTTTCTACCTCGCATGTATTATTTCATCATCTGTCTTCTGTAGAGAATCCTTCATCCTCTTCTAGTTGCTCGCTCCACGTTGTCCTTTGGCTGGCTCTTGAGCGGTCGGTCCAGGTCCTGAACCTCCATCTTAGTAGTGTTACTTGGACGACCAATGGCAAAGGGAACCGCGGCGGCGAGACCTAATGGCGTTGAGCTCAACAGCTCGTCCTCAGGAGCAACAGTTCCGAGTCATGGCTCGCTGGCTCGCTGTCCTCCCGGCCCCAGCGTGGACCAACCCACCCTTCCCAGCTGCACCCCCAGCAGAGATGTTCTTATGATTACCTAACCGTTAAACAGCCGGCTTAAAATGTTATCAAAAGGTAGCATAACCTTGCAGAAGAATAAATGATATTTGTACCAAACTATCGCAAGTTTCTGCGTTTCGTTTCTAATCTGTGATTTTGACTTTTTGTTGATTCTAGGAGCGAATGGACTGAGGCGAAGAGGGAGACAAACATACACGAGATATCAAACGTTGGAGCTAGAAAAAGAGTTTCACACAAACCACTACCTCACGAGACGGCGGCGCATTGAGATGGCGCATGCCCTCTGCCTCACCGAGAGACAGATTAAGATATGGTTTCAAAACAGACGGATGAAGCTAAAGAAAGAAATTCAAGCGATCAAAGAGCTAAATGAGCAAGAAAAACAGGCACAAGCACAGAAAGCAGCGGCAATCGCAGCAGCACAAGTCACGGCGCAGCAGGATCAGAACTAGGCGCAGCTAGGCGCAGTCAAGCGCAGCCAACATGCAGTCAACTATAATAAGGTAGGAACCTTACCAGACGGAATTAGGTCTTAAGACTACTAAAGAGAGGGGGTTATTTTACAGTTAATGAGACCCCTATGCCGGGTGTGGATGTTTTTATGACTAAAGCATGCTGTAAACATGTCTTGTAAGCAAGACAACCTTTTTGATGCTGAAACTTTCAATTGCGTTTAAGAAACGTAAAGAATGATTCTATAAGGACCCCTATGTCCTTCGTATACATACTAAGCATATAGTACATTTTACAAAAATATTGCACGCTCTGTTTGGAATATCCGATAGGTTTTAACTTCCATTTCCGGTCATGAACGAAGAGTTCTAACAGGTAAATATGTTGCAGTGTAAGAATTTTATAAGAACTTATGCATTGTGGACATTTAATTGTGCGTTTGAAATATTGTCTATCTGAGCCGGTTAAAATAATCAAGAGTAACAGGTTCAGCTAGTGAATATTTCTACAACTTTCAAATACCACACTTAATAAAATGTTGCTTTCAATGGGCAAGGTCTATTTCAGCATTACCATACTGGGGAAATAGTTCATTCTGTGCTCCTTCGACTTGCCCGTGACTTCATCGGAGACCCCGCACTCGATAGCATTGCCAACGTCTTGAAGGAATTATTCAGCTAGTGTACCGTTTCAATGTTGATTTCCCATTAAAAATACAAATCATTCTGAGGTGCTCCTCAAGAGGACAGGTGGCATGTGATCAGATGATAAGTTCAGATTCGTTTGTATTTATAGCTAAATCTATTTATTGAGTAAATAATTTCACTTAAGTACAGTACTATTATGCAACGGTGCTTACTCGTTTACCTCAAGCAATAACGCCAGTATGAGGTACAAATAACATTCATATAAACCTGTCATTGAAAGTGAACTTGCAAAACACTCAATTGAAAAACAAAGTGCACCTTGAGTAGCAATAACTATGCGTAAATTGCTTGAAGTAGTTCATTTGCGCGAGGATTAAAATTTAAAATAAGGGGATGCAAGCTTATTTGCAGGTGTGTCTAGCTTTGATTCGTGATGTAGACACAATGAAGCTAAATGTAATCACATTATCATTGTAACTAACAATTGGATCCTAAACTTTAAGCAAATCGTAAATTTTAATCTTTAATATACCTACACAAACAATCTTTCTTGAATAGTAAACCAGGTACCGGTCAAATACCGGTTTCTGTGCTATTTCTCGCACTGCAATGTCTTATGTGTTTATATATCTAACAAAAATCGTCTCCTTGGCCACTAGACCAAATGTTCTGGAATTGCTCGGTCCCACTCGTATATGTTTGTAACGAAAATGTGTGTTAGTGTGGCTAGTCTGTACTCTTTAGCCGTATGAAGTACCCTCTCGTCTCGTGCTCTTACCATGATAATGTCCTTGTAAAAGACAGTCTCTACTCGTCGAGATTATAAATGGAACTGAGAACAGAACACCGATACTTGGTGTGTACAGATAGAAAGATCATTTGAATGTACCCTACCGTGAGCTACAGGCGAGATACGTAAATTGCTTTTCTAGTACAATTACTATCTTAATTTAACCTTATGCAATAAAGTACCCATTGTTTTAGTAATCAGAGTATCATATAGGTGTTTACTGGTATTAGATTTATACTGGACTAGAGCTGCACGTCCATTATATGAACAGCTATGAAGACGTCAGATGGATGCGATAATGGTCGTGCACTTGATCAAAACCTATCATTACAGATTGAACCAATCAGAAACCTCTACACCTTTAAGCGGAGAGGATTTTTAAATTTTCAAAAGACTTTATTAAGATATCAGAAAGTTACACGCCCCATAAGCTTATTAAGATTGGGACGTTTGAAAAAAATTGTGTTTTTCGCAAGGGAATATCACGCGCTGCATGCTGTATGATACGTATAGGTAAATCCACTGCACTGGTATGGTTATGATAAAAACGCACA
Source organism: Protonemura montana (assembly GCA_947568835.1). Lineage (NCBI taxonomy): Eukaryota > Metazoa > Arthropoda > Insecta > Plecoptera > Nemouridae > Protonemura > Protonemura montana. Next base: position 2,990,381 of record OX387604.1, on the reverse strand, counting down.
CGGAGATAGCGTTTTTTCAAATCTTTGTGAAAAAGTTATACCGCGGATTCTAGTACCTACCAACAGGTACGCCGCGTCAACGGGCTCTCAACTATTGCTATGATCTACATCTGTGACTATATTGCAATAGAATTGTGTTATATTAAAAGTATTTACGACTCAAGAAATTAATGAACTGTTTTATAGTATTTGCTTTTTATTGAAATCAAGGATACATTTCTCGTTGTTTACGAATGCGATCCACGATTTGATTGGAAAAGGTTTTAAAGGCAAAACTGCTGATACTATGCTACTTGTGCATCTGAAACTTGATCAAGTAAACTGGTATTAATATTTTGGGTTTGATGGATTGTTACACTCTAAATTTGACTCCTCCCTTCTTTTATTGAGGTTTTTTTCGGATGTGAAGTGTTCGTCGGTCGGAAATTATTTTCGTCTTAAGTAAGTTATAAATCATTTCACGGCTGTCTAACACTACCTGCTTTGCTTCATAACTTCTTAAATTCGGTCTCCTGATGAGTTTTTACTTCTTAATCAGTCAGCGGCCTCCAAGACCTGTCAGAAATTTTGAAAATTTCATTATTACACACTTTGGATAGATATATTACGCAAGAAGTTTCTCTTACGGAAATACCCCCAATTTTCTTTGAACTATCACTCAAACGATTTCCGATCTTCTTTCCCAATCGACCGCTTCACTGCCACAATTTAAGATGAGATTTTAACGGCTCTTACACCCATTTAGTTAGGTGGGCACCTTCTTAAACGTGACTTTAAAAAATCAGTTGGTTGATTACCGAAAAACAGCTTCTATAGTATCACGTATACTATCAGATTTGAAAACTGTTCTATTGCAAGCTTCCAGCATGTTATTTTAGATTGCAAACCATCATGAATGAGTGCCGATTTATTGCACTACCATATATAGTACAAAACCGAATAATGTTCTATATCCGCCATAAAATTGGGAGGGAGGGGGGTTCACTCCTAGTTGTTAGCAGTGGCAAGTAGGGATGCCAAGGGGTAGCCGCTTTGTTTTTATTGGTATCTGAATTCCCTTAACAACTGGGCAGGATTCTGGACGTGGCAAACTCCGACACTAGCGACGCCTGCACCGACGCCTGCACCGACGCCTGCAGCAATCGTGCTGCCATTGCTTTTATAACTAATTCCTATCACTTTCTTGCCCTTCCTACTCACCGTTACAAGTAGATTTTAGGTAAAACCACGTAGAAAATACACATCTTTTACAATCACGTTGAAAACAAAAGCAGCTTATGCGAAATTGGTAATTTAAGCTGCCTTGAAGTTGAGTAGTGGTGAAATAATCTGGGAAGTCACAACGCAGATACACGGAATCCCCGGGAGAAAAAATCCCTACATTCAGTCATCCAGCATAATTATCTAAATCAGTTTATTCAATTAAGCGGCTATTTCGCTGTGTATCATAAACAAAAGCGTCGGATTTTAATTGCATATAGCCGCTGAGCGTATTTTTTCACCTGCTGTTTTAGAGCATCCAACGTTGGTGGCTGGTGGCTGGTGGCTGGTGGCTGTACTTTAGCTAGGCCAGCTTAGAGCAGCATTACGGGATGACATTTCATTCAGAGAACAATGTATAAGCCATGGTGCCAGTATAATATGGCTGCAGCCAGCATGTCCATACTCCATACTCCACGCGCCATACCATGCGCGTGAAACCCTCTATAGATTACAGGCTCTACTTTATGATTGGTCAGGGTATTTCGACTGCCTAAGGGCATAGTATGGGAAGTCCTAGTATGATAGTGTTACTAGTACAGGCTCGTTCTATTGTTGCATATGAACAAGTAAAATATCTTTGTCAAGTACGATAACATTACGATATCGATGATCAAAATCAAACATTGTTACCGTTCTAGCTCTCCCTTTTTTATCGTGTTATATGTTCATGTTGTTTGGATGATTGGATCACTCAGTTATGATTGAGTTATGCTTATTGGATACACTTTATATAAATGTAGTCTGACTTTTTGGGAAATATAGTTGTGAATCACACTTGAAAAATGAAACGATGGCATAAGAGAGTAAATTTCCAGTTCATATTGACGATGTTACCAACATGTCATGACAGGGAACGAACAGCTGTTAAACTCGGTAAAAATAAAGCTGACAAAATAGACGAAGGATGTTAGTCAAATCGTGACAATACTTTAATTCGTCTAAACAGAGTCTAAACGGCGCTGCATTGGTCAGTGTTTACGCGTATACAACAGGAGTCAGCGAAATACGGATATGAGCCAGTAGCCAGCATTGGAATGACTGGCCATTTCGCTTCGCGACAGACAAATTGCTCGTGATGTTCGATCAATTTCGGTGATTGGTACCCCGACATTAAGCGGGCATTAATCGCGGTCCGTAACGAGCTCGGATAGCGCGTTCAGTTTTTAGTTTCCGTTATTTATTACCAACAACAAAACACACATGACCAAAACGTCTTCTTTTTTCTTTTCTTCAGAGTTTAGACTGACTTTTTTTAATTCTAAAATCTTCTAAATCTTTCTAAATCCTTGTTAATTAATTGCGATTATTTGAATCTAACGCATTTTCATGGCACTCTATGAATAAGCAGACTCAAGAATTGGTTGCATAGCTTTGTATGCATTTGAATTTAGAACCTTCTCAAATAACACCGCTTTCCTATATATGCTTGTTCCTCAGTGTCATGGAAAATTGCCAAAATAGATAAACATTTTCCTTCGTCCTAAGAGAATAGGCGTAGAAACCGTGGAAGAAAAAGCGTGTTCCTGAGCTGAGATAATGCGTCCATATTAATCACCTTTTTCGTGTAAGGCGTTTTCTGGTAAGATGAAATACAAAGATATTGAATTTTGAAACAAAATTTGCTTTGGGCTCAACCAAGAGTAAATTAGATAATTGTCTAATGGGTAAACGAATGAGTGCAGAATCTGAACGGGTCGGGCCCAGTGTGATATTTGGCAGTGGGGGTGCGAAAATGGCCGGCAAGTGGGGTGAATTAGGGTGGGTGGGGATACTTAGGATGTAATTACTTCTCCGGGAAGGAGACGGAAAGTGTGTGTAGGGAATGTGGAGAGGGGTATTACAAAGCTATTGGATGTGCCATGCAAAGTATAATGTTCTCATCATATATAGGCAGTGTTTTCTCGCCTTCTTCATAAAACACTGGTAATTGGTATAAAACATTCTGCATTTGACATTAGAACGGTTAGAGTTTTAATTAAATAGTAAACAAATTTGATAAACATTTCAAAATATCTTGCAGCCTCGCGAAATCATTGTTTACCATTACTTAATATATTATATTCCTTATTTTATAACAATCAACCTAAACTTGGCGTATGCCTATCAGTTATCATTAACCTGAATGTTCATTTTATTCCATAGCATTGCTATTATTTACTAATGAGACAATACAAACATTATAATGAACAATTGTGTCAAATTACATGCCAAGATGACGAAAACTAGGCTCAATTAATGACTCAAAATCACTTTTAAAAATGGTGAAATAAAATAACATCTTAAGAGAAAATTCTCAGCGGTGGCAGTGATCAAATTGAGTAGACACAGGTATAATTACTGGTGTCCTGGTCGTTATCCCTACGGGTTCTAATATTGTTTGAGGTTCACCCTGTTTTGTCGGTAAGCCCAAAGAAGCAGAGGGCTCAGGATAGGGCTCGGGAATTCGCTCAGACATAGGGACTTCAGGAAGGTAAAGGGATGCCAGCCAGCCAGGTTCTTATACCTAGCTAGCTGAGACCATTCTCTTGCAATAAGCCTTACTTATCACTGGAGAGCGCTCTGCACCATGTATAAGGTATTAGCTCCTAAGATATCGCTTGATTTATAGATCCAATTAGGGAGAACTAATAAATATTATACGCTTGTATGAGGAAGATAAGACTTCTATACTAAAGTACCTTATACCCTCCAAAAAATTTGTTTCCCTTCTCGAAGGGCTGTAATCTTATCAGTTATAAAATAACTCATTGCTTAAATCAGTGGTTAATGAATAGGAAAAAGGGATTTGGAAAATTGCGAGTTTCTTTTCTTGATCAACGGGTTACGAGAACAACGTCAAATTATTTGTACATTTGTTTACGCGCGTGGTTTTGTTTGTAAATTGTTATAAAAAATAATTAATATTTGATATGGTGCGTAAAAATATTTTACCCGATAAAAAGGATCTCAAGTCTATTTTCCATACAATTCTTCCAAAAAGCAACAACTTACAATATTCTTCTTAGAGCCTCTCATCCATCTTTTTATATTATTGAAATTCTGTGCTTAAATATCACATGGTATTTCAAGAAACTGCCATAAGAAAGACTGGTAAACTGGCACCTCCACCAATCGCTAGTGGTTCAGCATGCTACCCGCCATCTCGTATCGGTAAGGCGAAACTTGGACTACACCAGAGGCAGGGCAGCCCTCGGAGAGGGAATTGGAATCGCTACCCGTAATGGTCGTTTCCGATTTTCTAGTACGGTATAATATCCGTAAAAAAGAGATTTTTACATGGTGAAAATTGTACCATATAAACATAAAACCATGTAAAATTCTCCCTGCGGGAATTCACTTCCCTTTACGATCTTTGCGCTTAGGAAGATAGCCTTTGTATTGCATTTTATGTATCAATCCGCCAACGCTGGCTCGAGCTAGTTCAGTGAAAGTGCTATAGAATGCAGTGCTCTACTCCACAAGTGGGTAGCGCTCTAGTGGCACATAAATGCACTAACCACGTCGTTCTGTTTAATTTATTCCACATGCTCTCTGGATATCTCCTCAGATCCTGCGCAATGGCTACTTCGAGAAATATCGTCGTGTTATTCATCTCTATCGATTATTTCCAGCCTGGCACCTCCACTAACTTTTATTTTGTACGGTTGCGAAAAATATTTAAAAAATATATATAAATTATCGCATTAACGCATTCGCTTCTGAAATAAAAGAAAACTATTAAAATTATCAAAAAACAAATATTTATTTATTAAAATCGAATGTGGTTGCTACTGTTCGACCCTAGCGGCAGCGATGCGTAGCTTGGTGGCGAGCTAGTTGTAAACACGTGAGAGAGAGGGCAGTAGCTGCAGTCGCTGTGTTGCGTAGCATATCTTTTAATGATGGCGTCTGCAAGCAAAGTGGAGTTTTATGGTTTGTTGTGATGTTCACTACCGCCCCACCGCCAAGCTCTCGTATCGCGTAGAGTAGCATTGGCAGCGGGGCTGTTCATCCCAGTCGCGTGCCACACTTGCATTTTATGTCTCGAATGATGTACTTGATTTTACAACCCAGCATTAAAGCCATTATAATCGTAAAATAAATTTCTTTGCCGTATTGAAAGCTACTACTGTACCACTTTTATATCATCACAACACAGCTGACTTGAATGAATCGAAAGAGACTGGAACCTGTTTTTCAAGGCCGACAAAATGGCAGGACTGAAAGGGGAGTGAACAAACCCATAAAAATAGATGGCTGTATGCTCACTGACACTTGTAAATGTGAAAAGATAAAATGGTTTTCTTTGCTTTTGCTTTTATGATTCGCTAATTGCAGGTGTAACGCGCGATGATGACAAGTTGATGCATGATCATTTGAATTGATGATGTTGATCATTTATTGTCGTGGTTTGCCGGTTGTGTCGAGTTTTTTTTTTTTGGTAATCGCATAATGTAGCCATCATTTTATAACGAGAGTACAAAAAATGGTCAATCCTACTAGCATCTTTAGCTTTTTTTATTATTTCTTACAGTAATGTTCGACGGCACTGGGTCAGTGAAATTAACATTGCATTGAGCCATAAAAAATGTCATTCGGTAGTGGCAATAAAAATAAATTGACCAACAATCAATTTGTCTGCATGCTTTAATTTCCCACATTTATCCAACCGCCCTAAGTAGTTATAATAAATAAAATGCAACACGTTGTTTTACATAACCTAACACCACATAAAATAGCTGATGCTACTGCTTCTCTTTTATAACGCCCCCAAATAATTATTTAACAACCAACTTACATTAAAGTCCTTCGTAATCTATTGAATAAGTAATAAACTATTTGTAACAAGCCGTATAAAATATAAGAACCTGTTCTAATAGCCTTTAATTACTACCTAAACATGTCATTAAGGTGTCTTTCTCAATGGGACTGGAAATGATTGAAAGTGGGCTTTATGGGCGTTTTAATGAGTACTATCACTGTGATAGGTTTATGGGTTATTTAACCCTTTGATGGTCCAACTCTAACCTATCCTAACGAATAATACTACTGAATGGAATCACCAACTTGGCGATTGAACTGAAATTAAAAGAGCGAATGAAAATAAATTATCTGCAGGTTTAATTAAAGGTATTTGGGTTACCAGGCATAGTTTAAATATGTAAATACCAAGAGTAAAGTACCCTCTACTCATTTGTGGGTGTGATTATTGCTAGTCTCGCTTGGCAGATGATTAATAGTTTATACCTTTCTACGAATACAAACTCTTCGAATGATACCATTTTAATAGTAGTGCCAGCAGACACAAAATCGCAGATTGTGTAAATGCTGACAAGACTATCCATAGGATGGCTATTCGTGAACCACGACCTTCCTTAACATAGTAAAAGTGAATGAAATAGCCTAGTAGTAGTAACACGGTTTTAATGGTTGGGTTAGTCTTGAGATATTGCGCTATAAAAGTCATGTAGAACTGTTAGTGCGTCTGAGTCAAGTGTAGTGGTTAGCGTATAACGTTTATTACCTATTATATTCAAGATATGCTATACGTTTAAAAACCTATAAAAATAAATAGTAAAACGTTTATCATGCTATAACTTTTGATACCTGAGACTGATGTATTCCGTACTGGCTACTCTCTAGACCCACGTAGTGGAAATCATACATATTACCCCACCTACCCCACCTAAGATAATTATTGATTCAGTTAGCAAAATATGCTCAATTAGTTCAGCATTTTGAGCTAGTTTAGTTTCAGTTATGTTTGAGAAATCTGGTTCTAGCCTTTGCGGAAATTACGCAACAGTCCAACGTCACCAAGTATTTTTGCAACCGCAATTTCTCCTGCACTTTAGATAGCAACGAAAGTAAGTAAATCCGTAGCTTTAATTTTGGCATCAACAATGAGCTATCAAATAATCCTTAATCATTCATAAAACCATTATTTCTATCAAACAAACAAAAAAGCGGCACACGTCCCAATCGAATAACATTTATTAACTGCTCTTTATGATATCACATTTTCTATTCAGAGAGGGACAACGTTTAAAAGACTATAAAACCACTAACAGTAACGTTTAGTACGTCATAAAAGTTAAACTGCTGTTTAAGTAGACTTTTTATCTGAGGATCTCGCTGGTAGCACATTCATTCGATTCGATCAAGTCGAGAGTGGCCCGTGTATGCCTGATAGCCAGTTACATTGTTGTTTCTATGGCATGAGGAACAGTACGTACCTGTACCTTCACACGTGGTTATCGAAGATACAGGTAGTCAGGTTATTTATTGGTGTTATCAAACAATGGTTACCTCTCTGATTAATATTCGTATGATGTTGAGTAGCAGGCAGCGAACTCGTAAACTTAGTACCCGTTTGCCAAGCGGACGTCGAATTGCTTACAAACATTTGAACGAATAGATCGGTGAACCCAAATATTCGAATTATGCGAGCTTTAAATTCAGTGTCTCTCTGCGTGGACGTTACCGATCCCCTAAGGTCTTAATTATGTTCTCAGCTTTTAAAATACTGTCAAATAAAATAAAGTCACATAATGACGGATTCGAAATACCTTACACGAACAACGCCATCTTAAGCAAATCGTAACGGAGTAGGCATTCCGAGTTAAAACTTCCCAAGAAGTGAAATACGGTTGTTCCTATATTAACAATGTTTTGTGCCACTTTGAGTTATAGCGCCGGGCTTTTTGTGTCAGTACATATATAGTAATATACGTATACTATGAGAGATGCAGCGTTTAAAATTATGAACTGTTAATTTAGAATTCGCGACCTTAATTTAAAAGGCCCCCTTCTACTTTGCTCTTCCCTCTTTCACCCTCCCCCTGGCCACCACCCCCTGCCCCAACCACCCTGCCCCCCCACCTTCTGTGTCATATATTCGCATCCGAACAAAGACCCACGTGACCATCCTAGGGTGATCAATACAGGGTAAAATACTCTCAAAGGCTAGAGTGAGAAACAAGGATAATAAATCCTGGAAGATGGAAAGAGAGCCCGTCCAACTCTTTCCTCCAGGATTCTCCATGGTTATCCTGTGAACACGACTATATTGTATGCATTCCAAATCTAAAACCCATTGTTTTATTATTTTACAAGAAGTGACCCGTTACTTTTTATATTATATCATACTTATTTATTATCTTTTATTTCCATAAATTGTTTAACATGGCTGCTTTCTACAGAAAATTACGTTCATCACAGTCTTCTAAGATTGTCTGTGCGATAACGTGGCTGATTTTTTAAAGTAAATAATGTAAACTTATGCCATATTTGAGTTTGAGTTTAGTTCACGCTAATTGCTCATTTGGTGGGCATTTATAATAAAACTCAGCGAATAATGGTCATTTTCTTGGCCAATGTAGCGCGCGCAAGTTCAGCCATCTATCGGGAACTTGCTCAACTGACCGGTACGAATCCAGCACACGTGGCGTCAACTTCGTGAACGAACACACACGTGTCCACGCACTAGCACGCACCCCCACTACGCACTCATGCACTACAATGGCTACCGAATCACATGCACCGACAGAGATCAGCGCAAACCACCCCCAATAATGCACACCCACGATTTTATGTAACTCCCTCTCTTCTCTCTCTAGCTAGCTAGAAACCTTTCTAGAAATTGCTCTCCTCACTACCAAAATCTAACACATTTCATATTTAAATTAACGTAAATCATCCCGAAATTAAATTCAAATCACTCGCTGTTAAAAGGAATGTGAATAATCTGACACCTATTTTCTCAATTTCAGTCTCATATTGGATCCTATTTAACATAATTATTAAAATTTTTGATTCCAGTTTAATAGTGCACGTTATAATAAACACATAAAAAATAAAATAAAAACACTTTTAGCCGCTTCTGTCCGTGGACAAATGAGTAGGTTATAAGAATACAATCCATCATTGGTTATTTTCTGTCTGTATGATAGGATAAAAAGCTGCTATGTAAATCAGCAGTGGAGCCGGTATGCTGGCTCGCCATGGCTTGATGGTCAAGAACCTTACTGATAGCCTACCATTTCGTTCACTTCTCGCTGGATACCTGCCTTGCCTGTTGCTGGTCTACCTGAATGGCCTCTAAGGTGCATTTTGGGGGGTCATCTCTTGGATCTGATTGTCGTAGATTCGAGCCTCCCTTTTCCTTGCGTCACCTCCATGGGACCATACCTTCTTTATACTTGGAGTGTGCTTGGAGGTAAAATATGCTAAGTGGGTTCATATGCGGTGTTGCCCAATTTCGATGCCAGCTGTTATTCGTTTTGGTATATTCGTGTGGAGAAGAAGTAGGAAGAGAATAAAAGGAAAAAAAAATGGTATCTCAAGTTGAATTTCTAAGGTTTTTCTTCTATAAGAATGTTGTGCTACTGGTTTTTTTCTTAGAGCCAAGCGTTTGGCTATAGGACGTCGTAACTTGCAACGACTAATACCGAAGCTATGTAGCCCATCGCATCACAGTTTCTAATATATGAAGATAGAAGTGAATTTCGTATTTAGATTGATGTCTTTTGATTTTGATTTATAGCCCGTAAAATGATAACAATATTAATTCAAATTCATTCGGTTTTACCGCGATGAATATTATCGAAACGAGTTGATTATCATAATTCATTAATAAAATATCTCCATTTTAGGTGTAAAAAGTAACCATTCCTTTTAAAGAAAGAATTAAATTTAGTGTTGTACAAAGACGATGAAGAATTTAATATGTACCACGCCTAAATGACGTAATTTATATACAAAATAATCTCTTTTTCTGCCATTTTGTGCGTTTTACATGGGTAGGAATATTGACACATAAATCAAATATGCCGGAGAGAGTAAGCTGTGAATACTTTATTATAGTAATCCCTTTGGTTCATGGGTTTTTGAAAATAAAAAGTCTTAACATTACATTTATATTATTATTGCGCAAGGTTCATATGCAGATTACAGGATATATTCCTACCATATGCATGTACCAATGCATGGTGACCCCTGTACTCTGTATGCTCGCTCAGCATGATACCAGAAAAACCATTGTACCTTTAGTGTTTGTGAATATACGACTTAACACCTATATAACACACTATGATTTATATTTGTATGTTACTGGGATATTTCATTGTTGAGTCGGTACATCTTTATAATATTATTGCGGACACAAGCGGAATTCCTCGGATGATAGAACCAAAGAGAACCAAGCGAATCGGTGAATAATATTTCAAAAATTATACTTGAAATGTCGTGTAATTTTTTATGTTAAGTAAGCTTATCACAGATCGAGAGAAATTCAGTCACACTTTTTTTTTTTTTTTTTGGTGAGCCAGGTTTTAGGACATAGCCCCTTTCTGTTTCATCGCTTTGTGATCTATATTTTTAACTGTGAAAAGATTTTGAATCTTTAGTAATCTAATTTGTTGAAAATGTGTCATAATTCACTTGAGTTGATGCCACAATATGATCAACGCCAGCTTCTTTCTGAAAAATCATAAATCTATATTTAACTGGGTACAAATTTTCAAGATTATGGTACGTTTTGAAATCACATCGCTGCTAGCACTCATGAGAAAAAAAAAATTGATTCCGAAAATTTTCAATCGGCTTTTATGTCACATTACATAAATGTCTGGCCGTCTTTTACAAGTAATTAGCGATTATAGACATTTATTTATTAGATGAAAGGGGTGTTTTTTTGTTGTAAATGAGCATTAGTCTTTAATGTTTGTAGCTCAGTCACGAACATCTCCTAAACGATTTAGGGTAACCGACGGAGATCAACTCTATTCTAATTCTGTCCCCAAATCCAAGAGTATGACGCTGACTGGGCATGGGTTAGGGTAGAGATACTCAGCTAGTAGATTACGGTTAGGGTTTATAGCACCTGCTTTCTATTCCTTCAAACTTCTTCAAACAAACTATCTCCAACAGCCGGAAAAAACTGTATATTTCATTATTTTCATTTAAAAGATTTATTTTATTGGCGGAGGATGTTACGATGTTAAACTATTAATAAATTACTGATTCCGTTCAGACATTCCAACAAGAAATTCAAATTCAACGAAATTCAAATTAATTTAATAAAGTTGTAAATGGTGGCGAAACTTTATGTAGATTTTTCCCTAGTGTAGACTGAAAAATCTGACCCAGAATGTGTCGTGCCCTGGCTCCATGCAGCAAACCACTGTTCCTGCATTCTTAAAATGCTCACAAACATACCAGCGTACAGCAAGTATTGAACTTGGTTGCTCCTCTTGTAAAATATGTCGTTCCCGAGTAGTAAAGCAATCTAAAACGTGCAGGGTTTTGTGAATCTCTATCGTTATAAGAAAGGTCTGTCACATTTTCTACCAAGACTTTACTACCATGAGGACTCTTCCATTGCACGCCCTTAAGAAATCAATAAGATCTCATCAGTACCGTCAATACCGTCAATACTGTCAATACAAATTTCCTTTTAGAAAAAAAACGCTGTTCTAATGTGAAATAACATATAGGTAGACTATGCTCCTAGTTTTATTTCTCTATTAAGAAGTCACCAAGTGCACATACAGGTAATAATGAATAGGTTAACCTTACCTCTACAGGTAATCACTAAATAATCACCACACATATCTATAAATCAGACGATACTTAATAATGAGTTAAGAGTAATGGATGGATATTGTATACAAAAGAAAATAAATCTAGGTCTGGTGCAGACTTAGCCACGTGCTTTAGACTTGTACAATACTTTCAAGTTTTTGAGATGAGAAAATATAAATGCTATTTTGCATATCGAGCTGGCATAGCAGGCATTTTGTTTATGATCAGTTTCAAATGGCGACAGCGAGAGGCGTTTTCTGATTATGATTATTATTCCTCTGGGTGTTATAATTTAACTTTCATTATTCTTTGCTTTTAAAAACTGGCTGCTGCACGTCTCAATCGGCCAATGGTAAGCCTTGTTGAGCAATTAGAGGGCCACTTTCGGTCGGCCCGTACGCTACGTTCCTATCGTACAGTTGGTGCCACGCAAACCTGGCTACCTAGGTGGAAGGATAAGAAGTCTTAACTTTAAATCCATTCCATTTTCAGTCGATTATCAGTCCGTTGAACTAGTGGCTAATTGTCATCCACGGGCAGTAACTCTTACTTACGGCAGGTCCGGTACAGGAGATCGGTGCAATGCATCTTATTCTTCATTTTATTATTACATATTACAATATTTTATGGAGAATCCATTTTTAAACGTTCTGACAAAACTCGTTATACTTTCATCGTTAGTTTCACTACAAATTAAACATTATTATTATTTCTTATTCCAGTTATTAAATATTTTTCGTTTTTTTTTTATAAAACAGTTTTAGGTATTGCGAAATTACATTTTTTAACGAAAATTTTGGATTCTAGCGGTATTTTTTTCCGAAGTCACTACTCGAAGTAAATGTGTACCTTCCTGTCACGTGGGCTAGAAGGACGTGTACAATATAATAGCAGGAATTAAGTTGACCTGCACTAGCCTTGCAAGTATCGTGCTCTATTACCCGTCAAGACAATTAAACCAGCTAGATTGAGTTGGAGGGATATTCCCTTAGCTATTCTCGAACACCCCCCCCATACCCACACCCTCACTACTTGAGAAAAAAAGTAAATTGGGTTTTGGAAAAAACAAGTTGCAATGGTATGGGGATGAGTGTAGAGCGAATAAGAAGAAGTAGTTGGGAAAGAGGAAGAAGGGGAGGGGGGCGGCACAGGGGTATGGGGTCATGGGTAATGCTTTTACGAGCATCGTGGGTAATATAAAGAAAATGAAAAACACTGTCTCCACGTTTACACGCAACTTTTCCCCACACCCCGTCAATTCTTTTAACCCTACTCTCCCACCCCAAAACCTACAAGCCCCCCCCCCACCCTTCACTCTCCCATTCAGTTTATTTGCTGGCTTATTTTTATTAGATTTTTGGCAATACTCGATTTTAAATCGTATACCAACGATTGACTATATTGATACTTGATATATTTTCTACTTGAAATCTTCTGGTGTCTGGACCTTCCATTAGTCTGACTTAAGGTGGAAGGATTCTATTGCATAGGTAAAGTGTAAGGAAGGTAAAGTGTGCTAGAACAAGCAGTTAACTTAAGATGTTGATTACTGTTAGTTGTTCACTTTCTAGCTCTGATTGAATGCTAGAAATTCAATTCGAAGATCTCGGAGCAGCAGATTTATCTCAACCCCGCATGCTATTTGCTACAGCATGCGGAATTAAGTCATTTTCCCGATCTCTCCGCCCGTATTTTTCTCATTCGCGTGTACCTATCTCATACGATCTCTCTCACATAAGACAATACAAGAAACTAAAGAAGAAAAGCAATCGTGGAAAACAAAATGTACTCTCATGGACACAAAAGTTTGTCTTGCGAGATACATAAAAGCGTCTCCTATTTTTAAAAGGATTATATCAATTGGATCTATCGCTCCCTGAAGACGTCGCTTAAAAATGTTTTAGCACACACGCACACACGCATACACGCACGCACAGACACACAATGGCTTCTCTGAGGAAGTAAATATCAGTTTCAAACGGTTTTAAAGTGAAATTGCATTGATTTCACTCATCCACTCATTGAGTTTACTTTGTGTAGGTTACTTCAAGACAAAACACTTGCGAAATCTACGTCAAACAAAACCACACATCAGATTGAAGGAAGAAACTAACAAATATATTTACCCTTTACCATGTTATCGGTGTACATAATCTAATAGCGGACCAAGAATAGCTCCTTAGGTGATACTTTGTGCATCCTTGAGGCTTGTACTTGAATGCATTACTTCTCAGTCTTCTACATCTCATTCTGTCTCCCTTGTCGGCAGCTCCGGTTATGTGTCGTTACCAGCTGCATAATGCCAACAACCAAGTGTCGTCGAGTAGCATTTCACTTGTCTAGGTGTTACCTTGATTTAGTTAGCATCAAGTGCACTTGCGCGCTGCATTCATTCCAACTGCACTCTTGGTGCACCTTGAGCGATAGCATGAATCCATCAAATGCATCAATTAATGCATCCTATATGCATCTCTTATATATAGAGTCTCTCAAACATACAGTATTCACGAAGAATGAGACATGCATATATAAACTACACAAGAAATGATTGCACTTAGCACAGAAAAGCTGATTTTCTAATGTCACTGAAATAAATTGTATCTATTTTTTCGTGAACGGTTAATACAGTAATTACTTCGAAATGCAGGTGCATCTGTCTGGCTCTCTTAAATAACTACTAAACTGACTAATTAACATAATAAAGTGTAAATTTATTTTGAAAATAGCACGATGGCCCATTTTGTTCTGTCCTGCCGCATGTCCTACCGTAGGACGAAGAGGATTGGTTAGAAGTAATTGGTAGTGCTAATTAGGTTCTTGGTAACCTTTACGACAGGTGATTCTTGTTCAAGGAATAGTGAAAAGAAAATGAGTCGCTTTATTTTATTTTCTATGAATAAACATCACAATATTCCATGAGAGTCAATTAAATATCGAGTAAAAGCCTGCGAAATCAATTACTAGACAGAATACAACTTAAATCCATCATTTTTTAAAATAAAATCACGATTCAGCAATTGCTTTGTAGCCTAGTAGCCAGATTGTGTCCACATACCTTTAACACTAGTAACCTTTGCTCCCTTGTGGGCCTAGAATGCCAGGAATATGTGAAGCATATTTGCTGGACCATATGAGGTCGACAGTGTACGTTCCTCGTTTGATATCATCTCACCGAAATGATATGTGGCCTTTAAACTAGCCGCATTCGACTGTGTGCAGGTCAGTAATGGTTATTATCCACTAATTTCCGGTTCCGACCACCCCCCGAGCCGCCGTTACCCCCTCCCACCAGACCCTTTCTTTACGAGCACTGTGCGCTAGCAGTATTATAACCTAGCTCACAGGTTGCCAATAAAGCTCACCCAAACTTTATATAGATGGTAGAAAAAGTGCACGCACGTTTTTTACGGAAAAATTACGTATCACACGCGCTCTTGATGATTCGAACATTAACAAAAGAGAGAATAGTAATCGGCTTGAAGTTAACGCGGTGGGTTTTCGTACCCTGCAGCACTACTTTCCGCCATTTTATCTCCGTCTAGAATCGAGTCCATCATCAAATAGGTTTATAAATTGATTTCCATGATGTAATAATAATATTATAATTTTTTATTGTATAGCAGGATTTGTGACCAAATTAAAGCGGTTCGTCGCTCCGGGCACCTATTTTTGCCCTTGGTAGGTAGAACCTACGTGTCGTAGCAGCACGTTTCGTTCTTGATAGAAAATGTCTACTGCCTTCTGTTCAGATTTATTGACTATTCGTATTTTATGATTGGATAAACTTATTGGATATCAGCCAATAGAACTCAATCGCGTGCTAAATTTCATCTCAAGTGATTCGTCTGGACCTTTTCTGCCCGCGCGTTCCCATTTGTTAGATGTTGTAAGACGGAAGTTGCAACTTTTTATTTGTTGCAACTTTGTAATTGTTGGATATCATGTTGCAACTAAGTAATTATGAGGTGCTCTCGTCTCACTTTTAAACACGTACATTTCGGGCCCGATTTGGACCCATCGGGACCTCCTGATCGAACATTTAGGACCCAGCCGAATATTTCGAGCCTAACGAGATATTTGGGGCCCTGATATTTTAAAAATATTTGAAATCGAACCTATATTTTAAATCGGACGCAGATATTTGAAAGAGTGAGCCATCCTTAGGGCAAGATTTTTCTCACAATTTTGCTATTTCGCCAAAAAGACAAAATAACATTAATACTAAAGTGTGTTGTTAAAAATCACCAATCAATTATTCGAGTTGAATATTTCGTTGCCAGCTGATCGGCTAATCGAATGGGAAGTCCGTTTAAAAGATAAATCCTAAGCAATTGAAACGTCACCTGACTGGAGAGGTGTTCAATTCTCTACAAGTTACTGATATACATCTCAAGTATTATTTATTATTTCACACTTTTAATTACATAAGGAGGGATTATCTGATACCTCTTAAGATGCAATCAATAACAAAACAATAGATATGCTGCCAAGCTTGGCAATGCGGCACATAATAGATCGTTTCATCCTCAAAGAACAGGTTTGATTAGTAAAATGATCAAGAAAATGCGAGCAGGCATTGTCTATAATTCGTTATATCATCTGCCATTAAATCCCAGTATACCTTTTGCATAATTATATAAGATATTTAGTTATCCGTTGAGTTGCAAAGCAATAATTACCAGTAAAACTACATACAATGTAGCCAAGAAAGAAAGTATAGGCTCTTTGATGACTTGCCGAGTAGAGATTCTCCGTCAAGCACATAGGTACAGGTAAATGTACAGGTAAATGCACAGGTGTAGGTAGCAACTAGGTATAAAGTTGAGTCGTAAAGCATTGCACTAAAGCTTGCGTTGCGTGCATTAAACAGCATTTGAACATGCATTTAGATAATATTCCAGTGATTCCCAGTCTTTGATATCAAACCACGTCCTGCTCATGCCTTCAAATAAAACGTTTCATTTAAGAAGCAAAGCTAAAAAAAAAAAAAATGGCGGGCGGTACGCATAAAGTGGCCGAACCTAAACTTATGGTGGATCAGATTTTTTTTCCTAGCCTCAAACCGGAATATTTATAAGAGATCTATGTTTGATCGAGTATAGAAAACCTGGCCCATGTCACGAATCTACACATACAGTTCGCTTGCGCTTGGATTTATAAAGCTGCGTGGCGTGGGTTTATTCTTGAAATATTATCCAGTTTCATAAAAGTCTCATCTGCTAATTCTGGTAGATAGGCATTTCACCAATTATTTATGCCGGTAAACTCTAATTGCGTTGGTTTAAATTGTTGCATGTAGTGATTATACAAGATAAAGTAAAGGACATGCAGTTATTTAAAACTTGGTTTACATGTTGGATACCAAATTGGGGGAAGAACAAATTCAAAATCTCCTCCTTTTGCTATGAATTATTAGATTTGATGCTGAATAACGATATTAATATTGAATATTAATGATAATTAATAAACAAATATGTAATATTTGGAATAAGCCAACCATTTTTATAAGATCTCTTTCCAGCTAAAATCTACACCTCAGACTTGAGAAATATTTTAGTTTCCCTTGTTAGAGAAATCCCTAATAAACAGTCTAGATAATATTTTAAAGAAAATGGCGTCTAATAATGAAATACAAACAGATATAAATCTGGAACCACACTAGCATTATATAATAACTGTTTGAACAAGGTTTTATCATCGCGTCTAGCGAAGTCTTAAAATTATTGGGTCATTTGGCGCATTTAACCCGAAATGTTCTGTAGCCAATTAAACTTGGTGTTGACTTTGCTGGCAAGTTTGAAAGAGGTGCACCTTATCTCACCCGGGCCTTGTTCGAGCATAATTCAATGTCCAGCTGCTGTAGCCTAGCTGCCTAGCCTAGCTGTAGCCTAGCCTGTGTGCCTAGCTTGCCTACTGCCTAGCTTGCCTACTGCCTAGCTTGTCTACTGCCTAGCTTGCCTACTGCCTAACTTGCCTACTGCCTAGCTTGTCTACTGCCTAGCTTGTCTACTGCCTAACTTGCCTACTGCCTAGCTTGTCTACTGCCTAGCTTGCCTACTGCCTAACTTGCCTACTGCCTATCACGTATATTGCCTACAATCCTACTGCCTAAAAATATTCTGAATCCAATAAGAAAATGATTTCCTCGTCCACTTTCTTATAAAGGAAACTGTGAATAAATTAACGACTTATTTTCTATTTTCACTGTTTTATTTTTGGCACGTGTAAATATTCCACATGATAACGAAAATTCGCACTCGAGCTTTCAGAAAAAAATAATGATTTTTTTTTATCTGAATATTTTAACTCAGTAACGAGTTTAGGCTCCTTCTTCTTCATCCCTTCTTGGAGTGTCTTGAGATTTTCTCCTGGCACGGATATTTATGGCAGCTTAAAGCTTAAAGTGTCCTGCAGCCTCTTACAAATCCTGATGAACGTTCAACTCTAAGCTTAAGTAAACCTTCAGCTACAATTTGCTATCCTTGAACGAGGGTCTTTTTTACTCCTGACTTTCTTATGCTCTATATATCCTTAAACTATTTATTTGCATCTTGTTGTATTTTCGCTTGCTTCGTTTTTACTACTCTCTGGGTTTTATCCTGTTTGCCTTGCACGGGGGCGAAGTCCCTTATGGGATATGATCCTCAGGACTTGTGAGTTATGGCCTGGCAAGGCCAATCAATCCAGGATCTTAATTTCATTGATCAATGTTCAGATTCTCAGCGGCGAATGCTATGTTCTATGCTCTATGCGCTGCACATTTCGCCATTAATCTTCATAAATTGAGTTGTAACACAGTTTAATATTTACGAGTAATCGAATGACTGTGGCAATAACAGCTTCTAAATCATGCAAATCTGCTCAGACCAATAAATCAGCTATACATATATCTATACCGATTTAATTAAAATGTCCATCTTATTCCAAAGATTATGAGAAGACGCTAAAAATGCAGCCACAATAGGAGATGCATTGCACTGGTTTAATCAGTAGTTCAACTAAATACCCAACGCCCGTCGATTACACTATTTAAAAGCAATTCTTTAGCAGAGTAACAACCATCTTGGCAATTTATAAAAAGAAAAAAATCTTGTTTGGCATAATTCCGCCTTGTCTTGAAATCATAATACGAAATTTATTGGTTCACTTTAAGGATTTACGTTTTCAGAACTGATGATAGATGTTAGTTATGGCGTGTTTGCTAGCATAGTTTTTTTTCCCTCAAAATGATTAATCGATTTACCTGGTGATCGCTGAAGGCCGCGCACTGATCAAAATTTCGTTGGACCAATGGACGGCCAGCGTTTTGAGTATGGCCACCGAAATCTCCAGCATTCTTCGTTCGCTCCCTTCCAAAGTCTGAAACGAAACCAAACCTAGTTCAAAGAAGATAAAATTAAGGCATCGACCACTCTCAAAGTAACAGCGTGAAATGTTTCAGTTTTTAAGCGTCACTTTCTTATAAATACACTGCATGACTTGGCTGCATTTTCACGCCTAGACAGTTCCATTTTCCCGGCTTTTCCCGGCTTTCCGTGGCTTTCCACGGCTTTTCTCGGCTGTTTGTGCACTTTAAGTCTGAGTTAGAGGGGGTGGGTACGAGGGTTGGGACCATCTTTCCAGCTGGTAGCAAACGCAGCCGATGAACACACGTATTTGCCTCATGTTAATCATCATCTCAACTCTTATAATTCTTGACTACAATCATCGAATAAACCACTCGAAAACAAGTGTTTTCAGCCGATTTTTTTCACGTGATACATGTTTGCTCCTAAGAAGCTGAGTGTTTCTTAAAAGTTTTTTATTTATGGCACCCAAAATACGGAGATATTTTTATAAATTAATGATACCGAAAAACTAGCCATTTATCAAAGCTTAGCAAGGTTTCTGTAGGCTGCGATGCATACGTTTAGGCTTTCAACCGCTCACATTTATTACATCTCGAAGAAATGCTGAATTTGCAAAATACTTTTGAGACCGATTTTTACGTCAATTTTTTTCAAGAATAATTTATTTCCCTACTTGAAGATATGGAAGTGAGCTGCCACGGAAAGTTTTCTCCTTAAAATCCACCCCCATACGTAAAATCGAACATTGTCCGTACATTTTTTCCCTCAGCTAGTGACGTATTACATAGATAGATAGGTACTCCCAAACCGCGCCAAAAAAAAAGACATTCTCCCTCTTTAGATTAATCTTTGTTTATATAAATCTAAACTCGATTGAAGTCCAACCATGAAGAGAGTTCGGTCACATATTTACTTACTCAAATACTCAAGACATCAAGAAATACCTCTTAGACATCCGATCCGACGAAATCGCCCCTGGATTCTGCCGGTTAGCAGATCTGTTTCAAAAGGTATTGAGATTTCTAGGGCGGGTACTCTTCAAAAAGATTTGTCTGTGTGGTTATGTCTTAATTTTGAATCTTTTGACGGGCCCATTATTTGTACGGTCGTGCCTTGTTCTGATTCTGGCTTGGTTGTATACTGGACCTTGTTTTCTGAAGGAACTCTGCCCTGAGCGTCTTCGCCCAGCAACGACCATCCTGTCTCCCCTCCTCTCCCCCCGTCCCCCACCCCTTCCTTGTATTCAGCAAAATTCACCAGGCCATATAGTAGAGTCACTAGCATTTGTGATGAATTGATTCAATCCAAATCTATTTATCGAGAAGCAATTTCTACCTCATTTCTAACGTACAGTTTTAATTGATTTCTTTGAGTAAGATTGAATCGTTGAAGTCCCTAAAAATCGACTTTGAAATTGTTTTATATCGTATTTGATGGAATTTTTGTTCTTAGCTATACAAGATATTCATTTTGCAAAGCACCTGCATAATAAGAGATGCCCTTCAAGGTTCAAGCTACCTGTATACCGATGTTCAAAGCTAAATTTAAAAATGTGGGTACATTTTTCTTTTACAATGCTAATCCAATCTCTAATTATTTTTTTATGGTTGCAATTTTTTGCTGCAAAGTTGATAGATATTTGTGCATTGCCTTGGGCAGTGAGCCGTCAGGAGTAATTGAAGGTAGGCGATCGTAAACAAAACTAATTCAAGAGTACAGTCCGGACAGAATAAAGTAACTTAAAAAATAACTAACTTTATGACCTTGGAACTCTTAAATATTAAACGATAATCAAGTCATGACAAAATTAACGAAAGCTGAACTTAAACATTTCTCATATTTGCTAGATAAGCTTTTTATTTTTAAATATCTCAATGCAAAATTACAAAAAAGTTTTAGAAATAATACAAGAAATCTTCAATATCTAACTGTGGTTTGTTTTTTGGTAATTTAAATATTGTGTGTGACCACTAGCGCCCCTGGTGGCTTCATTTATTTAAAAAAAAAATGCACTGTGAGCTTTGAGCAGTATGTGATAACTAAGGACTTACCTGAATCGAGCAAACGAGTCATTGACCACTAGCTGGACCCATTCCACAACTTCAGTGCTTCATTAATTCTTGCTGTGGTGTTGGCATGATTTTGTCAAAATTACCACATGCTACGTACTACGAATACAAATTTCAAAGATAATTGTAATAGAATCGATTATCGCAACGCATTATTTATACGAAATAATTTTGAGAATTCCTAATTTTTTTTTCTTCTTATTTTATTTTTTTTTAACTCACGTTACAATTTCAATTTGATTCAATTATCTTCGCAACAACCAACCGATCGATCATAATTTCATTTTTAGACGTGAATAATAATTCGATGAATTAAAAAAGCTTGGATAACTTTAAGCATATAGATATTGATTGGATGTAGTGTAACCCGATGAAAATAGATATCCAGAAGGTGGATTAAAAAAGCTTGTAATCTAGACCGCTACGCGATTCGAATGGTTAGAACGACAGATACACGGTCCAGGATCGAATGCAACTGACCACGAGACCTCTGTGTTCACAAATCTAGGGGTGGTAATGCAATTTAGAAAGTTTCTGGCGGGATAATCGTCAGGGATTCATTTAGCAAAGATGGGGGTGATAAAAAAGTCTTTATGAAGGGTGAAAGTTACCTAATTGTTACGTGGAGGTTAAAGTTTTATTTGGGTTGACAAAAAGTCCACCTTTTTTTGAGTAGTGTGTCGAAAGAAGTGGAGGGTGCATTTTGGTGTTTGGTTATAGCATCACGAGTAACGGTATTCTTTACAAATTGACATTTTGTTACAAACTGGGTTACGGAAATGGTCGTAAACCCGCGGTAACATAAGATTGCAGAATCACAAGACTCTGTCAGCTGGTTTCAGCTTCAGAACTTACAAACGCTCAACCTTGACGTCTTTTCTGTTTCCAAAGTTAGCATAAAAATTACGTTTTGATAAAAATTTCAGGTTAACTATGATAATTCCACCTGTACGATTTTTCAAGTGTAATTAAGAAGTTGACGGTTTGTTTAAATTGTGGTTGGTGTCATTACAATATCTGTTGGATTAGAGCCATTCAGACACACATTTGACTGTGAAGTCCTTTTAAATAGCTATAAATGAGATCAATGAGGCAATGAGTCCTGGACAAACAGTAATTGAACTAGCATTTTAGTGAAAATCCTTAGTAGCCTTAAAGTGGGTTGTTGAAAAATGGACTTCCTGATTTGTTTTGGCGCAAATTTAAAGTTAAAGCAATCTTATTGGTGCATCTTTTGCAAATATCTTTTGATATGTTTTTAATTTTACCTCTGCAACAAATGAAAATGAGAAACAGGTATGCTTGTCTAATAGACACTATATGTTTACTTCGTCAAAAGTCGCTAGAAGTGACATGCCTTGCTTGAGAATAAGAATGCGCATATTCAAGTGAGAACTGGGAAGAGAAATAGCTATAGAAATAAGAAAAAAAATATTATACAATAATTTATGTGCTAAACTTGGTAAGATGGTATATTGAGACTGAAACGGGAAGGGTATAGCGGGGAAACAGAAAACTTGAAGACGCCAGACTCGAGCGGGATGCAGGGGATGAGGTAAAGGGTGATAGGGGTGTAGAGGGGGTGGGAATGGAGTAAACAAGGCACATGCCTTTTGCACGCCATGTTTTTGTACGCTTTTTTTTTGTTACTTTTGCTTCAATAACTCGTGTGTTTTTGTCCTCCTTCGAAATGGTATGATGATGGACTGTTCAGAAGAAAATGCAAAACGCACTTTCATCATTATACGTAAACGCAATGAGGACATTTTTGCATATTTTTTCTTTGCAACTAGTTTACATTGTTGTGAATATAGTGCACCCATGATGTGACTATTGGTGCTGTTAGTGCTGTCGGGGCTTTTAGTGCTGTTTGATAGATCATTTCACTTTATACTCATAACAACGGTGAGACCAGATAATGTTTCAAAAAATATTTTTATTAAATTTGGTGCCCTTTTTGGACTTAATTGTGCATACCGGGCGCACATTTTGGATCCAGTGCGCTGAATTTTGCTCCCCGCTAGCCAGAAGCACGGTGTCTGTCGGGTGTTGGGGGGGGGAGGGGGGACGGGAGGGGGGCACCGTGCTGGTTCGCGGGTGCTCTTGACACTGATTTATCCACGAAGGAAGGAAAAGTATGAAAACCTTTGGAATGGAAAACCTAGGACATCGGACAAGCGTTTCATGGGAGTGACGACTGGAAGCACTTCAGGGGTGATGATGGTGTTGGGGGGGGGGGGGGGGGGGGGGGAGGGCACGCGTGGGTAGCGGCATTTCGCCGACACATAGCCCAGGTGGCTGTATCTGTGGTCCAGGCCTGTCATGAGGATGGCATTTTTATGATTATTTGTCTTTAGGGTCATGTTTCCGTTTTGTTTTCCTGCGTCAAAATGACTCCTGTATTTCTCTCTGTTTCTAATGTAGTTTTCTCTGCTTTCAGGTGAGTTGATTACATTTCTGTAATTTGCACTGTGGGGGCAAACACGTCACGTGTTTAGTACGGTGTATAGGGTAAGTGCATTTGATATAGATTCGCACAAGAGCCATCTCCATTGGCGTTTCATTCCTTAGCAATTAGTAAATAAATTTAGCGTAGACAAATTTATTTTCCAATTTTCCTCGAACTAAAATATGGAAAAGCTATTTAATGCGAGTCCAAATTTTGACTTTCGACTAAAAGTCATTGACATCGATTCGACATTTTGTATCATCTTCTTGATATATTGATATTTAAGCATCTATTCAATTTGATTTCTTAATAACGACAATAATAATCATCAAATCATCATAATTAAATCATAATTCTTCATCGCATTGCGTGTAGAAAACGCTGAAGCCGCATTTGGTAGTACAGCATCAAATGGTTAATATAATCATAAAGTCGCATCTGACAATCAAGGTAGAGAGCGCTTTGCTATGAAGGTAGCATGCCTATACCAGAGCAACGGAGATCTTACCTGTACCTACATATGCGCATGATTTATATCTCTACGTGAGAGACTACACAGGCATTTGCTTCTATATTATAGCATAGGTTGAAAGATCTTGATCTTGTGATAAATAGATTTGAAATTCAGCCACATAATTTTCAAAGTCAGTGTGAATGGTACATTGGCAGGTTTCTGTATGTTATCATATTTCTAGCTTGCTTACCTTTGGTCACCCCATACTGCGCTAACCTTTCTGTCCGTGTTCAGACCACTATGCAAATAATGTTACGAAGATTACACTCTCTTCCAATTCGTGTGTTTTTCAAGTTTTCATTTTATTTTCCGTTCAGAAAGTATTGTGACGTCAAGATCTAGGCAATAAGGTATTGAAATTGTAAAGAATTCTTCTCTCGTGTTGAATATATGGTATCGATCATATTTTTGATATCAAAACCACGTTATGAACGTTTTAATTATCTCGATGACTTCCTGATCCATGAATCGAATAATATGTCACTTTTTTTTTAGAACCATCGCGTTTTAGTAGCGAAATTATTAGTTCATGATAGTGGTTAAAACATGGTTTTTTAATTAACATTATTGACGATCTTTGCATGTTTAAGCGGAATTAATTTGTGCTGGTATCTAACGATTCATGAAATATTGCTTCGTGAAGTAAGGATCGAAGTCATGGCGCTGGCAGAAGTTGTCATGTAAATATTACAAAGATGAATTGATCATAAACTTGCTTTCAAATAAATGTTAAGAGTAACTTAATTTATTGTTTTAAAGCTAAGAAATGAGATTATCAGTTAAAACAGGTCTGCTTTTATTAGTTTCAACACATTTATTTTAAATTTTGTTACTCGCATTTATGTCCGTATCTTTCTCGTTTGAATTTTTGGTCCAAATCTTTCTGTTATTTTGCTCGAAATGGCAATTTTTCCGCAGTATATTTTCTTGTTATCGTAACAGAATACTTTTTATAATTTAGATGCTTCGTATAGTGCTCTTTATAGTAAAAAAAGTCCATATTATTTATCTAAAAAAATTATCTTGAAAAGTATCTATGTTTTCTTCTATAAAACATGAAATTAAAATACTGGTACATTGTTTATAGCTATGAAAGCTATAAAATGCGCGAGACACTTTTCAGTACGTTTCGTAGCCGCAGGCAATGAAGGAAAAGCCATATAATTTTGAGTCGTAGGTGCAAACTGGAAGATTTCTGCAATCTGTTTTGCTCCCGTGGGAATGGTGCTTTCAACTGAGCTTGCTTCCGAACTGATGCATATTTGATATTAGCATCTTAGATACAAGGTGAAGAGAAGATACTTTCAGAAACGCCACAAGATCATTTGTACCTTTTGAAAAAAAAAAGATTTCACCAAAACTGGCACGAAAAACTGACAGATACCTACTATACTTGTGAACGAAACTTGCAAAACACTTAAAAATGTTCGAGAAGAGCGATTATAGGTACAAGAAAGTACGGCAAAGAAAGCGACAACATAAGCAAGCATGGCCAAGTCACACAATTCTCCCAGTCTTTTCACCAGATGGTATCCATTACCTCGCCAACGGAAGGAAGAATGGATTGAACGGTGGAAGTGGAGCGGGAAAAATGCGACCTTCTCGCAAATTCAATTAACCCGTTGATGGACCTGAATCACGCCACGACCTTACGGTTCCGAGGGTCGCACGCGGAACTTCGGAAGGAGTGGGTGGTTGGGGCGGGTGGTAACCGGGGATAAAGACTCAAGGGAGAACGGTACATCTTAAGGGTGCTACCGCGATGAATTCACCGCCTTAAGCTTTGTGTGATACGACAATCATGATGGAGGGCGGTTAAGGCGCCAAGCTTGGCCCTAGGGGTGGCAAGGGGGCGGGGGAGTGGAATCTTGACATGGCGGCGTTGGTTTGTGATTAAGACGTATAGCAGGGTGACATTAATGCCTTAACAAGTACATTGTGCAATTAATGTCTGACGTAGTAAATAAATCAAAAACCGGAGGCTAAATAAGATACGGATATCGGTGGGATGGTTTCCCACCTTCGTCCTACTTCTGAACAATTTTATCTTACAAGCGTCTTTATCTTAGGAGCGTCTTAAAGAATGTCTCGGTGTGGTTACTTGTGAGGTTTGGCGGGGACTTGCTGGTACTGGTGAGGACTCGATAAGGGTAGCAGGTGATCGTGCCTCTTCACGAGTTGGTCGTTCTGCTGATCAGTACAGGTGAAAAGTTATATATATGCAGGTACTTCCATAGTTAGGAAAAAAAAGTTGAGAAGTATAAAAATGCCGGGAGGTGCTGAACACACTGTTATTGAGTGAGAAAATGATAATGTTAATGTATGGCAGAGAGTTTCTCAAATACTATTTTTCTTTCAGCAAACTTACTTTTATGATCTTGTTGTAAGCGATCATGGCCGACGTATTCCACACGTAAAGCTGTCCATTTTATTCTCCATTATATCAACTCGATAACCTTTCATCTAATGTAACATATGAGCTATACTTCAAATGTATCCCAATAAAGGCAAATAATACTAGTATCACGTACAGCTGCGTGCTAAAAAATTTCAACTTATCAAAAATTGTATTTCCTTATTTTTCTACGAATTTCTTCTAAAAGCAACACGTTATCGTCTTTGCCTTTAAAATTCGCCATTTAGTATCTGATATTTAATGAGATTTTAAACACAAGTATGAAAAATATGCACCAAAACTGAAGACATTACTCTGTACAGAGACGAAGAAATGACATCTCAGAATCATTTTTTTTTTAATTGATTATTAATACTCACACCCAATTCGAGAGCCAATTATCGTCGTAATTTATAATGGCCATTAATTTCCACACTTCGCTACTGTAGGTTCGGTTGCAATCTTTTTGATTGTATTTGTACATGAAAATCGGTCGTATCGTTTATCAAGCCTTCTGTGGGAAAGATGGGGCAATAAAGACGGGGGACCCTTCTCGGCAAACGCCGCACCAACCCAAGGGTAGATACGTGTTTTTTATTTCATTTTTTTTTGACAAAAGTATCATTTTTTTGCAATGTTGGAAGTGTGTGTCAATATTTTTTATTTCGCTGTCCTTTAGTCGAAATATTTTTTATTTTCTATACGCGTAAGTCTTCATTCTCTAAAGACCTGTGAGGAATTAATTTTACTTAAATCCAAACACGTGGTTTCCATAATTTGTCCTAAAAAGGTGATCAACATTTCATCACTGTTGTCATATACGTTCCCAATTCCTAATTTAAACCTGTTCCGAACGGAACAGGCCAGTTTTTCGGTTTCCGGTTTCAGGGCAGTATGGTGTCAGCAATGGGTGTCGGTAGCGTTGGTTGGGGTGGGTGATGGGGTGGGGGTTGCACCCATGTGTCGGGCTTGAGCGTGTCATTCGCCAGCACGCTCTCAATATGTCTAGCTTATAATTTGTCCTCCCTATGCAGAAATCCAGCGCACGTAGGCGATATTGCTTAACACAAATCATCGGGTTTGCGAGGGAGGGGGGGGGGGGATGGTCTTACCGGCTAAACCTACCCCTGCCAGGTTTAAACCAGGCCCAGCATAAAGCCTCCCATGATATGAAACTTCAGATAAATCCCTTTTTGTGATCTATAGGCCCTTAGGCCAGATAAATAGATTTTCTGTGAGACTATGATATAAGAGAATTTTTTGAATTGAACTTTTTTGAATTTCGTAATACAATTTTTTTTAGTACTTTTTAAACAAAGATGCTAATTTTCCTGTCAATTTTGTTAGTACATTTTCGTGAAATATCATCAAAATGGTACATTTGTTATCTGAACGGGCAGCCAAATAAATGTCTAGAATTTAAATTAGTTTCGGCATAGAAAAGTAATCATCTATCTTCATATTGTCGCCGTTATTGATAGGAAAGTTTGTGTAATGGAGTTGGGTCTCGCCGGGCATTGAATGGGGTCCCCTAACGTCCAAACAAACTCACAACAAGCGCAGTCTCAAGCAAACTCTAAACATAGGTATCCAGTATACGACTGGGAAGATGAAAAACTTTTCACTTTTTTTTCTTAGTGGAAAATCTTCTTGTGTGTTTTCTTGCGCAAGGAGAGAGATGACTTTTCTGATACGACAGGAAATTGAAGACGAAATCTCAAGGCTGAAAAGATACTGATGGAGTTCAGAATTTGATTGCTTGAAGAAAAGAACCCGCCATCTTTACGAGTTCTTTATTGAAAGCTTGAAATAATCTGCCTGTTAACTTTATCGGACGCAATTTATGATCTCTCAGATGAAATTGAAGGTTTCTTCAGTTGTGTCATGGCAACCAACTCGAAACCGAATTCTTTCTTATAATCTTCAATCATCTTAAGAAAATAAAGAAATATATTTTCTTTATCTGCGGATTCCTTAAATGTGGCTTTTTATTATCAACTCTTATGAAAATTATGTCTCGACCAAAGATGTGCTTGCAACTTCTTCAATTCACAAATATTTTACCAGACTTTTTACTAAAAGACAAAAAAATATAAAGTAATCCGCGATTTTGATGGAATGTATCGAAAATACGATCTCAGCTGACTTTGAAATTGCACGTTATTTCTCAGAGGTATGTTCTTTGGAGGGGTTGCCAGGTGATAGGGGGTGGAGGTGGGGTTGGGTGGGGGTGGCGAGAGGCAGGGGGCGTTGTGCTCACACGGAAGATGACATGCCTTTCCAGGCAATTCCCAAATACATCGTAAATATAGCAGTTATTCCTCTACCTTCTGTTATATAGGGTAGCTGTCCCCATCTTCTTGCAGCTTCCATCTTCTTATCCCATGTTCTTCACACAGCTATAGTAACAACCGAAAACATCAGTCGATTTTGTAACACAGATTTTTGATCTAATAAAATATCGTTTTAAACTTTTTCTGATGATTTGCTATGGAAAAAAACCCAAGTTTCTGAAATACGTATCTAAATCCGTCAATTTGTAACAAATCTCATTATAAAAGTTATTCTTTTCGGATTAATTTTTTTGAAAAAAAAAGAACTGCGAAACATTTTTGGGTAACGATGTTTTAATACCAAACAGACTTAATTCTACAGAGTTACTGAACTGAATTCAAGGAGATGGTGAAGATAAATTTTATTAAAACGTATCTTTCGCGCAATTATGGTGTAACCGTGAATAAATTACAGAAGCATTTTATATTAAAAATAGATCCCATTTCCAAGGCACATCATGTTTTATATCTACACTAATCCAGAGCGTAGCAAACTTTTGCGTTTAATTTTTCAGCAGCGCTACTTCTAAGTGAAAATAAATCCGATCTACAAAATAAACACGTTAGTATTGGTTTCAAGATTAAACGAAAATTAATTATTTAATAAAACGTTGCCTAAATTTCACTTTTCGTCATAATTTTTTTAGTTTCTGTTTTTTCCTAGCAGGCTCAGTAGTCTACCCTGGTCTTGGGAGAGTGGGGGGGAGGGCAGAGCATAGGCCCATGACAGGACAGGGCAGGGGTCTATGAAAGGGCAGGGCATGGGCCCATGACAGGACAGGGCAGGGGCCCATGACAGGACAGGGCAGGGGCCCATGAAAGGGCAGAGCATGGGCCCATGACAGGACAGAGCAGGGGCCCATGACAGGACAGGGCAGGGGTCTATGAAAGGGCAGGGCATGGGCCCATGACAGGACAGGGCAGGGGCCCATGACAGGACAGGGCATAGGCCCATAACAGGACAGGGCAGGGGCCCATGACAGGGCAGGGCAGGGGCCCATGACAGGACAGGGCAGGGGCCCATGACAGGACAGGGCAGGGGCCCATGACAGGGCAGGGCAGGGGCCCATGAAAGGGCAGGGCATAGGCCCATGACAGGACAGAGCAGGGTCCCATGAAAGGGCAGGGCATAGACCCATGACAGGGCAGAACAGGGACCCATCGCAGGGCAGAATGGGCAACCTTACGCTCTTGCAGGCCAAGCTTTTGCAACACTTTATTCGCGTTTCAAATAAGACCGCATGGAAATGGAAAGGTAACTAATGTTGGGGTTTACATTTTGTAATCGGCTACTTTAAAAAAAGTCGCTTTTCTAAAGAGCTCCTATAATCTATTGCACCCCTCCGAATAGCTAAGTCCGCCTGTGCGCCAGCGTTCCATAGTACCTATAGTAGAGTTGCATTTCAAATGAAATCTTTATATGTCGTCTTAATTTTTATCGGAAATACTTAGGCATAAATCTTTCACCTTATTTTCCTTTACTTTCTTTTATATTTATTTGCTAGGAGTTTATTTATTTGACTTGGAAGTCCTTCCTTCCTTTGCCGGAATCAACATCCGGAAAGCCAGCTAGGCAACGCGAAAAAAAAACGAATAAAGAAGATCGAAAAACGACTTTGTTCAGCAGAAAATTTCGTCTAATCTGGATCAATTTATTTTCTGGTGGAAACCCGTATCTCAATGTATTTTGCCCATGTTTTTCCCTCTGCCTGACAGCAATTCTTGTTATCTTTATATAGAAGTACAGTCCAGGACATTAAACTTGCCAGCTTCAACTTGCATGGGCCTCCTCGACAAATTACAGTGGCGTTCACTTCAAAGACTCGCTGCGTGCTCAGTTTCAATAATTCCACCACTACGTCACCATTGATTGTTTAGCTACCTGAAATAAATATATCATCCTCTTCATTCTGCGGCATCACTGATCTTCGCAATGTGCCTGTTACGGAGATTTCAGCCCGAACTTCCGGGTCCATAGCTGATCTAAGAAAAGATCTGTAAATCAAATCCGCAAAAATCTTTTAGCACCCCTCAGGTATAGACTTTGATTGGATGCGATGATATTTAACAAGTTTAATTGGGATGCTCGCATCACGGAAATGTCAAGGCAATTTAGACAACACAAGGTAAAATAGATCGGGAAGAGAAATATCTCTTAAAAACAGTTTGCAACTTGGTAAATAGGGGTTGGATTTTAAACCAATGCCATTTAAGAGACAGAATAATCGGTGCTGTAATTTACGGGGCTGTCGACTGGAAGAGAGCCTGGTTCATTTTAGCAATAGTAAGGCAGATTGGCTCCACAGATACTGAACTCTCCGACCTAATAAATTACGAAATGGTTGGCCCAATATTAAGATATCACTTCTTTAGAGAGAGAGAGAGAGAGGGGGGTATTTACTTCTCCAATATATCTATATCTATCTATATCGTGGCATATTATTTTATAGTTAGAAATTGAATCGATGAACATATTCGAATAAAGACGAGCATTTCTGGTTAACAATGATCAAATGAGTATGTCTTAAAATGTATGTAGAAATAAGACAGCTTGATTCCTGTTTGGGATGCTGGGTTTGATCTTAGAAGCCATGTTGGTATGATCTTACAGCATGGCTTCGACTGCTAATGCTAAACTTTAAGAAATTACTGGGCCACCTTTGAAAATGTCGAAGACTGAAGCAAGATGCCGCTTCACGATTTGCTTCGCCATAGGCTAGTTTATATAATATCGTAATCTTTACTTATAAATTAAACACGACTTGAAGAATAAACACTATAGTTACAATTTCTTTTGGTTATTTTTCTTTGATAAAATATGTATAAAAAAAAAACTTGATCACAGGTTTGGTGGAGGCATGTACCTACCGGCGAGTAACAAGATTATAATATTCGACAAATTTCGTGTTACAACGGTAATTCGTAATGCATCTCATGATTTTCACAAGCAAGAGGTATATCATGTACCTAGGTAGCTTTAAGATTACATTTTGACCTTGACAACCTAGCTTCAAAACTCATAACAACGGAGAGAAACAATTTTCGTAATTAAAAATTTAAGAGAATAAAAAAATTCACGGTACCACTCTTGATAATTATCTTTTTGATAGGCTGAGCTTGCCTCAAGAAGGGGTAATATAATTATATGGTTTATTATTTAAAATGGTGCTACACATATCTTACTAACAATCAGCTGATCTGTCTGTTAAAATGTATAACCCTCAGAAAATAACAAGTAGGTATACAACAAACTCACAGGTTTCAAAAAAATGCCCAAAAATTACTGCTAAAATTAAACTTTAATTGTTGGAACCGATTATCTAATTTTATAATATTTATAAGCAAACCAGCAATTGAACGGAAGCATTGCAAGCATTAAATATAGGCGTACCACACTTTAATAGGGCAGGTATGTTAAATACTGGATGAAAGCAAGACTGTAAAATACCACAGCGATAACAGACATACATATATTCTTCTCATATGTTCAACTCACCTGTAATTACAAATATACACCAGTAAACAACACCTCTTAAAGTCGATGAAAATCAGATTTTCGGACACATTTTTGTCCTCGAGTCAGCTGTTAGTCTCACCCCACCTTGCAGCTGTGGTGGAAGGGGGGGTGGGGTGGGGAGGGTGAAACGTATGACACTACTCGACGCCATTCAATGCGTGGGGCCGCATTAGAACACGCAAATTAGTCACGAATTTGCCACCTGTACCCGGATTTCGAATACCGAGCATTACGCCTGATTTGCCTGTCCGACGATTGTGAGGCGAAATCATAATCTGTCTACAAATTACAAACTACAAACTAAATGTATTTATCGTCAACCAGCTGTTCCATAGGTATGTCCACTTCTATTCGGCTGTAGTCTTAATCAAGCATGTTTTGCTAGCTAAAAAAAAATGCCTCTGCAATTGGCTAATGGCTATTTTTAGCATGGCGGTAGAAGAAGGCAGCCATATCTTAATTAAAGTTAAAGCATCTGAAAATTATTGCCCAAGATGGTTGCGTGCGGGTCTCTTAAACTTATTTCTATGCTTTTTTGATAAACTCATTATCTCTTTCGGTAGACAAGTTCGATACTTTTCAATTGAAAATACAGCACACTTAAGGTATAAGAGCGATTAGTGCTTACATTACGACTATTGTGTACAAGTACACCATTCACTTTTTAAATAGTAGTTGTTCTAACATCTTGTTGTAGAGTAACATTAGATTGAAAGCAAAGAATTTTCATCTTCTTCTAGCATATTTGCCGCTGTATCATCTTGGCTCTATCTCACATAGGCGGCCATCGGGCAATTCCTCACGTTAGGACAGGCCTGTACCCAGCTTGCTCTGCCCGACGCTCTTCGATGATAAATCTTGCTACTTCTAATTGGCTACCCTCCCCCCTTACCCCTCGCTACTCCCCCCTCTCTTACTATACCCTCTATCAGACATGCTTCTCTCTCCGTAGCCATATCTCTCCTCTTTTATCCTTGGTTATAAAGGCACAGATGTAAATATGATAGCGGGAACGTTGATTCAATGCAATAATATCGATCATAAGAGAGAAATAATTTAATTTCTATCTTGTTAAATTTGTGAAAAACTGAATAAAAAAATAAATAAACTTTTTATTCCTGTAAAGGTGCATCTCATACCTTTCAAAGTGTGAAGTTGAAATTGAAAAAATCGTTACTAAGAACTAAATCGGAATGTAGCATGTAGATTCGTAAATGAGCCACATTACGCATTATCTGAATTGCTTATCCTGTGTGAGCACTTGCTAATTTCAACCATGTCTGCTCATTGTAGGAGATTGTCGCCTTATGGGGATTATATTATTATATATATTAAATAAGATTGATGTAATTTTGTAATGTCATGCCTTAAAGATTAGATATTATCGCTTGCTAATTGGAGTGTAGACTTGCGTAAAATGAGTATCGCTCTATGCACAAGCCAAGGTACTAGATCTTCTTCCTTCCTTACGCTCAGGTGAAGATCTAGACCAAGACTACAACCCTCCTCATGATAAAACTGTCCAGTAACGCATGGATAGGCTAGCAAACACAAGGAATAATTGAAATGAACATTATGTGGGGTTTTTAGAGTGCGTGCATGCTGAAGTTTATGGCTCTAGGGAAAAGAAAACATCTTCATGCTACCCCTAAATACGTACCAATTTTTACCCTCTTTTTTTTGCATATGTGTTTTTTTCTTGCTGAAATTAGGAGGTTCAGTAATAAACGTTAGCAGGCTTAAAATACGTCAAGAAATTCCTTTGGCTTCGCTGCCAGGTTGCCAGCGCTTGACCTTCAAAATTCAAATTAAAAAAAGACTGTTAAAAGGTGGCTGTAAAACATTGTATTACGCAAAAGTGAAGGATATTCCCAACTCAACAGAGTCAAAAGAATAACTGTATTTCGTTATTTTGTTGTTTAGTACAAGAAAACAGTTCAGGTATTTTTGTTTTGTTATTTGAAATAAATTCGTGATATTGTGTTAGTTGCGTGAAATGAAAAGAATGTCGCTCAAGGTTTCATTTCCCTAAACATGCCGCCGTCAGCCTTTGAAGGGTAACCGTACAAACACTAACACTAACACAAACCTGGACAAGAACTTGCTTCAAACCATAAGAGAAGCTAAGACACAATGCATTTACAATCAGTTCCACCTTTTAAAAATGTTGCTTTTGATAAAAAGAGATACTTTTTGAATGTAGCTGGGCCGAAAGCACCGTACTTTATTAATTAATTTTGTTCCTTTAGAATTATGAGTTAAAAAAAAAAAAAAAAACGTAATTTCAGGTACGAAGCCCATACATTTTCTATGCATAGCAATGGCGACTGACAAGAAGTGGCTTTTAATCGGCCTATTTGCGGAAGGTTAATTATAATTATGTGCTAATCTAGCCGACTGAATTTTAATAGAAACATTTTTATGTATGTGAATCGTTATTGAAATTTAGATTTAAATTTAAGAAAAAAAAGTGTAGCCATTTACTTTTAAACTAGGTATTGTATAAAAGTTGTAGCGTTCGCTGCTGGATTTCTCGCGCGGCGTTCAAGTGTGATGAATTCATCCAATCTGAACACTACAAACTCAGACGAACGAAACCAGTTACAGTATTAATTTATTCCATTTTTTCGTCCCCTTGCGGAATAGGGCCCCCCTTCCACTGGCATTAATTCACGCCCTGCTCATTGGGTGCACAAAGTTCTGGTATGAAACTTAGCTCTGTACACAACTTTGTGGAGATTCCTTAAACCACATTGGTTAATTAAGAAATGCTTGTTTAGAGGTTCATTGTATAAAGTATTACGCATTTGGGGTTGCTTGCTTTTGAGGGCAGTAAAAATAAGGGGTTGTAACTCAATCTTAGCTCCCCGCAAAAACTTGCAATTCTCTGGAGAGTCATTTGAAAGCTACGTACTTTCTGTATACCATTGTTGAAAGAAGTAAAGTTTGCCATTAGAATTTAGAAGTTATTGTTACTTAAATTAGATGGAATAGTTTGATGCATCTGTTTGAAGTAGCTTGTAACTGAGCAGCATGGATGAACAGCATTTGGGTCGGGCCACTCCACTGTCCATGCAGTTCCCGTACTTGAAGCCATCTTTATCAATTCGAGCCTAGAAACCAACGCAACCCACGCTCAAGTTCATTGTCTGCTTTCCCTCAAACAAAAAGTGTTATCTCTTGTATTTTTCCCCGTTATAATTTTCTTATTTTTCTCACTTTAGACACCAATAACTCTTTGTTTTCGCCTTGAGCGTGCAAGAAAATGCTCGTGCAACAAAAGATATATTTCCCAATTTTCGCTATTTTTTTCACCGAGACACGTTCATAACATTACTCTTGTTTGCACACAATAACCTCACATTACTTATTTGCCGGATATATATTGGCGTGCTGGCTATATTCTGTTTTGTTCCATACGCAATCATTTCGACCGCTGACGCAACCCACACCAAGCGAAACAAGCTAGGCGGGTGCTGGCGGGTGCTTGCCGGTGCTTGCGGGTGCAGCAATTCCCACCTAAATCCTGCAGCCTCTCTGATTAGCAGATGCCCAGTGGACCACGCATTTCGTCGGTCACCGGTCCCCAGTGAACCCACTTGCAAAAATCATGTCGACACTTAATGTTGTTCATCTCTCTGGCATAACTTGAAAGTGAAAAACACAATACGTTTTATTACATCTCTTAATTAAAATCTGTATTAGAGTAGAAATAATGCAGGCGCATTTTATTTTTGGAGTCGTCACTGGGAGAATTATGATCAACCTCACAATGATCTCATTAAAATACCTTTAATAATTGCTACTTACCTGCTTGCCCGGCTATTTTTGGCAGGTCGCATGTCGTCCCCCTTGCCCCGCTACATTGCAAGGTGTTGTACATATTGTATTGGAAAAGTACTGTATTGCGTGAGCTTGATGCTTGTGCTTTATGGATGGTCCATGGCTCCTGGAACATCTTTTGATGTATAAGCGAAGATATTATTGATCAAAGCGAGGAAAGCATGGCAAGCACAGCACCGCACAACGCTGCCTGGCTAGGCTGTTGCAACAGCTGTTGACGCCCGCGTGCTGTTGCCTCTAGTGCACGCGTTCGCACGAAGGGTGCATGGATACAAAGTTATTATATGGTTGGATAAAACTTGAAAGGGCTGCGCTCCCGCTGGCTTAGGGGAAGCTAAAGGGAGGGAGGCAGGGTAAAATGGCGTTATCAAAAACATATAGTGGTCAATAAGATTAATTCTGAATAAACGTCATATCCTTTTTTTTTCTTGAAAAGTTGTTGGATGTGCGTTTGTTGCAATGGATGCTTCACAGAAATCGTTATACTTGTATATTGCAATAATAAGTTATTGAAATTCTGACGCTAATTGCACGCGCTGCAATTAGCTGTGGGTTTGATAGCTTGGATTCATTGGTTTAGCTCATCTTCAAACTGCAGGGTTTCACCTGATTACTAGAGCTCTTTGCATCCTTCTTTCTTAGATTAAAATAACTGCGGCACATGTAATTAATTTATTTTTATATCAACGCCAATTATTTTATCGTGCCCTTCCCGTGTAACAAGAGTGAATGAATTAAATTTCAAAATAAGTCTACCCCTCATCAATCTGAACTAAATGAAAAGTAACTGTAAGAAGGCGTAATGGTTTACCGATCTTCTCAACTATATCTACTTAAACATACTTTTTACTCAAAAATATCCGTGGTTATATTTCTTATTAATTTTATCTCGCCATTTTGACTCAATTTTTCATTTGAATAATAAGAATCGTATCTAAACAATTCATCGCAATTTAAATTAATTTTTAATTTCAGTACAATGAGCACCTCCCACATTATCAAACACTGGCCATTCAAAATCTTTGAACGAGAACAGCTCCCCCTTTTTTTTCAAATAGGTTACGATTATTATAATTGACCTATTATAAGTGTAATTATCTTGAGCCCACTCTTACCTAAGCATGCGTGGGGATTAATTATTTTCTTATTTATCGTAAATAATCTTTGCCCGGGAAAGGAAGCGAGAGAAATATCAACTACTTTGCAATCTATGAAAAAAACGTGTTTTTGTTAAGAAAAGTGATAATAATGAGACGTCTTTTATTCGAACAACCAATATGCTAGAGACGATACCTATAAGTATTCCCACAGTATTTAGATATAGGTATACTTACAGGGAGAGCCCGCTGTTGCAGGCCGTTGAAGATCAGTTGCAACGTTTTCAATGACATTTCCTGTAACTGGCTTCGTTGTCACAACGCAATAAACCAAACAAGATTATAATGGCATCATGAATCTTGTCTTTTATAATAATGCAATGTAAATTAAATCTATGCGGACACAATCTAGCTGTCTAGGAAAATTAGCAATTTCATCTTTTCCGACTCGTTTCGTCTAGCAGCGAAGCCTCATTTTCTTTATGGTTTTCCCAGCGTAATAGAATTGTTTTGTATTAACTACTAAAATGTGTTAATTATGAAGAATGTTGATGTACGGTACCAAAAGCCTTTACTGGGCCAGAATTGCACCAATACTATGATTATACGTCATTTAACAGACTACTCTAATAGAAAATAATTCAATGCGTCCAGTTAATGTAATAACGATGTTTTAATTAAACATATTAAATGATAATTAACACGATATGCAACACGTGAGTTTCGACGAACATGGCCGCGGCATTCTGGCGTAATGACTCAGTACATAATGTATCGCACTTATTCTGTGTAACAAGTTGTCGAGCCAGCCAATACATCATCCCATTTCAACCCAAATGATTTTTGGTAGTGCATGTCTATTGAATTTACTAACTATAAAAATTCCATTGCTTCAATTTAGTGCACATACAGAATAGTAGGTATGTCATAAACTTTGTCGTATCATTAGTCAGTCTAAAATGCAGTTTGCAATGTTTAAAGCACAATAAATATTCGCCGAAATATCCTGCGAATAATTTGTACCAACTACACCGGAAGTTAGTCTCCCTTTCCAAGATGCAACGGAGGACTAAAACACCTTACTATCAAATTTGTAACTAAGAATGGACAGGTCAAAAGTGCATCTCTGCAATGCAACTTCTCGCGATGCATATTTGAGTGTGCCAAGCGTTTGCGCGGAGAGGGGCAGAGGGTGTACGAACGGGGGTTCGGTTTGAGGTTTTGGTCGCGGCTGTACCAGCGCAATACCTCACTGCCGGTAATTATGCAAATGCTGGCCTATTAATCACCGCGGTGACTTGCTCGCGCTCTTTTACACACTTTTCACAGGTCCTAGGTTTCAATAACATACTACCCATTCTAGATAAATTAACATATTGTTTCGATCCTCCAATGGAAACGCAATTTTATGCCACCAACTTCTCTGCAACAAAAATAAAATAAACAGTGAATTGTTTATGAAAATAGTCACAGGAATAAAGAGTGACATCGGCATGTGCTTTTTTTTTTGAGTGAAATCAGTTGAATGGTTTGTGGGGGAAGTATATACCCTTTTTGGCATCAGCTTAGCGATACAAAATCCACCAGAGTCACATCATTAAAATGGTGTTGCAAATTTCGCTTTGTTTTGCTATGAAAGCTCTCACCCGCCGTGCACGACTGGACCCGTAAACACAAACAGAATTTTGGCACAAAATCAAAACCAGGGTTTCTCATGTAGTAGAATTTCTGTGGATGTCTTCCTTTTTAGAAAATTCGTGCTCTGCTTTTTGGATAAGTTGGCAGTCTATATTATGTTTCCGTTCCACACAAAGGATTCTTGAGAAGGAACTGCAAACTGCCAGCACTGACACTGCACCAGTGCAACCCATTTAATGCACCCCACATCGTAATGCAAGCACTGAGCACATGCATTTTTACTCTTACCACTTAAGCTAAAATAACAATTAGACATTTTAGCAACAATCGTGCATGAATCACTTACTCTAAAAAAATCAGAACTGGTACAATGGCTTAAGTTTCAACAATTTTCTATTTTATTACAAATTCACCGATAGTGCTGACTTTGAGGCAGTCACATGTCAACTTTCTGATGTCTACTGGAGAGTGCAGGGTGCTAAGAAATTATCGTCTTTAAAGATCCTCAAGCCTTAATTTCAAGTTAGGATTCGTCTGCAAGCCTCTGGAAGGAGTGAACAGATCTGCCGATAGATCAATTAACGAGTGGAAAACCAATGCCATTAGACGAGTGCTACAGGACCAGTTGTCAAAACAGTGCGTCGTTAGACCCCACTAATTAAAATCTAGCAACGACAACTCTTTAGCTGGGGCTAAAATCGAAAAAATATTCACCAAGAAATTGACTCGCTGTTTCTTCCTTGAGATTATCGGATGTAGACCCTGTAGTTAAGAATGATAATGGTGCCAAAGACACTCTGTAGGTACTTGGAGCACGTGGAGACGTTGATAGCGGTGAGATAAAATATGTTCCTCTCGTCGGGAAATTTTGGTAGATTTGTGAATAGCATTTCGACGACAGGTCGAAGTTTGCGTTCAGCCTGACGTGTTTGCAGTTTGTTTGGCGTAAGTTTGATGTCATTTTCTTGTCAGCTTCGACTCTATCCGGGTAGTACTATTTATTTTAAACTCGTCAAAAATAACCGTTTTCCTCTTATTTGAGAGACTATTTTCAATTCGTTTATTTAGCTTTCAATTAGAATTCAATAAATAATCCACCTCGGACAGAGTTGAAAGTTGTCCTTCCTTCCCGGCGCTTCGTCCTGTCTTTCCTATTTGCGGAATGCCACAACGATCGTACAAACGGCACCGCGGGCACACAGGCTTAAGAGTACAGTGCACTTTATTCTGTGCGCTCTGCATCGGCGCTGGTGGGGTGGGGTGGGGTGGGGGGGGGGGGGGGGGGGGGGTCGCATTAATACCAACGTGACTTTTCTATCGAGAGGAAAAACTCGTCGAGTTATTGCTTTTCTCCAGACTTTCAGGCAGAAGGAGTCTGAAACTCATACTGATTTTTCATGCGGTATACACAAGGATTCAGTTTCAGAGATCTCTTTAGTGTACGGAGATTTCAGAACATTTAAAAATTCTTTACTAAAACCCGTCTTAATCTTATCATAGGGTAATTTTTGGCCGGAATTCAGAGAACAAAATTAGTTTTTGCAATATCCACCAATAACGGCAAAGAGAATGGAACGTTGGGCACCTAAATGACCTCCCTATGGTGATTATGTCCAGTAGGAAATGTCTGTTAACATGAGCAATATCAAATCATTGCATGGTTTTCCTCTGGTTTTCACTACCTGGCTCTACACGAAAATTCGTTGGAAAACGCAAGGGACTTGGGAAAAGTTGTTTGAATTGTAGAAACCTTGGTAGCATCTGTATGGACTGGTGTTTTTTTGAAGAGCGTAGCATGAAAGCTCGAGGACTGCAGGAAGACGAGAAGAAGAAAGCCTTAAACCCGCATGGCATGCACATTTTGTGTGTACGTATATAACTAGTTCTTACCAATTATTTTACATCTCTCTCAGTTCCTGGTGGTTCCATCTCTCACTTTTCAAAATGATTCAAACTATCAATAGAAAGATATTTATTTTCAAAGTTTCTTTCATCCCAGTTGCTCTCCAGCGGTGAACCTTCCTTCGCTTCTTATTTTTGTATTATTATTTATGAAATAATTTGAAATAATAGTGATTGATTATGTATGACATTCAATCTAAAATAATAACATTGATAATTTTGATTGTTTAAAATTGTTGGACTGAAGACTAAAAGAGTTTTTTTAATTTTTGTTGCAGATAAATTCGTCCCAAAGTGAGAACATTGAAGAGTTATGATAAAAGAGTGCAAGAAACAATATTTGAAAGATAATGAACTACAAATTCCTACATTGTGTGAAATGGACGAAAACAATGATTTTTTTCCTGTTGATACACTTACTTAGTGTATCCCTGGGGTTTGTGCAAAGTTCTTTGAACCCACATGTAGTGGGTGCCTATACTTCAACAATTAGCCCAATTTTTGTTTTATGTTTTGTTTATTTTTATTTAGTTAATTAATTGAACCTGTTTGTAAGGGTTGATTTTTGTTATGGTGCAATGAATTTTCCCACCCGTACCAGTATCAGTACCAGTACCTTCTCTTCTGTTGGTTGGTTGGCGAGTATTCCTACACTCAGTAAAATAGGTATATACATATATACCTACCTACGAAATAGGTGTAAGAGAGTTCCGAAGCAGTACAGGCTTTACTAGACTTAAACGATTATTCAAGATTATCATCTTAGATTAAGACAATTAGGTCAGTTAAGAACTTTAGCAGTAGGAACATTTTCATTAAACAAAAATTAGTTACGTGCCATTTTAGATACATAAACTCCAAATATACTTTTCTAGAAAAGTAGAGTATTTTAAAATTAGAGGTGTCAACGAGCAGCTGGAATGAAAATAGTTTTGTAATTGGTTATTCGTCACGGTTTTCCACGATACGAGAAATAGTTCCTTGATAATCTAACCATATTTCTTACCTTGCCTACCTTGCTTTTAGGTAGCCAATCTCAATTGTTTCTGCTGATCAAAGCCAGTTTGGGTAGTTATTGCATGAAAATGACAAACCATACAGATGTCACTCTCCATCGATCATTTTTTTTTGGCAACTGCTACCCCGTGGTCACCAAACGCACATGGAGTAACTTATCCAGATCTCGTTTATGTTATTTTAAAATACTTTGTTCGCTTCTAGCTCATTTACGAGTACCATAAATTTACCATAGACATACGCAGGTATACTAAAATGTGTGAACTATTTCTCCTAAATAGTACACATCAGTCATATTCTTGGCCCACAAGCAATATACTTAATTAATTGTAGTATTTTTGTGGGGACAATTGGATTTGTTATTCTGAAACTATCAGCATGGCATAAATGTACAACATAATTAGTTCTGGAAGTCGAAGCACAGTCAATTTGATAGTTCCAATTTCCCAAGGTATATGTAGTATTAAACAGTATATTATTATTATATTAAACGATAGTAAAAAAGTATAATATTAATTGTAGTTTTCTATCAAAAATGATTGGGGTGTCTTCAGTATGTGACTGGAATGCCCCCTGATGCGCACATGCGTGTGTAGAAACCAAAATATGTTGCTAAGATTGGATTCATGGATCGAAAACTTCCCCGGCTAGCAAACAGAAACTGTTACAAAAATTGAAATGTTCATTTTTTATGTACCCACGGGCTTTCTTTTGCAAAAAAAGACTTATTACATTGAACATTACGTCGTACTCACTTACATACCTACTCAGCATTCACACAATGCGATAAATGTACGTAGCTAACTGAATTGTGAATCCGAGGTGGGATCGATTTAATGAATTCAATGCTAAGTATTCGTCCCAATAAAAGTATACGTAAACAAAGCCAATGTCTTAAAATATGTAAAATAAATGTAAAACTTAATATACGTATAACGACTTATCATTGTGCTGTATTTTTGGAAAATATTTTTTTTCTTCATTGTTTTCATTGGTACCCTCTTTCCAACATAAAAACTCAATAATTGTGTTTGCGTTGCTTGTCGCTCAAGGTATACCAATAATAGTTAAATAATTAACGTTAATTATCCTCGAATACTATAAATATGAATCTAATAACCTATCGCAGTGTATCGTGTTTGTGAGGTTTTTAATGTACCTACCTTGTATCTGTAACTTGTGATTGTTATTTATTTTAATAAAACGTCCACGATAAGTTTTACTCGTGTGATCTGTTCATTATTACAATTGCACCCAGACAATCAATCTTCCTACTCACTTCGGCATCATCTTGAAGTATCTTTGAAATCATTTCATATTTATAGATACTGTTTATATTTGTCTTAGAAATTGTGTGGTTTATTTAACAAAAGTTGGACCAGCAGTGAAGTTATTTCCATTATAAACACTCAGGTTGTAACCAGGGTGAACATGAAGGGTCAATGCAGGGTCCCGACTCACGCACACTCCCACACAAACATTCCCCTTTCTAATTGACACGCATGAATGGTGAAATTCGAGGAAACTTTATCGTATTTTTAATGCTAAACGAATGATTACATACTGAAGATGATTCCAAAAACCATGAAATTATTGAGATCGAACAAGTCAAGGTGTACAAATATGATAAAATTGACTCACGATTTAGAACGTGACACGCTGACTGATAAGCGTTACGATTCACGCGTGAGTGATCAACACGATCACGCACAAAAATGTCAGAAAATTGATTCACTACCTCTCATCGAAACATAATCGAATCAACATCTCGACAGCATGGATTTGTGGAGGAACCCTGTTGTTCGCGTTGTACCGTCCTTCGGAAGGGACGTTAAGCCGGTGGTCCCCTTAGTGCACTTCGACAGGAGTAGGCTACGTGCCGGCTCCGGGTTTCTCCTCCCTTCTAGGCTAGGTTAGGTTCATCATCAACCTCATCATCATCCACTTATTCACCGACGCTATTAGACCAGTGACGCACGGCTAGATGTCAAAATAGTGCGTCGTTAAATCCCAATAATCAATCAATCTATAATTTTCAGAAAAATAACAAAGTAAAAGTTTTTTTTTTTATTTATTCTGTAATTTGGTCTCTGTGTTCACAGAGAAAATGCCTCGTTAGGTATGTTAGAAACTAAATGGAGTATTCTGCAAGCCTGCTGGAGTGAAACCTGTACCTCACAACGCGAGCGCTGAAGCACCTGCATCTAGAACCCGTGATTGGCTACCTAACTAATCCATGCCTAACTTAATCCAAGCTGGATTACCATGCCTAGGCCGGGTCAACGTTTTGCTGAATCACAGTTATCAGAGCGTTCAGGTCCACATGGATCCACACCATCCACACCATCCACACCATCCACAGCATCCACGAAATTCTCCTCGACCGCAAAGCTCTTGCAATCCACTTTCAATGAAACATCCTGCCCGCCAACACAATAATTACATTTTAGTTATTCAAGACAGGCCCAAATTATTGTTGATGAGGAGAAGGCTATCTCACTTTCAATGCTGATTACAAACTAGTGCATGACTGAATAAGTGGTCCGGTGGTGGTTTGGACAAAATTGGTTATACTACCCTTCGCACGTCGTGCGTAGGTACAGCCAGCTGAATTGAGTTATTAAACATTTAACGTATTGTCGGGAAAGAATTTTCATCAATTGACAAGTAGCTTTTTTGTTGCCCTGTTTATGTAGATCATTTGTCATATTTGATTAGGTTTTGATAGTAACAATTTTAGCACATCGTTCTGTTTGCCTTATTTATAGTTTTTTGCTCAATAATAAACAATTTTATTTAAACATAAAAACAGAGTTAAAAGTGTTCTACCATCATACCTCAAACCAAGCATTGTTTAAAAATAACTGCTATCTTTTGATACAAACATTTTTAAATAGTGTCAAACATTCTCTTGCAATCGTTTTCATATGAAGCATTTGTTTGAACTACATTTAAAACAGATTTCATACATTTCCATGCAAAGAGACACGGACGCAAAAACCAAACCCTATGCTAAATGTAGATTTTTGCAGCCATTCGCTCCCGAACC
Source organism: Protonemura montana (assembly GCA_947568835.1). NCBI lineage: Eukaryota > Metazoa > Arthropoda > Insecta > Plecoptera > Nemouridae > Protonemura > Protonemura montana. The sequence goes on along the minus strand of OX387604.1, from coordinate 2,945,383 downwards.
GAGCGTACATCGATAAGGGATGTTTAATTCAACTCGTCATGTAAATTTCAGCCTGTGTTTTCGTTGTAATCAGTGTGTGTGTGTGGGAGGGGATGCTGCTGGAGAGGGGGAGGGGGGGGGGGGGGGGGGCTGCTGGCTCGTGATGACCGATTGCCAACAGCCCATGAGCGTAGTATGATTGATCGTACGCATACCAGCTTTTTCTACGAAGAATTATTAGCGCAAAAGGTTTTTTAAAGCATGTGAAAATGATCCAAAAAAGGATTAGTTTACGTTCACCAAATAACCTGATAAATTAGGGGGTTAGGACGCACTGAAAGGGGTGGGGGGAGGAAGATTTTTACATTAAAGACACTGCTAAGACCTCAAAGCGTTGATAGCTAAATTTCTTCTTTTATAACCGATTTGAAAGTCAAACGACCTTGAGAAATAAAGACAATTCTAATAGCGACAGTTTCCGCCCTCGCCCTCCCCCACTTTTAGCATTATAAAATTTAGCTTCTTAAAATGTATTATTATTTAGCTTAGCACTTTTGGAAAGAGTTACTCGTAGGCTAGATAGAGATGATTGTTGATCAAATAGTTATAAATATGACGATCTAGAAAAAACGTACTATCAAATCTGTCTATAACCCTCATGTACTACATATAGATATAAAAAAGAAACTACTCCCAGAACTGATGACTTCCCCAAACATAGATTAAGGGATGAAACATAACTTTTCATTTAATAGCCTTAGCCTCCATTACTTCCCTTGTCAATAGAAAGTATCAAACCTCATGCTGTCAAGTTGTTCAATTGATTATTGATTAAATTACCATCGCCAGGGGGGAAGCCAGGCGTGAAACTTCGATACCAGCCTGTTCCCGCTCCCCATACACTGTACATTCGTACTAGCCCTTGCCCTAACAAAAAAGATAAATTTGACTTACCTGCACACTTCTACGCAACATTTTCTAGATTTGTTACCCAAACTCCGGTGGTTATTTACATTTTTTGTAAGCCAATCCGTTTTTTTTTCGCACTTTGATGTTCATTTTCATTTGAACGCAATGAAAAATTTCCCTGAAAGCCCTCTCAACCCTCTCCCAAATACTCCTGGGGCCACAAATGAGAGGTTGGAAGATAATCAGCCAATCACAGACGGCGTTTCCAGATTTTCAGGGGTGGTTACCGGGGTGATAACAACTTTACCCTTAAATTTATGGGGGTAACGCTTAAACTCATCTTTGTGGATCTAGCCACTGATGTCCTTCTTAAGACTTTTAGAGCTTTAGGAACCCCCAGGAACTCACAAGAATATCTGAGAAACCTCGTGAGCCCCTGACAGCCATCGACAGATCGTGAACCGGTGACTGAAAGGCAAAAATAAGAATTCGTCATTGTTTATTTATTTATTTATTTTTATTTATTAACTTCAAAATACCCAAACTACAACTAGACTGCTAAAATATGTGATTGGGTCATATCCAGGTATTTGCTACCCTTCCCCCCGGGATTATGATCGAGCTAGTATGGCACAACGCAATGGCAGAAAACTTCAAGAGATAAGATCTAAGACAAGAGATAAGAGATTTGAGAGCTGCAAGAGACTGCTTTGTTAGCAGCTTTAGACGACCACAGGATTCAATAACGCAAAAAAGTGAAGAAAAATATAAAACTAGACTAGAAAACTAGATTCAAACACAGTTTTCCAAAAATTGAATTAAAATTAATAAATAAAAAATTAATTAAAATTTTATTAATTATAATATAGGGTTTAATTAAATATTATCCTTTGCTGAAATGTAGTGTACAATTAAATTGTATATAGCTTACCAAAGCTTGACTGAAGCAGCGTATAGTACTTTCCAAATACTAACACCAGCCATTAGATAACAATGTGTTATGTATTATTTATGCGTAGCACAAAGCTGCGTGGACCTAAAGGTGGAAAACGTGCGTGTCAAAAAAGCAGTGCGTGTAGCAAATACAAACAGTAGTGTTAAAACGAGCTATTTAAGTTGCTAGAGCTACCTCTATTCCGTATGAGACACGGTATCTTGTGCATTTCTTTCGTGTGCCACATGGAAGAGGTTCAGAGGAGACTAACATTTTTCTCCGTGATTTTTGCCACACAGGTGTGGGAAATGAACGTTGACTTCAAGGTTAAATTATTCACAGAAAATTTGTTCTTTATCCTTACGATGGCCGTACGTGTAGCGAAAAACCCCGAGTTCTATGATCCGAGATTCTCAGCAGATCATTCTCTTTTGCCTGTGTACCAAAACTGTCTATCAGAATTACATCGAAAAAGTAGAGGAAGTGGGTCTCTCTCTCTCAACGGTCTCCTAGTTTCTAGATGTGGAACACGAGTGTCCAGAGGCTTGAGATTCACAAAACCTGCTGATGCCGAACGTCCTTGTACTTGAAGGTGATGCCCATACAACAAGTACTCTCAAGAGATAAGAGTAGTGCCAATTTCAGCCGGGTTTCTCATTCGAATAGCAATATCTGAGCTAGATCTGACTTCTCAAAGATTTCATCGGCATTTTCAGTCGGAAAATTACTTAAAGAAGCTCTAATTTTCTTTAAATAACCATTGACCTAAATTTTTCAATCTAGAGGTTTTCTATCTGGAGCCCCCCCCCCCCCCCCCCCCCCCCCCCATCAATTGTATAAAAACGAGCATTACCACACTCAACTCTCTCAATTTTTTTATTGAGCGGTCACCCATCCAAAATATTATCTACGCTTAACCTGGGACACCAGCCAAAGATAACTGCAGCCCACGGTTTGTGCTTGTTTAAAGGTGTGGGTGCCAACTCTTGTTTCGTAGTAGGAGTTTGATGGCGCCTGGCTGGCTTATACGTCAAGACGCCAGTCACGTGTCTCTCTCGTGCTAGTTGCTAGTGCCACGAATGATGGTCACTTTTATCGATATCACGACCTATCGACAGTCTCACTTTGTGCTTGCGTTCCTAGAATGTGTGACAGGATTACTCATCAGACTTTATAATGGACTACCAACGTCGTACTCTAAGAAAAGAGATTCACTGAACACGTGATCGTTTCTTTGATTTATTCTTTGAGACAAACCACTTACCGGACGCAGTCTCCAACAGTTTTTGATAATGATGCATCAAAGAGTGGTACTGCACTCGCACTTGCAAGAAAGCTCGCTTTATATCAATCCCATCAAGAATTAAACATTACCCCGCAATCTTTATAAAGATGATTAAATTCAACCTTTACAATAAAAAGATCAATCGTTGAATTCTTCAATCTCCCGCACTCCAGACAGGTATGGTATTGGTGGGGTGTCATGGGCTAGGGTAGCGACTAGGGGCGGAGGTGAGATGGGAGACATGGGCGATCAGGTCAGCTATTTGGTATTCCGTGGTCATTGCCGCTTGGGGCACCCCCACCAACCCCCTGCCGTCCCCGCCGCCACCGTCCCACCCCCGCGAGTCCCGATAGGAAGGCCACCACCCTTTACCCCGATGATCACCACAGGCCATTCGTCACTCTATGGGGATCAAAGCAGAATTGATGAAGAAAGATGGGATGAAAATCAAAATTCATGGCTTCGCTACGTATTCAGTGTATTAGGCAGAGTTCAAAAGCTGTGCTACGTGTAAAAACTGCAGAGAGCCCGAGGGAGTGGTGCCAGTGAGCGGGGGGTGGGGGGGGGGGGGGGGAGGGAGGTCACGGGTTGATATGAATTGAGAGTTCCAGTAATAAGTGTGCTCATGTATCTATAAAAATAGGGAAGTTGGGAAGCGACCATTTGAAATTTGGAGTAACTTTAATACATTTTGTTTTTTAGGGATATCCTTTCAATGAGCGACCATTCGGTTGTTAGATTTATTTCCCCATTTCTAAAGGCAAAAAGATTTTCCGTGCTTCCCTTTCAAGACCATGTGACTAACGAATATGGTCATTGATTACCCCTTATGGTGGTTTTATAACGTAGTCAGATATTTTATTCGTAATCGAGTTATTTTCAGTTGTTTTCTCAAAATTGATCTAGTCGTTAATAGCATTTGATAGCAATCTATATTCTGACCTCTCTTTACCCTCCTTCGCCCCTCTCCTTCTTCCTATTCCTGTCGCGTGCAACAATTGAATTTCGAATTGTGCAATCTCATTGCTCCAGATATTTTCTTGCATAGATTCAAACAACTCGCAACCAGATTACAGATGATCCGATTTTTCTGTACCTTTGTGACAGACTATGAACAGAGATATACATCCCCAAAACTTAAATATTAAAATTATTTAAAATACAATTAGGCACCGTGCGGTTCCACATTCGACACACTTTAAAAACATTTCAATGGGTAATTACATGATCGTCCACGACTCATTTTAATAATGATTGTAACGCTGTACTAAACCCATCCATTACCCGAGATCTAACGAGGATTTGAATAGTATTTCGAATGAATGGTGATCGCACTGAAACTGGAGGAAAGGAAGGGTTGGCCTAAAGATCTGTGCGGCTGTCGAGGCCCCTGCACCCTCCCCCACCCCACTCTCGCCCTTGCACCCATTGAGCGCCACGGACCGAGCGTGGTGTTCCGCCACCCCAAAGGGCTTACCCTCAGAGCTACGACGCTCAAAGTTATGTGGATCTAGAATTAGAATAATCCTTATATATTATAGATGATGGAAGCTGAGTCAAATTTCAAACCCCAATACATTTCAACGGCCGCTTAATTTCTTTACGTGCGAAGAATGTACACAATTTGATGATTAATAAAATATTTCTGTCTCTTTTGTGACTCATGCAAGTGTCTATGTTCTTTGATAATATTTCTATTCTAGTACAAAAAAACTGTTCCTCATAAAGAATAAAGTAGCACAAATGTATTTCAGCGCAGTACTCTCATAACCTCACTTCGTTCTTTCAACACAGCTGATACGATAAATTTCCCCACAATTTTGCGGGATATTTAAACAAATCGGCATTTGAAAGCGTTCTCTTTTTACTAAGCTAAATTGATATTCATCTGTGGGTTGTTCGAGCGGTTCTCGCGGAAGCTGGTCGCGTCGCTTCTGTATTTTTACCCGATCTGCTACTAATAATGATTCATGATGCAAGGTATGCGACCCAGCAATACACGTAGCAACCACGCAATGCACGACTACTCAATGCACATTACCCATTACCCATTACCCATTACCCATTACCCATTACTCATTACCCATTACCCATTACCCATTACCCATTACATATTACCCACTACCCATTACCCACTACCCATTACCCATTACCCATTACATATTACCCACTACCCACTACCCATTACCCATTACCCATTACCCATTACTCATTACCCATTACCCATTACACATTACCCACTACCCACTACCCACTACCCACTACCCATTACCCATTACCCATTACCCACTACCCATTACCTATTACCCACTTCCCACTATCCACCATCCACTACCCACTACCCACTACCCACTACCCATTACCCATTACCCACTACCCATTACCCATTACCCATTAACCCAAATTACGTGTCAAGTCGAAGTTATTCAACGGAACCCAATAAATGGATAAAATAGTAGTTACACTATTATAGCTATTTTCTACTGTTTGTTGCAAGATTACTTACGAGCCAAAAATAAAAATTTAATAACAAACTGTCAAATTTGATTTTCAGAGAAATATTTTAGTATAAAAATGCATTTAGCTGCCAAACGCATCTGAATGCATCTGTTGCATTTGAGTTCAATTTAAAAATGTGACACAATTAAATAACGAAAACACGCGATAACATAATGTCAATTATCTTCTCGATGTAACTAAAGATAGAAGGGGTGCGTGTGGTGGTAATTTGTCGCTCCAGCCACAGAGTGTTGCTCTCGCCACTTTTCCAGTGACATCTCTTGGATAATGCAATCCATTGCTGCATATTATATGATTGTAGGCGTGAAACTCATCTAGTGCCGGCTGCTTTATTTGCAGAATAATATCATATAGAGACATCTTTATTGCTTGAAGGCTTATACCATTGCTTAGTACGGGAATACAGTTGTATAGGTACAAGCTTTGCAGAGCATGTATAGAGCAGGCTATCCTGCTATTCCTGCTATCCCTGCTATCCCTGCTATCCCTGCTATCCCTGCTATCCCTCCTATCCCTCCTACGCGATCCGTAATATAGGGGCTAACCAGGAATTATTCCACTTTAATCTTTCAGACAAACCTGGAGGAGGGGGATGGGGGGGGGGGGGGGGGGGGGGGTAGTTTTCAACCATATATCGTGCGCCACCACATAGTATTCAAAAAAAAATATATAACTTTAGGGTTTATAACCAAAATACCGAAAAATACAACATTTAATTTCTATATTGATTAAGTGGATTTTGTTCGCAGTTAAGCTACATTTATGCAAGCAGTTTTGGTTTTTGTTCCGATACTTAATAACATCTGTTATTTTTAAGGTGTAAATTCTACTGTATTTTAGATCAATTTCCTCGTCCTCCATTAGCGGGTTTTAATCGTAGCAGATTTAATTGCAGAAAGAGAAATATTAGAAAAGGCAGATGCAATTACAGCATGTTATTTTTGAACCCATACTGAGTGTTTGATTGAGTACGTTCCTTCATCCCCATACCAATCTTGAGGAAGTTACCTGTCATTCTAGCACCTCTGCCAGCTGATGGCGGAATACCATATTGCAAACTAAAAACCTATAACTGCACACCAATCCAAAATTAGACCCCAGCTTGAGGTTGAATGAGACAGAATAATTGTTTATTATTACACTTTGGACTCGCGATAAATTCCACGGGCACAGTTTTTGGGACGTCTCCAACTATTCAATTACTAATTATTGTAACTTATCCATCTCCTTGGCGATATTTAAGGATTTTCCACGGATTTGCTACAAAAGTCATGTAAATCTGTGTCGACCATTCTATTACGTGAACTTTTACGTTGAAACATCCGATTAACTTCAATGAGCTTCGCTTGAAATTGATTGGTCAAAAAAGAACCGATCCAGCGTGTAATCCCGCACCCCTCCCCTTCACACACCCCACCACCATCTTTGCGACATCTCACACTCACCAGAGCGTCACATTGGTTTCTCTTTGATGATTCATCTTACAATTTTGTTTCTTTTTGTACGTAAAAAGAAAGAAACCTCAAGCACCCCTCCCAACTAAGCGTGTGCGCACGCCAAAAAAAAAGAGAAAAAAAAACATACAAGAGCAAAGAAAATATGAACGCGGGTGAAAATTCCTTTGGGGCCAGCCACTATCTCCTTTACACTGGGCATGTTTTGGGCAATGGCTAGGGCAACAATGAGATACAGAAAAGGCATCTTAAGGAAGATAAAAGAGCTAGTAGCGTATCACATAGCAGATCCCGTACAGACGTCGAGGGAAATAAATCAGCTGGTAGACTTGATTAATGTAGCTACCCCGGTGAGCTAGAGTTTAGCCCCAATAGATCGCGTGGGCCCCTGCCCCTGCCCCTGCCCGGCCCCGGCCATGGCCCAGGCTGCCCCTCCAGAGTGTCGAGACAATTCCGCACTGCATTTTGCCACCAGGGGCTCACAAAATAACGCAGCCGGCAACGCCGAAACATGGAGCCAGTTGCCTACCCGGCTGGGAGACTCAGATATACGGAATGGGAAATGGGAAATAGGAAATGGGGGTGCATCAATTATACCGTTATTGGTTCTAGGATTGCTTTTAAACTGTTTACGAGTTTTTCTTTATGTCCGGCTTATTAATAAAAGATTTCAGTGATATTTTGATTTTTATTCCTCCACGATTCATTTCTAAATAGTTTGCTCTTGCTGGTTTCTTCGAATGTTTAGTTAATTAATGAAAAACAAAATTTTACCTGTAGATTTGAACTATGAGTAAAATCTACTGATACATCTTCCTATATTGAGGTAGGTTAATTAACTGTTCTCCCCTTTAACAATGTATGCAGGTAAGTTTGGTTGCAAGCTATGATTGTCCATCCCTTAAGGCAAAGAGCTTTTCTTGGACTGACCCCCTCCCCCGTGGGTTGACCTCCTTATTCATCGTTGAATAGATTGAATAGAAATAGATGAATATATGTATATGCGAGTTCACTACCTATTTCTCGCCGCCACACCATACATCATCGCCATATTTATGAATATTATTCCGTACGAGTTGAATTTGTCCTTGGCACCCAGCTAAGTCTGGCCTGTGCTCGCCTGTGCTGTACTTTCTGGCAGGGTTGGGCTAGGCCCCAGCATGGAAACTTGCAGGGAACAACGTATTATCTGCTGACGCCTACTTATCACGTGTGGAATAGTTAGAATGCCATTTTGCAATCTCATTTTAAGATTGGTCAAAAGTTGAAACCTCAAACAAAATCATGAAATGTTGGAAATATTTGCGTTGAGGTGAGAGCACCTAACATCTGAAAGCAACGACGAGGGGAGGAAAAGTTTTGGTGGAGACGAAAAAAATGAGCACTCCATTGGAAAATGTGCCGTTTAAAATTCGGTCGCAATCTTCCCATTTGTCTTCCAAGTATCTGAAATAAATCTTCGATGGGAAAAGAAACCGTGTCGCTTGCGCCTTACCTGCCACTTGAGCTTGCTCCAAAATAACATTTTCAAACCGATTCTTTCGTCGCGACAAGATCGCAACGATCTTGTACTTCTTTCTTGTATGTATTTTCTAGGTTCTCTCAAAAATTATTTATCTTTTCATTTGAATGAACTCTTTGCTTTTATTCATCTCTAGGAAATAATTCAAAATAGTTGTCCAAAAAAGGGGATATTCTTTGCGAAGCCTACGCAATATATAACGGGTGATATGAGCACGGTTTCATTTCACATATTATAACAAAAATATCTTTTTAAAAGTTCTCTCTGCTGCGAAATGAAGCAATGTACCAATGTCGCTAGATGCGAACTGTTATGCACTCCAGCGTAAGGAAAATACAAACTATATTCTCCATTCAGAATCCGCTTCGTTGCATTCGATTTACAACTTCCGTTTTCGAAATGCCTTTTCGAATGCATTTTACATAGAAATATACTGCCCGAGATTCTTGTCTGCGTCTGAATCACTTCACAGATAGCAAAAAATTACAGAAAATGAAAAAAGTCACAAAAATTCAAGTCGTATACCAAAATGTAACATAATTTATTATTATCTTTAGCTTCAGTTCAACAAATTGATCTCACCTTTTGCAGAAAACTTCTTACAGACCTTGCTTATGAGTTGACTCATCCGGCATGTGCCCCTGCCAGCAAGTCAGCAACCAACCTAAACTTGCAATTAATCGCGTTACTCAAGGACACGACACATTGCCAGTTAGCACGGACCCCTATGTCTTGCACTGCCTTCGTCGCCTTCCTTTGTAATTATAATATGTCGTACATATTGTTGTATTACTGGATTCATCCATCACTTCCATCTTTACCCTCTGTATTTCAAGTATTTGTCAGAACTTACATACTGTCATGAAGGTTTAGCTAAGCGTGACCTGCATTCACTGTACTATTGATGCAAACATCCGCTCGCTTGCACATGCAGTTTTAAAAGCAAGCAAGCGAACAAGCAAACACAGCAGAAGGCATTCATTCACTCTTATTCTTCACTTGAAAACTCAAGTGTCTTCAAGTGTCTTTCAGTCTCAGGGTATTGCCCAAACAGTAACTAAATAATAATAATAATTATTATTATTATCACGATTGACCGTTACGGTGTGAGACATGTCAGTAATAAACTAATATACATAACTACTTATTTAAACATTACTCACATTCAGAAACTTATTAACAGAATAAAATCAATTTTTCAACAGGTAATCTTTTAGCTTCTTCGCGGATTCTTCGTCTGATTTTTTACATTTCAAGTCATAAAGAAGTTATCATTTAATTCCATAGGAAATAGGTCTTTGAAACATCAGTCTTTAGGTTATATACATTACTAAAAATGCTAAGATGATATTCGTGTTATATGTCATCCACATCTTTGACAGTGCTTACAGCATACATAACAGTTGAATAAATGTAGAGGTAAGGCAGTGGTAGAATTTTATATTTCAGAAATAATGGTTTTATAGAGTTCTAAATGTATGCGCCTAGATCAGTGAGATTGTAGCTGGCATTCGCCAAACTTTTCATTGCTTTTTGTAATCGAAACAATTTGATGGCCAGGGATGATTGTCCCCTTAATACTTTACCATACATTAAGCTAGCATGAACATAAGAGGAATAAACTTGTTTAACAGTATTGAAATTGCATATTTTAAGCACTCTTTTAATTAAGGCTGATTTGCTTTAGATTGATTGGCTAATATTAGTTTATTTAGTAAATTTGAGATTGCCCCAGCGGTAGATCTTGACTTTTTAAATCTATGCTGACAGCTACTGAGCAGTTCATTACACTTACCAAAAATGAAACTAATCGCTTACAATTTTATAATGAATTTAATTTTAATTTTACTACAATATTACAATACGACACAAACTACTACAATACTACAACACAATACTTTTACTAAAATTAAAATTTTATTAATTTTTCAGTTAATTTCGAGTAAACTGACTGTAGTGCTAGCAACCCATAATTAGTGACTGATAATTTGTCTACTTTTTTATATAAAGGGCAAATAATCGACTTTTGCTTCCTGAAACACACCAGTCTCAAGTGACACATTTATAATATTAATAAGCAGCTCAGCTAAATATGCAGCAGCATTTTGATGCTCATTACTTAAATTAATTTGTTTCTGTTTACCTTCATATTGTATTACCATTGTTACTGTCAATGATTTTCCACGCTGCCTTACACTTATTGCTAGAGTTTATTTTAAATTCGCTATTATAATTTAAAATTGCCGTTTTTATGTCATTCTCATAGAATTTCTGTACTTTAGTGAACTGTGGTTTATCCATCGGATTGTCAGTAGCTCTGAATTTTCGGTAATGGAATAACATCTTTTTGCTTGAATTTAAGTGTTTACCATGCTTTATTTCTGAATGCACTGACATTTCTTATTCAATTTTTGAGCAAATTTGAGGAAGACATCATCAACCTCGTTCGTGTTGATAATTGGTTCCCAATTAATCTTGCTCAGGAGATACAAAATAAATCTACATTATTTGGTTTGAATGATCTTTTAAATTCATAGTACGTTTTTTTGTTATCACGGGGAGTTAATTTCTTGTCTTTCTGTGTGTAAATTCTATCTGGCTGAGATGATCTGCCAGCCCAAGTTAGGAATATTTTAGAAATGTGACATCTGTTTTGTTCTTTATTACATTGTCAATCACAGCTGAGGAAGCACCGCATTTTCTTTTCGTTATTCTCGTTGGTTCAAAGTTTAAAAGCTTGCAGTTCGTTATAGCAACAGCATCTTTAAAAGAATTACCATTGCTGACATCGTTCAAATCAATATTAAAATCTCAAATAAAGACAATCTTTCTAACAACATTAGCATTCACGTACTCTTAGCAGTTGTGCAATTCTGTCTAGAAATACATTAACCACAGATTTTAGAGATCGATAAGAAACAATCAATAGAAAATTCTTATGAGCTAATACCTCGATGGCACAAATCTCAAATTCACCTTCAACACCCTTTTCTTCCATGTCTTTTCTGCCTATGTACTGTTATTTGTTCATTCATTATAACATTCAGGTAAATACCAGCACTCCCACCTCTACTATTTTGCCTACAAAACAGACTTGCAGACTTGCAGTCTTGTAGTTATTTATCACTACCACTCTCTAACTCAATGTTCAGTTAGACACACTATATCTATTGGAATTTCCATTCCAGCAAGTGCAAGTTCGAGGCAATCCAATTTATCTACCAGGCTTCTTATGTTTACATGTAAAAGTGATATTCTGGTGTTCTCCAATGTAGGTACTATTCATGCGTGCTTTTCCTTGATGGGTTTTCTAATTACTCTGACCCATTGATCTAAACAAGTATTTTCTGTCGTTTTATCTGCCTGATCCATTGGAACAACTTTCGTTTGATCATTCCATTTCAGTTAACATTTTCTTAGATTTTGTGGATTCGTTTATTGGCAGAAAATGTGTGATCGCCCTTCTGATTTAAATGGAAACCATCTACATCGATATGATTACTAAAGATTTTTTTATCAAGAAAATTAATTCGGATATTTTTGCAACGTCTCTGATTTTATTTACAGTTTCACGGATTAGGCGGTTAGGCGGTTTACCTTGCTAATTGCATGATTAATCCCTTTCGACTCCCATCTTCTACGTAAGGTATTTATGATTAGTCTACAGCGTCTGCTGAGAGGAACGATCTTCTGTACAGTCTTTGAGATCTCGTCAGTGGATTCGCCGATGTTATTAGCACCACAAGCCAGACTGTACCCATAAGTTCCACAGCTTCTTGCGATGCTTTCTCAGCAGTTGTGTCAAGTTTTGCTCCTGGTTTATAGCACACCCGCACTTCATAATCACTGTTTAGCATTTCCTTAAAAAATCCTTGGAGATTTGTCCCATGACTGCCCGCCACCACCACGACTCGGTATTTTTTTCGCTTTGCCTCCTCGCTGCACGCGTCTGTCTTTTCTCCGTCGTTCTCCGCGCCGATTGATGCAGTCTCGTGGTGTTTACAATCATCTGTCGATGTACCTGACAGGACATTGACGTCTGAATTCTTGGTTGAAGCCCGCCGAACAGCCCTTGACGGGGATTCGAAGCAATCGATCAGCTGACCGACTGATTTCGCTGTATTCATTACAGCTGATGCATAATTGTTTTGTATAATGTTTTGTTTTGTTTGCTTCCCAAGAGATCCCAAGTTATTTTTGAACTGAAAGTGCAGCTAAGAACACTGCGCGGTGATTTCAATTTTTAGGAGGGGGAAGGGTGTTCCGAACGAATTTTAATGAAAGTCATCAAGGTAATACTTTGAGTAGCTCTAAAAGTTATCTTGCTATAAAATGACGGTATTCTTATTTCCGTTAATTTTCTCTGCTGTTACGTTTTAACGGAAATGAATTACAATTTAGAACATTGGTCAATTGTGAACAAAAATGTTTGTAGTTTGCCAATGACCACTCAATAATTACAGTTTTTTCTTTTCTTTCTCCTCGTCAACCCTTGTTCTTTAAAGTCAGTTTAAACTTATAATTCGTTTGTTACAAGATGACACAAGTAATAGTAATCCAACACAAGGCACTTACTTAACATTCCACACCTTCACTTGTCTTAAATGCTGTGCCTTTTCAAAATTACTTGCTAAGAAAATATGGGGTTACAAGTCATCGTTTCTTCAGGCTGATTAATGTGATGAATTGTTCCTACGCGTTGCATGCTAGATTAATATCCAGCTCTCTTTGCTGGTGTAAATGCAGTCCCTAGATCGATGCATCTTCTAGGAAAAAAAAGGGAGAAAGGGTGCATGCTTTTCTCCTTACTTATTTTTACACTTAAAGCAGCAAAATAACTTTTATGTGAAATATGTCCTCTATTTCTAAGAAATAAATTATAAGGAGCCGTAGCTTCTGCATACATTTGAATTAAAATAATTGTGTTTATAAGATTGTAGAGTGAATTATAATGTGTTCTTTCTTGTGCACTAGGGATTTGAGTTTGAGGTTGGCAAGGAAAATGAGCAAATAACCCGGGATTGGGCTTAGTGGGTGGGAAATGCCGTCACGTGACGGGGTTTTTTTTTGGAGGGGGGGGGGGGGGGGGGGGGTCAGAAAGGACGGTAGTTTCCGTGGGGGGGAGTGGGAGGCCGGGTCTAGCCGAAACTTTCAACATTTATCAAAAACGTACAAATATCATCATTTTCTTCGTTGGTGAATTTTTATTCGAGAGGCATTCTTCAATTTATCTCCCTTCTACCGAAACCGACGCTGAAGAAATAGGTACCTACACCTTTTCTTAAAAATAAAAGATCTTTAGACAGTTGACATGCTTTAATCACAAGCATATTTGAAAGATAAGTAATCTAATCATACTTAGCTTTTTTCACGAAATTGAACTTCGAATGGGTTGTATTTTCAACCGACAGCTAAATCACCAATTTTGCAACTGAATTATTTGTCTTGATATTATTTCATGTCTTGTATTATATCTTCAAGAATTCATTGAAAGTTTTTGCAACAATTTCCTCGTTTGTTTCCACTCCCTTTCTAGCTGTAGAGACAGAAATGTGGATGGAAAAACGAAACCGCCACGTGACTAGACGATGATTTTCCATTGACATTTCCACTTGACGCTAGATTTCGAAGTCTGGAGCAAACACTATTTTGAAACATGCTCAAGACTAGAACACAACAAAACTTTCCAGTCCTAGGCAGTCAGGCAGACTACTGCATAAACCATACTTTACTTTACAAATACTACGCTATCCAAAGTGCAATGTATTACTTTAGCTTGATTTAACGTCCCAAACACGCCCCTGCGAACTAAGTCCAAGAGTTTCACGATTTATTGACAATATTTTCCAGCAATGACATAAACTTGGACGTTCGTATTATTCTGTTTGCGCCATAAAAATTTCTTTTTTCTGTCCAATTTTAGAACGCATTATTCAGCAATGATTTTGATTAAAATATGTTTACCCTTAAATTCGTTGCTCAATCTATTGGAAATGTATATATAAAAAAAAAATACTTGTCAAATTTATGAAGTATAATATTTACTATTGCTTTGTTTGTCGGGAAGTATAGTCTGGGATCTTCCCAAAGAAAGTCTCACAACAATACTTGGTTTACTTTGGTCACCAACGTTACTTTCCTATAAGTGTATAAGAAACATTCTCACAATAAAACATAATTGATTACCCCTTTCTCGGTTTCATTAGAATTTCTGAAAGCAATTTCTAGTTTTGGAGCAGCAGCCTGAGCCCCTAATTTGGTATCGTGTGGCAAGTGGCGGGCGGGGGGGGGGGGGCGGGCGGGTGGGCCATGGTTTCAGAGCGGAAGCGGGTAGTGGGTAGCGGGTAGCGTCGCGTCCTCTCCTGTAGGAGAGAGTCAGGATGAGATGACACTGATATTGGAACGGCGAGGAGCGGTGCCCGAGACAATGAGAATTGCTAAAGGAGCACCGGGAAAGAAACGAAAAGATAAACGGGTGGTCGCTCGAAATGAAGTCGACGGGAGATTTATATTCATTCTGCGATTGCAATATAAGTTAGGAAACGTCTGTGCGTTGCGCAGACTGCATAAAGAAAATGTCAGGAAAATGGGGAGGAAAAACTATACGGGAATCAAGGGAAATGCGATGTTGAGTTCGATTTCTTTTGGTTGGTTTGGAACTTTGGAAATCGTAACGCATTGCGTTTGAAAGGTGCACCAATGCAGATATTTGCTGCCTGGCTAATTGATCCATTCCAGTCACAAACCCGGAGTAAAATTTCATCCTAAAGACTATAAATTATTTCTGTTCCTTCCATTTCACGCTTATGTAAAACCAGTGTACTGCTCTAATTTACACAGTGTTTATGTTTTCTTCATTTTTTTTTGTGTGAATCCAGCGCTATATTTCACAGAGTATACAAGGATTACGGTAGGCGTTATAATATAAGTTAGAAGTAATTACAGTTAATGGCTGGATTTTAACCAAGATGAATTGGAAAGAGAAATGTGGTGAACACTGGAATTGGAATTTATGCTATTTCACAAGCTTATGTCGTTAAACGCGAGACAAGGATTGAAGAGATTTTAAAATCTGCACTGATCCATTTTTTTTTTGTTGTTGGTTTCGAATGATGTGATGATGTTTTGATGAGATAGAAACCGCGAACGCAATCTCGTGAGTTGATCAATTATTTCACTTCATTAATATGACGCTAGAGAATGTTTGCCCCCTATTCTAGGAGTGAGTACGGTTAGGGCTGACAGAGACTGTAGCGTGCTGGAATGATCGGGATAAAGCGACTGGAATGAGTGGATCATATTTTTCAAGCCCACAGAGGGTGTAAAAGTGTTGGTAGTGAAAGGGGGGTGGGGGGATTGGTTGCAATGTCTCAGATAAGGAACAGCCAAGATGTACACTCGAGTAAAAAGTCACATTGTTACGACGACGAGAATTATTAAATATGTGCACTTATTTTACACATCAATTTACAGTTAAAGGTCAGCTTTGAAAGAAAAAAAAAACATAAAATAAAATATGGCCGCTAATTTTCTTAATCTTAGCTTACGGTGGGATATTGCTCCTTTCAATTTTCCCTAGTACCCTTCTCCTATCCAAAGTCAAATGTCAGACTGTACAGCATCGAATTATTCTCAATCAAATAAATCTTCATTCACTGTCATTAAAATACTTCTTACATTTGTAATGTCAATGGGTTTATATATGGACTCAGTCTATTATTTCTTTTCACTGAGTATATTTATATTGAAGATACTTGGTGAATGCACCCCTAAAAGCAAGGATGCCCATCCTTTTGCCCTTCCCTTTTTGCCCTCCCCTTCCCGATCAGGATCAGGACTCAGAAGCAATGTCGGATCGCCCCTGAGAAGAATTGCCCATCTCAAAGAGCGCAGCCAGTGCAATGTGTCAGAAACATAGCACAGAATAATTTAATGCTTCGGTGAATACGATGCATTACCTTCTTATGTCTGCGTCTGAGATGCACCCAAGAAAAGCTCATCGAATAACAGACCAGCAAAATCAAACATTTCATTATATCTTATAAAAAAAACACATACACACAACTGCTAAAATAGGTTTCGTAAAAACGTATATAGGTATGACTCGATATAAATATCCATAAAACGAGTAAAAGTGAAATAGGCTCCCACTCTGTAAGCTGTTAAAATTTAGATTTAGATTAAGCGTAACCATTCTTTACAATTTGCATATAAGCTTCACGGAATACGTTCACCATCATTTGAGCTTGTGTAATCATAAAGTAACTTTCTACTTGCAATAATTACTCATTGGTAGGCACCACATTTTGTGAAACAGGGGTGTGTGTCTGTACGATGAAGGGGTTGGGGTAGGGGACAGCCACAGCTGGCATATATCCCTACATCCAAGCTGGACCATGTTCAACATCCTTTGTCATAGTTTCTCCTCTCTCTTTCTCTTTCCCGTCGTCCGTTACCTGTGTTTCCCAATTCTTATTACTCGTTGAGTGTTCATTACCTTGGTATACTTCTCATTTTCTGTGCCAGCGATTTTCCGAGATTTCCGTTACCCGAATTACCTGTTTGTCGGATTTTATTTGACCTTGATTATCAGTCAAACTTAGTAAAAAAGAAAATCTTACTAAATATATTTTAGTTTTTAGTAGGCATGACTTAGAATTAAAGAAGTAAATTAATTTAATGAGATCCCCAGATAAAATTTGGTCAAGGGAGATAGTAGCATTTAAAGAAAGAATACTGAAGAAAACTAGAACAGTGTAATCAGATGAAACTGTAAGACAATTAAAAATATTAAAAATCCCCCAAAATTACCAAAATTACCTCATCGGGTATGCGGGAAATCAAAATACTCTTAGCATCATAGCATCATATTGGCATCATACGAACATTTTTTTAGCAAATCACCCAAAAAAAAAAAGGTTCATTACGACCTGTCTCAAAGTTTTCACTCAACAGAGTCAATGAAGAAAAGTGAGACAGCAAACAATTAAATTACATGCAATGTGATTAAGAATGTGATTTTATAAGATTACATGACTATGAATATTGAATATGATTTAATAGATAAAAATCAATCATCATCACAAGGCTTTTTGTAGATTTTAAACTTTTCTACTTCGATGTTTAAAATTTTTTTCCGTCTTCTCTAAACACATCAACTCTCGCTTGTCATCTCGTCTCGCAATAAAATCGATTTAAAACATCAAAATGTGAAATTTAAACAACGAAAATAAGTCTTTAATACGTGAAGATGGCCATCATCGGATGTCTTACTTTAGTAAAACGTGTTGAAAAGTGTCTCTAGTCGATTACATTCAAACTTTTATTAATTTAGGTTAATTAATAATATTCTATTGTCCAAATGGGGCTTAACTGTTCAGAAGATAGTCCCCTCTGACCGTAATAATTCAAATGAACGTTTTTCTAAGCGACTTTTACAAAGCGATAAATTAAATTTCAATATAGACTAATGGATAAGGTGTTGTCAGAGATGTGGTCCAGGTATAGTGGGCAATATATCCATCACAGAGTGTTTATGAAATCAACTCGATTCACAAAATATCCGTGACGAATAGTGAACCAAAAAAAAAACCGTGAAAAAGTGCAGATTGTCGTGGTACTGGAGCGTGGAGGGAGGCTTGGGACACAAAACGCCAGAGCGCGGTTTTGTGAAATGTATGTGAGGATTGTTCCCAAACATATTCCTGACCATGTTAGCTTAGTTCAGTGGTCGGCCGCTAGGTGGGGGTAGCTACGTTCTCGCTGCGACAGAGATGGATTGCTTTCATTTCACGCTAGTCCCCCCCCCCCCCCCCTCTCTCTTCCATGCTGCCCCTCCCCCCTTACCACCCCTCACTCCCTGATGATTTACAGCCAAACAGTGTGGTGACTACTGATTTATTATATAACACAGGGATAAAGTTTTAGTGTGAGGGGGGGGGGGGGGGGGGGGTGTACAGAAACCAACCCCATCTCGTCCCGTCTAAAGCCCAACCCATTCGCTCCGTATGCGAAAAATATTTATTCAAAATGGCATGCAATTTTTATGAAATTTGGCGATACAATTGTTAATGAGGTATGATTTTTTAATGTAACTTTTATTTTGTTAAATTTCAAACTTCAAAATTTCGCATTTCTCATAAATTCTCGAGTGTTGTCTATTTGATTTATTAAGTATATTTTATGCTTTGATTTTTTAGCACCCAACACCACACATATGCGTCTATGATTTGCTTAAATCTATTTATAAACTTTCAGTACAGCTTTACTTATTTCAATCGAAGTGTTTTGTTGGGGTCATTTCAACTTTGGACCCCATCTTATTTCTCTGTGAACTTCTCGTAGTCTCAGTCCAACTAGGTCTGCTGTTCGCTAGTTCGCAATTTACAGTTCTATCTATTCAATCTGAAACTCGCTGATATGTTTATGGGTATTCGTTCTTTATATTTCCACAAAATTACACCCTTTCACAAACTTTTCAATGTATATTTCGCCGGACGGGTTGAGTCGTTATTCAAAGAATGTAGTGCAACAAGGAGCCGTTTGGGTTGTGTACTTTACAAGGTAACTCCTTGCGAGACCAGTTGCTCGAAACTGTGGAGGAGCCCAGTTTGCAGCTCCTCTATCCTCCACCTTCCACCCTCCACCTTCCAAACCCCGAATTACAGCTCAAAATGTCTTTGTGCATCGGTAATCGTTTGGAATGGATTTAGAGCAGGCACCAAAACACATCGATTCATTGATTTTGGCGCATGTCATCGTTATTTTTTAAATTATTGAGATGTAATTTGGATTTTTAGAGGTTCCAAGGTCATATGTCCAAAATGGATGACTAGAATTAATCTAATTTTGAGTTATTTTGTGTATTAGGATAGTTGACAGCTACTGAGGAACGTAAGATATCTTGTCCCGTCTTGAGATTACTGGGGTCCACATCATTTTTCTTATTCAAACCCTCGATGAGAATACACAGTATAATTGCTTTGTTTTACAACCTTGGAAAATATTTTCAAAATTTTCAAAATTTTTTGCGTTTTTTAAGCGTTTCTTATAATTTCCGAAATTATCACCACTTAATATATACGATTAATGGAACAATTTTACTCCATTCTATTGACAAGAACATATTGTGTACTGTTTTGGTCGAAGGTGAAAATTATCCTGTACTTCAAAAAATGAATATGTCAGCTATTTTACAATCCTATATCTTATATCTCTATCTCTTGGAGAATTAAAATTGCTACATAGAAAGTACCAACTAAATTATATCCAGTTTCCCTGTACTTGCTTTCCCATGTATTTTACATTACAATTTCAATTTTAAAACCTTTTTTTATATCAGGTAATGGTGCCCAAATGCGTACACCCATTAATTAATCGATGGCTAGATATTTATAATCACGAGTACATTACCACATTTCCCATTAATTATCATTATTAAAACCATGAAGTCATCAGATTTTGATGTATGACTGCGTTGTTTCGTTTTATTAATTGTACTGGCTGGATCCCACTATACTCTTGAACTATCCTGGGCAGCTTTCCCAGGTTTCCATACTGGAAAATTGTTTTGTTCTAAATCTAAAGTTCTAGCAGACTTTTTCAATTGCTATACGAATCCCATTTGAACTATTTGCATTCAAAATATATTTCTGCAATCTTTAGAGCAGTAGACATTTGCTCGTCCTAAAAAATATTTCCATGAACATATTAATTGAGCAAGTAATAAAAAAATACTACTTTTTAGCCTGTGTTCTAGTACGATCTAGTACGATCTAGTGCGGTCTAGTACGATCTAGTACGATCTAGTACGATCTAGTACGATCTAGTACGATCTAGTACGATCTAGTGCGGTCTAGTACGATCTAGTACGGTCTAGTACGATCTAGTACGGTCTAGTACGATCTAGTGCGGTCTAGTACGATCTAGTACGATCTAGTGCGGTCTAGTACGATCTAGTACGGTCTAGTACGATCTAGTACGGTCTAGTACGATCTAGTACGATCTAGTACGGTCTAGTACGATCTAGTACGGTCTAGTACGGTCTAGTACGATCTAGTACGGTCTAGTACGGTCTAGTACGATCTAGTACGGTCTAGTACGATCTAGTACGGTCTAGTACGATCTAGTACGGTCTAGTACGATCTAGTGCGGTCTAGTACGATCTAGTACGATCTAGTTCAAACGTCATTTAATGAATCCCTACGAAAAGGAAGCCAAATTTGATATCTTATTTTCAGTAACTTTCAGTAAAATCGATATTTCTTTGTCCTGCACAACATCTCCAGAGCACGAATAACAGTAAATTACATTTTCTCAAAGCCTTTTTTGAGTCTTTTTTGACTCTCACTTCACTCAAATGAAGAGGCATTTCTCAAAAATCGAGTCTTAAGAGACAAAGAAGAGAAAGAAAGCGTCACTCGAAATCAAGAGACTGGGACGTCGGATGCTCACTTCTTTCAAACGAGGAAACATTCTTTAACATTTATCAGGTTTGCCATTCACATCTCGGCTCACACCATTCTAAATTGAATTAGTAATTCTTCCACAGACAGGACAATTTTTACTTATTTTATGCTTTAAGCGTTATGTACCAACTTTTTGATTTCGACACAAACCTAAATGTGTACATCTCTAGCACGTACACCCATTTTGGATCTCAGGACTTGAAATTTTGGGATGGTGAGCCCCGGTCCAGAGCCAGGCCCAGAAACATGCTCTCATGGATGAATTTCCAGACGACGTTCAGCTATTACTCATTGTGAAATACGATCAGACTTAATTTACAAACTTTCCAGCTCGCTCACACAAACTCGGCACAACGAGATTTATTATCCAAGAAGAAGACATTTTTATTACCCCTTCCCCCCTTTCCCGCAGCCCCGCAGCCCCACACCCCTTTCCAACAAACCCTTCTTTTCTCTACTCTCTTCTCAATCTCCCAGTTTCGCATGTTCTTTCTTTGCCTCCTTATCTATAGGATCTATTGATAGGTATAGGCAAAGTGCACACCTATACATCTGCACATTACCCATACAGAATGAAGCACGGGTTTTTAAAACTAAATTTTGATGTAGTTTTATCGTCGAAGTAAACCACGTTACAAGCAATTTAACTTTCTTTAACTGATCAAATATTTACTAAATTAACGACAAGATTTCGTTCGATTGCAGCACTGGGGATTTTCCGCCTTAAAGAAGTTTTCATTCCTCGGACATTTGTGTTGTAGGCGCCTTACCTTTCTCAACTTTCCTCTGGATGAAAATTGCTTGAATCATGAGTTATTCTTACACTTAGATATCTGATCACCGTTACCACAAGAGACCACAGTGAAACTCTATGACACAATTATACCACAATTTTACCACAATTTTACCACCATCAGACTACCATAACGCCATGCGGTCCTCTCAAATGTCTGAGTGTTACCAAAGACCTATTTCTTACTAGATAGAACAACCAACAACCCCTTTCCTCCACACCCTTTATGTTAACCTTAAATTCCTTGCATTTTTTATGTCAATTGATATTGGCAAGTAACGTGGTCCCACGTTTCGGACATCTCTGTCCTCATGTCTGGCAATCCACATGGGAGATAGTGTCCAACAGGAATTCAACGTCTGTCAACTTTGAAACACTATTTTTTGGCTTCTAGTCAATTTCACCAGTGGCGTAGTCTAGCCATACGAGGGTATTATTTTTCAAAATACCGTAAACCCACTGGGAATGGTCATACCTTCGTTTGAGAGGGATTCAATATTACTAGGTCTTCTGGAATTTCGGGAGGTAGACGGCTCCAACACTGTGTGCCATTATGCTAGACATATCTCTGCTTCTACGCCATTCCTTTCCCTGTTTGTAACTTCTCGATTTGTTATTCTGACTTCATCAGACAAGGTCGCTAATCACGTTCTGAATATGCTAATGCAAAGTCGTCAACATTACGTGTCACACCACACATACACCTTCGATAGCAGGAGACACACAGAATGATGTCCCGTGTTCCGTCTTCCGTGTCCCATGTCCCTTGTCCCATGTTTCGAGTCGAATGTCCCGTTTTCCATGTGCCCCATGCCCCGTGCCCCATGCCCCATGCACCATGCATCATGCACCATGCCCCATGCCCCGTGCCCCGTGCCCCATGCCCCGTGCCCGTGCCCCATGCCCCGTGACCCGTGACCCATGCCCCATACCCCATGCCCCATGCCCCATGCCCCGTGCCCCATGCCCCATGCCCCATGCCCCATGCCCCATGCCCCATGTCCCATGCCCCATGTCCCATGCCCCATGCCCCATGTCCCATGCCCCACGCTCCATGCCCCGTGCCTCATGTCCCATGTCCCATGCCCCATGCCCCATGTCCCATGCCCCATGCCCCATGTCCCATGCCCCATGCCCCATGCCCTATGCCCTATGTCCCATGTGCTTGGACCTAGTCCACCTGAGTAGGGCCCATCCAGCCGATACAGGGCTCACCCACCACGAGCGTGGCCCACCCAGTCCTAGCAGGGCCACTTAGCACGAGCAATTCGTTTTCAAAACAGTGCGTCGTTAAACACCGAAAATAATCAAATCTATCGCTTAAAGTGGCACCCTCTGCCTTCAAGAGAAATGAAGTGACACCATCTTAGATATATCTCGAGATGATGTCCTTGTTATCACTCCTCTCTCTCACTGTGGCCAGTTTTCCAACTTTTCACCAGGCAAATTTCCACATATGCAAACGATTCACGATTCACGTAATGCTTTTTAGAGGCACTTAAACAGCAAGGTATTTCTACATAAAAAACAGCGATCGACTTCAAAGTTGCGTACTTATCTGATCCTTGACTTGGGAAACGCAACCGCCAAACTGATATCATGTTTCTCTCCTGATTCCGCTTCTGAAATCAACTGTCATTAGATATTGAAGGGATAACGCTCTGTTAACTAAAAACCCGTCAATTGGTGTTAAAAAAAAACTCATCATTTCTTAACCATCCAGAGTTGATAAATATTTGATTCTGAATAAGCGCGCTTTTCTGATGGGGCGCGCTATTTGAAAAATCAAGGTCATATTTTTTAAATACGAGTTCTTAAGCTAACCAACACAATTTCTTTAATCAGTGTTCCAATTTTAAATTATTTATTTCTTCTGTGATTTAAATATCTTTCTTTACTCTGAAAACCGATATTTCTTACTTCGGTTCAACCGTCCTATAATAATATAATAATACAAATAATAATAATAATAATTGTTTATTTATCTCGATTGGCCGCTTTTGGCGTGAGACATGTCGATGTTTACAATTCACAATTCACATTGTACAAGACAAAAATTCGTCAGTTGATTAAAATGCATTTTGTACAAGTATGCATTTAGTACTTTTTGTACTCCGGATGAATTGAGAATAGTAGACGACCGATGGCAACCGACAGGGGATATTGCCAGTGGTGAGTCAGGTCAGTCATCCTTACTGGCAGTACGTGGATAAATATGTATCAGAACACATGTGATCATAAAATTATTATTGCTTATGTTTCATTAATAGCTAATAAGACGGACTCGTCTCGACCTGGGTATGCGTACCTCAATACACTCGCTTGAATGATAATTTTATAGCCACGCGTGTATAGTGCGTAGTGTGCGTTTTATAGCAATATTAATCCAGTGCTTTATTCAAGAGCTGTTGTATTCTTTTATAGGTTTTTACCTTTTGTGTAAAGCTCTAGGCTAACGTAGAAGTTGTGGAGGTATTCTTCATTTAAAAAGTACTCACGGAAATCTCATGCGGTAGGCAACATTGCATTTGATTCTCTCGAAGCGATGAACGATCTTAAACTATCAATTTCACCCATCATATGATTTTTGAAACAATATGGAACAATTCCCATTTTTAACATATTTTTTGTGTTAAAAGACATTGAGAATTTCCGGTATTTTTACAGTTTTAACCAGCAAAGAAGTACAAGTTTCATTTAACCTTCATTTTTCTTGATAATTTGCTAATTTTTTGACATAAATAAAAATTAAACAGCCTTGATGCTAACATGTTTTTTTGGATTGCAACTTTGTTGACATGTAAAATTGTCTAATGCATTTCCAAATGTCAAATGAGTAACCTTTTTGTCGGTTCATGTTATAACATTTATTGACATTGGCTATGTGACTTTAATTAGTAGGTATAAAGATGTCTTGATGCATTGCAGTCAAGTACATGTAGGTACTACCTACGGGCACTACGGGTACTCACCAGCCATTTGTTAGTTCACTTCACGTAAGGCTTTATCTATTCTGGCCTTTTGTATACTAATATCGATGTGATGGTATGTTTATTATCTATGCAATCAGATGATTGAAATTCAAAAAGTGGATTGTATATATTTTTTACTGGTGCTTGCATGATTCATACACTACATTGCAATGTACATATTATGTATAAATCAACGCAATGCAATTTTTTTTGTTAGATTGTTCATTCTGAATATCATAGAGAAATATTAACTGCACTAGCCTTTCATAGGAATTGAATTTCCACACCAGTATGCAGTACTCACTTTTTGTCATGGTTCTTTTGCAATTATTTAGTTTCCGATATTTCACGGTTTAAAATGTGTGTCCCTGGCAAACACGGACGGTTCCCAGGTCCCATCGGAAAATGGGTGTGTGAATGACCCGGCCGAAGACTGTAGATAAGAAACAGCCCCGAAATGAAAATCGACACTCAAAGGTGCGAGATTTACTTCACACCTGTAATGAAAAGCCCTTGCTTCAAGCCCCAGGCGTCAACTGTTCTGGTTCTGGTTCCTGTTTCAAGATAATAATCATCTCGACGGAACAGTTTCCTGCAGACTAATCAACGGATATGACAGTTTAACAGCAGCAACAATCCATTTGTTGAGTTCAAATTAACGGCTTTTAAAATATCAGCACAAAACAGAACAAAAGGCGTTCCTAAAACCTGTCAAAAAGTGACTCTTGACCTGCCAGTTGAGCATCACCCTCTCCCTTCCACAGAGCTAACAACGGCGCTAGAACTGGGTAGGTTTTCATCGATCTACTGTTATATGCTGGGTAATTGGTTCTGACGATCATGTGCTCAGATAAGTCAAGCAAAGTGAACATCTATATTAACCTGTTGCAGCCAATTGTTGTATAAATCAGCGCAATTAGATCAGCCTATCTGTACGTAGGCTGCTACTAACAATGATGAGCAGCTTAGCACACCTATAGACTGTATACCTATTAGGAGGTCAACATTGCGATTACGCGAGTTCGGACTATCCATGTAATTGGGAGTTTGTCGGTTCATAGTCTCGCCGAATGGCGCGTGATGCGTGGGATGGGTGGGGGAGGAGGGGTGTTGAAAGTCAGTTGATTCATCACGCTTGTGTAGGTACCTACATCACTTCAATTAAGTGTAAACATAAAGCACTTATGCAAACTTTGACTGCATTTTAGCACGCATACGATTTGCACAAAAGGGATGCATGGATGATATGTCCAATGTTCTGATGTGTTTATTTTGTTTAGCGAATATCTTTAATCTATTTATCTCAACACCACTTATTATTAATGCACAATGTTTATAATAAACTATAGGCAATACCATAATATTATTGCTACCTTTATAAGAAATTGTATCTTATAATATAGATTACTACGCTAGATCTTAATGGTCAACCATGTATTTTGATAGCTATCAATCAATAAATTCATTTTTTCTCTCTTAAATTTTTTACATTTTACAGTTCTGGAGTTAATTTTTTTATTGTAACACAGAGTTCGTAATAATTTGAGAAGTAATTAATGACTCTTGCTTTTTTTCCTTGTTTTATATTTGTTAAAAATAAGTCGTTCATATCATTATGTTTATTAAAATGAATTATCATTCCAGATTACTCTCGTGGAAATCTAAATTCAGTTTCTGAAGTAATACCTCTAATTTTTCATCTCAAACTACGTTTTGGCTGAGTACAATTTTGGATTGTTTCCTGTCTGAACCAACTGCTTCTAAGCCTCGTTTGGTACCTGAAGCTGCCCATGCTGCCAATGAATTATTATATGGCAAAACCCATTTCTGCCATTGAATTTACCATTTTTACAACAAAAAAAATCACAAATAAAATGTAATCAACATATTGTTTATCTAATTGTCTGATCTTGCAAGAAATGAGATATATTTGAATTGATTAGGGTGGCTTACAGAATAAGTGCGAATATAAGACAAGAAATAAGAAAAGTACCTTGACTTAGACCTAGACTGCTAGATAGCTTTCGGACATAGCACATTACAAGAGTCAGAATAGGCTTTGAAAGTGACTGCTTGGATCTCTCTGTCCAGTACCCAACTCTAGCTCCTGATATGAATACCATTCTCACTTTCATTGAGAAAATGTTTAGACAATGACTTCGACACACGACAATTGATCCATTCATTACCTTGTCACCGCGTGACCATCAATTTCTACACTAAACCAACAGTCATTTAAATATTTCATTCATGAAAATGATCAGCATTGAGTTTCTACACCCATCGTAGTGGCCAACGTGAAACTTTCATTGACTAATGCGAAGATGTTTTGTAATCCGCTATTTATTAATTGAATCAAGTAGTACATGTACTAACATGTGTATGGCTGGCTACCTGTTGGTACCTGCCATTGATAAATTTCTTGTATTTGATTGCCCCCACACTTATGATACGGCAATTATATAAAACCATGGATATCTTTGTAATAATCCCAAATTTTTACAAACAAAATTATTACGACAAGGAAATGATAAAACCAAATCAATAAACACATCAATTGTCATTGAATAATAAATATACAAGATTTACCATGAAACACGCACTTATACGAACGGAAGCACAAATTGGTAACGAATCGACATTAAAATCTATTAAGAGAACCCACCTCCACCCAAGTCAATAAAGATGTCAGATATAATAAATGTGTCGATACCGACATCTAAGCCGGTCAATCGGAAATGATGAAACGACATCCTGTGAGGTGTCTTCGAGGAGAATGTAGTAAGATGAAGACAGTGTTCCACCTCCACTGCTTCAATATCATGTGCAATTTATAGGTGCAATCAGTTGACGCTTTCATTGATTATTTTAGCGGCCCTGAATTGTAAAATCATTCACCAATACAATAACATACTCAAGCAAGGCGAGGTCCAGCTCTTTTGTATAGCTCGATGGGTGATGGGCGATGGGTGATGGGCGATGGGCAATGGGTGATGGGCGATGGGCAATGGGCGATGGGCGATGGGCAATGAGTGATGGGCGATGGGTAATGGGTAATGGGTGATGGATGATGGGTGATGGGCAATGGGCGATGGGTGATGGGCGATGGGTGATGGGCAATGAGTGATGGGTGATGGGTAATGGGCGATGGGCGATGGGCAATGAGTGATGGGCGATGGGCAATGGGTGATGTGCGATGGGTAATGGGCGATGGGCGATGGGCAATGGGTGATGTGCGATGGGTAATGGGCGATGGGCGATGGGCAATGAGTGATGGGCGATGGGTAATGGGTGATGGATGATGGGTGATGGGCAATGACCAATGAGCGACGGGAGATGGGTGATGTACGATGAGCGATGAATGAAGGTGGATGATGGCTACTGTTTTGAGGTGTTTGGCATGATTAGCTATTCAAGATTCAGAACTGGTCACCCGGAAAACATTAGGTATGATTTTAACAACAATAAAATCGTTACAACGCCTTATGATAAATACATTGTGCGATCATTATTCCTACTGATTTTGTCTTCGTATGTAAAGCGTTGGCCACTATTTCCAGAAGACTTTCAAAGAGGTAAAATCAGTATTGTAGTCATTTTATAAACCAGAGCTGAGCACTAAAGTTAAATGTCAGTAATTTAAACACTGCCAATATGTGTGTTAGTATAAACAATCGATATAGTCTGTCTAATTGTTGTGTTGAGGGATTTTACTCATTAATCAATTGTCAGAAACAAAATCAGACATGTATTTATATACTTAATCGACAAGCTAATGACACATTTACCGCTTTGAGCCAAACAAAAACCTTGGCGACGTTGCAAATAAAAACAGCTGTAATTTAGCCATACTCCCACACTAGTGTGACATGAACCTAACCTAACCCGAACGCTACAGAAACGGTAAAATTAACACTGAAAACGCAACCATATTGGGCCTAAGGTATTTAGATTTGGGGTGCAATAGAAAGATGTCCCTCAACGTGTCAATATGGGCCAAATTGAAGCCTCGAAGGCAGTTGCACCGTAGCAGGTATCACCTAATAATGCTGTATGTATTCCTAGCATGTAAAACGCATAAAAATACCCATATATAGGTCAGTATACGATGCAATGAAGTTGAGCGGTTCTAATCGACAGCGACGGTGGCTAACACCTCTATGTACTAGCTCGTGCTAAAGTGTCAGAGCTCGAAACATGACGAAACAACAAACATGGGTTCCTATCTATATTTTATTATTTTAGATAGCCTCACTGGTTAACGAAGGTCTCGCTTTACTAGGCTACATTAGATATTGATATCATTCTTAAGGTGATTGACGTGCTTGACAGCTAATGTCAATTACTTGACTTTTAACTATAATGCTACATGTTTTTTTGTTAAGAAAAAAATGCATATGATAATTATTGCGGTTAACCATGAGAATGTAAATCGTAGTATGAATTTATTTTATTGTAAATGCAACATTTGATTGTTGGTAACACTTGAGATGAGCGGTATTTTTGATCAAATCTTGATTATGTATCAAAAGTGTGTTTAAATCAGAGGAAACCATCCATATAAATTGCTGGTAGCTTTTCTATCATTGGTAGAGCGTAGCGAGATGTTCAACAAGGATACCTCAATAGTCAATACACATTGGTAGGGTCGTTGGGCTGTGAGAAAGGGCGGCGGAGGGAAGGGAAATGTGCACCTTTTGTCGGTACCTGTTATGCTTACATGGTAAAGAACTTCACGCTTAGAAAAGTGAGTTTCGCCCATAAATAAAATAAATTTAATATCAATGACTAATTACTGAAAGATATCTAAGATAAGATAGTGAAAAAACATTGTTTTGTGATTCTGCAATACCTAGTAGGTAATATAATCAATTCACTCATGTGGATAATTATTCAGCAAAGCATAGGCTTTTTTATGACCTGTACATTCACTCAAAACATTTGAGATGCCAATATATAAGGTATAAACGTCTTGGCACAATTTCTTTACCTTTTCATACTTAAAAATTCATATAATAAAAAGTTGCATTTTATAATAAGATGCATTACGTATAACAATTTGCGTATAATTATTTAAATAATCTGTGAAGGTCAAGTACATACTCTGCCAACTCATTTGGCTCAAACCTTCACCACGATATTCCTACTACATACTCGACCGATATATTATATAATATTTTAAAATAAACATGGATAACATAAACATGCAATTCTTATACTATTTTCTATATCAATGCTTGCCAACGCTAAACTGATTCGTAACGAACAAATACAGCTGAGTTATTTTTATTTGTGATAAATGAACACTAGCCAGTATGTAAAAACGACTTAGTCTGCTACCTAACTCTTTAGTATCACCTCACAGTTGACAAGACAATTATTATCAACGAAATTGGTCAACGAAATGCTATCAAATAATAGTATTATGTCGACTTCACCAAGGTTCGAACCAAGATTGTGAGGCTCGATTAGATTGCATATTATCATTGTTATAAATAGGAAAATAGCAAAAATTATCCGACTTTTTAAACTACAAATGTTTTATTCGAAAATAAACATCAGAGCTTAAAAGATATGCACATAAGTCACAAATAAATACAGTTGAAAATTCCTATTAGTATTAGTGATCATATGTTTAGCATATTATAGGGAACTTACTTCGCCCCAAGGTGTAATGATAAAACGGAGAAGAGATTAATTACTAGGGAGATTAATTTAAGATAACTTTTAAATCTAGTTCTACGTGAATCTGAGTCCCAATAACTCATCGAGTAAACTCTCGAGACTCTATTCGCCCTGAAGGGTCTAACTAGCTGCAGAGTTATCTGGTATGATCGGTGCCGGCCCATAGGTACCTTAGCGTTGCTCCCGCTGGTACTGTTCAGCTCACGCCTCAAGCAAAGCCATACTTACATTGCCCTGGCGTCGTTCCTGCCTGCTCTTCCTACACTGCCTACTACCTACTACCTACTACCTACTACCTACTACCTACTGCCTACTGCCTACTACCTACTACCTACTCCCTACTGCCTACTGCCTACTGCCTACTGCCTACTACCTACTACCTACTGCCTACTACCTACTACCTACTGCCTACTGCCTACTGCCTACTACCTACTGCCTACTGCCTACTGCCTACTGCCTACTACCTACTGCCTACTCCCTACTACCTACTACCTACTGCCTACTGCCTACTGCCTACTGCCTACTACCTACTGCCTACTCCCTACTACCTACTACCTACTGCCTACTACCTACTACCTACTGCCTACTGCCTACTACCTACTGCCTACTACCTACTGCCTACTGCCTACTACCTACTGCCTACTACCTACTACCTACTGCCTACTACTTCTGCCTATTACCTACTGCCTACTACCTACTGCCTACTGCCTACTACCTACTGCCTACTGCTTCTGCCTACTGCCTACTGCCTACTGCTACTGCCTACTACCTACTGCCTACTACCTACTGCCTACTGCTTCTGCCTATTACCTACTGCCTACTACCTACTGCCTACTGCCTACTACCTACTGCCTACTGCTTCTGCCTACTGCCTACTGCCTACTGCTTCTGCCTACTGCCTACTGCCTACTACCTACTGCCTACTACCTACTGCCTACTACCTACTGCCTACTGCTTCTGCCTATTACCTACTGCCTACTACCTACTACCTACTGCCTACTACCTACAACCTACTGCCTACTGCCTACTGCCTACTGCCTACAACCTACTACCTACTACCTACTACCTACTACCTACTACCTACTGCCTACTACCTACTACCTACTACCTACTACCTACTACCTACTACCTACTACCTACTGCCTACTACCTACTACCTACTACCTACTACCTACTACCTACTACCTACTACCTACTGCCTACTACCTACTACCTACTGCCTACTACCTACTACCTACTACCTACTACCCACTACCTACTGCCTACTGCCTACAACCTACTACCTACTACCTACTACCTACTACCTACTGCCTACTACCTACTACCTACTACCTACTACCTACTACCTACTACCTACTACCTACTGCCTACTACCTACTACCTACTACCTACTACCTACTACCTACTGCCTACTACCTACTACCTACTACCTACTACCTACTACCTACTGCCTACTACCTACAACCTACTGCCTACTACCTACTACCTACTACCTACTGCCTACTACCTACTACCTACTACCTACTGCCTACTACCTACTACCTACTACCTACTACCTACTACCTACTGCCTACTACCTACTACCTACTACCTACTACCTACTACCTACTACCTACTGCCTACTACCTACTACCTACTACCTACTGCCTACCAACGCATACAGTTCAGTCTTCCCTGTATTTTCCAGGCTAGAACATAGTTTTTATCAACATTAATCCGTCGAATATTCTGATGATTAATATATTAATAAACAAAATTGTTCTTTGGATCGTTGATAATCTAATCGAGAAATATTAAATTGACTATTTGTAAAAAAAAATATATATATATATTGCATTTGGCGCCCTCTGGGCCATACCAGCTCAGATAATTTTCACAAAATTCAGCGACAATATAAACTTTTATTGAAATTCAAATTGTCAAATAACTATTCAAGTAGAATTATTTTTCAAAGAAACTCATTTAATTTTTAGAAATCAATGCATTATTATCATCTTACAGCGTATTTTCACGGATAAATTCACCGTGATACTCACCGCATTATTTTTCGTAAAGATCTTTAAAAAATATATAATTCCTCGCTCAATATCCGTCATTCCGCATAATTTACATCAAAACTCGTAAGTTGCAAAGGTTTTTCTGTTAAAAAAAAGTTCGCTTTTGAGGTAAAAACTGTTATTTTTATATAAAAAGCAGCGAACCGAACGCGTGAGCACTTTAGGTTTCATCATTAGGTAATAACTGAACAAAATATCAGTCTTACAAATAAACCAGAGCTCCAACCCGAAAAACAATTCTTTCTCATAATAGAAATTGCAGTTTGACTAACAGTAGTAAGGCAATGTGGCTAGCTGGCGACTTGCTAGCATATTTATCGCGCCGTACGAATGCACAGTTTTTTGAATTTCAATCTTGGCGCAAGCCTGATGCGCGCTTCCAACGGTCACGTGGTGGTAACGGTTACGTCACACGAACAGCGCACATGTGCGAGCGCGAAAGAGGATCTCCAATAACTCAGACTAGACAAAGACAGCACCACACGGACCCTGCTCTTTTCCCTTGTCCCCTTTACACACTCTGTAACCCTGTCCTTCTCTACTAGCCATTTATACCAGACGCCATTGCCACTGCTAACGGTTAAATGAACGATTTACACCGTATTATTATTTGAGATATTTTACTAGTATTTAGATAGTTGATTTGAGTAGGTTTTAGGTGAAATTCGTGTTGTTTAGAAGCTTTTTGTTGATGAAATGCATCAGTTTTGTTCGCGGTCGCATAGCTGATATGTCTGCTGGTCGAGCACGTTGTTGGAAAGGGCGCCGCCCACTTTTGCTTTGGTAAGGGGGGAACGATAGCCTAGAATAGTGGCCGTAAACCATTCCAGCAAACACTTAACTCACGAATCGGGATCCGTGCGCATTCGAGCTGCCTAAACCGTATTCTACCACGCTTTCACAGGGTGTTATTGTTATATTTCCTCCAGATTTTCAAGCTTTTCCGAAGTTTTGCAAAGGAATTTCACACAAACAAGGGGTTGCAAGACTACCCCAACACGTCATTCTACATTTTTAACAAAAAAAAAACAATTCAAATTTAGAGAAAACAGTTTTTTACTCGGATACAACAGGATTTGTGTTAAAAAAATCTTTATTTTATCGGTGTTAGAATATAACAATTTTATTTAAATTCAGTTTGGTTTGTTTCTATTATTCATTTGGGAGGGTGGTCTACTCCCAAAGCGCGCCGTATTTTGAGTCGGCTGCGTTTCGGCAGGCAAATCTTGAGATGTCTATGTACTATCGCCTGCTCTTCGAATTTGAGACTTGCTCGTGCAGGTGAAGATCATCGTCTTAATCCAGCTGGCCAGCAACATCTCACCACATTGCTACACCAGCATCTGCAAAGAATCGGTGAGTTTTCAGTGACACTATAATGATCTTGATAAATGGATGACCACTCGTCACCTGTGCAGTGGTACCGTGGATCTAGAAGGTATAAAGGCAATCGTCATGCTAAAATAATTGCGTGCTATACAGGTGAGAATAAATTGCACCATTTTAAGAAAGGGGTATGTAGTTGGAAGTAATCAGATTACTGTTAGAGACCACGCTATCGTAAGCATGCACCCCAAATCACCCAGTATTACGTTTTACACAATGCATATAATGCAGTATGGGCTGACTCATGGGTTGACTAAAAGTCAGTCTATGAGTATTTTAATTAATTTGAATAAATGTGTAAAAGTATCATCGTGTACTGTTTAATAGAAGAACGGTTGCGTAAAATACGGCATTTGCCCGAATAAGTGTTCGATCAAGATTTATAGAGGTTGAAATCCCATTTTGTGAGCTGCACGTGGTCGAAATTACCTGCCGACTTTTGGAGCATGCAACGAACAAAGTTTGCCCTTTGCTGTCCCCAGTAACTCATGGCATACTCTAGGCAAGGTGCGAACTTGATAATCACGTAACATAGATTGAACAATCGCTCGAAATAGCATGCATTTGTTTTATTGCTATTTATCAAGCAACAGTGAAATCAGTCAATACCATAATATGCAATCAGCATGGTTAGTAAATGGCGTAGTACTGTGTGTACTTGCAAACATCTACACTAAATAAACTGGCGAAAAATTCGACATATTAGTAGCAATTTTTTGTTTTCACGTTTTCACGTTTTGATCGATGTATAAAATATAACTTATGGCACATCTAAGACGAAGTCGCATGCTCTTTCTTCGATGGAAAAATGATGTAGATTTACATATGTTGCAGTTTACATATAAGTTACCTTCTTATCCGATGTTTAAAGTAATTGCGAGAGAAAAATAATAACCAGGAAGACTATAATTAAATTAGCGAGATTTGAATTTTATTTACATTTTTACTGAACACCTATCAGGTAAGTTTTTAAATAAAAAAAGTCGCTTTTTCAAACAGAAATGTGCTAACATTTTTATATAATGATTGTCTTCGAACTAAATAATAATATGACTATAAGTGCTATTGACAATGAATTCAGTTTCTTTCATTAATTTTCCAAATGATTGTTTCCAAGACCATCACCGAGAGTTTTTTCCGTCTGTTTATTTATAATTACTACAAAGAAGGTGCGTGTGACTGGGCTTTTCCATGGATTGGTAATAAAGCGCACTCATTACCAGAGATGGAACTAGTCTAATACTCTGCGACAAACACTTAGCAATAGGGAAGTTTAGTTTGAGAAAGAAGGACAAGGGGGCCATAATCTTATGAGAGAAACATTTCAATTTGCTCAAAATTTCAGTGAGAAACTCAACACTTACTTTCCCCATCGCGATACTTGCGAAAAATTGCCAAAATACACAAAAAATTATTTACAGAACTAAAAAAATGCTTTATTCGCGAAGAGTCTAACTTGTGAGAAATGATATAATTTCACAGCCCTCTTTATGAAATTGTCTCCACTAGATCTTGAAGTAAAACTGAATCTAGATGGCTTTGCAACAAACAACTCATTAGTTTTCCAAGAAGCAAATATTAATCGAATCTGCTACAGTAATTTTTCAAACCCGTCTTTGCGTCGGTCAGCCCTGAACTTGGGCAATCGAACACTTAGCTCAAACCTGAGCCAATGTTCTCTTATTTGGGAGGCCTCTACCTTCTCATGAATTGCATGTCTTAGTAGGGTCCAATCCTTGGTACTAGGGGTGCAGCAACATCACTTTCATGCGACCAGATTTATGCACATTGTATGTTTCACTATTTTGTTGACAACCTTAGCAATAAAATGTGCTCGTTCTGGTCCAGACGTGAAAACTCGTAAATTATAGATTTGTGTAGTATGATTTTGATAATAAGTTACCCTGCGCGTCAGGGGCTGTTGTATGGCCGGCAATGATAAGGAAATTGGGGTGTATTTTCCACCCAACTAGCCCTCTCCCCCACCTCCGTATCAAGCCATAGCTCCATACCGTACCGTATATATTTTATATCAAACCATACCACTATACTCTCTACATAACCCTTAAACTATAATAAAATACCGACACAAAATATTTTAAAAGCACAAATAAAATATTAATTCGCTGTTTGCGATTGAAACCTATACCTAATAGAAATAAACACGTCTGGGTCGTTATACAAAAGTTTTTTTTTAGGATTTTACTTAAGAAATTTTTTTTAAAATGAAGCTAAATGATCTGCTTTTTAAACGGTTTAACAAGGCATGTAAAATTGAACATGTATCCAACTAAATGAGGTCCAAAATCGTCTCCGACTTGAAATTGTCTAAGCCAATCTAACAGGAGGTTACCTGGACATAAGCATTACTGCGCTACGCGCTTTGAAATATGCAAGATTTTAATCTGGTTTCATAAAATGCTTTAAGGTATATAGAATTTATCAATTATATGATTTATCCATTTGATAATAAATGCGCTTCGCACGCCAGCTTTTATTTTTAAGATCAACATCTTGCTTTACAGTATACATATTATCTTGAAAAGATTTTCAGAGGCGTCTATATAATTACAGTTCATTGCGTTTACAAGATTTCTGAAATTCAATATTTCCTATTTTTTCTTTATTATATTCGCTTCAATAGGTATTGACTGCTTTAATTTCGCTCGTAATCGTGCAATAGATGTCATGAATTGAATCTAGAGTGCAGCGTTAAAGTGCATTTGTTTGAAGTTGCAAGATGCAGCTTCAATCCTCCGCTAATGTAAATGTAATGTCAATCAAATTGATTGTTTTTACAAATATAACAGTCCACGCGATTAAACGAAGTTAGACGAAATTTGATATTTTATTGATATGTATTTGATAACTTATTGAGATCGGTGAAAGCTCATCGAGGGTGAAAATTACGAAAGGAATCTAAATATAAAGATTTTTGAAAGATTTTCGCCAAATATTCTTCGATAAGACGGTTATTTATATCAGCCAGTCCATTTCAATATTCAATCAATTTCAACAGCAGTTACCATTTTGTGATCAAAAAATGGCCCTTGATTTTTGATTTGCTTGCGAACCCTATCAAAGAAGCATGCACTTTAGGATGAAATCTTATTTAAATTGCAAACGCTTGCAATGCGCGGGTTATTTTATTATAATCAACACTATAACCGTCTCAAAAATTGATGCCAAATATGCTTTGCTAGTCCTCGTTTGGGCATTAATTTTTGAGACGGTTATAGTGTTGATAATAATAAAAAAAAGCATGCACTTATCGGCTGAAAGACAAATTTACCTAAAATATCAGAACAGCAGAGTAACCTCTTTTGAACCGCACTGACCACTAGAAAGTCTTCTTAACTGTCCAATAAAAACTTCAACCCTTTGAAAATTTGTACTCAGTGTCTCTTTGTGAATTTAGTACAAACACAAAATAATTTGGCACTAAAAGTAACGTTAACATCAGCGTACCAAACTGAGGGGCCTGTTTCCGTTATAATATTAAAGACATTACTTATATAAGTACATCATTTTCACAGTGATGATGAGTTGAAAGCAAAACGCGCCCTTGCAGTGTCTACCCCCCTCGAAGTCGGCTCTACTTACTTAGCACTTCCTTATCACAGCAGGGTGGGCCCCACGCTAGCCCAAGCAGGGTGCACTATGTACTATAATACCCCACCACCGCCGCCGCCAACCAGCCTAGTTTATGAGGCAAAGGAACAACTTGGATCTCCTTACTCTCAACTCAACTAACTTGCAGTTTCTTAAAAAAAAAAAATTTGAAGTTCCATATTGTGACTGTGTGTGGGCGATGTAATTGATTGAAATGATTTCTGTTTTAATTTTATGATGCCTACTTTAAAATGATGAATCGTTTTGAGCTATTTTCAAAGCATTTTTTATTGGTCTGTTGCTCAGTGCTAGGATACGGGAATAGTATATCGAAAAGTAGATATTTTATTTTTATAGCCAATAAAATTAGTCATAGAACATGGAATTGATTGTGATTGTGGATTTGAAGCAAACAATACGTATTATCTTGCTAAGTGTTTGCCTTGCTTACAATATTAGGCGGCATAGTAAAGAAGTATTTCCGGAAGTAGAATCTGTAATGTACCTGCTCGTTGTTGCTCTAGTAAGAGGGTAATAAAACGCAAAGGTAGACAAACAATGCTCATTATACCGCTGTTTTCTGTCAATGGCTGACCTCGCAAATTCCGCTGCAAGAGTTCGTTGTTTGGGGTTGTTGCTTGTAAAATGCTTTGTTATAATATAAACAACATTTTTAAAGTATTTTAAAATATTTTAAGTAAAGCACAGACCCTAGCATAGAAATGTATAAATAATGCAACAAGGGTGTTAGGCGTTTTGTAATTCACGAAGGGTACGTTTGGTTAAAAGTGGTCCTAATTTAGTAGGTTTTCGAAAGGCTCCGTATTTGCCCCAACCATACAGGAACCCCCCCACGCATTTGTTTGGGTTTCAACGGTAAATGGCAGATCAAAACTCAAAAGCATATTCTAGTCATGTTTTGGCCCATACCTTCTCTCGCATTATTCTAATACATGTTGAAAATACTGTCAGTCTGTAAGGTTTATGTGCTACAAATAACTATGAATTGTTTTTATTTGAGGCCATTCGCCCGAAAAATTGCTTTGTCCAAATTATTTTTTTCACGTCTATGGCTCATGTTACAAAATATCCAAACATATGTTTAAACACACAGCAACATTACGAAAATCGTTGATTTATGATGAACCCCCAAAGTAATAATGTTTAAAAAAACGTGTGTTGCTGTCGTCGCATTGTCCACATGAGGTTTTTTTTCCTTTTTTTGCAACTGTCCCTTTGCAATTTAATACTAAGGGTGATTTTTTTCGGACACCTTCATTAATTTTTTTATTGATGTGTGCCATTAAGATTAAGTAATAAATAAGATGTATGTAAATATTGTGTTACCTGACTGGCACAGCGAGCTTTTATTTCCAAAATGTAGGGGCGGAATTATAGCTCTCCCTGTCAAACCAATACTCTGGAGCATTGGTCATTAACACATCTGGAAACAAGGGAAGTGTATTAATAAGGCATCATTCAAATATTTAGCAAAGTTTTCATCGTTTGTTTCAAATAAAACCGCGCAGTAAAATTATGTACCAGTCTGGGCAATGATAAGCAATTGATGCAAGTATTAGCGCTAGACATTTTATATCACTTTTCAAAGTCTTTCAAAAGCTTAAAATCCTAACAGAAATTAAATAGAAACGATCAAATGCATTGCTATTGTAATAATTCTAGTTTACTTTTCTAAGGGAGGTACGCGTGATGCTGGCATTTTGTCTCGGCTAACGGCCCGCCTCCTCCCGGCAACTACGTTCTGAAACCATCGGACTCACGCTCGGTCTATCTTATGTTACGCGCTCTACCCGAAGGAAGGGAGGGGCCTTTTAACCATAACAACACGATTATGGCCGACGATAGCTAATTTCAAGATGGTCATTGTGGCCATGAATTTTAGTTACACAGTTTTATTCTAGTGAGACAGTTCGGTTTCTTGGTGCAGTCACAGTGTTTTAAGATGATTTTCTGCATTTATTTGCGTTGAGGGAGAGAGAAGAGTTAATATTGTGTTCCGTGTGTAGTGGGAGAGGGGGACAGACACTGAGGATGACGATTGTTATACCGTTGTGTCTCGTCCGGTGCAAATTTCGTATACTATGATGCCGTAGAGATCTATTGTGAATAAATGAGCCAACCTTTTAATTTGTGATTCGAGACTATACCTATTTGATTTGTATGAGACATGCATACTTAAATGTTCACTTAGCACCTTGCTCAATTAATAGCCATGGAAAATGAACAGGTAAGATTACACAGTCATCACGGGTAAAACAAAAGCCTGATTTAATCATTTTTGATTTTAATCGAATCGTTTATTATGCGTAATGTTTGGCCAAACTCACATTTTTGATACTCATTAATTATCATTGTTATTATAAAAACAGTCAATTTTTATTCAATTGTATGCAAAGAACACATGTTAATCTAATATTATAAGTAGAGGTATTGTTCCTCATAAAATCAATTAGATTTTAGCGATATGTAATTACATACAAATATTTGTCCCCAGTTATAAATAACTTCTAAATCCATTCTAAATTTAGGCGTGTTAATTTTATTGAGAACGCCATTAAATCTATAGTAGGCCATAAAATACTGAAGCGGGGACCCACCGGCGGCAAAGCACCTTACGTACAGTTCACCAAGGCTAAGAAAGGTATCTGAAGATCACTACCGCAACCTACACTGATGATGTACGCAAAAGCTATTCATAATTTTAATAGCTGTCAATTATTATTTCAATATTGTGATGCTAGATTAAAATTACCTGCCACATTTGATAGTAAGAGATCGAAACGTTACATTTTTCAAATCGTGAAATTGTCAAGGAACTGGTTTTTATTTCGATCAAGACCTGCCTGCCAAATTTGCTTTAGTTTACTAGTGTATCTAAGGATTATTTGGAAGGTATACAAATGAAATAAAATATCGGAGTGTTTTTATACATTTTTCTCTCCATCACTCAAATAAATGTGCATATTTATTTAAGATGTTGCTCTTCAGGTATTTATTATGAAAGAGAGATAAGATAACTTCCCGTAACTAAAGCCACGGCATGGTCAAAGTAGGCAAACTTCCAATCTAGTCTGTAATAATAAATCACTGAATTAATCGATCAAATCGTTCTTTATTTTATTTTGACTAACCTTCATGAAGGTAAATTGTGTTAATTAAACGTTAACTATTTTATTTATCAGATTTGTATTTCCGATTACAAAATCTCTTGCATATTCTGCATCTAATTTTGAAGACATGCCTTAAACTTTTTAAAATGATTCATTTTAGCTTTACATCTTCATATAGTCCAAAGACGTTATCATTTTCCATCGCATCAATAAGAAGTGGAACATAAA
The DNA here is from genome assembly GCA_947568835.1 of Protonemura montana. Classification (NCBI taxonomy): domain Eukaryota; kingdom Metazoa; phylum Arthropoda; class Insecta; order Plecoptera; family Nemouridae; genus Protonemura; species Protonemura montana. The sequence goes on along the minus strand of OX387604.1, from coordinate 2,904,449 downwards.
GACACTGCAAGTCCACCGAAATTCTTTTGGGATACAATTTTATACAAGAAACAGGGAGAAATTGTCGAAAATTAGGCATTTTTGAAATTCTTACACAACATACATTACTTGAACTGTTATTAGCCGTTGAAGAATTCATGACTTGCTCAACCAGCAACAAGAATAAGACATATATACGTGAGAGTCAAATTTACCTACCCTATAAACTTTCAGAATACATTGTGCTGGATATAATGTACCACCAAAATAATTTAACTGGACAATTCCATTTGTTGTATTTACGTTAGATTAGTAGCTTGCTACTCTCGCTGTCATTTCGTGTCATTAGTGCAATAGATTCTGTAGCAGCAAGCAAGCTTGAGTAAAACATGGGATGAGTTGCTAGTGACTACTGACTACTGACTACTGACTACTGACTACTGATTTCTGATGGACAATAACTCAGTGGTCCAGCTTAGCTTTGCGTATGGCGGCGGGGCTACTGATTTAATGGCTGCCGGGCAACGACACGCGAATAGCCGGCCGGTTGCTGCCTACTCAGACGGGCATTGCATCCGATTTTCAACTCATGTAGACAGCATTCATTAGCTACCAACGCTCGCAGTGCTTTAGGGGTACGTCCTAGTCTCATCAGATTTCACGTTCATCTGATAGATCAGATAGATCACATATCAAGCGTACATTGTTTGACGTATCTCTTTTTCTAAATTACTTTTTTTTTTCAAAATTAATGTATTGAATGACAGTTTATTAATCGAAGGATATCAATAATTCTGTATTTAAATAAGTGCATTTCACAACGAAAGATCTCACAACTGGAACTCGTAGGTAGGTATACTATAGCCGCCTATTATTCCTTTCCGAAAAGTTGAAAGGGGAAAAAATCTAAATTGAAAGTCATCATATCACAACATGTTCTGTTCGCCACACTTCGCTTTTGAAAATTTGATTTATTTACCAACATCAATCTTCACAAAAATTGTTTTAGCAACTTATTTTGTCGCATGTTTGGATCGTGTGTATGATACTGTAGAATTAAACACTTTTCCACAACCTTATCGCCAATGGAGAGCAATATATCATTCGATGGCTATCTGCATAATGCACAGAGAATTCATTTTTACAGTCTAGGGTATACAATATCTTCTCACCGAGCTATTCCATTGATTACAAACTAATAAATCATTCCAAAATTATACAACTATATTGCCAAACTATTGTGTAGTTACCTCAGCTTTTTACTTCAAAAAAATTACAGCAATAAATGACATCTCTGGAGTATCTACCTAGTTAGGTTTGAACGAGAAAAATGCACTCTGTCATTTTTTTTTAAAGTATCTGGTGATAATAATGGATGATCATACCATCACAGCAGCTTGTTTAAAAACGATCAGCTATTAACCTAGCAATTACTCACTAGGTTTTCGATCAAATGATTAGTGGATGAGCAAGTGAGCATCGTAATTAATAGCCATATACCTAAATGTGCAGACCATATATTTCATTTGACCAGTTGTCAGAGCAGGGGGGATACTTAATTATTTTTTGTATGAATTCATAATGATGTGCGCCTGTTTTAATAATTATATTTCATACAAGCAACAAAAGTGAAACTGTGGATCTCCGCTTTGAAGCAAGCAACAATATTATAAGAAAAAGAATACGCATTTTTTTATTTTTTTTACCATGCCCTGAACTCAGAATTTGAAAACCACCTCGGCGGTTGCTTTTGCCCAAGAAACAGCACGTATATTAAATGTACTAAAAGGATGCTTGCCGATAACATGCAGGTTATTAGTGAGTAGTGATTACACAATTTCAGACCAATGGTACTCTTTGAGTTAATTCCTCATAAACAGAAAAGCACACTTTATTTGCTGTTCATTTTACGGCTAGGTTTAAAGTTTAAGGTTAAGCCAAATAAAATATCCTTCAAAACAAACACATATTTTTCAGCACAAATTTTTAGCAATTTTTAGTGCTGCACTCCAAAACAATGATCGCTTCCCAGCTAATTTTTTTCAATCGCTTACAAACCACATCACGAAACTTCGTAGCGCCATGCCGAGTTCAATTGGCCGTTACCAATGTGCTGACTAGTTAACAAAGTGTTAACGAACTGGAAACTAAGGGGCTTGCCGTCCAGTAGCTAATTGTATGCCCTTCTTTCGTTTAATGTATAGTCTCTAGTATAGTGTTAATTTCGTAACCACGCGTTGAATTCTTCTAGCCGAAAGTGAATTTGCGTCTGAGGGTTACGCTCGAAAGGTGCAAACTATCTGTGTCGATGAAAATAGAGAGGCTAGCTAGCTTGGGTATCTAGGAGACAGCCGTTTTCAGTCACCTGTAAGAATAGGCTGTTCGGAGGGACTAGAGAAAAAAGGACGAGGCTGTGTAAAGCTGTAGACAATCTCGTGGAGTTGTAGCCTCTGAAGCAAACCGGACCAACAAGATGTCAAAAACATTGCTGCCACCTTTTCTTCCTAGCTGGCGTGCCTCTAGCTTACGATATTCTTGCACATTCTCTTCAAGTATAATATATTGTTCTGTTCAAGGAAACGATATGGATTTTTCTCTTACTTCTCAGCAATATGATCTTTTCATTGGTGTCTTTAAACAGTGGTGCTACTAAGTGTTGATCACTTTAAATACTGCTAATGATTGTTAATTAAAACGTGATAATATTATAACTTAGAAAAGTTGATTGAATTGTAAATTTAACGAAATAGTTTTCAAAAATCGTTTTGAAAATATACGCCAATATTGCTTTTAGTATTTGTTAGCTAACTAAGAATCTTCGGGCTACTAGAGGGACAAAGATAGAGGTCGAGCGTTCTCTATCGAATGATTCTTTTTTTCACGCATAACTTGCATGATACGAGTTACCGACTAGGTAGGTAGGTATTCTTTTGTTCTCAGCTAGTGTTAGGTTAAGGTTATGATCTCTATGATGGTTACACAACAGATAAACCGCGAAGTTCATATCAAACCAAACGATTCAAACTAGCAAACTATAATATTAAATGAATATAACCCCAAGAGCTGTGCCTACTGTTTTAGTACTTTCGGTCTGCACAGTGATAATAAATTTACATTCCAGGTTAGTCGATATAGAAATATAATATTTATAAAATCAAATAAATCTTCTGAACTTAGTTTGATGTAAAAATAGGTCTCTTGACACATTTTTAACCCGGCATAACGGTCTTCAAAGTTAAGAAATTCCTTGGGCCAAAATATTTTTTATCACGTTTGGTCACTCCGACGACCAGAGGCTTCACATGAGCCTCGATACCCAAAATAACTCAACATGAAAGATCATGAACTTTGCTTATCGACGCCAGTTGAGTCTAGCCTAACCCACCTCGATGTCCTCTCCAGATATTTGGTTGTGTCAAATGTGTATTTAGCATGTTAAGTTTCCTCGCGGTTGTGTGTGATGGGCTAGCGCTTGCTGTTCAGTTTCGTTGACGAGTAATGTGCGTAATGTGAGTGAATTATTTAAAAGAGAATGAACGCCATTTAATTTTGGCCGTTTTGTATTTTGAAAACTGTTTATTATCCCAAAAATGCACGTGAGATTTTTTTGCGAAAATATTTGTATTGTTTCATTCATAGTTCTTTACAATCAATATATAATATTTCCTCTTTCTTTCCAGTTTTACTAAAATTAGTTTTTAAAATGTGCGTTGAAATGAAAATCGAATCGATTTTTTTGATCATCTTAAAAAATTGCGACTCGTAATATCACTTCTAAATTCTTATGTATTGTTTGTAAGTCGTAAAGCACTTATCGATTTGATTGCAGACCATTTATGTTTAACCTGGATAAAAATTGCATAATTTGACGCATGGAACTTGAATTTTTATTCTAGTTTCATGTTCGAAGAAATGCAGTGTAAATTGGCGCAGAGCAAAGGAAGCAATCAGCCTTTGATAGCCCATAGTTTTAGGTTAGATTGGAAAAGGTCAATTTATATGTCAAATCAAATGGCACTTTTCTTCTTTGATCCTTGACTTTTTAATTATGAACATTTTAAAAGATAAAAAAACCTAACACAATATTTTTAACTATTTCTATTATATAACTAATATATAAAATTATTTTTAAAACGAAAGATGTGTTCTCCAAAATGATTACCAGGTTATCTCGCTCACGAAGAAGTGATGACCGTTTCATTTCAACTGGAATCTGATTCGGCTTCGTGTAAAGTGATAATCAATACGGTAATCGTTCACATTGAAGACCAAAGAAATATTGTGCGAGGTTCGGATGGTTTTTGAGTGTGCTAGTGCTCCGAGTAATTGTGTGCATACCAGAGATGGAAAGAAGCTTGGAATTTGTCGAATGGAACTAAGGATATTTGATTTTATTCTTTACATTTCTTAGAAAGAAGCGATTCCTCGGATCCAAATATCGCTCATGGTCGTAATACTGTTGCCTTTTCTCCTTGTGAAGCAAAGAAAAAAGTGGACAAAGATGCATTTTTCAAAAGCGCCACGTAATTTGTGAAAATTGGTGATTACAATAACAGGAACAATTTTCAATCATAATTTATTGCATCATTCTTAAAGAAATTAAATCACATGATTGTTACTTTTAAATTAAACCCCATTCCAAATATTCTCTCCCGTATATTGAGTGAAAACAATCCATTTTGTCATCAATTTTAACAACATTACAAATATCAACGACTGCCTCATATTTTACCAGTAAACATTGATAATTGGTGTACATTCCAAAAACAAATACACTTTTTAACCTAGAAACATTTAACACAAGAAAATCTAAATTGAAATTGTTGTAATTGTTCCTGATCAGTTGAAGGAAGGCACGGGGGGTTCTAGTATACGAGCATTCGATTGTCCACATTTCCACACTGATTCTTGGCAATGACATTTGTTGTCCCCGCGTCACATGATAAATGTCCATCAATTACGCCGGGACATGCCATTGTTTCAACAGAATGACAGGCTAACATTGATGGATCACGATCAGAGCCATGTAGCTAGTTCGAAACTCACTTTTTTCAAATCCACCACTGCTTTTTGTTCACAATTCTCATCCCAACTTTGGTTTCATCGTCGCTTTGAAATTTTGCCAGTTGCCGACTCCTAGTTCGTACAGATTATTCGCGGTGCTTTTATAGGTACATTTCATATTGGGATTTAAAGTTTAAACATATAGATTCTAGTTGGAGTAAAAACTCTGATTTGAAGATGTACTCATTATGAGATAGATGCAATCAAATCTATGAAACCAAATAATGTCCCACCATTCACAAGATTTCAAACGCAGTTATTAAAGCAAGGAAACCATATTCTTGGCCGGATCACAAGATCATTTTACAATAAATCTAAAACACGGATATTCAAAGCTATGCATTGACTAAAGTGCGCGTTTTAGTCGCATCCAGTTTTTTCCCCGAAGCAATTGTTTTAAAAGATTAGCCAGTCGATACGCCGAAAATAACTCCGAGCGCAGACTCTGAGCCCAATAGAGTTTTTTACAGTCAAAATCAGAAGAAAATCCACAAAATTAGAGCCACCACAAGTATTTTTCTATTGTTTTGTTGATTATATTTTTCTTGTAAAAGTAAGTAATCGAATTCTTCTTTATCCTTTGACATCGCAAGAACAAAGACAACTCACAAACAATTTTAATTTAATAAAGAAAGGCGGTGCAAACTGCACCAGTGCCAAGTAAAAATCTTCTATTACTTAACCACAGTAGGATTGCTGAATTTGAGTGGGCAAAAATGCAAAAACACAGCGGGATAGCGAGGGAACCAGCCATGTTACACATGCCATAAACAAAGCCAACATTTTATGCTAAAGCTGAAGAAAAGGTCCAAAAAAAAAATGAATTGTCAAAAATGTCACGTTCGCGAGACATAATAAATAAGTATGGCCAGATCCGGTATGCACTTCTGTTGCTAGGTTACAGAAAAAAAAGGACCTACAATAAAATGAGTCTCCCAAAAAGAAAAAATCTGAAAACTCACTCGTCGTCTAATAGTAACAATTCTTCCAGTACAATAACAAAATGTAAATCAAATATATCTTCGTTTTGCACCCAATAAACATTTTTATTTACTTAGACTTTGTTACATATTCACTTATTCCTGTACGCTACCACATAATTACAGGTACATGTTGCTCGACAATGGGTCGCTTTTTTTTAAGAAGAAAGGGGTTAGAAAGTGTAAGTGTGAAAGATTGGGTAAATTATACTGGGGAGAAGTGTCGTGGTGAAGTGAGGAAGGAAGGGAACGGTCATAAAGCGGTTGTTTAAATTGACTAGGTCAGGTTAGAAACGTTTGCCACACCGTGAGTAATATAAAATGTGGAACTACAACCACTGCAAGCTCGCTGCCATGATAATGGGCCATAACATAAAGTAGCTGGCTCCAGGGGTGCACAGGATCTAGCAGCGTTGCAGCTACGACCATTAAAGTGAGTTAAACTATAGGTTCATCATTTGGTTTGATACCGCTTTACTGGAACAGAAATCAAAATCTATACCGTTTTTCTAATCAAGCCGTCGGTGCTGCATTATTTTGCATTATTTTCTCAATTTTGCAAGAGGCCTGATGATTTTTTTTTGTCAATTTGAATATTTTCGATATTTTGGCGAGATTAGACTCTGGTGTTTTACGCAAGAGTGATGTCGTGCACCCCCCCCCCCCCCCCCTAATGAAAGACATGCAAATTGACACACGTACCACCCACACTCACTAGTAAGTAGGTTAGCAACGACAGCTCTAGAGCTGGGTCCGGTCCTTGCAAGAAAATACTTGGCCAAGTGATTATGTAGTAAATCTTAACAGCACATAAACAAACTAACAGAGTGGTGACATCGAGAAGGTGTGATATAGAATAAAAAACCACAATTAAATGCTAATTTTTAACAAATGCAAAACATGTAATGATTTTATCGGTGTATTTACACTTGTTTTCAACTGATTTCTTATTAATATTATACTTTGTGGTTATTGATTATTTGTCATATCTAAAGATAAAGTTAAGTTTCAAACAATATTAGTTTAAAAGGCAGATGACCTGGCTCACTCAGGATAGCATGTCTTTTATTCCCACATGGACGACAGACGAGTGTCCTCCAAGCTTCCAAAATCTCACGCTAAACAGGAATTACTTCCAATTTTGAGGCTCAAAATTTCCAAATGGAAATTATCCATGTATTTTATGTTATAGTCACTGTCTATATTTATTATATTTATCCATTTTTCCAATATGGCTACGGAACGTTGAATGAGTAAATGAATTCCATCAAATCTGTAGGATTTCTAAGATTCTGGATTTTGGATAGCGAACTAATTTAAAAGTATTATATTGTCTATTATTGGGTTAATTTTATTGTAAGGTATATTAACGGACAAAGAGCAAGCACGTGGACATACTTATTGTCTCGCTTTTAATGTGATGTGGAGGTGCCAGTCCATAGCACATTTCGCGATTATCAAAATCTCAATGACAACCGAATTTTTGCCGTTTGGTTCCTTGCAAAATACCGAGGGTGTTTTTTTGCGTTCTCTTCGGAGGAGAATTCTCTGGAAAATAGGATCGTTAAACGTCGCGCTCTCAAATCTCGACGATCAGTTTTATGTTTTATTTAGGGTTTCATCGCTTCTGTTTTAAGAGCCTAATAGAACCTCTAATTTGGTAATTTGTTCACCCCTGGTGGTCGTTTTACTATGCCATTCGATGACGTCACGTCTAGTACGTCATAATGGCGTAGTAAAAGTTCGAATTGGCGGGGGGAAATGGTTTCATTCACTAAACTCGTTTTTAGAGTCAATAATAAATTGTAATGAGGAGGAGGGGAAGGAGACTTGATTGTTTATGTTTCGGTAAAACAGTAAACTTAAAAAGGTTTACTAAAAGCAAAAACATTGGCTAGGAATGGCTTGTGTGAGATTCGATATTCGTGCAGGTGGGCATTTTCTATCCTTGGTATTTCAAACAATCGAAGATGTCACAGTCAGTTTTTAGGTAAATTAATTTATATCCACATTCATAAGAAACTGAGGATTTAGAATGCAATCGGGATTTAATCTTTTAATCGTGTTATAATTTGCTAAGCCTGAGAAATAACATTTTTGCTTTATAATTCAATCATCATCATCAGCATTATTTATTTTTACTCGAACTATTAAAACATGGTAAGACAACTTTATTCTATCAGAATAATCACATGCTTGGACATATTTTGAACAATGTTATATGTCAATAACTAAGCCTTCGATGAGTGGCATTTTCATGTTCTGTGAAAAGATGGCACGTAAGACGTTTAGCTCTGCACGAAGCATCTCAGTTTGATGTAAACGACGTCTACATTTCAAAGGGAATCTCGGAACGTAAAAGGTTTATATTTTTCCCTTGCGAGACTTTCCAAGGGTTCTGTAATGTTTACGAGACATTTATAGCTTGTACCCTCCACGGCTAGGTTAAGTTAGGTTAGCGTGCAATCCAGATCCCAGACTAGTGCACTAGGGCAATCGAGGAAATGCCAACTAGTACTTCTTTGCTATCAAATCAAACTACACTGTTAGCACTTCTAATGTCTCAATTCGTTTTGATGAAATGCATTTTATTCTCACTATTTCTTTCGTTAACTAATATTCGAGTGACAAATAATTTGGGAATTTTTTGTTTGAGGGTCAGAAACACACGAAAAAAAACTTTATATCTATTTTTAAATCCTTCTGTAGACTGCATATTTGGTGAGAGGACCGATTTTTTTCTTTGAAATGTGCTTTCTGGTGTGTTCCATTACGAAACATCATATGTTATTATCAAAAAGTGTGTCTCTCTATAAAAGACATTGTAGCCATTCTGTAAGTACTTTTTAATTGAGATCAATTTCTCCACGCAATTACAGACAGCCGACAAAATGGCTCTTTAAAAAATGGCTAATATCGGTAACTCATTGAAGCTATAAACAAAACAGCCGAAAATCTCTGATCGCTTACTTGTTCTAGACGCTCAGTCTATAGCATAGCACATGATACATCTCAATCAATCTGATTTCGATCCGATACTGCATTTATAGACTCAACTATCTGGTTCAAGTTTTCTGCAATGAGTCTTTCATATTTAGGTGAATGGAATGTACAGTAATTATTCCAAGGAGGTTTCAATTGCATGTATGCCTTTCTATGGACATTATGTAATATGTCCGCTTTGAATTGTATCAATAATGCGATTGATTATTGAATTAGACAGTACGTTTGTAAATTGTTCAATATGAAATCATTTGAGGTTTCTAATACCCATCGAAATCATTTACCCCATTTTTTATGGCGGTTTGTAAAGGTATTTCTCTGTTCAAGTTTACCGAAACTTTCTACTTTACAAAACATTCTGCAGGTGAGAATTGAGGATACCTGATGTGTTAGGCATTTATTCCCGTTCTCATTCCCAACCTATCGGGGATAAGCGCCTTCTAAAAGAGTCTCCACCGTAACGGCTTAAAATAATCTTCAACCAACGAAGCACTCGACGAGTCATTTATCTTCCATCTTATTCTTTTTTCTGTTTTCTGTTTTCAAATAAATCAGAGCTGATCGCCAAAAGCGCTGCCAGTTGCCGTGCCCGGGAAATTGTCAGAAAATTTAATACTGTTGAAGTGCCTTACGAAATGAATGTTGAAAACATTTTTATTTCTCAGTGCAATTAATTATATTAATTTACGTGTACTTCTAGATATTATCGTAAGCATTGATCTAAACTCTTAAAGGCAAGTCCAAATTGAAGATAAAAATTGCCATCAACTGTTTTGTTTATTTAGAAATGGTGTGATATTTTACATCTGCGTCGTCGAGTTAAGCGTTAAGCCGTGCATTTTCTTTCCTCCCGAATTTTCTTAAGCCCCGCATCCCCGTTACTCAGCCTGCTAGCTCATAGAACCCCTATTTTCACGCTGGGCCCTAAATTCTCCGCTTCTAAAATCCAACTAAAACCATATAACCCCACCAAATTGCACTTTCTAGATCGCATAATCCCTGAAAAAAATACTAGTTACATTGCCGTATACAAAATTCAACGTCCAGTCCCCCCCCCCCCCCCTCCCCCCTCTGTTACCCCCCCGCGTCAACATAACATTACACACTATATAGCTTTACAATTCACCATTGTTAAATTATATATTGTATTAATTTCTTACATCCACGCATTTTTAATTTTTTCAAAAAAAATATACCTACGCCTAAGGGATCAGATGTTATTTTTTCTAAAATGTTATTCGAATAGCAAAATTAATTTCCAATTTCGCTATTTGTCATAATCGTGCCACAACTCGATTATTGTACGCAGCAACCGAGTTTGGAAATTGAGTCCCGTGACGTTGCATTCCTTGGAACTAGCTCGAAACATCCTTGCCCCCCTCTTCTCTATGTACCGTCCAAACCGTACATGCAAATTATTTTGCACCTAGCATTTTCAAGCGGTGTACCAAACCTCTAAGACAAAATTATAAATCTAATTATAAACGATATTAATTAGTCAGCACATAGTGACTCCTCACGGTAATATAGAAAGCTAAAAGTATTTTCAAACAAGGTTTCATGCTCCTTTGAATACCGAAACTTGCAAGTTAGTTTAAATACAATCATCGCCTATAATTGCTTATGGAGTATATCTAAGTTATAGTGAAACCTTGGACAATGTCCAGTGATTTTAATTAATATTAACGTTGGTCCAGGTCCTCTTGCTTTCAGTCTATAGTGCTATATTGCTGGCTGAATCTTCATTGGGCGTTTGCTTCATTGGTGTAGGCGACTCATTAAGATGAACTCTTCTTGCTGTTATTCAACAGCACATGCCATGCTGCACACAACTGAATAATAGACTAATGCACTTGCATGGTTAAATTGCACGAGTTATTTTCAAAATGATGCCAGCTTTGTTACGGCTCCCAAAAGACAAGGGACATGATAAGAAGGCATTGGTGCCAAGCGTCTTTTCTTATATGAATCATTTTGTGGCGTTCATTGTAAGCTGGGTTGTTTAAATTTCATATTGAAATTGCAAACAAGTTTACCATACATATAGGAAAATCTATTTTGAATTTAGGGTGCTTTTCTTAAAATATAAAAAAATTGCCGAATTTGAATTTACTTAGCACATGGTATATGTGTCTACCTACTTCAAAATAAATGGCAAAATGGTTGCTTACTAATAACTGCTATCAACTTATTTTGAAAATAGTAAAACTATTAGCCCAAAAGAATGAATTTAGATTAAAACCAGTATTCTTGGCTGCCTCGCGAAAAAAAAGTGTTGTGACTCTATGGGAAAACTATTGGTGAAAACTACTAACTTTACCATTTGGTGAAGCATCAATTATCATCTTCGTTTCTACACTTCCTTATCGTCAAATTGACTGACACATTGTTATAAGAATACATCACTCAAAATCGATCTGGATAAGCATGTGTTGATCATAACAATCAATCATGCATAACTTAAACAAAACAGCATAAAAAACACATAAATTAGGTAACAGCGGGTAAAAAATAAATCTTTCTGTTGGTGAACACCGGTAGCAACAATATAAAGTAAATTATTTACACAGTAGGTACACCCACTGGCGGCACCGACGGTAGAAAATGTGCACTTTTAGCCGGATATGCATATTACGAACCCTACACCTTGGCTCAGAGCACCTGAATGATGAGGTGTTTCCGCCGTGTTGCTTGGTGTCAACTTCTGACACCAGGGCAATTAGTTCATTAAGCAAGTACCAGTTAATAACAATTAACATCTAGCGGGCGCTAGTAGCGCATATGTAAGACTCTAAGGCAACAAGGTAAACAGTATATAGAAACAATGACGGATACAAGCATCCTAGCCAACTTGATATACGTACATACTTTCAGGTGATTCATGCATACGCACAGTAAATACCCCTGAACATTGATGGTAAGGAAACATAATGTATGGTAAGGTGAGCTTCTCTAGGTGCAAGTATTTTCAGAAGTTGTTTTGGTGGCCGACGTGTTTAGATCCCCGTTGAAGATCCCCAATACAATGCTGGCTATTCCGAAAGTTTTTAGACAAATTTTTTCTTGATTTTTGCGTAAGTCTAATCCAACAAAAACAAACAGTTGGAGTCTTATTTGCGATGATCAATTTTTATAATCAATTTGAAATGTTTTCAGTTGAGTTTTTTAAATAATTGTGTGAAATTGTCTTTGTCTCGCGCATGTACCTACTCCCTCTCAACGGCAAGTGCCCAAGTAAAATCTTTTCTTCCAACACGTATCTCTTGCCAGTTATTTACATCTTTCACATTCTTTATTATTATCATACTTTTTTTTTTAAAGTGTCATCTTCGAAATGAATGCATTTTCTTGAACAATCCATCATTCAGATAAGGCAAAACATTAGCGTCATGGATCATTTTTTCTCTCTGGGATTCTTACAAAGTTCTACTAATGTAGCTCATAATATCTCCCTTGGTTTAATGACTTTTCTCTGAATATATAGTATATTATATATTTTTTTTAAACCATTTCTTAATAATTTATTACCTTTTTGCTGTGAAATGCTATGGCTTGTCTTGTTCTGTTTTCGCTGTTTAGTAATAATCGCAGACTTGCTCGTTTCCCCTATCGTCTATTTACTCCCTTAACTTCCAACGTTTCATTCTTCGCCCTTCGGATCTTCGTACTCATCTTTTGGTATGATCGTCAACAGCTGAGTTGAAATACTTTCATTGACTTTCATTTACACTTATATTTTGTCTGAGACAATTCTGACACTTTTAACAACTGTCCGATGACTACTCTAATTTGGTTGAAATTTGAAAACATGAAACTCACCATGCAAATTTAACTAACTGTAACATTGAAAAGTAAATTTAGAAATATTTTGAGAATGTTCACTTTGGTGTGAGTCTTAACTTGCAGGCACGGGTACTAAGAAGAGGAAGGGAATACCTAACAAACTAAACTGCTAATGATAAATCAATACTCACTGTAAAGTTTAAGCTGGTATAAAACGTAATAAATCATTCAGACAGTACCTTCTTTTTTAGAACAGGAGTTGTAGAGGGGGGGTAGGGCGGGTGTAAATAGGGAGGAAAGGGGAGTCAAATTTTTCGGGAAAGAACTTCTATAAAAGGGGTGTGAGGGTGTTGGTGGGGGAGGGGGGGGGGGCTTTAAAAGTTGTTTGCTAACAGGAACACATCTGGTACATTGCTCCATTGTCCATAGCGTAAAAAACTTCTCTTTTCTCTTTGCCCCCCCCCCCCCCCCCCCAACCACCGGCACCCCATCCCCAACCCACCACACACACACACAAAACATGTTTTTACAAAATGAAGGTGTTTTTAATTCATTTGAGGCCCGAGCTCTGTTCCAATTTAATTTTTTTCCGGGGTTTGGGCGCTTGGAAGACTTGGAGGGGGTGGTTGCTGGGAGCGATGGGGTTGATAGGGGTAGGCCTGAAGCTGTTAATGGGAAATTAAGGGCAGTAAATGTGGTCTTGTTCTTGCAAATTTATAAGTTTTCACCGACAAGTTTTCAACTTAGAGAATGATCTCTGTTTATTTTTCGACTCCGATTGATTTTTATGTTGAAACATTCTGGCTGAATAAACGCAGTGATAAAGTTAAAGTGTATTTTATTGTTTTCGAATTTGGCCTGAGCCACATGATCTCCCATCCTGCTGTGTGGGCCAAGATTATGTTAAAATTAGTAAAAGAAACAATTTCCACCGACACCCAATAGTTCTTTGATATACATTTTTAGAACGGGACGTCTTGTTTCCTTGATCTTGTGTTGAGTTATTATATTCTTGGCCATGTAAATAAAAATAAATAGGTATAAAATCCGCATCTAAAGCTAATTAAAATGATTAAAACTTCAAGAGGATGACTTGGTCTAATAAAAACACGTACCTCTCAACCACAGGATAACCTGGTTATTTCTAACACTAATTGGATGTTTTTAACTCTTTTTGCAGGTGAGTCCTTGATTTTCGCTCAGGAAAACGGAGAGTTCCCTTTTGAATTCATGGCAACGTGAGTACCATAGCTTGAAAAAAAAAATATACATTCGGTTTTTTTCGTTTCACTTTGATTACGTCTCTAATAATTCAATTCAAGTGGAAAATACTCTATAAGATCTATTCCTAAGATGGCCACGCAATGAAAAGATTTTCATTCTGATTACCGGACTTTTTGGGTCACTTCAGAATATCAAAAGCTTGCCCATACGTTTTGCCAGGCACGTTTCCTTTCTCCCGTTTTTTCAACCGTTTTATTTTGAAAAGTGTTGATATTTTCAAGTGTATGCATCTGCTCGTATTAAAAAATGAGTGGGAAATATGAGCAAATAATCAACTTATAAAATCTTGATTTTAGTGTCGGCATGTGTCTACCAACTATGCTTGATATTTTTATCGTGTTAGTTGCCCACCGAGTATAAAAGTTATTCGATAAAATGACCAGTATGATTTATTGAAATTCATACGCGTGAAACTATGATCTTCCAAACATTTACACGGAGCCAACGTGAGCCAACGAATCGGACCGAAAATTACAAGCATTAAAAAAAACGCGACATATTTACACCGAACTGAAAGATATAATTATGACGACAGCAATTTTACGAATATGCAGGAAATCCGTGACAAATTTTGAAAATTCAAGGTTGCTTGAAGCTAACGCAACTTTTTCAGGATAATGAGTTTATATTTTTTTCATCTTGCGAATGGTAAATTTCCAATCCCGGGCCCTCCAATTGTTTAAATTTCTCTACCCTCTGTTCCTGGGGAGAAACTCTTCGACGCTTTCCATGCGGGAAATTATCTATCCCAAGCAACGCTACACAATGAAACCATTTACTTGGCTGACAAAGACTGATTTAAATTATACGATGAGGATCCAATTGCGATTACTAGCGATTCCTTCCAAATTCATACCTTCATTGCGCTTCCTTGAAAATCATTGCACACTGCCATGTTAATCGTGTACATCGCTTGATTGGTGGAGGAGCCATGTTAATCGTGTACATCGCTTGATTGGTGGAGGAGCCATGTTAATCGTGTACATCGCTTGATTGGTGGAGGAGCCATGTTAATCGTGTACATCGCTGGATCGGTGGAGGTGCCATGTTAATCGTGTACATCGCTTGATTGGTGGAGGAGCCATGTTAATCGTGTACATCGCTTGATTGGTGGAGGAGCCATGTTAATCGTGTACATCGCTTGATTGGTGGAGGAGCCATGTTAATCGTGTACATCGCTGGATTGGTGGAGGAGCCATGTTAATCGTGTACATCGCTTGATTGGTGGAGGAGCCATGTTAATCGTGTACATCGCTTGATTGGTGGAGGAGCCATGTTAATCGTGTACATCGCTTGATTGGTGGAGGAGCCATGTTAATCGTGTACATCGCTGGATCGGTGGAGGTGCCATGTTAATCGTGTACATCGCTTGATTGGTGGAGGAGCCATGTTAATCGTGTACATCGCTTGATTGGTGGAGGAGCCATGTTAATTGTGTACATCGCTGAACTGGTGGAGGAGCCATTTTAATCGTGTACATCGCTGGATTGGTGGAGGAGCCATGTTAATCATATACATCGCTTGATTGGTGGAGGAGCCATGTTAATCGTGTACATCGCTGGATTGGTGGAGGAGCCATGTTAATCATATACATCGCTTGATTGGTGGAGGAGCCATGTTAGTCAAGTAAAATCCATGCACCACCATTACCGGTAGAGGAGCCTTGTTACCACATTTGGCGTAAAAAAAACCACTCATCAATCATGAAAAATAGTCAATTAAAAACATGGAGCTTTATGAACAAGTCACCCACGCCATTTGGAGGTAGGTTACATGCAATGCGCTTTGCAACATTGAAATATTTTTGCTATCCCTGTTGGCTTGATAAATGACTGACCAGCTGTTCTACGGTAATCATCCATCCAGCCAGCAATCAGTGAAACTCAAATATATCAGTGGCATAATCAAAAAACAGCGTGAATTGAGTAAGTAACACGCGTAGGCAAGAGTAATGGCGAGCAAGAACAGAAAATAATTTCCACATTGAAAGCGCCAGGTTTTTAATTATTTGTCGCCATCATGAATAACATTGTGACTGGATTGCATGGTTCGTCGGTTCTCAGTGCAATTGCATGAAAATACTATCTAAACACGGTCGATTTTAATGCAGTCATTATGATAATAGTATGTTTGTATTTAAATTAAGTACATCAAACAACATACGGTTTATTCTGCATCTTAATCTTATACGATTGTAGTGTACTTTTCATATGTCCTACAGTCTGAAATGAATAAACAATAAATAGAATTGAATTGTTTGTACTTGGAATCAATTTCTCTACCGGCGTACAAGGTATCTTTCGTTCCGTTGCGAGATTCTTGCGAAGAACAAAGTTCAAATGCCATAAAATCATGATAATTTTGTTCATTAGGTAAGCTAAGCGGCTAATTTGATCCGGAAACTCTCCTAATTATTTTCAAAAGAATCGCTCTCAAAGATCTTGACTTTATAAATAGTTAAGAGATTTTTTTTCATGTCGTGAACACATAAATCTTCTCGCCAAATTGGGTTAGTTAGCGAAATTTAATACGTAACAAACGGACAAATTTTGGGACTGACTTTATTGCTTCTGCTAAAAACAAAAGTATTTAACAAAAGACTGGCAAGTTTCAACTTCAAAACAGTCCTGCATTTTCTCACCAAATTTCTGTTTCTCGCCTGAAAATTATTTCCAAAAAGTGCAGTATTTCAACAAGTGAATCATTTCAAAATACAGGCATTTTTCGACAGTTTTCTAGGTGATCGCATGTATTCGTACCACTCCGAACATGCGTGAATCACGCGTCCCCATATTCTACGCAACGAACTCCAAAGCCCACGGGAAAAAGTTGCAATCATCTTAATGACAACCACTGAAACGCACCACTTCAAGTGCCCGACTTAATTAGCTACGCACGATACTTAACCTTCATGCTATTTATAACCACCACGAAATCTTGAGAATCTTTATGACTTACGATGTAAGACAAGACCGCTCAGAAAGGTATCAACGAAGAAAGAGTCGATTCATAAACGGTGTGAACAGAGATAGAATCATGACTCTTCAAATAGTGCACAACCGGCGTCTGACACCCCGAATGAAAATCTAATAATTTTCCAAAGCTATGCGAGCCAGAAGCAGGAGCCAAACCGCATTTATTTCTGGTTAGATGTAAATTACAAAATGATAATAAGAATTCGTGGGTTAACCAATGTAAGTACGCATTCCACAGGACTGTAGACACTATACAGAGGGGTACCACTTGATAATATTCAGCGGCCTGCCATGTTAGATGGAATGGGAGGTCCCTCTGCCCCCCAGAGTGGTGAGGGGGTATGGGAGAGGGGGGGGGGGGGGGGGGGGGCTGTTGATTACCTCTGGGTGCTGGGGGAATTTCCTCGTGCCTCGCTGTCTGGCGGCGGCCGGCACCCTATGTCTACTGGAGTATGGAGGACAGTACCCTGCGAGATAAATTAAGGTAGATATTTTATATATGGGAAGGGAATCCCCTTTCCCCCACCTCCCTTTTTCTCTCCACCACCGCCATGCCCTAAGAGCGAGCGAGACATAGCTGTGTGCAGGAGAAAGAATTATATTAGACGATATCAAAAAAATTCCTGACTGACAGCTGAACGGAGATGAGAATGAGGGTGGACTGCTCGGATGGTTTATTGATTAATAGGCGTTCATCCCTGCGTGAGGGAGTAATGGAAATATGAGGAAATGCTTTGCGCTGTGTCTGACGGGAATATATTATTGTCATACTCTATTTTGTATTGTGAAGAAGAAGCTTCAAAGATTTCAATTACTGAGCCTGAGGCTGACCATGTACGTTGCTGTACTGGTTATCAAAATGGCTTGAAAAGTGACGGTAAAACGATATTTTCTCAACATAAAAGTGAATATAGATGTTTTGAATGCTCCTCGTTGTTTGATTTGTGTTTTCAACGACGTTTTTTCGCTTTGAGGGATGTTTTCTTGACTCGTATGGACCGAAAAAATTTGCAGTCTTGAAAGAAAGGGGTTGTCTCTATTCAGAACAGTTGATTTTGTTTATAGGTGTGTTTAAATTTCTATCAAATTTCGATCCGAGTTAGACGAAGACAAAGTTGGACGAAGGTTCACAGCATCGAAATGCGAATTCGCACAATCGCACAAAGGTTCATGATGAATTTGCCTCTGAGTGACGTTAACTTATAGGAATAATGCAATTGCAGAATTCCCGTGTATCGTTACGCTCATCCAAAGCGCACATTTTGGCGTATTTTAGCGTATTTTGGCGTATTTCATGACTCTTGATATTAAATCAAATTACATCCGGTAATTGTCCTTGAGAGTACGAACAATCATATGTGAGATTTCAAAGAAAGATAAAGAAGAAAAACAAAAGATTCTATCTACCACTAAAATTGAAGTGGTCGATTAGCTCGTACCGCTTACTACCCTCGCTACTCCCACCCAAACCACGAATCGAATGTGAAATTAAATTAAAAATCTCATCTAAACGCAAGATTTTAGGAGAAGGCCTATGGAAAGTTAAAGCACACACCTAGAGAATCTCATCTTCACTCCAATCCCCTACCCATGGTTGGGTACCGGGGAGATTTCGATTCCCCTCCCCCCCCCCCCCAGCCCCATAGCCAACGTGTACCCCCCGGCCACCCACCCACCCGGCATACCCTCTCCCTCTACCCACCCATAATTCACCCACAATTTACGAGGCTCCGAGCGACGGGGAGATTGCAAGAATGGCCGGCAATCTGTCTTTGTTCCACCAGCAGCTAGAGAGAGAGAAAGGAATAGTCGAAACTTACTGCGTCGTCTAGATTCGAGAAGAAAGATATAGGAGAGCGGAATTTGTCTAGAGCACAGGAGGATCTGAACAGAAGGCAGGGCATGGCAAGCTCTAGTGGACCTATTTTGGGCGGCGATAGTACGCGGCGAACCTATTACACATAAATGGAGGATTTCCTTAAAAAATAGGGATACAATTTCGTTGGCTATTTAACTTGGTCGAGGAGTCCGTTTTGATTTCGTTTGCTGATAAAGTGAAACCGAAAGTGATGAACAGTTTCGTTTCTCTGGCAGAGTCATCTTGTTTTGTGAAGGAATTGTTTTTGGGGAAAACAAATACTGCAGGCGGGTGGTCGCAGCCAGCGTTCGGCCCCCGTCTCGCAAACGTCCCGCAAACGTCCCGCAAACGCCCCGCAAGCCCCGTCTCGGGTTTGCACATATTCGCGTTATCGTTTCGAGTTTTCAAATCAATAAATTTTTAGTCGGCCGATCCTAGGGCGTGCTCAAGTGCCGTCCTGCAAGCCTTGGTGCAACAGAAGACAAAAACTAGAAGAAAAAGTAGAAAAGAAAATAGAAAGGGTGGAAAGCATTTGGACAGGGAGGGTGAGAAAGCAAGGAAATAGAGAAAGAGTTAAGTATATTCCGACGATAAATTTCACAGCGTTCATCTGTTAAATATTCAACGCTACGTGACACTTCCTTAAAGGATGGCCGCGGGCGTATTTCCCAAGATGCCCCACGGTGCGGAGCTAACGTTTCTTTTCTCGGCGAAAACTCCACGCGACGAACCGCAAAATATACAACATGGCTCAAAAACCCATTTCAAATACAGCAATTTTAATGCATAAATTAAAACGTTTTGCCAAGATAAGAAATGGCACGGTTTATATACTATTCTTATATGGTGTGAATTTGGCATGGTGAGTTGGTGCAAGCCATGCCGGGTCTCCTGTGCCGGGACTCCTGTGCTGGTTTCCTTTGCTTCATCTGCAAACTTCCGCTTCCAAGCACAAGCAAAATAGTCTGAGAGTTTCAAGCTGCCCCTTTTCTTTGCGCTTTCAAGTAGCCATTCGTGCGACATATTTTCTTGTCATATGTAGACCATGTGAAGTGAGAATTGATTCCACTACTCGCTTCTCAGCCTGCTATGACACTCTCCATGCTGCTCTGAAATATCGTAACTCACCAAGAATTACCCGGCATACACTTTTTGTAACTGACAAATTTTGGAGAAAGTAGAAAGAGAGCGACTGCTTTCTTATATTTCGGACAGTTTTTTTTCTTTCTTTGTTGCTTCGCATTACTTTTTTCTTCGCCTGAGACAAGCGAGCGTAAATCATCCCTTAGCTAAGATAAGGGACGCTATATTTTTAACTTGCAATATATTTTTCTCTCAAGACGCATGCCCATTTCTTCCATTAAACATGCAATTTAATATAAGACACAAGGGCGAATGCGACACCACTTTTTTCGGTTGGTACTATATACTATTCCAGCTTGAAGAGTTATTCTCACTGTAGCTCTACACAATAGATCAAAGCGTTGTGCAAGTTCTATTCATTATTTATATCTCCTATCATGCATTCTGCTTCGATGCATCTTGGCGCAGAAGGGCATTAAAAATAATCAAATATAATAATATGGTAGCATTGTTTGTTTAAAATTAAATTTGCTTTTACGGCGAGCGCGAGACGATGAGAAAATCAGAAGAGAGCACCAGTGTTTTCTTAAGTAGTAAACCGTCCTAAGAATCCTTATAAAACACGTTACAAATCCCAGTGTGCCACGAACACTGTTTTTAAACGCATCGTTTAATTTTCTAAATATAAAAGTTGTAAGATATTTCCATGACAATTGTGTATCAAGGTGGCTTGCACGTTTGTTCACGGTTCCTCTAGAATTCCCCAGTAAAGTAAACTTAATTAACGGAAGGGTTAAAGTAATGAATCCCACTTAAATCCAGCGGGACAGAAATCCTCGTAGCTCAGAGCACACATACCTCACTCACCCTGCCGTTATATGGTGTTCACCGTATCCCGTGCGCCGTACGCCGTACGGGATCGAGTCAGGATATGGGAGCCAGGCTGGAGTGCCGTCAAGTTCTGAGCTTCTGGAACCCGGAATGAGTGTCATGTGCTTGACTCGCGACAGAATTTATTGCTCGTTGTCTCATGAAAAGATTTTGTCAGATTTCATGCAGATACAACTAAATCTAGATTAAGTTAATTGTTAAATTGGGGTCAATGATCTGTGACCACGATAATGTGCCATTTATTTATTATCACTTTTAGAGTGTATTTATAACGTACTTGTGGCGGAAAGGGGTACAGGAAATTACAAATTAAAAATCAAAATTAAACGAAATGTTTAAGTTCTAATAAATGACCGTATTTTTTTTTTTACATTTCTTAGCTTGTTGGCAGTTAGCAATTATCTGTATGTTTTTAGTAAATTATGCTTTTTTGGTGTCAAAAAGAAATATATTATTTATTTATTTATTATTATTATCTCCTAGCTTATGTAGGTAATCCATCTGTTTTTTTTTTTTCAGTGAATAAACAGCTCACGTGTTCGTTTTTAAGACAGATAAACAACAATCTTGTAGTTCCACTCGGTGGAGATTAATCGCCTGAGAAAATAGTTGCTGCATATGTCATAAAAAGTACAAATCTCTGTACTTGTAACACACGCGCCTGCCAGCCTGTTTGGCGTACCTGTGACCGGGCATGGGTACACCTGAACAACCTGACATTTCAGAAACTCGTGAAACTAGACATGCAATCATTATTTTTAGAAAATTGCACGATTTTCAACCAGTTTCGTAATTTTACAAGCCGTATGTTGTAAACTGCGACCTTAAATCGACTAAAACAAAATCTTTACAATCGCAAATCTCGCTTGAATCTTGACAAATCTTGACAATTGGGACCACGTCTTATTCACAAACACAATTGCTGTTATTTTGACTCAATCGAATTGTCAGATTGAGAATTCTGGAGAGACTTGTTCTTCCTTGGGTGCCATACAAATTCTTGTCTCTTCTCTTTTCAGCGTGGGATACGAAGGTTGTAGTTATTTGACGTAGTTAGATAGAAAAGTTGATGCAATAAGTCTTAAAACTTTGTATTATGTTTGCGGATTAAAGACGTAAATTAAAATATGCCTGAAGATCTTGAACAACAAGACAGGTAGAAGTTGAGTACATTTATCATTCTCGCTGGACAAAAGTTGACTCTAGCTTTACACAACATGGTATATACAAGAAAATATACCTATGCATGCTCTCTCTATGGAATTTTATATGGGCCTTGTGACATCATCTTACATATCCTACATTGTTAGGCTTCCCGCATTGCACATTTTTTCCAACTGCGTTAATTTTCCTGCGTATTACTATTTATATTATCAAATTTGTTTATTGGGTCTCTATCAGAAAAAAACACACAACTTGTATCTAAGAAAAAGTCTTCAAGTTTTCTACTCTGGAACTCGGGAAACATTATGCACAACACTGCACACAAACTTGGATTTCAACTCAAATGAAAGTCCTAGAGAGAGGGTATTATCAACTATGTCCACAGCACTGAATTGTAAAATAATTGTAAATAGAATCCCATGGATCTATTTTCTCCGTTCTATTCTTCTTCTATTGTTTACCATTGGTTTGGAGAATTGGGTTTGATGTTAAATCATTGTCTGCCTGGTTGGCTGGTTGTGGGTGGCACCACGGAGAGAGGGTGGCACATCAATTCAATGTTTTAGTGGTGGTAGTGTAGTATTTGTTAAAGGGTTTAGCTTAGCTTCAGCCATGCGTTGGATTTTAAGGGGTGGGGGTGTATTGTGGGGTTTGAAGGGGGTGGGGGTCATGATAAAACAGACACGATTCGGGGGTTTACTTGGTTTTGGTATAATATATAATAAATTCAACAAAACAGTATAGTGTTTATTGGTGGAGAATGGTAATAGTTGAAGCGGGCAAAACAAAGGTGTTTTGGGAACGTAATGATACTGAGATATTTGGGGCACCTGTGGCTATGGTTTATGCGGAAAAATTGTCAACGTTTTTAGGCACTTAATACGGTATTAAAGTGTTTGTGGAACGTATATTGGCAAGAAAATTGAATGCTTTTAGCAAAAATTTCCGTCCTCGTTCTTTAATTGTTTTGTTAATAAATATAAACTACAAAAAAAGTTCGATGATATCAGAAAAATGCGTTTGTCCAATTTTACGCAGACAAGTATATTTTTAATGAAAAGGAATCGATGTAAATTATAGGTTAGTCCCAACCATACACAGAAAAGTCAAAGCCATCCAGAGAATAAGTATAACCCAACAATTATATAAAGACAACCTACCCCTAACAGAAATGATTGGGTTCGAAAAAAACTCGTTCTACTGGTTATTTTGTACAAAGAACTCCTTTGAACGCTAGCTCTAAAGTAATGTATGGACGGCATGGTTGCCTCACTGAACGCTCTGCCCCTTAGCATTATATCGGATCCCCTAAATCTTATTGGTCAAATCCCCCCCTTTCTAAACACCCCATCGGGTTCGAAAAGTCAAAATTCAAGCCTAGCAGAGTTAGTTGATTGAATGTTGGCACCATGATCACAACTAGTTTGAATTTGTGCGGGTTTAGTTAGTTAGCCAGTGCGGTTTCCCGGGCGTGCAAGGTTTACAGAGAGCTACCGAAACCCGTTGTTCGCAGTGTCGCTTTGCCTTGAGTGCTGTGCGGTGGGTTCATTTTCATTAGTGGCTTGCAAAAAAATTGCATCATTCGTGTAAAATAAGATATCATGAAAGAGAGCCAATATTTTATTGGCTCTCGTTTTTAATGACGAAGTTTTATTTAGCGAGTGGCCAATTGGAATAAAATATGTGTCCCTGGATATTCATCAGATGATTTGTGGACCATGAAGCTGAAAGTAAGTTTGAATTACAAAATAGCGGTGTTTTTTGGGAACTTTTCTGGCTGCAAGGTTATGTCATCATGTGATTGCTTGAGGTGGGAATCGGGTGTTTTGTTTTTACAGATAAAATACAAATTATGGCTATCTGTGTAAATAATGAAATCCCGAATTAATCGATTGGAGCTTTCCTCAAAGCGATTCTCTGACAGTTTAATGTAAATATGTTGCTCAAGTGGGTATCATTTTGACGGATGCTGCTCGTAAATATTGAGCGAGACTCTCTCAGATTGATGAGACAGCTCCTGCCTGCTGGAATGGGCCTTGGCAGAATGCATGGAAATGGGACAAGGATAAGATGGAGGAATCGATGTAGGAATCCGAGAAAACGAGGAAATTAGGAAATGAGGAAGCTAGAGGTGTTCCACCTAAAGAATTTCGTATCAAGACAATGGGAAGAATGAATAGCGCGTTGATAGTATTACGGTGCTTAAGTAGACGAAGAAGAGAGACATTTATTAGAAAAACGAAGACCTCTGAGTGCTTGGTGAACAATTACTTCTGTCATTTACTTTAGTGTGAAAAAGTGTTGCTTAATTTCGATAAAACTTGATAGACATTGACAGAATAAAGAAGTATAAAATGAAGTATGAATATTTTTCGTTTTTTTCTTAGTTCCTTTTGAAATTAGCACTACATTTTGAGCACAATATTTTGGGCGCGCTGAATTTGGCGCGCACTATTCTTTCGTCTAAAAATTAAAACAAGGGAGTAGAAGGAAAAAAGTAACTGGAAGGCAAATTAACGTTAGAACATATTATCTCATACACCTGTTGGCTAAGTCATCTGGAAATTTGAAAATGATATCCTCGTGCATCCCCAGAAGAGTGTACTACTGGTACCACCTAAAATGCACGTGTATTCTGCTGAGAATATTCATTCGTTCTTATAGTGTATCAAAGCTTGTATTAGCAGTATTACAAGCAGTATTACTATTATCATCATTAAAATTCTCCAAGTAGCTCTAATATGATATTGTAGCGTAATTTATTAGAGTTGCGACCTTCACAAAGAAAAGTTAGCTCATGCTATTTTTTGCGAACAGAGCCGAGGTAAATAATAGCAATACCAAGTCAACATCTTTGCCTATCACTTGATAATTTCTTACTTATAGTACTGCATCTCAACTGCGCTCTATACCTCCCCCCCCCCCCTCTCAACCTAAACAGCCAGTAACAGCTACCCATAATTTTCTTCTTATCCAATAGTAAATAGATATATTTCATCTTCACAAAGAAAATCCAATTATTGCTTCTAGACCCGTATTTTAGCCGGTGCAGCGAAAAGGGGGACTGCTGAATGGAATGATAGCGTTTTGTGAAATTCAATTGTTATCGATCGTTGTCACAATGCTGCTGCTTTCAGATAACTGTACTATATTTGTTGGGGAGAGGGGATGGGGGGGTGGAGGCTGATTGAAGAAGCGCCTTTGCACAGAAAACTCTGCCACGCACGCTCACGCACATAGCGAGATAGTTGAGGACCCGCGAAGAAGAATGTATGAAGGTATAGGAAATTATTTTCTCTGTATAGCAAAGATACTGTCAAGATTTTTTTATGATGTATAGTTCCAATGTCTTGTGATATAGATACGGAGTGTGGCATGGATACAGGAGCGGGGCTCTGCGCTGCTGTGTGTGCTGTGGGGGTAAAAAAAGCAATTGTGAGTTTGCGGCTTGGAAGGGCAGGGGAGAAATAATTAGTTTTGTGCTGGGTTTGTGGTCTACGATATAAGCCAGGATAGCTAATAAATTACGCGTACCTATAATATGCAAAACTGAGGCTTATGCTGATATTTTATGGGTTAACTTTGAAAAATATTGTATTATACGAATACATTTTACTATATGCATATATTTCTAATGATAGCATTAAAGATGCCGTTTTACCTGCGCGTATATTTTTTTAAATTTGTGGTTAAAATTTAGGGACGGTTGGGAAATACATGCAAAAAATAAACATCATTTAAAAATAAATGTGCCAGTAATTTTCCATGTCTACAAGTTTGTTACCTGTACGGGACCTCGCTACCTAAATTAAAATATATATCCGATCCTAATAAGAAATAATTTGAAAAATTTAAACACAATTTGAAAAGTTTTCCACGTCCAAATCTGTAACCATCAAAAATTGTAAATCACGAAAACAGAGAAATTGAATTCAAAAGCAAACATTTTCAATTTCTTGTCGGCTTTCTTCAAGTAATTTTCGATGTTATTGTTGTGTACGGCGGAGCGCCATTTTGGAAGCCATTATAAAAAAGGAGGTACAGGCAGGCAACAATGACCCCCGCCGTGCGGCGGCAGCAGCTGACGAATGCTCCGATCTTTTCGGATGCCGGAGCCTAGGGAGGGATCTCTCTCTGTCTAGCGAGCACTACGGCTATACAGCATCCAATACTCATCCCCAGCATGCCCCAGACAGACTGAACAACAGAATGAGCCGGAACGAACAACAAGGCTCAGCTAACTAAAAGGTGATGATAAATCACATCCGTTTCTCACCTAATTTCTGTCAACTTGCTTTTAAAGAAACCACTTCTTTGCAAGTTTTTTTTTATGTTGATTACAGACCACAGTTCAGATAATTCTGTAATCAAACATTTAAGAGCTTAAAATTCGGTTAAAACTAAAAATGCAATCTATCTGGTGATTTACTAAGTTAAGGTAAAAAAAAATCAGTCATCGGTGTCATCGATTTCGTCTTACAAATGATAATCCGACCAGTAACGTAACTTGTCGTCATTTTGAATGTACGAGTTCACCAAATTGAGCACTGAACAGTGTTGGTGACGGTGTTGGTGGTGACTAGAGAATGGGGGATAGAACCAGTAGATAGTCGATGGGAACGCGATTTTTACCACGCTGCAAGCAAGCAGGCAGGCAGCTAGTTTACGAGCCACCAGATCAATGACTCCGCCAGAGCAGCGGACCGGCTGGGCAAAAGGCAAACTGGCTAGGGCGCACGCGTCGCGTCTCGATTCCACCCGTAGTTGATACAATGCCCCACTAGGTGGCTCTACTTTACGACCATCGTTTTCCACCGTAACGACCAATGAAAATGTAGATAATGTGTAGTAAACATGATTTCATGTCCTCACTTGAAATAGACCAGATAAAATACGAGGAGCACCGTTTAAAGAGATATAACAATTATTTTTGGTGACATGTTCTTGATTTTTTTTTACGATGCTTATCTTTTACGCGCATTTGTAAGGGGAAGATGTTTTTATTTGTTTGCAATTTAATGTGATGGGTGCTGTGGGTGGGGGTGCATTTTAAATGCAGTGCAATAGTATAGACTAAGATTTAAACTTAACAGCTTCGGAAATTTGTACGTTCAATTTCTTTCACCATTTTTATGTCTTTCTATTACAGTAAACGTTAAATAAAAATTAATTGATTCTTTCATGGTTGCAATTGTGTATTTCGACTGAGAGTTGGTACCCTAAAAACATTCCCCAACATTGTCAAAACTCGTCTAAAATATTTTCGAATTAAAATACTATCGTAGCTAGAGAAAAGAATGCTGTAAAGTTCGCTCCATTTTCTTAGCGGTATGCAGTGACATTGATGGATCACCCCTCTTTCGGCCAATGAGGTACGAGCGTGCATCGGCGGCCATGTTGGCTCGTGGACTGTCTGGTGGGGCTGCTACTGCCACGCCAGATCGCCAAGTGGCGAGAGCAGCCAGGCGCAAGCACAAGCACAAGCACAAGCACAAGCACGAGCACAAGCACGAGCACAAGCACAAGCACCAGACACTTATTGAACGAAACTAAAAGATGAGCAACAAACGTGCCTTAGCCCGCTCCCACATGCGGCATCTTCGTGGAAGGGGATGATAAATTGCTGGGGGACTCAAGAATAAGGGAAATATATAACAAACGATAAAGAAAAAAAAAAACTGCACGTTTTTTAAATGGAACATTTTCTGCGATAAGGAAATATTTTCAGACTCTAAATTTGGTATTGTCGGAGAACATTCTTAAGAGGGTAAGCTGGAGACGAGTTTTTAATTGCGCGTTATGAGAAATGAGTGTACTTATTCCATTTCATTTTATTTCCGTTGAGGCACAATTTTTACCTGTACAACTTTGAAAATAGTTTGCAGTAGAACACCTTTACAAATTTCGATAGAAATAAATCACCATCGCCAACTCCTCTCCAAGACCACAATTCCAAACATTTCAAGCTGCCTATTCGGACAGAAGACTTGCCTTTGACCTCAAATTTTCAACCGAAGCATACCAAAAAACAGACCCAAGCGCACTGCATACTATCAACTACATAACATAGTGACACAGGCCACCAACACATTGAAATTTATTATGCAGTACGACATTTTGGTGTATTTTAAGTATGTCACGAGAGGCCTATGGTGGGTTAAGGCATGAATATCTCGAAACATTGGCAACAGAACTTTACAAGAAAATACATTTATTTTCGCTCTAAATATATAAACCGAATGCAAGTAAAACTGGCAAATACCCAGCATGAACCCTCTAGCAACTCTCGTCTTGGTTGAGACTGCGCGGGATGTGTCTATAGCGTATAGTGGCTAGTGTCTAGTGCTAGGTCGCTTTAGAGCTGCAAGGTAGTGCCACATCAAGCTATATATAGCTAGCACTAGCATGTAAGCGTACAGTCTCGATAGCAAATAGACGAATCGAAACTAACCTAAAATTCAAATACACAAACGTATCGGTAGTAAAAGTTCTTCATAGGTGTTCAATCAATTAACAAACAGTTAATTAAAATTCTATGATGATATTTAGCTGATATAATTAGTTGCAATACACTTTTCATGATCGAAAACTAATAAAATTATCTTTAAACAACCCCATTTTCCATCAAATCCCTAGTTCTCCTTTTGATTTTGCTGATTTTCTCGACAGTTCTGTTCTGTCATTCGTAGAATGTTTGTCCCCTGTGCCGGTGCTTGTGCCGGTGCCGGCTATCGTTCCTACCTCCGTTGCCACCCACCCACGCGATTCCCTCTTATTCGTGGGTATTTTAGCCGCAAAGCCTAGCCGGCTTCCTCTACCACACTCGGGTTAATTAAACCACAGGGACTCTGGCGAGGCGATAGCGTCGGGACTCAAAACTGAAACATCCATGCTGTTCGCAGCTCCAAACCAACCTGCTCTCACCTCTCATGTTAAATCTATCTGTGATACCTGGTCTGTTAACTTCATCCATTTTAGATGAGTAATTAACCTCTGGTTTATTCACTTTTTCCTCGGTGTTTCGTTGTCTTTTTTAAGGAAAATAGTCTGCATGTTTTATTGACAATGCCATAAATCTCAGATCTATCACAAGATTCTGGATTTGACACCACATCCTCGTAGAAAAAAAAAAAAAAAAGCTTTTACTCAAAGCGGGATGTATCGAACACCCCGCGTGGCAATGGGGTAGAAAACAAAAAGACTGGAAAATAAAGCTCAATTATTCTAATAAAGTTCGTCTAATTGTGGTGAGTTTTAAGTATTCTTAGTTCGTATCATAATGAAGTTCATTTTTGCATCTTGCGCATAACTGTTTTACTCCAATGTCACGATTTTCCTTGGAAAGAACCCCGCTAAGGGGGAGATTCCAGTTTGAAGATCATTGCATTATTTGTGAGCACCCAATCTGTTTAGGTTGCAGCTAAAACCTTCTTCCCGCTCTTGCATCCCTAGTGCCCGCTTTTGCGCCTCAAGGAGGGAAATGATTCGCAATCGTCTCAGCGCTCTCACCGGGCTCTTAAAGGCCTAGATTATTGCATCCCCCCTTCCTCTCCCCCTCAAAGCTGAGAAAACCTTCGCATCCCTATAGCCAAGAAAACCTTTCTTGAGCGTGTAAACACGTGTTAATAGAAAATGGATTAATTTTATCGGAAAACTGTAGGGAAGCTCTAATCGAGTATTCAAAGGATCGAATCTTTGACAAAATATTTTAGGTCTTCTGGCAGATTCGGTCATAGTTTAGCCATTTTTTACAAACCGAGAAACTAAAAAATAACGTATATCTTCCATATCTCGACGTCAACTCCCGAAAACTGATTACTGTATCGGAAACCTAACAAAAGTTCTAAAGTATAGACCAAAGCAAACTTTACAGTGACGATTTATTTTTCCTGGTGCACACCGACAGTTTTCCTGCACACACTATAGTAATACATCCCCCAGTTTTCCAAGTAACTCTTGTGTTTAGAGTTAAGTAAGTCATACGAGAAGGTGTTGGCAATTAGGTTTTCGTAATGGTGTAGTCTCTAGTCCACCGAGACTGGATGAAGACTAGACTAGAGTGCTACCTCCGGCTCTACGGCACTACACTGCAATATAAACCTGTGAATCTTGGAAGTGGAAGGTGGTAGACTGCCCTTGGGGCAGAAACTGCCAAGGCGGTAGGACTGGGGGTTTTGCGGGAGACGGTCCTCGTTGGGGGGTAAGAGAGGAGAGGGAAGTAACTGAGCTAACCATGGGGCGGGAAAAGACACATCGCTGTTCGTATTTTGGCGTACCAAGGGTTTTCACAAATTACTACCCGTTATACAGTGTGTGTAACATCTGTATGGTAAAGATGTAACTAAGGTGTATACGAAAATACCACACACTTCACCTAAGTATGTGAGTAAGTGCTTGCTTTGATAAAAGGAGTAATTTAAGTGAGTTAATTTTATCATTTTGATGCTAAGGGGAAGGGATATTTTAAATTAATTTTATTTGATTACTCTTTTCTGTTATTTAAGGGTGCCAAGTTGCACTATGGTTACGACGTCACCAATATTTGGGTGATTTGTATGTTTAACCACCTATGCAAAAGTATTTTGAAAATAAACAATTTGCTCCAACTATTGAGGACGAGGTCGAAGATGATAAACAAGTATATTGGCCATGAAATCCATAACCCATGGTCAATGTTGAATCAAAACGCAATTGATTTTGTCATTGTTATCATGGGCTAGAAATTAATTTCTCTAATGCATTGACATTTTCCTTTTAAGGCGTTGGTAGTAAATACACACAAGATATTCGATGATTGCAAATTGGCTTATTATTATCGCTGTACAGAGTAAGGGGGTAGCTTGAGGACAAGAAGGGACATAATGGGCTGTTGTCGGTGAAGAGTATGAGTCAGCATTGAGCGCAGCCGGCGCGCAGCGTGGCGCAGCGGGGCCGCAGTCAGCGCAGAACGTTGTGGAGGCGGCAGCGATCACGGATCAGCAAGGACTATTTTGCAATCACTTCACGTAGATACGCCGAAGAGAGCACTGCTGTTATTATACTCGGACAATTCATTCATTCGGGAAGGACCAAATAAAAATACATTTTTAACGAAACAACCAGGATAAATAAACTGGAGATAGACGATAAAAATTTCAACTGCTTGTTAATTGCACTGTAATTTTTGCTGATACTGCTCTATGCAACATAACATATGGTATTTTTTCCACAAAAATCTGAGAGTGTAACAAAACTCGTCATAGGTAAGCGAACTGAAAAATCAAGATAGCGATTGAGTTCTATTTCCTGGTCCTTCTTTAAAAAAAAAAAAAAACTTGTTCCTCGACACGGTCGTTACCATCGGTACTTTTTCGCAATACTTTAATAACACAAAATTAGCTATTTAAATGTGTCCAGTATAGTTCGATTAAAATTTGACACGAGTTTAATTTATAACCCGTCTGGGCTGTCTGCTGCCTACCGTCTGCTCAATCCATACCTGTGTTGGATTCGAATCACCTACTACTTACCTCTTGGGCGTTACGCAACAAACAGGAAACAATTCGAGTAGTTACTGCTCAGCCTAATAGTGGGAGGAGAATAATCGACCACACAAGTTGAATTACCTTACATCTATCGGAGATATGATTACTAATTACAAATCATAGACAGGCAATGCCTGAATGACCAGGTAAAATCATTTATTATGTATAGATATGCCCCATCTACTTGACAGCTAAGCTCCATGCTATACCTGCTAAAGGTACCTTGCATTCTGTGTGTTTGTAACCAGTTGATGGGATTTTGTTTAAGGTACTAATTAAAAAGATAGCAACAGCTGATTAGAAGCATTTTAAATGCGTTAATACGTGCCTATAACGTTCATTTAAACTGGTAATTAAAATTAACTTTTTGCCCTGACGTGATGAAAAAAAATCTGTATGCCCATAACCTGCACACGATCTGTTTTGGAATCTACCTTTTGCTTAATACACAAACACGCCATAAAATACACTGAAAGAATGACACATTCTTCTAGTCAGGAAATGCCCAGCGATGCTTCCTTTTTTTCTGTAAACAGATAACAAATCCTGCCTGCGATATTGTTGATTGCGAAGTTCACAACCCCTCTTTGAAAATACGTCACAAAAAAGACAGTGTTTCTTTTATTCAGTATTGCTGACCTTCTTAAGAAGAGTACAACTCCTACCCTCTTAATTTTGACCTATTTTTGCGAAATTCTAAGCATGTCCGTTTTGTAACGGACAATAGTGTACCGCTTGTCCCAAAAATGACACAGTTTCAACGTCAACGCTGTCAACAAAACGAGGACGCATTCCTTTGCTATTCAAGTAATGTATTTTGCATTTCAAAAAAGTATCGGAGTGGTCCTATGAAAATCATTTAGAACACCAACCTTTCTGTTATGAGCACTCTTTGAATATGCAATAATGTCTTCACACATGGGAAAATGCTCACGCAAAAAGGTTAAATTATTAACATTTCAACACTTATATTAAAAAAGTATGGCTATTTGATAAGGTTAACCGCAAAACCATTGTAAATGCCTTTGTAAAGGTCCATAAATTAATAAGAGGTGTTAAAATGACGACAAAATATCAACTGGGAAGGAATAAAAAGAAATTTAATTTTTTGGGGTTGACTATCGACAAAGGCAAAGAAAATAAATTTCACGAAGAGAGAAAAAAATCTGCTAACCAACTCGTGAGTGGCTTTTTCCGTTTGTTTTTTCGTTTCGAAGAAACGGCTTTTTTTGATGGTTATTAGTCTGAAATGTCATTTAAAAAATTGTTGCGAATTTGTTTTTTCTAGTGATTACATTTTTATTTGATTCGTAGGTTTGTTTGTGAGGATTGCGCATCTGCATTCCATACGCACTGGTGTATACCGATACCTGGTGGAGGTGCTGTGTCACATCACATCACATCAACTCAACGAAACGTTACATTTCCTTCTACCTGAAACTCTACAAGCTCCTTGCCGTGACCTTGAAACGATAAAGAAATTACTATTAAATTACTATCATTTTCTATGCTCAAATTAAGTCTGTAACACTGTTCAAAGGTTAAAAATTCGAATCGTCGAATTACCTCCTTTTCTTGAATGTACTGTAACGGCTGTTCGTCGTGTTAGTTTGAGCGTTTGCCGTAGCGGGCGCATCATGCAGTTGGTGGCGCGCTCGGTTAGGAAACGTCGGAACTACTGGCGTCGCCTCCGCGTGTTCAAGCGGCCAGCCGAAGGCGGCATGAGGCGCCTTGGTGGGGGAAAAGGGGTCTGATCTCGGAATGGGAATGGTAAAGCTCAAGCACAAGTGAATCGATCATCGTACTTCGCGCTTTTACTAGCTTCTCTTATTTATACCTCGTATACAACGTTCCGAGTCATTTTACTTTCGACAACGCAAACTTTGCAAGATTCCCAAAGTCAAAATTGACGCGGATTTATTTAACTTGTGCCGAACACGGGTAAAAAGATCGAAGTTGTGACCAATGAAAATTAAGGATTTGATCACGTGCTTCCAAGCACGAGATAATGACGTATAGAAATTATATATTACGTGTTATATTAATTAAAAACGTGTACCAAATTCGCAATGCGAGTGCAGTTCTGTAAGACGAAGGAGTGAAAACATGTTTCTCAGCAGATGTGCAATGACAAGAAGAAGTGACTGCTAAATGCTAAATACTCAACAAGCATAATATTTCAATGATGTTATTCATCAAATTTAGTACGACTCTATCTTTATCGATTAAATCTAAATTATATCGCAGTGTCTTTTGTCTACAAGAATTTTGAATGCAATTCTTGCCATCGCTTATGAGTGCACATTTAACGGACTTTTTAAAAACTGTGACTTATTTCTAAATCCTCGAAATTGCCTGTGGATTCCTGAATAATTAGTCTCAAAAACTGGACACTAAACACTATGTCAAGAATAAAATTCTAGTGATATACCCTAGAAAATTGAAACGTGTGATTTTCCTGGTTTAACAAATGAAATAGTGGGCGAAAGTGCGCTGCTCCGTGTCAAGTTCCACCAATAAGGTAGGGTTATTTACCAGCCTTGTGTCACGTGACTGGCTGGTGGAGAGCGAGAGCATGGGCTAGCACATGTGTTGGCTTAGTTTGGTTCGCGGTGTCTTGTCAAAACCCCCTGTAGCTTGCCGCAGCGGTGTGCCAATCGACTACGCTAAAAGGCTCAACGCCTGATTGTGTGCACGTGATACGTTCAATAATTATCGGTGAATTTCATCTGTGTTGTGACCAGTGCAGTGGATTATGTTTTTATAAAAGTAAGTTAGCTTTGTTCGCATAAATTTTATAACGGACTACTAACTAGTTTTTTGTGGGTTGATGCAATTGGTAATTTTTTAAGAACTGGGTATTTACCTTAAACAATCTGTCTAATAATTTATTATTATGACAATATTTTTAAGCGCATAAGTATATGTTTAGGTTATTTACGCAATTTTTATCATCTACAATTTTTACTTTTCAATACGAGTCATTATCGTTTTTGCGATATGTCTCTTATTCAAATTTCTGATTAATAAAACGGTAAAATTATTTGATTTGAATATTATTTTGTTTTGCGGAATTTACCAGTTTTGAAAGCAGTTTTACATTCACGAGTGGATTCAAATACCTTGGACGCTGCTGGCTCGGCAGGATTATTCTTTCAATTTATAACCTTCTTTTCGAAATTTCTAAACAGGAAGTTAACCAGTCGTAGTCATCTCAAGATCTCGGACAACCTTAGATTACGTCACTAGAGTGGATATTGGACATTTGCCCGTTTTTTTTTTAAGATCGTTTTGTGTCACTTCTTTAAAACTCGTTCGGATCCTTAAATATGGAGTAGGTCTACGAATTATTTGGTTTTAAATACACACAATATATAATTAATCCGTGTGTTGGATAAAGGTATTCATAGCAAATTCGATTAATTTATTCCCGAACTTAAACGAATTTACAGAAATATTTTTGTGACTCGATCTAAAACAAGAAATATAACAACTCATAAATTTTATTTTCAGTTCAAAAGAAACGAGCTATTATATTTTTTCTTTGCCGATTTCTTTACCTAATAGTTGGGAACACCCATTGCGTATTTTTATAATTAAATAAATAATTTTCTTTTGATCTTCAGTTTACGCATATCTGCCAAATTTGACTACCTGCAAAAATAAAATCCCCCCTTCTACGTCATTTCAGTGAGAATAGCGCTATTTCTACAATCTACCATTCAATGACGACGAGGTTGCACTTAACCTTATCTAAATCACCTGTACATTTACCAGCTTTTATGGAACGCATAGCTATTTCCAATGATCTCCGATTAAATATGAAAATGATCAAAGCAAGAGCTTTTGGAAGGAAATAAGGTCGTAAACTGCAACATATTCTCCAATTTTTATTTTCACCTTCTGACTTCAAACCTCGTTCTTTACGACTTTTTGAATTTTCAGGCATTTGCTATCTTTTTCGATACTCTTAAAATTGGAACTTAAAAAACTATTCTGTGGTTTATCCTGATTTCATCTCGCGTTTTTATATATGTTTGTAACTAACTGAACTTCATTTTATACTTGAACGTCTTTCTAAATATTTTTTTTTGTTCTTTGCAGGTGAGTGTTCGATTTCTTCATCAATTTTTGGGAGAACCATTACATCTATCAATTAATAGGGTAAGTTATTTTTCACTTACAATCAGGTACCTAAACCGTATTTATTTCCCACGGCGTACACGTGCAAAACTCTTAAAGAACAACGCCTAATTCAACTCAAATAGTCCGAAAAGTGCAAAGAATGTAGGCCCCTCCTCTAAGGTGCGTTATCTTTTCTAACAGCAAATTAAGTGTAACGAGCAGGCAAGGTAAGGCAGAGCTTGAGTTCCTTGAGGTGGGTGCATTTAGCCTATGGGCTCGTTGCCTTCTCGGCTAGCTGTCTATCTCGCAAGAAGACTCTAAAACTACTCCGGCCCTGCGCCTATAGCTCACAGAGAACACAACACACCGGTATATAATTCTAAGGCCTCACTGGAAGATTTATTACCTAAAAACCTGTCTAACAAA
Organism: Protonemura montana; assembly: GCA_947568835.1. Lineage (NCBI taxonomy): Eukaryota > Metazoa > Arthropoda > Insecta > Plecoptera > Nemouridae > Protonemura > Protonemura montana. The sequence continues at coordinate 2,868,310 of OX387604.1, read as the reverse complement.
CTGACCATATTGTGCCTAGTTTTGGGAAGTTTGGGTGTCGAGATGGGTTATTCTTATTTCTTAGAGATGAAGATTACGTTATGTGTGCTGTTTAAGCGAACCTTTTTTTTTCAATAATTTTTAGAAGACTAAGGAAAAAAGTACTAAATAATAAGTTGAGACTTGCAAGTCGATTAAAAGTATGCAGCCGATAAAATATCGTTCGCCGCATCTTGTAATGCAGTTTTGGTCCAGTTATAGTAAACAAAAAAAGTGTACCCTATACAAGGCAAATACCAATACACACTACGAAATTTAAACTGCAAGTTAAATAAAACAACGGTTTTTCGCTACGTTCCAAATGTGTGCGGGAGTATGTTTTTTGTTTATAAATCTCACGTATTGGTCCTATTGCGGTGTCTATTAAGCCCGAGATTCTTTGGACTATAATTCAAAAACGAACTTGAAGATTTATTGCTTTTGGAAACCTGTCTACGATTTTCCAAGACCGAATTCCCGCCATTGTATAGTTCTTTTGTTTGCATCATGTTCTGGAGTCCGGCACCCTGACTTCTCTTCTAGCTTGACCATTATACAGGCATATTAGACTATAGTGAATAACCATGCGCTGGGGCCTCGTAGGGAAGGCAGGCTAGCTAGACCAATACAAGCACGCAGGATGCAACATAAATTTATGCTAATCACAATACATTAGGCATGTGTAAACGCGATGTTCGTTAATTTGTATTATTTAAAAATGGATATATTTTATTCGCATATCCCTGGCAGGTGTTACAGAGTCAGCTCTGCTACGATTTAACAGATTTCATTACAACATTGAAATTATGTTAAAAAACTTGTTTCATTTTCGGGCAACCTCTTTTTACCGTGTCTCTCAGCACTATTCAATTAAACAAATTAAATGTTGACTTTTTCAGTTATCATTTCCTTTTTATACAATTTTATTTCATTGTTTTAACAAAAAGAAATATAAGCATGAGATTTTGATAATTCTGACATTCACAATAAGTATACTAAAAAAAAAAGCGCACAAGATTTAAAAAGTAGATTTCTGTGTAAGATAGTCGTTTATTCTATGGTATGGTGTGGTGTCGGCCTGTAACATTGTTTGGCGAGATCGTAAGTCTTGCTCAAAAGTCAAGTGCCGTGCGAGTGTGTGAATTGTTCTGCCATTCTGGGCAGATAATGTTGGTACCTAGCAGTACCTATATAACGTATCAGTATCTACCACTCCACTGTCTGTAGCTGTCTGCCCCCCCCCCCCCCCCCCCCCAGCCATCGACCAGCCATCGACCAAATCATGTGCGGTACAATTACGGGATAGATCTTGATAACGCCGAAATTCTGAGATTGCGTGTTATGATTGTTTTGCACTTTCAAGTCGACATATCACAATTATAAAATGAAAACTAGAATGACAGATTTAGAAATGGGAATTTATAATTAATATGTCTTCTTATGTAGATTGCTTTGAGGGTTGAAAATGTGTTTGGTTTGTTGAGATTGCTTTTGGGAGGTCAGGGGGAATAATACGTTCTGGGCCTCCCTTGAGCTCCCAAAAAAAGCATCACACAAATCAAAAATTGTAAAAATATCGTTTTCCAAATGCTAACCAACCACGATGTTGTTTGCCAATTTCTAAACTTAAAAAAATATTCCTCCTTTTATGCTGGCATGTCCAAAAATAAAGCCGTCGTCTTTTTCTGGCTACATACCTTAGCCCACTTCTCCGCACGGTACATGGTCAAGCGCAAATAAATGGCTAAGTCATGACCAGTGAAATACGTAACTAAATCATTTGCTGAAATTGCAGCGTTCTTTCCGAAGCGTAATGCTATTCTTACGTCTAACGGGTAGCATAGAAATGTCCCACCTACCTTGGACATTTAATAGGTGGCTTGATGACAGCAAGTGCCGGCACTGGCACCGTCACCGGCACCGGCACTTCCCAGCATCTCACGGTTGCTTCTTAAGAGATGCATCTTCATATTGTTCGGTTCTTACCACCTCACTTGTACTCGAGGATTGACATTATTATCTTTCGCATTTATTCTAAGCTGATTGTTCTCTTGATTTGAATGATTTCATGATTCCATGATTTCAGTTTTTGATTTTGAGATACAGAACAAAGTTTGGCGAAAACTTCACGCGAATATTAGCTCAAGCGCTTTGATCAAATTTTCATCGGACTCATAATTCAAAGTTAAACTGAATTAACATTTCCTCACAGTCTAGAAATTGGGCACAAACTCAAAGTAAAAATGTTGTATCTGTCTTGCTCTGACAACGTAACGTTGCGTCTTCGACTGCTGGTTTCAACTGAGTGTTCCTCGTGGTTCTCCTACAAATGTGTCAAAACACGGAAACTCTCCGTTTTAAGGGTTTATTGTCATTTTACTATCATGAATGCACTCAGGTTAAATTGTGGAATCTTAAGTTTTTTTTAATGTTTCGCTTTTATGACTCGGTCTGCACAATTCAAGTGTATAGGGTGGTTTTAGGTCTAGCTAATGCTGTAAATGCTCTGTTTGGGTTTTTGACCGTCATAAAACCATGTCTTTCTTCAATAAATTGCGTGAACTTGGCGCTTCAAGGCTCTTTTTCGAATTCAGGCAAAGTGTAAAATAGAAGATTTACCGTTACCTATAGCAGGTTAGACTCAGCTGTCATTGCATAAGAAAACACAATGATATACAAACCATTTCAAATGACAATATTCTGATTCTGTTACCAAGAAAAACAACTACAAGTGTCAATGAATGAACATAGCAATATAGAACTGAAATGCTACTTTTCTCAAACTTACAGAAAATGGTAAAGATTTTTTTATCTTTCAAACAATAAAATATTTAAAAATAAACCTAACTTATTGAGGTAATCCCCATCCTAATGCAACATATTTTTTTAAGGTAGTTTATTATTATGATCTTTTTTCGACTCATGTCTACTTGATCTAACCTTAGCACTAGTTTTGACAAAAACTATTTGAACGGGGTTTTGAATGCTAAGTGAAGAACAACTAAATTTCCCAACGTTTCGTAACTTGTACCTGTTACTTTTCCAAGGGTAAGAGCAGTCCTGAAAATTTTCCGATAATTATATCTGCACAAATTTGAATTAGGAATGGGGATAAATATATGTTGTAAGTTGAAAAAAAGTGGTGAATCTGAGGAACTGAGGGACTGAGGGACTGGACATCTTGCACGAAGTGAAGATCGCAGTCTTGTAGCGAAAACAGGATGGCGGTAGAACAACGAACAAAAAACAATCTGTAGACGCCTCTGCTTGACATACCGCTAATAATTGACCATTGCAATTGCAATTAGGAGATCGCGGCTAGAGCTGCCTCTGAGGAATTCATTAATTGCCTGGGTATAACTTCTTCGGTCGTTGCTGACGCCAATTAATCAGCATTGAGTTTTCTTCTGAAACAGATCAAGGATGCTTTGACGATTATGATTGTATAAATAAAAATATAAATAAGCTAAATTTCGCAAGTACGTCAAAGTAATTGAAAGTTTTTTCTCTTTCAACTCTTCCAGAATCCTTCAAAAATGAAATCCTCTTATAACTTTCCCTAACAATGTTGCCAGTGCGAATCGACTGTTCAATACATTTTTGCACAGGTATATAAAAATGGCACATGGTTTCTACGTTCCCTACGCTTTTTACAGGACTCAACAGGCAATTGTTTAGATATGAAATATGAAGTAACGAGATTGTGTAAAAATATACTGTGACTAACATACCATAAGGTATGTGGCAAACGCTTAAAACACTCTCAATGATAATTATAAAAGTAATTGCTGCCTGAATGCGGAAAATTGGACTTTTTTGTTAGAACATCACTACGACTATTCAGGGCAGAAGCAGCGGAAGTGATTGATGGCTTGTTCATATTTAATAAGTAGTTACAGGCATCTAATTATTAAGAAAAGAAAGGAAATAATTTCATATCAAGAGTCGTGGCCAGCAGTCATCCTGTAAACAAAAAGAAATGCTTTAATAAACGTGTTATCATTTGTCAGTGAATAATTGCTAAATAGAGTGATTTATATCAGAATCGACTGGGAGAAAATTTATCAAGTGACGTGTATTGATATTAAAATTCAGATTTTTACTTGTGCATATGTAAAATAAATATTGTACGAGGTTGCAGTTGAAAATACAAAATAGTCGATCGCTTCAGCATTAAACTCCGCTCTTTACAACAGCTATGTCTTTCCCGCAATCTTCAATCAAAACGGAAATGATAAAACTTTCTTTGCATTATACTGTTTGCCAACTAAGCCGACATGTGTTTCAATTCCGAGTTTAATATTTTATAAAAGTAAACGTAACCTTTACTTAAACATGTCTCATCATAAATACAGAGGCCATAAAACAAACTAATAATTTAACAATAGTTGGGTGAGGAAATACAATAAAGTCTGGTTTCAACGGAAGGGCGGTCGTGACGTTTTCACGTTTGACTGACCAGATGGCGCTGGTGTGCCCACGTCCGGTACACCCTAACGGTATTTTCGAGTCCAAATTTTGACCACATATTAAAACAAGTTTTTCGAAGGCAAGCAAAAAAAAAATCACTTAACACGTCTGTTCCTTATATCTTTTTTGCCTCTTTTTATTTTTTATTACGTTTTTTTTTTATCCATCCTAAAGACATGTACTAAATAAAATAAAATAAATAAATAAAATAAATGATTTTGCGTTCTTTAAAGTCACACAATGATCCAAAAATGTATTTATTTCGCGGCCTAATAAATTATTTTTTGGTTTTCAATTGTTCTTAATGCATGCATTATAGTATGAACTTATCAACTGCTGGTAATTTATGAAGTGAAAATCTTGACGATAAGATGTATTTCTTTACAAAGTAAAAAGTACAAAGTCATTCGCTATACGTTATTTATGTTGTAGTTCTGTATGTATGTTAACTTGTAGAATTAGCTAACATTACTTTAGTAATCTTAGGCTACTAACTATGAGCCATGAGCCATACATACGACCATAGAATAATATACTATGTTGAAAAGGACTAAACCTGTTTTTGATACCACACTATGATGCTGGCTGCTGTCTAGATATATTGTCCACTTCCTATTACCTATCTGACCTATCTGAAGATACAAAGTTTGCCAATGACCAACAGTTAGAAGGGAGAAGGTGTGGGAGCGAGAGATACAATATAAAAAAACAAAATGGGGACCATTCAAATTTTTTTTTACCAAAATTATGTTATATTTAAAATAAATATGATGTTTATTTTCATCTTAAAATTAGTTTCAGTTTTCATGTAAAATAATGGGAATCATAGATCACAAGAATAATTATTAATTTCAATGACAAATATGCCTGCCGATATATTTCTGATATCGAGAGGGACATGGACGATATTACCAAAGATATTACCAAAATCAATATTAAATTAAATTGATAGAATTAAAAAGTTTGATGATTGTTAATCTAAAATAAGTAAGATTATGATTTAACATGTAAAATAATTGTGAAAATCATCAAACGCAATAAAAACACAGCAGCAAAGTTAAAATTCGTTGCCTTCTACGATTGGCCTACTCAATAATAGTTTAAGTGATAATTTTTCCTTTGACTAGCCAATGACTGTAATCGGTAACCGTAGATAGCAATTGGTTAATCATCTATACAATTACGTTGGTTTAGTTACAGCAGGCCATTGCTAACGCTCTTGAGACTGTAAATTCTTCCCAGTGGATCGGCGACAATAATTAATAATTTGCCGGACGATTTACCTGACCATTTATGGCAAGTACAACAGACTTGCCATTGCTTACAACTGTAATACCTCAGTCGCATAATTTTGTAATTTCTCATACTTGTAATTGAGTCACTATATACATAGTATACCTATGTATATGAATAGGATCGTGTAAAACGTTCTTAGTATAATAATGATGGTAGTTTACAAGACGGAAGCTGGCCAGTCAGGGAAAAAAATGACACAATGAAATAACTAAAAAGTAAAGTCAGCTATCATTTATTGGGTTGGGACCACATTGTACTTGGGAATATTATTTTTTACATTTTTGCACGAAATGCAATGGACGTATTTTGCCAACGTGGAGCGTGAATGGCTCAATGCCAGCAAAGTGTTTTGAGTTCTGAAAATGTTTTAGCACAAAGTAAGGCCTACGCTCGACCGATGAATGACCTCAATCATGTTACGTTGGGTCTACTGGAAAGTTTATTAGCTGACTTCAAATATTGTCAGTATTTGAATAATTTCTGAACTCATGTGGATATCTTGACCACGGAGCTAAGAAAAAACGCGTTCACAAGAGAGTGTGCTATTGGCTTCTGGGGGGATGGGTGAAGAGGAGGGTTGGGGGGGGGGGGGGGTTGCTTGGGGCGCTGAGTGTGCAAGTGATCTAGATTGAGGGATAGCCTAAGGGTTGATCGGGTGCGGAACATGTGGAACAGCGAGCACATGCATGTGAGAGGGGGGGGGGGGGGCTACTTGAAAATAGGGACTGCGCGACAACAGCTGTTCGATGCTTGACCCTAGCTGTTAGTAAAATAGCAGCCGCCATCATGGATAGGCGTCCATTCTTCATGTAAAACGGGCTTCGTCATTTTTACGCTGCACAGCGCGTCCAGGTTGTTGAGAATAATTTAGAGAGTGGCGGTTAGAGAGTTATTTTCCTTTCTGGAGATAAAAATATCAATGGCAGATCAAAATAAGTGGATCATAGCAAAAACTTAGAGGCTTATTACGTGCTAATCCTAATTGATATCCCCTAATGAATAATTCGTAAAATGTCCAAGGGAAATATTGATAATTAAAATGAAGTTAATAAGGCACTTTTTATGGGAATAATAAATATGTACATCCTTTACACAAAATTATTTTTCACGAATGTATTCACGACAAAAAAAAGTGATGATTTTTGTACCAAGATTGCATGCAATTAGCAATAAAAAAAATCAAATTTCGCTGTACGATTTTTTCCATTTACAAATTTCATTATTCTGTTAAGATTTTACCCACCATCTCATCTGCCGTATTTCTGAACCAAACGAAAATCCACCTAACAATTCGTTCCTGTGCCGAAATGCAAACGATAGAGTAACTGGACCCAGATTCACATGATTTCCAGCCAAACTTTAAATCAAAACTAACATCAAACCGTAGTAGTTCAGCAATATTGAGTTGTGTTTAGCAATTGCCGGTCTACCGGTCTAAGTGGCAAGCAACTTACTTGATGCAGACATAAGCCACTCTCCAACCGTGGCCTTCGAGGTTCTTCGGGCAAGAGAGGGCAGTGATGCAATCTACCTAATTGCAGGGGCCACCACGTTCCCTAAATGTAACCCTGGTGCTACCCTGATGTTGAATTGCATACCAGACATATGTTCTACTTATTCAATATGCTTAGACTCAGCTGCTTTTATTCCATTCCGTCAATTGCAATGTCCATCTGTGGATAACTTTATGCCTCTACATGTTTTTTTTATTACTCCCATGGCACATTTTCTGAGAAACAATTTTGTGCCCTTGGTTGGTCTTGATCTTCGATAGATCAGACTTCGATATTTTCTCAATTAATTGACGATATTGAGGTTTATCCTGGTAATATTTTTCTGAGAAGTTATCTTTGCGGTTTTCAGGGGAATAAGTACCATTCATGCTGCACCTACTGCGCTTCGCTACGTGAAGTACATATCGAAGATGCTTGTGGGTGTGATCACTTGATTGCAATTCGATTAAAAAAAACATAACTTCACATTTTACAGCTGCAGATTTTTTTGTGCCTGCCGTTTATTTAGCAGTCATTGAAACTTTAAACATTTCTGGAATCCTTGAACAGTTTTCGTGCTGTTTGAGTTTGAATGGCATGGTTTGGGGTGCTCTCTGGTGACGGTGGGTGCAGGGGGTCGCCAGTCGCCGGAGTAAGGGGGGAAGGGGGCATGTCGTCACGTGGCTAATTGTTGGACTACAAAAAGCACGCCGGGATAATTTACGACTGTCGGGAAATAAGACATACATTTTAACAGGGACCCCCTTAGTGCAGACCCCCATCATTCTTTGAGAAAAAATATCCTTTTGTGCCTGAAATATTACAAAACAAGATGTTAAAACCTTCTTGTGTATTTTCGAGCAAAATCAGGAATCATTGAAAACGGGTCTGCTTTTGTCTTGGGACGTTTGAAAGGCGATCAGGTCTGCTCTAAATCATGCAGAAGAATCATTCTTGTTAGGTCCGTGATCATTCCTACTAGATTTATGTTGTGAATCTGACCCTTACGTTCAACTGATTGAAAATTGCATCTCATCGATACTATTTAATTAATACTATTGCACTTTCCTGTACTTAGGTATAGTAATTTACTGTAAGTACTCTTGTATCAACGTTTAAATATGCATGAAGTTCAATTGCATAGCAGCGGCAGTCTCTAAAGAAAGTTCGTGATGAAATGCAAAGAAATGTACTAAACACGGGCATTCTTAAAAATAAAAACAGAAATATATGTATCGTATTATTTTTTTTTTGTGTTCGTTTTACAATTCATGTGTTGATACTGATAGCATCGTTTTGGGCAAGGTATAAGTTGGTTCTCGTCTGATTATAATTTGAACAGTAGCAGTGTTTGGGCGGGGTGCTTGCCGGGTGGTGTGTTGTGGATGGGGGGGAGGGAGGTGGGAGGGTGACCCACCCCATTCCTACTCTTCGAAATGCCGTGTTTTCGCAGCGCAGCATTATGATAGATGGCCGCCAATCACGCATATTCAACTCAATACAACCCTAAGCAAAAAAGTCTAAAAAAAATAACAGGCGAAACGAACAACGAAAATGCAAGTACCTAGAAATGTACTACAACATAATTAATACTGTTCTATTCCAAGAAGTTGTTACTTACCTTAATCATTATACCTGAGATATTGTGAACGGTACTAGTAAACCTATTAGTATACCAATTAAACTTCTGAATAATTTTGTCACGTGATGATAATATGATATATACATATATATCTTATCGTGGTTTCTACTTTGACCTTTTACCTGTGGTTTATGTATTTTTTTAGGCTTTGCGCCATCGAAGTACCGATGACTACCTATAAGTCTCTAAGGGTAGCAAGTATTGGAGTCACACTTTCCTTCTAAATTCGTTATAAAATGGTTATACATTTCTTTGATTTAAAAATCAATTGAACTGGTTTTCTTACATCTAACGATATTAAATTCCATTTGATCGCTTAAAACCGGTACTAATCGTACCTATGTTACCACTAATAGGTACTTTTGCTATTTTAACAACCTCTAACTAAATGTGTTGCAAAGACAAGAATTATTTAATAATAACTTTTATCTAAATAAATACGACATAATTCTATTTGATGTTTGTAGATGGACATTCTAAAAATAATCCTTTCGTTAGTTTTGTCTCAGAGGCGAGAATGTTAATTTTTTTAATCTAATTTTGATTTAGTGGAAAATGGCATTGCACTTAAAGAAAACCAGATAGATCTCGGGCTTTCGGGTTTTTGGGCTATCTGGGCCTATTGGGGCCTATTCGGGGTATCCGATCTGTAAGTTTTTTGGCCTTAGCTTCTGACGCTTAACCAAAATCTAATCCTTATCAAAGTCTATTTGTACTCATATCAAAATACATCTGTAAAAATACTAATATAGAAATACAGTCATTTGATGAAACTAGCCATTCACGAAAACCATTCATTTTGGGATGAAGAAATTTGCTTTTCATATTTTTCTGGAGAAAATATCATGAAAGAAAATGATAATACTTGAATAAAATATCAGAATGCCACGTTTGTTTCACTGGCGATCTAAAGATCTGCAATGGCCCGTCTTTGAACTACCTTACTTTACCACGTGTGTGGGCTATCACATGCATATTCATGATCCAATACAGAGCGCAAAGAACGAACAATGAACGCTAGTGCTGATGGTCGGGGGGGTTTAGGGGAAGGGAGGTTACAGGGGGACGGTTCTAGTAATTACGATGGTGGGGGAAGACGAAATCAGAATTGAGGTAATTAATCATACTTGTCAAAAGTTCACAGACCGTGGCCATATTGGGAATGTTGAAACTCGACTTTTCGAGCATATTTTGCGAGTGGGTCATGATAAAATCGAACAAAAAAATATATAATTCGTGCGCTCGGTTTAACTGGAATTTAAGTGGTTTTGGATTAATCGAATAATAGTTTCATCGCTTGTATCAAGATCGTGATGATTCATTTATCGGACGTAGGGTATATTATTCATATTTTTACTGTCGTAGAACCACTATCAGAAACGTAAAGGTGGTCGGCAGAGCTGGTGGATAGTGATTTTAAAGGCGTTTCCAAGACAGAGACGTTTTCCCGCACTTATAAGACCAAATAAAAAATATCTAAGACACATCTGTAGTAGCATGGTCGTACAAAAAAATAATATTGGAAATTATGCGTTTTAGGAAAGACAATTTTTTAAGCAAATCATGTCCACAATTAATTATTTTGTACAATTATTATTGATTATTATCAAAAACTTAAAAAATCTACGTTAAAAATTATCCAAAATAATCAATCCGTTACAACCCCAACACAATAATATTAAATTACTCATGTTTCCTATTTTATCTCTAGTATAATTCGCTTTGCTCAGAACACAGCAATATCTTTAGTACTCAAGGCATTTTGGCGATGTGGCAATTTTGAGCGGCCAGAGGAATGAGCACACGGATAGTTTTGAGTGACAGATAACTATACAGTCAACCCTCTAGCTATGCATTGTATATCGTATGTACCCATTCCTATCCTTTCCTTTCCTATCCTTTCCTATATCCCATCCTGTCGGTATAGGTAAGTATTAATGGAGTATCTCTATATAGGCTCAGCTAGCAAATTGACCTGCCAGAGAAATAATATAATAACATGCCTTCATCTTCACCAATGAGTTATGAGTGGAGGAAACTTATTTTTCATTTCTTTTACCTTACGTCAGTAAGTATGTTTTGAACCTTGATTTGGATTGCCGGCTGGCTGGCCTGTGTGGATATGATAGCTATGCTGGTGGGAGAAGTCTACGGTTGGCTTTTTTCATCAATTCTGATTACAGCGAGTGGTTGCAAGATCTAATTAATTGTAGGGGATATAAAGCAGGTTATTAAAAAATATATATGCTCGAGGTTTCATTATTCAATTAATTTTCGAAAAAAAATTGTTTTGCACATAGGAATAAAATTAAAAGTTTTTTCACTATAGCAACAATAATCTAAGACAGTAAACTTTGAAGTCTCATTGATTAATTAGTAGTTGGACGCTGTCCTGATAAATTCATTTAATACTCACAATACACAATCTGACAAAATTTTCATACATTTTAAATCACCTCGTCCTGCATGATTTTACAAACATTAATTTAAATCAAAGGTAATTTACAAATAGCCGTTTTTTTTAAACATCAAGTGATGGCCGCCGTATTTTACCGCTCTACAGACAGATGGCGTTCGAGGCGAGAACTTGTGATTGGGTGGTTTTTTTGGGGTGGTCCACAACACGCTAGTCGGCTCGACTCAGTGAAGCGAGCTTCTTTTTTTTTGGGGGGGGGGGACGCCTGAACCGACAGACTGACTGACATTAACTAATCACCTGGGTAGAGTTTGGTCCCTTACAGGCCGCGAATAGGTGGTATGGATGAACTGACCAGGTTCGATGGTGCCTTAATGCTTGAGAGACTAATTTTGCTGTCCCCTCCCACAAAGTGTCGATAACGTTACCAGTCTTGGGGCGCAGCCAGCAACAAAATGTTTGAATTAAAAGTAATTTTGGAGCAAACGACATTTTACAAAAAATTGAGACTTGTACGTGGTATATTTTCAATGTTTTTTTAGTTTTTTTTTTAGTATAAACGATTATATACAGTTTAATTATAAATGAACGGGAAATGCCAATAATTACTGATGTTAGTCGCCAACATTCTTTCAGACAGATATTTTATTTTTCTGATATTAACAAAATATAAGTAAGAACTCATAAACATATATTGGTATAAGTGAAGTTTATGGAAATTACAAAATGACTTTTAAGAATTTTTATAATATTAAATATAAGAAATGCTGCTTTTATAATATGCGTCCTCAACGGACAAAATTTAAGGGATTGAACAAAGATCTGCCCAATATGACAACACAAAAAAAGTAAAAACGAGTTCTAATCCCATATACAATAACTTAACAAAGTCTAGACCAAATTACAGCCCAAACTCGTGGAAAATATTCTACAATTTTGTTTTATACACCAATATGACATATAAGTACATTTCAGGGACATAAAATTGACGAAAATAAAAATAAATCTACGCATGCCTTGGTGCATGACGTGAAAAAGAGCTGATTGTCTGTAATAACAATAATTATAATATAAAGTACAGGATGCAATTGTGACATGCACAGCGATCGGATTGTTTTTTCTTTGGTTACCTTGGAAACTAGTTAAAACACACTGGAAGCTTTTCACCAAACATTCACACATTGGGTGGCTGGTCGAGCACGTGTTATAGATCCTTCAAACAGCACGGAAACATCACTACGTGCCACACACTCTCGGATCAGGATCATTATTCAGCCGCAGTCAGGCAACAAAGCGCCTGATTTTCAACTTTAATACTTTCAATCAAATACCTAATCAATCGACTATCCATAATAAGACATCAGAGATACACTACGGTCAAAGAATGACTGGATAGATAGTTTCGGAACAGGTGTTCCGATAAATAAACGATTTTGTAGACATCAAATTTTACATTACCAATTATTACATTATCATAAAAATAATAAATCATCTACTTGATTAAAATCTCAGTTTTTGTATCGAGATACCAGTACGGTTCTGCAGATATTTAACACGCATTGTTAACTTTACTATTAACAAATTATCAAATTAATTACCAGGTAATCACACTCTCATAAAAGTGACATAAAACCCAACCAGAGCAAAATAATCTCTTCAAATGCCTATAAATCATGTTGATAAACCAAAATCAGAAATAACAATCATCGTAACCTTACATTTTAATCGCACCGCATTTTCACCTGAGTTATATTGCTTTTGACTGACACTAGCACTGCACGTAAAGTTAAAGCATTTATCTATATTTCCAATGAAGTCGTTGCAGTGCATCTCCCTCACAATGCACAGAGTGAAAGTATTGCAGCGATGCATTGCCACACCAGCCGTGGGCTAAGTTACAGATTTTATCTTGAATTTCTGCATGGGTCCCCCCAATAAGCAATTATCTCTTTAGAGCTGAACGATCATGGACCACGAGCCATGACCCTAACTCTAAGCCAACTTCAAGCCAACGCCAAAGTAAAGTCAGAGCCAAGCTAGCCAAAGCCAAGCTAGCCAAAGCCAGAGCTATAGCCAACGCCTCAGCCTACGCCATAGGAAAGTCCGAACCAAGCTAGAGCCAAAGCAAATTCAGAGCCAAGCCAGCCAAAGCAAAGTCAGAGCTAAGCTAACGCCAAAGCAAAGTCAGAGCCAAGCTGACGCCAAAGCAAAGTCAGAGCTAAGCTAACGCCAAAGCAAAGTCAGAGCCAAGCTGACGCCAAAGCAAAGTCAGAGCCAAGCCAGATCAAGAGCAAAAACCGAACCAAGTTAGAGCCACATGATTCGTTGTAATTCTTAAACTCTCTATGAGACTGCTTACAGATTTGGCACAAGAAAACTGTCATACAAGAAATGTCCTATTCGTTGCGTGTTTTATATTTTCTTTTTATTTTCCTACAGCCTGCCTTAAGTTGAATGGCTATTGCAGCAACTTCGTTCTGTCTTGCCATTTTGCTGCTGAATATTGGTGTAAATGGCGGTGAATTGTAGGTGAAAATGATTGTGAAAATCTTGGTGTACAATTTGGTGTAAATGCTGTGCCCATGCATTATTAGGGCGTGATAGAGTTATTGGGTGGTATGAGTTGTGTCATGTAGTTAGAAGTGGTAGTAGGTGCTGTAGGTAGGTGCACACGTTATTTTCCTCCATCTATGCAATAAATAAACGAAATTTTATTTGGTTATGTATGACCACTGTCGTAAAACTATAGTTTCTTATAGAAATTTTGCCTGAAATCGCTATTGAATTGCGACAAGAACTCTACTTTTGAGAACACGTTCCAAAATTGTGTCCGGAAATTGCTGATGAAAATTAAATTACACCCGATCATCTTTAAAAAGTTCAATTATACCGTACTTGATCAAAAGTCAATCCATGAATAGTCTTAACCTTCTCGTTAACTTCGAGTCTCCAAGATAACGACAAAGTGATGGAGGGGGAAGGGGCATTACATTTAACAATTGCATGATTGACACTGGCCAGTGGAGGAATTAGTGAATGATCAACGAATTAATCTTTTGTCATCTACGCTTCACGACCAATGGGAGTCGGTCTCACACAATCTATCCCGTTCGTTACTGGACGGGGCATTTTTTAACAGCACGCCTAGGAAAGTAGAACAACTAGATAGAATTTATGTCGATGAAAAAATTACGGCCAGGAAATGAAATATAATTTACGCCGGGCATCAGCACTTGGACTTTATTTTCGTATAACCACCTGTCAATTACAACGAAGCTCCCAAAAAAAACGACTGCCCTCCATTTTATAAATACATTTGCATCCATTGTAATTTGCAGAGTTCAAATATCTCACGTTACGTCAAATACATCAAATTTTACTTCTACGCGTTGTAAAGGTAAAACATACGATTTTGATCTGAAAGATTTATAATATACGACAACAGCTTTGAAAACACTTAACGGAATGAACGCATCTGATAGATCTCTTTGTAAAAGTAAAACAAATAGAGCAGTAATTAAGCGTGGGAAATTAATACAGCGCCAGTCTTTATATAATTAAGCTCAATTAAAAATAATTAATTGTTGCTAAGAAAGAAAATAACAATTTTTTTTCCAAGCTTGAACAACCATTTTTGGAAGATTCACGTACCGCATGGAACAAAATATCTCTCTTTCGTATTTTGTTCAGTATGAGCACGCTATACCCTCTCTATCGTAGCTAAGGAAAAGATTTTTTCTCATCTCATCCCATGGCTTGCAGCTTACTGTGTAATCCATAATCGTCATCTGTGAGCAGCGAATCAGAAAAAAATAGAAACGTTGTAGGATTCTTGTTTTCGTCTACACCATCTCTTTTTTCGTTTTGCCATCTTTCCACTGTACCGGTTTTTTCTTCTAATCCACCCACAATTCCTTGTCATCGCCATCTTTTGTCACCCTTTTTCTTTTATTATATATTTGCCCCTTTCCCCTTTCTCCACCCCCAGCACCCTTCCGCTCCCAACTGTCCGCTACTAAATTATGACGTAATAACTCATTGGATCGCTGACATCGTCGCATAGTGCATACACACCGCATTACTAGCCGCTTTTGCCACTAGAACACATTTTGAAAATTCTTAAAAAACCGACTCATTTTGCGTTCAACCGAATCATCTCTAACGGTATAAGAATTCATCAATCTAATCTAAAAGAAGATATTTACTAGAAGATAGCATAACATGTTTGGAGAACATTAGGAGTTCAAGTTCATGCTATTCTCACTTTTTAAATGTAGCTCTATAAATAAAAAAAAATAAAAAAACACATCCAATATGTAGTGCTTCCTTAACTTTGTTCACAATCGTCTGTGAAACAATTAAAAGTGCACTTTTTTTCGTGTTATTAGTATAGATATAAGATACAAAATTAAAATAACTTCAAGTTAGCGAAAAAAAAGTTAAAAACACGACTTAAATTATTTTTTTATATACTAATTTCACGGTCTGGATAACTTTCACGATAATCGCGTTGAACTGATATCAGACAGCATTAGTCTGAGGCCCTCTCGAAATATGCGGCCAAATTGGCGTCCATGAAATAATTGGCCAATACACCGCTCAGGGCATTCACAGTGACTGCTAGAGTGTTGCAAGCAAGCCTTCTTGCCTACTGCCTACTGCCTACTGTCTTACTGCCTACTGTCTTACTACCTCACTACCTACTGCCTACTGTCCACTCTCAGTTCAATACCTCCATGCACCTATAGACTACAAATCAAGTTTAATAAAAGCTGACTTCAGTGCAGTTGTACTAAAGTGCACATGGCAAAATCTTGAATACTCCTTTAGAGAATATATGCTGCAATTAGAAGCAATTAACCAGGCTAGACACAGACGGGTGCAGTCTTGCAAGGCTGTGTAATTTTAGAAGATCACATGGAAAAAGCGCTCACGGACATAACTTGAAATTATAGGGCTAATGAAAACTTATCAAGCTCATAGCATCAAGTTTTAGAAACCGCTATTTAATGAGTGGGTGTTCCTTTTTTTTAAATATGAACTTGGAACTGTTAGATAAGATGGCATTTTTTAGATTTTGTTTTCAAAGATTTTGTTGTTAGATAGCATTTAGTTGTCTTATTTATTTGTCTTGTGTAATTTGTTTTTGCGGATTCGTTTTACTTCGTCAAATACATGATCCTGGTCTCGTTAGATTCACAACCCTATGGCCTTTGCATAAGAAGCTGCTTGAGGTAGGTTAGTCCTGTGGTTATCTATACCGATTTGCTTTTCTTAATGGCAGTAATAACAGTAATTTGCATCCCTACTAGCACCGAAATGATATTCTCCATTCACTGACCACAAACTGAAAACATAAGCCACGTTACGTGCCCCCGTTCCCCTCCTTTTAATGCTAATCGGCTAGAAAATTACAATTCATTAAGTTTAATAGCGTCTTAAGTGACCGATACATCTATTTATTTTACAACGCTCGTATCTCTCTACTAATCAATTTACTTGCTTGGCGGTCTGAACTTCTCAAAAGGATTTTACAATGTGTTGATATACTCGTAAAAAGTAATGGCTCTTTGAATTGCATGCCAAATGTAACTAAAGCAAAAACATCATGTTGTGTTTTGAGATAAAAATGATTTATCTATGATAAATATCATTAAATTTAGGTTTAAAATATATATTCACACACAAGTAATTAAATTCTTTAATGTGTCACGGCTGTAAGTACCATATTTAATTTTAATTCTAGCACCTTCACATTTAGTTGCTTAAAGATGAAATGTATTTGAGTCGAATAGTAGCAGGTCGTTAAAAATAATGGCTACCCCAAACGCTGGTGTAGTAGTTTATGTCGTAGCCTGTAGGAAGCGTGGGCTGGCCAAGCGCTCTGCTAGCGTTACGTGAAGCTGGAGCATTTCCCGATAGATGGCACGTCGAGCATCTCATCCCCCTCCCCTCCAGAGAGTAGGGCCTGGCACTACCACTACCACCACCAACACTATCTGTGTTACACCATGATTTAAAATAACGTATTTTTAGAGCATTTATATGCGTCTCGAAAATCGGTTGGCGGAAACTGAATGCTAGAAACCGTGAGGACAGCTCATTCAAAAGCTTACAGGAACAAAAGATCTTTATGTTCTATTTTCCTCAATGGCCATTTATAATTACTCTACCTAGTTTCGTAACAAATAAGTGAAAAATATCAAATATTCGATTTTGTTGGCGTGGTTAATTTTTTTGTTTATTTAGTGAAAGTAAACGCATGATAAACTTAAAAAAAAAAGGAAAAATAAGAAAAACGGGAATTCTATTGCTGTTCAAAAGATTCGGATTGTATTGAATATTCAACAGGGATTTCTACGGCGTCTTCTTAAGCTTTGAAACAAGAATAATGTAAAACTGTGAATAATTGTAAATTCGAACCAAGGGGCTGTATTTTCATGCGATGAATATTTATGAGTTGGAAATATAAGGCTGTGTTATAGTGCACGTCAATATGGACGCAATTCTTTTTATGTAAAACAAAACTTGCGATAAAAAGAAAGGGTGGAAAGCAATTAAATGGATGCCACGCATTTACATATTGCAAGCATTTAAAAAGGTTCTTTTCACAAAAAAAATGTATTGAGAAAATAAAGTTAATTGAAAAAAAAAGTAATTTTCTATTTATTGTTCTGGTTTTATTAAAATGTCTCTGAATCATGAGGTTAATCAAACTGGTTTTAATTAGGTTGCCGCTTTTATTAATATCTACGTTTTAAAATCGGCTGAATCATATTTATATGATTGCATAAAAGCGTCTTTATCTTTCTTCGCAAGCGAAACTTAGGTCTTCCGGCGACGGCAGGTATCTAAACTAGGCTTACATTAAAGAATGACGCAAGAAATGAGTCCCTTTCTCGAAGAAAATATGGTCAAATGAATAGCAGTGATGAAATATTCCCTGCTGACTTTGATAGCTACCTGGCGAGTTGTCGCAGAACGCCATGCGTGCGCGTTCACCTGCTACGAAGAGATTACAAGTTACCTAACTAATCAGTTTTGTTTTCTTTGCTTACAGGTAGGTCTAGTACCTTGTCACGAGCAAGGCAAATCGACCTTCTCTCTTGAAGTGTCCTCAACGATTACGCAGCTTGATAAGTACCCATACCAAATAACCAACCTAAACGACTGCCCGTTATTTCCAGAAAAATCATAAAAAAATATTACATTTTAATTTTTTTCCCCTTGTAATCTCGGCTATAGCATTTTAAAAACTTCGGTAAATATAAGATTTTCATGTTTTAGATACTTACTTACTTTTACATCTTTTTTTGGGTTTGTAAACATACAAGCCAGCTCACATATGTGCATAACTCAAATCCCTCACTCATATCAGCTGCGTACGCAGCGGCTACACTACTAGTAACAATCTTAATAAATAAAGAAAACAAATCTAAAATCGTTTAAGATCAACAGTAGAGACAAACACATTTCAATAAAAATAGTCTTCCTTTTCCCTTGCAACCGCTTTATATCGGCGCCAAGCCTCGACTTTGTCGAGCACCCCTGGTTTTGTAAATCGCCCGCTTGATCTTTATGGAAGCAATTTGCACCACCGCTCCAACGAAAGATGTTGTGCGGTCGAAATACAAGTGATTACTGGCAACTGTAATAACAATTACCTAGCAAGTGGTAATTGCGATCAGTGCGACGAGCGGAGTGAGCTATCAAACAGGTAGTCATTTAATGCTGGTTTTATGAGCCGTGAATATAGCTATTATTGTGCAGGCACCAGGCTTTCCCATATTATAGCCGTAGAAGATCGATTAAGACATTAGGAAAGCCCATTAGAAAGATCTACTACTAACTACTAAGTATGTGTTACCATTCATTAGCTTGCTATACCGTGGCGGGTCACTTTTTTATCTTAGGTTAGTGTTCGTTCATTCATGCTTAGCAGATTGAATTTGACCATACATTTATCTTCCGAACTGATTTTGATAAACATTTAGGTTTTTTATCATGCATCTCAGTCCTTGATATCATTTGTTTTAATTGAACTCGATGCGGAATGTTAATTTGTTTCTTTAATTATGTATAATAATTTTCTATTTCCATAATTTGACATGAAGTTTGAAAATTATTTTCGCTAAATGTTATCGTGAATAAATTAATTTCCAAGTGAGAACAATAAACATACATATCTTGAAGGGTATTTTCTTCACAAATAAATAACGGACATTACGCAAATGCCCGTATTTTTTTTTTTCGTATTTTTTTGTAAATTGCAGTTATTTTTGTTGAAACTTGCGTTTCCGATCTTGGCGTGGAATCAAGTATTTCCTAGTAATCAGGGAAGACGAAGACGTTGCTCAAGCCGTTGAAAGAATTCTGCTTCGGACACTGAAAAGGAGGATTGGGCGCCGCTACTCGCCTGCCTCGCCTCTTTTTTAGACTCTCAGCGAGAATTTAAAATTCTCTGTCACAATGGTTTCCGTTTTTAAAGAGTTTCCGTATCAATGTTGATACTTCCTTGAAAATTATTTGAAGAAAACGGTCAGCAAAATAATACGTCTTGAACGCAAGGAGGCAAAGGCGTTGTACCTACCAATTCTACGGGAGAGCACTTCGATTTTCTCTCGGTCCCAATGTAAGGATGTACTGTAAGGATTTACTGTAAGGATTTACAATGTAAAGTCCAAGTATTGTACACCTACTTTACCTATTTAAGCACACAAATCTTCACAAAATTACCAATACAGTTCGCGACAAAATCCTCTTTATTTTTCTTTTCTGAAACCACGCACTTAATCAAAGAGTCGCCCTTTTCCTCCCAAATATCGTGGAACCTCCCCACCCTACCTCCCTACAACCCCCTCCCCCTCTCCACCAACAAAGTCTCCTTGTGAGCCCACTTTTCCAAAGATCGCGCGCGAATTCCCAACGGGGCTTACAGAGTTGAATCCAAGGAATCAAAATACCCACCCTCCCTAAGACAAAGCGGGGATTATGCTTTGTTTTGGATACACCCGCTTTCCCCTCGTATTCCCCTCTCCCCTGTCTACAGGAGCACATCGTTTCTCATCGAAATACCTGGAGGATTACGCTTGTTTTAGGACGACAAAGGCCTACTCTATATCCGGGAAATTGCAATGAAAAATATTTTGATTTTTAAACAGTGCCGGGATAGCGACGAGGGGTGCAAGATCGCGAACTCACTTTGCTAGCGATAAATTCCACTTACCACTCTCAGTCAAAAATCGAAGCCATTTGCAACTTTTCGTGGGCACAATCGAACATGCTCATTTTTTAAAATAAATTACCAATTTAATTGCAGTCAAGCGGTGAGACGAAACAAAAGTAAAATACTGAGAATAACTTGGCTGTCTCTTGACTTGACCAACAAAGTATAAGTACCTTAGTATCACGTGGTATTATCGTCCTTATCGACAAAGGTGCAAACCATGCAATCTTATATCTTATCAATTCACTATCCAGAACTCACAGTTTGTCAGAGGCGGCTTGAAGACTTTCAACGCGAGTCGTGCTCGAAGAGACAGTCTTCTTCTAACAGAAGCCCCCAACGACGACAACGACGTCCGCCCGTGATGTCTTCATAGTCGATTGCTACTGGTCTCTTCGACCAGGGTTGGGGGTGACAGGAGACCGGGGTGCTGCTACCCAAAAGGGAAAGTTTCGAGGACAATTCAAGTTTGTCGGCAGCAAACATTTCACAGGCTGACGAAGAGAGGGGCAGGGGCTGCTGGGTGACACTGCTCTTTTATTTCAATCGGGAACAATTTTAACAAAGGACGCCTGTAACACTGAGTTTTAGACAAATACATTTGAAACTTTCTCTGCTGCATTTTTATTTATTCTGCTCAAATGCATTATTGTCATGATAAAATTAGACCGGTAGCGAAATTACTTTCCCGTCGTGGATGTTATACGAGGAATTGACTGAACATACATTTATTACGCTATGAAAAAAGTACTTGAAGTAAGTTAACGTTTCAAATTGTGTATGTTGTCTCTCTCACGAAATTTGCCACATTGTGCGATAAAAAAAGTTTTCAAAAGTGACCCAGTCAATGGGCCTGAGAAAAGTTTGTGGGGTTTGTGGGGCTTGTGAGACAGGCAAAAAGATTGCAATTTTATTGCCGATATTCATTATTATGTAAGATTGCAAAGACTCGAATGCTTAGACTTGGAACCTTTGCTCATTGCAGCAGGCCCGCTGACAAGATTTATTCGAGAATATTGAAATATATGCCAATGCCATGGAGAGGGGGAAAAGTGTTTAGTTTTTTTTTTCAAATGTGCCAGGGGGTTTGATTATAAATCGAAATCATTCGAATTACTACGCGTTTTTTTGCACGGATTCCAATGAAAGTATGTGACTGGGTACTTGAATATTGCTCCGATGGACTATCTCTAGGGAGACGCTATTTTTTATGCACGTTGCCAATGCTTGCGTTGGGATATTCAATTCGTTCCAGCAAACCGTTTATCTAACGAAGTAGACAAATTTATTCAAAGCAAGATTTTTATTATTTTTAGCGAAAAAAGACGAGAGTCTCCAAGTTCAACTTCCCCTCATAATTTATTATCGTATTAATATTATTATCACTTTGTAAATTCTGTTCATTAAAAAAAAATTAAATCTTTTCATTAATCAATTAACCAATGCACGGTTTTATTACTCGTGTACCAATTAGTATAATATTCCATTATTTTATCCACGGTGCGTTTTTCACTTTATTTTATTGCAATGAATAAATTCAAAATACTCCATATAATACATTAAAACCATTAAAGTGGCATTAAACTGACGTTATCTTGGAACTGTGGCTATGTATAACGTGAAGCCATTTCATTTGAATGTACTTGATATTTTATCACAAGCCTTGTGAGTATAATGCATAATTGCAATGCATACATTATAGCTTAAGTTAAGTGTATAAACAATCTATGCCGAAATAGCCTGCGAAAATTCACTTAATTACCTGAAAATTATTACACTTATCTCATGCCAAAAATGTGCTAAGCCAAGTTGATGGAGGGAATATTTGCAGTGAGCAGCACAATCCCACGCGACTCAAGAAAACTACCTCGAAGATGCAACAACATTTCAGCTATAAATAATATACCTGGGTTCAACTGTGTAATCTTCCAGAATGGTCATCAAAATTTTTTCAATCTATTCTATACATGTTCAAAATTTTGTCAAAATTTTGTCAATCTATACCTATATTTAAAAAAAAGCCAAACAAATCGAGTCACTGTAATGACATATAAAAAAAAATTATATGAGAGGGGTTTAGGGGGGAATGAAAATTTCCCTAATAATCAGAAAATGTGATCAGTTTCGAAGAAAAAAAGAAAAAACCAAAAAATCACCATTTTCTTTCCGCATCATGCAAGAGAGTATAGATATAGGAAAGCAATGATCCTTCTCTTGCTGATAAGAGGTCAGAAAATATGATTTTCTTCAATTATTATAGTTTTTAATTTCTAGTTTGCAGTAAATGATTGTAGTTGTGCGTAATAACGTTTCCTCTGCAGATCACATCTCTGTACACATCAAGTACAAATCTAATACAAACAGTGTAGCAACTTTTTCGTACCAATACGCCCTATAAATATTTAGTGAATGATTCAGAAGAAGTAGTTTTCTTAAAGATTTGTTTGATCTGTCAATTGATGAATTGATTACATTTACCAACTGAATACGGTTTCATTAACGGAAAATGCGGTTTAACTGGTTTCACTCTGCTGATCTGCTGCATCTTGCTCGCAAAAACAATACAACTGTCTTTTTCCCACGTTAGCCTGTAGCATCTTACATGAAACATATGAAAGCAATACCCGAGACTAACGATAGCTATAATTAAAAAGAAAGACCGAATTATTAAAATCAATTTATAAAAAGGATAATTAAAAAACGTAACGCCAAAATATTATTTTATGCAGTTTTAGTGAGGTACGGAACATTTTAAAACACATAGTTCCTGCCTGTTCAAAACTAGCGAAATATATTAGTACCTATTCCCTGTTTTACTCTATATGCTTCTTCTTCTGGCTTTGGGTGATGAAATCTAGGAATGAAATAATCTATAATAACCAGTCCAGTGATAGTTTGGTATGGCGGTGATTCAAGTATTTGAATACTGAAAGTCATATCAAAAGTTTTTAATCACACTCAGGTATATTTTATTTTATTATAAAAAAATACAGTTGCTTTCGTTCGTATATTAATGTTGTTTTAAAAAAGTCAATCTGAAACTAATCGGCTAAAAAAAATTCGTCAAGCGTTTTAAATCTGAAATTGTCATGTTTTACACCCAAATAAAGCGTAGAACTCCAGAAATCTCATCCAATCACCCCTAATTACCACAATCAAAGAACCCAGTAATTATATTTCATTCTTAGACTACTTAATTGGTATAACGTCTTGAACTCGAAGTCCTTGCCACAAAGCGTTGAGGAATGGTTCGGTTGAACACAGAAATAAATTCACCGATCTAATATTAGTCCTTTTCATGAGAGATGTGTTATTTAGCACTTGTTTTGGCGTCCCGAGCTTTACCTACTTTAAAAGTGATTTACGAAGCTAAGCACACTCACAACTTACTTACACTTACCTACATACTTAAAGCGTACATACTTGAAGAGTAAATACTTGAAAATAAGAATTGAAATAAAGGAGGTGATGCAACAAGATTTTCGGTGTGTTTGCTAGTGTGTCTAGTTCATATAAGTGAGCTCCCGTTCGCCCCTATGTTAGTTTATTTTGTATCAAATATTTCCGTCTCAGATGTGGGGGCTTGACACTTCATCTTACATCCTTTTCGGGGTCCCCACCGGGCTTCCGAACCAAGGTCTCGGCGATGATTTCTGTTGGGGATGCGTTCCCCCTCGACTTAAACGCAGCGACAGACTCGCTGTATTCTAGCTTCTAGAGTCTAGCTTCTTGCTTAGCTCAAAACTCAAGGAAGGAAAACACATTTTGAAAAATACGGCCGATAATTATCTTGGTTGTAGCATGGCTAAGTTTCTGAACGGATGAATTGACAAGATTTTAATTCACTATTCAATATTTAACGCTTTTTTATTTAAAAATAATTATAAAAAAGTACCGACTATTTTTTCAGTTACCTGTTAAGTTTCATTTGAACATACTTGACTAACAAAAACATTTTAATTTAATTGAACGCAAAATTAAATAACAATGCGTTAAAACAAGAGTCATGTTGCATACAAAAAGAAGCTAGGCGATATAAATTTCTGTTATTTCCAGTGAAACTCTGACTTAATCTGCGTTCTCTGAATCTTGTTCAATCTCCCTTTTCCCGTCCCGCCCTGCCCCTCCCAAAACCCCCTCCACCACCCCTTCACCACCCCCACGCACCCACCCCAATCAATCCAATGCGTCACACCCTGAATCATCCCCCGCAACGCGTTACCATGGAAACACAGAACAACCAGAACAAGCCCCAAATTGCAATTAAATCCATTATCGATCACTTGAGACAATCTTTGTACAAGCAGGATAACTTTCCCGGGTGCTTTACGCTGGTGTAACGGTGTAACGATGTAACGGTGAACATAAATTCAGATCGCCTGGCAAATACTGCATAACAACACCTTTCTGTTCAACTTGAATCATAGTATATTTGATAGCGATGGAGGTGCCGAATTCACGGAGGCGCCATTTCAGTGGAGGTGCCGATTCTAGCATTTCTTTTAAACTTGTCAGTGAAATATTATAAGCGATAAAAAGTTACAATAGTTAGGGGTTCTTTTCGGAAAACGAATGTACTGGTTATAACAAAGTACTATTTTCAATATGTAAAGATCCCTTTCGCTGATATAACCATAAATAACTTTCGGGGAAATTCGCCGTGGAAATGCAAGCACACCGAGCATAGAACACGTACCATATTACCACTCTTTTCAGCCAGCAATGAAAATCCCCAAAAACACAAGTCACCAACGGAAAACAACTGTTTTATATCAAATAAAATAAATAAATATTGTCATTCTGTTCTTATTTTTTTTTTTTTTATGACATCGATTGTGTAATTTAATAGTCGTTTATCTTTGCTATTAGAAGATGTGAGATTTAGCTATCCCAGCACCAGATCGCTTCTAAAGCACGAGCACCCCGCCAGCTCGCGAGGGAGGGAGGGGGGGGGGGTGGTGTGGAGAGGGGCGTGGGGGGCATGGGGGCACCTATTCGGCTCGTGCGGCGGTCCCGGGTAATTTACAACCTTGGTTAAAACAGTCGCTAGCGTAAAGCCATCATCACATAGGTTTTATTGGGTACCGCTGGAATAGATTTATATCGTAGTAGGCTTACCCTCTGAACGTTTCACGAGCGTGTGCCCCATAGTGGCACGACATACGGCACAGTGGTCAAATGCATTTCAATTCAACCTATCACCGCTAGCAGTAACACCGCGTTATCTCAGCTTTATCACCGCTTTATCACCGCTTTATCATCGCTTTATCATCGCTTTATCGTCGCTTTATCACTTTTAAATCACTGATTTTACCTTCACCGCATATCCTATCCGTCTGTCATCATATTTAGGCGTTGAATCTTCTTGTGTGCAAATTGTATTTGTTAAAATTTTAATTTTTTTACGTTTTCCTTTTCCACATGATTAACTTTCTGAATTGCTTTTCTTAAATTAATCAGGACCTATTGAAGAGTATTCACAATTCTGAAAAGTTATCACAACTGAATATAAAAAGGCAAAATGGCAAAAAGCCGTTTGTAAACGTTATCACACACAATCAAATTCATATTAACATACCAAAGTGAAAACCATCTGTCTTTTAGAAACACACTTTATTAGTCTGCTCAGGTGTTTCTATAAAATCAACCCCTGCGTTTTCACATCCAAGTGTGACATTAAAAATCCATAAACTATGTTGATATCTTGAAATCTCCCTTAGCATGTTCTGCTCCTATCGTCCTGTGCAGGATCAGAATCAGGATATATATATAGAAAGCGTGTGCAAGCAGGGCAGGGCTAGCGCGTAGCAGAAAACGTGCAACTGGTGGCTCTTTATCGTCGAATGTATGGTGCACTAAAACACAACTTAAAGTGTGCTAAGTTGACTTAAAGAGCTATTACGCTCCAACCGTGGTAAGAGCGTACCACAATGCTTTTGTGGGCTGTGAACTGCCTGCGATAACATTATATATTATAGAAAAGCGAAAACCGCACGGGAAAACTGAATTTTTCACTTTTCAAATATGCTCTGAATAAACAACCGTTAGCACGAGATATCATTGTAAATTGAATTGGAGTAGCGTGGTTTTAGAGTAAAAGAAATTTGTGTTGGTATCACTGTCACTGGGTTTGTTAGATTTTTAGTTGTTGATAATATAAATTCTCAATAATTTGATGTTTCCGTTGTACAATATTCGCCAAAAGCACTTGAGGCTACTGAGGCCACAATAGGTGTGGAGAAGCGGGAAAAATGAAGGAAATTTATTTTGATTGAGGGACATGGATTGAAGGATAAAACATATGAGTTGTTTGGGAGAATTAATCAGAAACCGAAGTAAACTGATGCAGTATTGTATTTGTTATTTTTCTAGAACCAGTGCAATTACACTGCCTGAATGAAAAAAAATCAATTAATACTCTCAATAAGTAACAGAGGTTAATCTTTGTAGCTTAATTTTCAGATATATAATATAAACGACTCATAGTTGGAGTTACCTATTGAACAGTTTACTGACAAAAGATTTTGTCAACAAATCATGTTTTTTTTATAAATCTGAACTGGTTACCAATATTTTTGATCGAATTACCCTAACGTACTTTCTCACTTACATCAGTTTTGAATTTTGATCGTCACTATATCCCCTAATAAAATACATAGGAGCTCTGTAGGGGACTTAATGCAGTTTGACATTAAAAAATAATCCGTGTATCCCTCGATAGATCCTCTGTGCTAACTGCGTCCGACTGCGTCAACAGCAAATAATTATCCAAATTGATGTGACGTTTACACAGTTGGAAACTGCTAGCAGAACGCTGTCAAAACATCACTGATGTTTTGCTACACTTTTTGTCATAAATCGTGTTTAGCATGAAAACAGTGGTATGCAGTTTCCACTGATCCGCGGTGCATTATAGCGGAAAAGTAGCTTGCTGCGTTTTCACAGGCTGTTTTCCTCTGTGCTTGCTACATTTTCACAGGCTGTTTTCCTTGGTGCTTGCTACGTTTTCACAGGCTGTTTTCCTCGTAGCTTACTGCGTTTTCACAGGCTGTTTTCCTCGGTGCTTGCTGCGTTTTCACAGGCTGTTTTCCTCGTAGCTTACTGCATTTTCACAGGCTATTTTTCTTGGGACAGGAAACATATACACCATGGCAAATATCAATGGAAAATCCCAACAGAACACATTCACGAGAAAATTGAATTTTGATCATAATATTTTTGGTTTGTCAGGCTTTTCGCAACAAAGAAAGTGCTTTTGTTCTGTACTGAATTGTATGCTTCTACTTGCTATAGTAGATTTTTGTATGTGAATCCAACTAGAAATGACGTGCGTTGTTATTCTCTGCAAAATCCTTGCCAAATATTTCTTAACAATCCATCATTTGGATAATTTATCGTGTGTGTCACAGAGTACAGCAGTGGCCAAAAGCTTAATTCGCAGCATTTATAGATTTAGCCCATTTCTTGCAAATACAGAGATTTAAGCACGCCTTGATTCCACTTTGAAAAAAGATTTGCTGTGCGCTTCCATCTTAATTTACTGGATTTGAATAGTATCCATTTCTACCGTAAGAGCTCAAGTATCGCTTTCAAGGAATAAATGCACATGTATGTTCCTAACTCGTGGTATAGGTATAAAGAGGATATGTTCGCTATTCTTTTATTCACACTGAAAATAGCTAGCTCATAGGAGGTCCTGAAAATCCATTGCAGGTATTGCACATTGCATTACCTACCACCCATTGGGTTCAGTCGGTGTATATAGACCAAAACTGTACCATGGCGCACACATTCTCTTCATTGGCAATGCTCACAAACAAATTCCTGCTGAAGGTCTGCCTTGTCTGGGTTTTGACCCCAGGACTCACACATGGCTGGTTCAAGGAAGTGGGGACATAACAGCGCTAGCAAGGGTAGTGGCGTGAGGGGGGGGGGGGGGGTCGGTGGTCGGGGCTAGAGGGGGGAGAGTTTTCGGGCAAAATACCGAGATAATTCCGTGGATTTACGCCAACATTTTGATGCGCTACTGTATCCAATTAACGTAATTTAAAGTGCAGGCAGATGCGTACATAAAGCATGCAACACAAAATCTGAGTGAAATTTACTAACGCAGTTTTCATGAAGCAAAGACATGTGTCCGGCTCTCAGCGTGCCTTCGGGCGCATCTCCAAGTTTACACGAGGCAAAATGAATTCAAAATGTCTCACGCACCAGAATCAGGGCCTGATAAAACACGCACTAAATCGAGCGATTTTCTCGACCAGATCTTGCGCTGTTTTGATGATTATTTGAAGGAGAAATGTACAATTTTTTTCAAATAACTTGGAAGGTGAAGGAAGTGGTCATGTGATCATTTGGTCTCAGTTCTACGCGGTATTCTGTAAGTTCAGTCGTCGTCGCTTCGAGTCGGTAAACAGGTGTAAAGATGACATTTGTGTGGAATCGCCAATTGGACTGACAGGAAAGCAGGACATTAATTATTTGTGCAGGTGAAGGAAATAATTACATCTTTCATAAATATGGCTTAGTGGATTGTTGCATTTATTTTCAGTGGTAGGTGTTTTATAAATAATGCATTAATTAATTAGTTAAAGCTGCAACCAGGTAAATTTCATATGAATTTGAATTAAAATAAAATTAGTTTGGGAATGTATTTAAATTGATAAGATCGTGGTAGGTTCGTGACATTAGCTATATTTCAATGCAATTACCCAAAAACATTTCAAGCCCTTCATTAGACCTCTTCTAAATCTGATTTGAACTCTGATGCTCTTCTGACATTTCCCCAACAAAGTGCAAAGTCTGGCATTTTAAATTCCATTAGCCATGTTTCGTTATTGTGCCTTGCCATAGTTTCGAATCCACACAATAGCAGCCGGCAACCGGTAGTGCGCAGCCCTCGTCACTCGTCACTCAGAACAAAGGTGAAGTTTCTGTCTCCCCGATCCTTCCTCAGGACTTCCTCAGGACTTCCTCAGGACGACACCATTCCCAAAACGCAGCTAATATTGGAAATAAGAAGAGACTACTTTACTACCATTGTATTACAGTTATTAAAACCAGTCTTGCTGGTCTTTTTAACCTTAGTTTTCTAACAAATTTCAAGCAATCACACATGGTAATATCCGAAATGGCAATATGTCCTAAACTCAAACCATCTCAACGTACAAACTCACAAGAAAAAAAAAAACTCAGACGAAAAATAATCTTTCGGACATTTTGGATTTTCGCTTTCACGTCTTCCTTTGTCTGGCCTATTGTTGGGTTTTGGGGGGCCCCGTGCTGTGAACTTCAATGCTCCCTTTTTACCCTCCAACCACCTCCCCCCCTCCTCACCCCACCTTTCCTTCCACGGTCCCCACCCCTAACCGAACAGTCTCTGCGCATCGAAAGGGCGAACTCAATTCATCATTGTCAAAATCCCAATGAAAGCTAATCGCTGGCCGGTCCAGTGTCCGGTTCTTCATCAAGAATGCGCTGCTAGCAGCACTTCTTTACCGCAACTGTTACAGCGTTACACCGTTACACCGTTACACCGTTACAAAGTTACAATCAACGATCCAACTAAATTGAAGGAACATTTTCTGAGAGACTTCAAAAATAATTCAACTTGACAAATTTGTAAAACCTTCATTTAATATTCCTTTGTCGGTCGATAATATTCAAAGGGCAATTAACCAAGAAACGTTTACCTAATTTCTCAAGTAATCAAGCGTATGCATGTTCAACTAACTCAACGTCTTAATTTAAATTGGTTACAATTCATTCCCAAAGTCTCTGCATAAAATTATCGTCTTAGATGGCGTTTAAGAATTAATATGACAAAATTATCGACTGAAGTTTTTTTTATCTGTGAAGGAATCTTAGAATTACTGAAATGGCATAATATTTAACCATCATGTCACCCAACGTTTAGCATTTCTCTGAAATTGTTTTCTGTCGTGTTACCACGAGGGCTAAAGCGACATTTCGCTTCCAGCGCTATTCAGTGTTTTTTTTTTTCTGATCGCTTTTTGTCATGAGCCCCAAATTTCCGGAAATAACTGGTTCCTAATACCTATCACAAACACATAAATCTAACCATGACAAATTAATTAACTTATAATGACGTTAAGAAATAATATCGCTGAACAAAAGTGAAACACGCACTGCATTTTTTGTTTTTTAAAAATATCTAAATAATCTTAAAACAATTATAAAACTTTCTTGTATTCCATGACAACCCAAAACCTAAGAATAACGACTTATTTCCCCCAGTTTTGCATGTTTTTTTTTAAATGTAATGACATTCCTTTAAATATAGTTTCTATTCGGAAAATGGGTTGTTTTATATTTTCGCTGATAGTTGAACCTGTAATTTGAATGTTTCGTTCGTTTCGTGCAGTAGCACGCTCTTCGCTGATTGGCCAGTCGCCGGATTCAGGTCTGTCAGCTGATTTATGATTGGCTGGCACGGAATTTTCTGGGACTTCATCATAGAATCACATATACTCCACAGTCATTCAACCTGATATCAAATGGAATATTTTAATGGACGGGTTGGGAAGTTTCATCAGCATGAAAAGTATTTTATTGAGTTTTTTGACAGTCAGTTTTACAAATAGAAACAAAAAAGTGCATCAGAAAAACGTATGCAGCCTGATAAATAATAACGCCACAAAATACAAAACTAGTTTGATGTTCACTTTCTTTGACACAAATTTGAATTCGTAGTTGCCCAACAGCGATCAACATAAGCAAGCATGGCGTTGTTTTGCCGGTACTGTGGTCTACCGATAAGAGCAAAACTTGTGTGAACACGGAGTATAGAAACAATTCTACGGCGGGGTAATGGCGAGGTTAGTCCAAAACTGGAATTATTTTGAGATTTAGATAAAAGAAAGGCTGGCATGAGGAAGATAGACATAATAATTTGGTTTGTGTTTTTGCCGCCGCCTTCCCTCTAGTTCTACACCAATTTGCCCCCACTCCCCTCCTTCCCACTGGCCCACCGCCCACGCTGCCACCCCCTACAGAACTCACAGCCCCGAACCATTTCCAACCACCGTGCATTAGTACATTTTCGCGTTAATAGAGATGTCTAGATATTGTTTCAAAAGTAACTTCACCAAAATACTGAGTGGAAAAGCACTTAGTCCAACGTCAAAACTTTCTTTGCTTGCTGTCTCAATTCTAGTATTCTTTACCCCCCTCCACCCCTCACCCCTCTTCTCTATCAAAACAACAATATCTTTAAATTACATACTTTCAATCTATCCGGGATTTTTAATTAATCAACTTGTAATGCGTTTCTGTTTTTGCAAATAGATAAGTAGACTTTTAAGAGTGAACTTCCTGTAGAAAGGCAGCAATCTATTATTATCGATCAAAATTACGTTATGAGTCACATTTTTACTAGAATAACAGCTGACATAAGGGCGTTTGAAAAAGCATTGTTTGTTAAGGATATTGGATATTGACATGCTTGCTTGGCGTTTGGGGATGGGCATATAATCATTTGTTTACAGGTATATAGGTACCTCATGTGATACCATTATAATCTAGAATCTTGAATCTGATATCATTATTAGATCGAATGGATTAGAATATCGAGCTATTGCCCTGCTACAAACATAACATGTAAGCTTGCCAGCTGCTGTAGGTGGGCTAACCCAACTCGCAGACGTGGTAATCTAGATTGTACATTGCTCAACTCATCGCAGGTATCACAAACCACGATAAACCTAAATTATTGTTCTATGGAATTTGGTTCATATGTTACCCTGTACACGCGAGCTGCAAACTTCCTATTAGTGCGTGGTATTTTGCTCAACTATTCGATGCAATGTTACATATTTGGACAGGGGTAACACCGTCCAGCCTCCATTTCTCATCGCCAAGCCAGTTCCTGAAAAAAATGTATGTTTTGTCAACTTGCATACAGAAAAAAAATAAAAAATAAAATGTAAGCAAATATTTTTTGAAGTTTATTACAGTATTAATAAATCACAAATTTCATGAGCGTTTTTTTTTTCGCATTTCTATGTACACGAACACATTTTTGAAAAGACAGCACGCACGTATACAAAAGTCTCCATGCGTTTTATTTTCTGTTGTTTTGTTTCCAGCATTGGGTTTTCTGGCATCGCACTCACAAAGAGAGAGAGGAAAGGGGAGAGAAAAACGAGAGAGAGAGAAATTACTTTTTGTTACTACCCTAAAAGTCAAAAGGGCCCACCCTATGACTGCAGCTGGACACACGCATTATATAAAATGCCATCCCCTAAGCTTGAACAATAGCTACCCTTCATCCATGCTGTATACTCCCTCAGCCTTAGACAATCACAAACTTGCATCACTTGTCAGGTTTTGAGTCACGGTGCCCCCCACCCTAGTCTCCTCACCCTTCTGACACTGTCACGCAGCCAGTTGAATAGATCGGAAGCCTAATACTTCCCTATTGAAGTGAACTCATATACAAAGATACACCCACTGACACTGACTGGCCCCCTCCACCCACTGACACTGACTGGCCCCCTCCACCCACTGACACTGACTGGGCTACCCCTTAAATGCCCGAGCTCGGGGTGAATTTTGTCCCGGGCTTTCAAAACGTAAAGGACACGCTCGAATTGAACCGAACGGCACCGGCACCATCAAATACCATCAAATAACAGGTTCAATTTTGTACGCTCTGGCTGTTGGAAGAGTTAGCTGGAATTTTTTTTTTTTATTATTTTTGGATCGCTGGTAGTGAAGGTTTTCAGTCTCGCGATTCTCGTCTTCGTTACAACTGGAGACTTATTTAGTTTTGGAGGTGATAAATCTAAACATCACTCGGCAAAACTTGCGGCCCCCATTCCTTCACACATAATGTTTTCAGATTCTGTTCTGCTAGCTAACTCTTGTGCTAACTCGGTGCCTGTCTAAACCGAATATCTAACTATTTTTGGATACTTAATTAAGTCATCTCCGCATACTTATTTATAAAATCGTAAGATTTTGTCGCCATTGTACACAATCAAAAAGTCAGTAAACAAAATGGCGGTACGTATTTTTACACACAAAAGTCTCAATACCTATAACCAAAAATATAAAAATGTCTTTGTCAGAAACGTTGAGTAGAACCACAGCCGCCAACCAAACACTCCTTAGCAAAAACCAGTGAAAGAATTATTCAAAGAATGCTTGGGCACATTTAACCCCGAAATTTCCCCCACTCTGCCACAGAACTAGCCGACATATCCCGATCGAATGTAGTTATCTGTGCCGTTTCAACCGTTTCTCCGTTCCCAGCGGGCCTCTTCACAAAAACTGTGCCTTTCAATCTTTTGCCCTCCCTCCCCCCCCCCCCCCCCCCCCAAACAACCAACCCTTAGCCGTCGACACCGCCATCCTCTCTTAAGGAAGCATCGGCGTGGGTCGGGGGCATGGGAGGCAAAACTGGACCAAAGGATTGGGTGCTCCTGCACCCATATTCCCTCGATCTTGTGGTGCCGGGAACAGATTTTAACGCTTGCAAGTATAAAACCTTCCACAAGGTGATTCGTTCGTCCAGCTCAGACCCCCCCATAACTCTTTATACCCAACCGACACCTCTGCGATTTCACCTATGTGTAATGATCAACAGGAAAGTGTACTTGAAATTTAAGTGATATGTTTGTGTTTGTTTGTGGTGGCGTGGGCGGGCGGGCGGGGGGGGGGGGGGGGCGGGGGTATGTTTGAAGAAATGTAGTACTAACGATTTACAAGGGTGCGAAAGCTAATAGCCCATAAACACAGACGGTTCCTTATGGCTTGTTATCTCTCCATAAAATTGTGACCACACACCCTTGACTTCTGAACTTGAAAACCACCCCAGTTTTAATAATATTTGTAGTGCAATAAAGTTTTTTGCTTATTTTGTGGGTTTTCCTACAAAAAAAAAAGCATTCTCTTTTCTTTGAAGTATGGGACGGTGATAAGAATTTATGTGCTAATGTAGACTTCATTGGAAATAAAACTCACAGAAAATGTTTACCACATTTTTTTGTTTTCCTGGAATGAAACACACGCATAGGTGGCACACTGCTGCACTTCCCATACTGCTTATTTAAAATGCTTGTCTGATGTTCGTAAACCTTTGTCTCCCGTCCATGAATCCCCCCCCCCCCCCCCCCCCCGCTATCCACCCTTAACCACAGAGTCATCCCCTTGCCATTGCCACCCTCTTCTTCCTCATCTTCCGGAACTGGAGCTTTCCATCTTTCCATGCTTCACCCTCACTAAATCAATACTCGGCGGAGATTCGCCAAAATCTACCCCCCCCCCCCCCTCCCTCTCTCACTGCCACCCCCGCTCTACGTTCACCCCTTAGCCCTGAGTCTTCGCCACCCCATTCTCATTCCTTACAGCCCAGACACAATTTCTGAAATCCATCATTTATAGCTGGATGCTGAACTATTATTCTAAGAAAGTAAATCAAAGCCCAAACAACAGCGTAAGTCAACTCAGTGAATTTGTGGCATAAACCTCATTCGACGACGCTAGACTCGCACAATATCTAGCACAATATCTCGTCAATTATCACGAACAAATGATGATTTTCTATTTTCTATGGGGAAAGAAAGTGTATTTTCTATCTCAAGTACCTATGCGATGACATTGCCACCGAAAGCATTTATTAGTCAGTTTTTGTTTGTGCCTTTTCATTCTTCCATTTCCTCAAGAGATTGGGGTTCGATTCGGGGAAACCCAGCCTAGATTCTCTCAACAAAACTTCGCAGTAATTCATCTCTTTCTCTTCAGATTAACTCTAGGATGAGGCTCAAATAAGTTCGCGGGGGTGTACCACGTAGGTGGTTCACTGCCAGGGGCCGGGGGGGCCAGGGGCTGGGTGGCCAGGGAGCGGAGGGGGCTGGGGTTAAAAGGATTCGCCGCTTTGAAGGATAGGACGTTACTTGCTATGGTTTAGGCGTACACACAGTGATACCACCGACGCCACCGCTACTCAATTATTGTATACAATAAACTAAACTAAACATTAGCATTTATTTCTAGGCATTTATCATATTTTTGTCATCATTTACCTACTACCATACCTGTCATCAGCTTATTTTTCTAGCGTCAATCTGATTCAATAACAAATTTTATTTTAATTTTCAAGTTGCATCATATTCGGGTTTCCCACCCGATGAAAAGTCTTCGCAGTTTTCTTTTCCGCTTTGCAGTGCGTTTCTCGACCCTCTATCCTTCCTTTTCCTCGAGAACTTTTCCATCAACTCAATGGAAACTCAATTTCCTGAAAAGAACAAAAAAAAATGTTGGCAAAAAAGAGCAGTGAAGTTATCAGCGCAACCAATCAAATGGGATCTATTATCAAAAGTGATTCGCAGCAATTGCATTTTAATACGCAGTGCTATAAAATTGATTGTGATTAGAGTTTAGATTGCGATGTTAGTAAAGTTCTTCTATTCTCGGTCACAAAGAGGGACAAGTTAGACACTGTCTGGAGTGGGAAGTTGGGTGAGGTTTGGAGAGGTTAGGAGGAAGTGAGAAGAGAGAAACAATTCGAAAATGCAAGAGCAGGACGCTAGAAGAGAGGTAGAGTGCCACTGGTAGTGTAGGCTAGGGCAAGGCAGGGCAAGGCAGGGCAAGACAGGGCAAGGCAGGGCAAGGCATAGAGCCGGGGGCAAGCAGTAGCAGGACTGATGCTCTCCTCTCAGCTAGTATTTGTGTCAGTACTCGTTGTCGTTTCTTGTAGGATAATAAATCCCGGAGAAGCAGGCAAAGAGGCAGGCTGGAAGGCAGTCGGGAAGGCAGTCTGGCAGGCAGTCAGGCAGGCAGCATCATCTCGTGACGATGACTTTGCTGCTGCCCTCCTACACCGACTTACCGACCACTAACTGTTCTCAATCACACAATGCCAACACGCAAGCATATACGCACATACGCACATACGCACATACGCACATACGCACATACGCACGTACGCACATACGCAAGCTTCCGGTATTTTACTGAGATATATGATGGGTCGGAGAGTATTCTTTTACTTGGTAACTTTCTTGTTCATTGATGTGAGTTTTTTGATCAGGTTATTGTAGTAAATCAATTCGCGGGTTTTAGTTCTAGGAAGCACAAACTGAGTATTCGAAATACTTTGTAAACTGAGTTATTAAAATGTTCTTATTTTAAATAATATTGAATCTTTAATATTGTTGTAAGATGGACGGCGACGCAAATAATTCTAGGATTTCAAAGAAGTGATCTTGCGAAATGTTTTTTTTATCGGGCCAGAGCGTATTTGTTTGGGTATAAACTGTAATTTCACGTGCAGAATTTACACCGTTAGCCCCCATTGTTTTCATGTATCTTCGAAACTGTATTCACTTTTAATTGAGATTCACTCTGAGAATTGACAAGTTGACAAAGAGAGAGACAATTTATTTGCTTTATAAAACGAGAAAGCAATTTTCATGTAGATCAGTTTTTTTGTTCAGTACAGGATTAATCAGTAAGAAAATTCTCCAATTCCAAGTGTTCTATCTCTTTCTATCTTTCCCTTTGACTTCAATAAATCTACGTCACTGTCTGTTCTTCTTACATTATTGTACATCCCTCTTCGTCTTGTCTGCCGCACATCGCTATCCTTATCTGCATCCTGGCCCCACCCCTGCCCTGTCTCACCCTCCACGTAACACCCATATTCCTTATTTTCTTTTCTACAGGATAAGCCTGGATACGCGACTTGCGACGATACAAAGCGAAAAACTTTTCACGAGTATAGAGAAATTTCTTTTATCTAAAGTCGAAAGGATATCTTGGAAATATAAGTGGAATAGTTGACGGTGTAGGATAGTTCGTCTGACTTGGCGTTGAGTCTGTGCTTTTTCTGGCATTTAGAGATATAAGACATAGAGATACATCCAATTCCTTAATGAGATTTCACACAAGCTGGGAATAAAAATAAAATAATTAAAAATAAACTTATCTCAGAGGGAGCACTTCTATTTTGAAAGCGTTGTAGGAAAATTAGATGAATTTGCTTTTGTTATTTATTGCCAATTAGGCAAAACGCTAAAAAGGTTTGTGTTTGCTTAAAAAATTATATCTCTGATCTACACCTTCGGCAATAATACTCTCATCCGTTGAGAAGCATCACGTAAAGGTAAAGGTAATGAGGCTGTTACTCTAAACTTGGTGTACGAGTGCACAGGGTACATTGCCTAAGGATTTCTCGCTCAATTCACCAGGGGATGGAAAAGTTTCACACAGAAGGGGAGACTTCCGCCCAACTCAACCTGCAAACCTGACACATTTTAATTACACGGGTGCCCAGTTTTCTTTCCACAGTGTCCTGCTCCCGGTGCTAGCAAACGTTAGCAAAACGTTGCGTGGCTCGTTCCGTTCAACGTTCTAACGTTCTAACGTTCACATATATACGTTCAACAAGCTTTGTAGGAGACCTACTTCATAATCTTGTCTCCCGGCCTTGTGCACTAACCAGAAACCAGCTTATCTCGTATAAAATGTACTATACCTATGTCCTGATACTTTCTTCTCCGTCTCACCTTTCCCCTATCCTGATTCCTGTTTCACGGTCCCACTCATCCTGGGCCTTGAACGGGAGCGGTCGGGAAGAGGGGCGAGGGGGTGAGTCTGTCTCACAAAGAGCCATCTCTGAATAATTGTCTTATCCATAGCATGCTGCTTTCTTCTCCTGGACTGGCCCATTGTAAGAAGATGGATTATATATACAACACCGAACGAAAGTTTTCCAAGTTTTCCATTAAGTTTTTAATAGAATGCATCAAAGTAGAACATTTTCTGCTGTAGGTACTGTTATTATTTCATAATTTATTGCTTCTAGTTTCGACCATGAAAGGAATAGTTCATGCTACTGACAAAACATTTAAAATTGCCATGCTGTAAGTTTTAGATAATAATGGCATACCGTTTTACTAAAAAGGTAGACATTTTATTGCAATTTCTTACCCAACATTTAAAAAATAACGAGTAAGAGAGATAAAAAGAGTGAATAAAGTGCAGGACAACATTTATTTTGGATCCCGGATTTCTGCTATGTTCTACTATACCTCATTCATTTGGGAGAAGTCGGTCTGGAGCGAAAGTCCCAAGCAACGCCCCAATTCGTAGAGACAAGCTGATTGGCCACGAACTCTAGTTACTCAAGGAGATGACTTCGTCTGTCAATTCAGTCTCCATCTCCCTGCAAAGATCAAAACATTGTCAGCTATCCTTGATCTGCAATTCATAATCCGCCGTCTAGATCAAGACATGTGGGCTTTGGCGAGATCGTGAGATTGGTGAGATTGCCGAGCCTGACGTCAAAAGGTGTAAATTAAGGACTTACACAGCACGTGTGCAGTCGACGCTTAAAAAAAAAACTTTTACAATCGGATACAAATACAACGTCTATAACCATATGAGTATACTACCTAGCTATGCAAGATAACTATTTATTAATAATTTAACAGTGTTACAAACTTAATTGTGCAAATTGCAATGTTAATTTAATTAGTTCAATTCAATTACAACGCGGTAGAATAAATAACACTAAAGGCATGCAGCGAAATTTCAAAGCAATTATAAAATGAAAAAGCAGTAGCGTTTTCAATCCAGCGTAATGCATAAGAGACATGTTTCAAACTGGTATGTTAGGGCACAACACTTCAGAAGTGATTTAGCTCAAATTAAGAAATGGTCAGCTTGGCTTGGAAAAAAACTAAATCTAGAAATGACTGGAAATGAATACAGCATGGGAAAGTAATTTCTGAGTCTGTTTTAAAACCATAACTTTGTCTCGACCCTGACATCTTGGGCCCAAAAATATCATGAGACTAACCAAGGTTGAAACCAAAATTATAAGCAGTCTCGAGAAGATTTTCCTTTCGTCTACCAGAGCCTGAAAGAGCCAGAAAAAGCGGCTAAATTCCCAAAAAACTCTGCAATGTGCTTTAAATTTAATTTTGTTGGTTCTGGAAAAGAGCATGAATTAGACCCGTCTCCTAAAAAAAAACTCCAGGAAGCAAAAAGTCAAAAATATCGAGAGATCAGTCTAAACCGACCCAAAATTGTAAACTTTGTCAGCAGGCCAGTAAAAAAAAAAAATGCAAAAAATTATAAAGAAACTGGTTTTCGGGCCGTTTGGTTTTTCCCATCTCATCCAGAAGATCGTAACTCGTAACCCGTACCACAGATTTTAGTATTCCAGACAAGCTCGGCGTCTCAGCGTCCGTTGCAGGCTGCTAAGATTGGCCACGACTTGAGATCGCCCTCGCCCTGGTTGGGAATAAGGAACAGCCAGAGGAATGGCAAGGAATAACACCAAGTCAAGACTAGCAAATCTGCACAGATCGAATCGAGCACATGGGCTATGTGGCGAAAAGATTAAGTCTCAGTCCAAGTTCAGCTCAAATTCATAGTACATACATCAACTCGACCAACGAAGCCACTGGAGCATAGGTCGAACTCAGCTGATCGAAATTCAATCTAATAATATATCTGATAGGCATAAATTCAAATCAATCTTTTGACACGGAATTGTTCACTTATTTATTTATTAACTCACTTTTACATGCACCTTTCCTATGCTATAACGTGACCGTCACTGAATTGGTAAAACGGGCACATAAATATTGCTTTCAAGTAAATTGGCATGTTGCTTTTCCTCCACGAACAAAATAATTGTACACTTTTATGCTAATTAGCTCACGCAACAAACTAATAAAAAAATAACAATTTTATTAAAGCGCGCATCCACCCCTTATTTTTCTCAGCTGACCCCAGATCAATCAGCAATTCGTTTTCACCTCATAATTCATGCAATACAGATTAGAGCACATTGATACCTAACAACTTGCAAGATTTCGGCTAATTTCATGACGAATCGTACCGAATCTGCTCTATTTTGCGCCTATTTTAAACCAGTGGCGTCTATAAAAGATCAGTGGTGTCTTTTAGCCAACGATGGCGTTTGATTGTGGCAAGTGGTGCCCGATTCTGACCAGTGGCGCGTGTTTGGCGGGCAACTTTGGCGTCGGCGTCGGCGTCGCGGCGTGCATGTGCATGTGCTAGGATGCAGCCTGCCGCTCGTCCCTGCGCCAACTCCGCACCCCCCTCACTTCCACCCGCTCCCCGACGCCATCCATGGTCCAACAACGGCGGCGTCGGCGGCGTCGGGGGGGCGGGCACGGGAGGGGGGGATTCGGGGGAAAGGCGCCGCTCTCTGTGCAGTGTTCGCTGACTGTCGCTCGTGCGATTCAGTAGCCAGCTTCGGTTCATTTCGTACGCATCATTCGCATTGCTATTCACTATATGTATCCCTTGTTCATAGTATATTTTACTACGAGTTGGTCTTGGAATTTCACAATTAAATAAATATAACAATAATATTATAGACTGTAAAAGAAAGACCTCAGATAAAAACATAAAATAAAATCTATTGAACAATACGTTTGTAAACGCTAGGAAGGCTGAATGTTTTAAGTGCTGCAAATATCTTCTAAATAATGAGACAATATAGTTGAGTGGAAAGTTTAAGTGTGCATCTAAAAGATTAATATGTGAAGTATTTTTTAACCTATAGATATTTACAAAGAAAAATATTCCAGATTTTAGTCAACATATTTAGTAACATTGAGCGGAAGACGGTTTATATGACTGTATCAACTTAAGAAATATTTGGAAGTAACGGACGTATCCTGCCTTGGGTAACTGGTGTGGAGTGGTGTAGCATTTGGTGTTTGGTCTCGTGAATGCTGCCCACCGTTGCCTTGCCGCTTCTACCACGTGTTCCCTGCATCGGGAACCAGCAAACAAACCTGCACGTGTGCGATCGCTTTAAAAATCAATATTTCAGTGCAAATCATCTCTAATTAACAACATCCAGGCCACATACAATCAACAACAATACACCTTTGGTTTCAAGCGAAGAAAAGTCAAGAAAATTACAAGAATTTCACGAAAACAATTGAAATAAAAGCAAATTTCAAGCAACAATCAAATCAATATGGAGAATATTCGGTATTTGAACGATAATTATTCATGTTGACTGCACTTCTGTAACGGATTGCATCTTGAAGAGACCAACTGAATAAGGACTCTTCACAATACGTCATCATAATTTATCACTTTGGAAATACAAGCTGGTGATTGGTCATTCCATGGAGTGGTTGAACAACTGGTGAAGGAATCAAGACGTCAAAAACTGTGTAGATCTCTCACTCCCTCTCCAGTCCAGCGTTGAAAAGAGAAAGAAAATTAAAAAAAATAGCGTTTCGTCACGCAATGAACGTTAATAATTGTTACGATGGTCTCGAACCCAGTGTAATACCTAAAGAAAGGGGGGGCACCGCAAGAGGCTGAATATATTAATTACCAAGAGGTGTATAGTCCAGTTTCAAGCGAACGTTGCTCAAAGAAGAGCTTGTTTGCGAAAGTTTTACGCAGATATAAGTGACTCGTGCTAAAATCGACGAAGATTGTGTCAAACCTGCCGTCATTCGTCACAATACACCAGTATTGATTTAAAACCATGTAATTCAGTTATAAATTCTTGCAAACAAGTGATTGATAAAAACTCTTTAGAAGCAGTTTGTTAAATTCGTCCTCTGTGATAACGTAAAATTAAAAAAGGAAAATAAAAGACGCGTTTCGGATATTGAAAGTGTGCTGAACGTCGTGTTATCAACAAGAATATTAAGTACTGTCTCTACTTCGATTAATGTTCGGTGATTTAAATAGATGTCGCTGTAATTGATGTGAGAAGTGATAATTTCTTGCACTTTGGTGAACTTCCGTCTTACTTTCGACAATTCGTCCGGTGAAACCCGTGCTAGGCTCTGCACGCGAACTTAACACCTGATATTTATCTCTTATGTGTTAACAACATACATCAATCGCACGTATCTTTAAGATAAGCTGGTACAAAACATTTTGCCTTGCACAAAAGACTAGTCTGAATCATTGGATAAAATAATATCAACGGGAAAGAATTGTCTGAATTACAAAACAAGTAAATACAAAAGTCGAAAAAAGGTGCAGTTTCATTCCGATTTGTTTTGTGCGAGTAAAATAACGTGCAAGAAAAAGAAGAACAAAGTGGTATAAAGAATGCATCTAAGTGAAGCAAGAAGGTGACGATATTTTCCTTGCAAACATTGCTGGACGCTTTTGTGTCTTGCTGGATAACGTTTCTAAAATGAGGCATCAACTACGACATTTTCGATTTAAATATTAACTTGAAATTCTCAGTATAAAAATCAAATATCTTCTCAGTGGACGCGTGTACGTATATTATTTGAATTGACAATGACACCGTTGAAATGGTGTCGGGTTGAAACGTGAGAAGACTTTGATGTGAGTAGGTGATCCACCAAGAATCAGTAGCAAGACAAGCGGTAGCAGAAATGGAGAAGTATTTTTGTGTTCGGAAATTAACAATAAAACAAGTGTTAAAAAGAATCAAGAGCTGAGGAAAGAAGAAACGAAGGTGGTTACGAACAGGCGAATAAGGAGGAGAAGGAAAAGACGGAAAAAATATTACTAGGTAAGAAATTCTGCACAAATGCTTTAAGGAAGCAGAATTATTGTTGTAAATTAGAGAAATTGAACCATCAAACAAGTTTCATTTTGATATGTCTTCAATTTTACTTAAACACCGAGTCTCAAAGTCACGCTAAAAGATAACAATGCAAAATAACAGCAATGAACAGAAAGTTACAAATCGAATTTGAAATACTTGAACTAAGTAGTAACCGTGCACAGACTGGTAGGGCTTCCATTTTCAATACTAAACTGAAGAGCTATGATCCAATCTGCCAGTGACTGGTCTTAAAATCAATCACTTGTCAAGTAAGGTCTTCACAACATTCATCTTCAAAACAGATCAGAGATTTCAAGCTGAGATTTGTGTTATTGGGAAGTGCTGTCATTGGCTGGAAAGATTAGGATATTTTCTGGGATGGGAATTGGCAGGTAAATACATTTGAACCCCTATCGCCCTAAACCCCCCCACCCCACACACTTCGAAGTCCATCAATCAGTCTTCAAAAGTCTACTTCTTTTGCCTGCAAGCTCTGAACCTTCACGGGATGGGCAACATTTAGATCATACGTAGGGGAAGATTAAAGCTTTCCAAGCTGTTAAGTGCTTACAAATAATCAACCTTGAAGGAAGAGGAAAAGTACATAATTTCTTATCCATAAAACACTTTGCCTGGAATAAAAATATGCTTTCCACGCACATTTGAACCGTAGAACAAAAGTATGGATGAAGTATGGAAAATGCAATGAGCCCAAATCGCAAGTGAAATTTCTTAACTGTACCCGCAAGGTGTTAGTGTGGTAACGCTTAGATTAGACTGATTTTGATTACGATAAACGTGTAGAGAATTGATAAATACTGAAATATACCTGATACCTTCTTATTGGTATGCATTAGCATTTTATCCATATCTCTTTGATGCCGAAAATACGAATTATATGCAAAATTGTTTCTATTTTTATCTGCCAAACGTGTTAACAGCTACACACAGAAATGTGTAATGAAATCTTTCGAGAACAATGAAGACGTTCAGCTAAATTGCTTCCTTTAAAGCATATTGCCAAATGCCAGCTGCCAATCGAGGCAGTCTACATTTAACCTGTCACCTGGTCCGTGGGCACTCATTTGCACCCCTTAAGCCGTGTTTGGTGTGCCCAACCGAGCCAGACAGCTCCCAATAGCCCCGACAGCACCGACAGCCCAAACCCTTAAATAGCCCCGACAGCCTCGACAGCACAAACAGCCCCGACAGCACCAACCACCTGGATGTAAATGCTTTACACACAGAACAAATTGTTCAACCGTACTTTATTTCTGACGAGAAACACTCTTGTCAAAAGTTTCATCTTTATATTCGGAAAGTTTCTTTTTAAGAATGTTTTTGTGACAAATCGTTGGATTTGAAGTT
This sequence comes from Protonemura montana, assembly GCA_947568835.1. Classification (NCBI taxonomy): domain Eukaryota; kingdom Metazoa; phylum Arthropoda; class Insecta; order Plecoptera; family Nemouridae; genus Protonemura; species Protonemura montana. The sequence goes on along the minus strand of OX387604.1, from coordinate 2,823,814 downwards.
TCCGAAGTAAACTTGGATTAATTGTTGTGACGCTTCGAGTCAATCGAGCCAGAAAACCAGGGGTCGCTACTCGCTACTGAGCAAGGGGAAGTGGGAAAAACGGGGAAGTGTATTTCGTATCTCTAGTGTACAATAACAGTGGAAAATCCCTTAAGAAAAACGATCTTCTTTACTAGCAACTGATCTCGGTTTTGTGTCCATCCCTGTTCATAAAAAGATCAGCACATGTTAGCAATGTCCACTTTCCACTTCCTTACTTTTCCGGCCAAGTCTACCTTTTCTTGGCGAGAATAAACTTGCTAGATTTTTATTTCCCTTGGAGATTTTCTGTGCAGGAAACGAGTCCAGCTATTATTTATGTGATCAATATTCTAAGGTAATTCTTTAACATTAGGCCTCGAGTTAAAATTAATGCATCCTTTCATTGTTTACCCGGTAAACAACTCTAAAAAAGTAGTTTAAGTTGACTCGGCCAATTTGTAGACTAATACAAGATATTTAGCATCCGAAAATAGGCACCCTGCAGCATTGCTGTACTTCCTAACATATCCCTGGCTGTTTGAAAGAGTGACATTTGAGTTCTAGGGTATCTGAAAACAAGTATCTATATCTATAAGTGCAATTACAAGAATTATAGATACAACTGGAGTATATTTTATCTGAAATCTAGATAAACATATTTCTATGTTTGTTGTTATAATCCATTTTTGGCATACAAGACACAATTGAACCAAATTGGGCAGTTTTTTTTTCTAATTTAAGGGTGGAAACAGAAAAATAAATTTCCAAAAATGTTTCCGATCGGTGAAATTGATAGCTACGTTCATTTAATTGTGTGAATCCGTATCTTTCGAACAAAAAATCATCTGACAGTTTGTTCTAAATATTATAATTGGTGACTTCAAATATTCTAAGAGTCAGACAATTAATTAGAGGAAGAGTAAACTCCCAACTAATTACCACATGCTTTATTTCCACAACTAATTTTATTATCACTGTACATTTACAAAACGCTTCAAAACTAGCCCATCTTTTGAAGGAAACAGCAAAACCGCTACATATGCGTATTTTCTACTCATTTTATACTGTACGTGTAATTTTCATGAAAAATAGTCGATAATGTTACACCATAACATCGCAGTAAACACACAGTTGCTTCAATACGTTTCACCCCCGTGGACAGAAAATTGTCACCTACGTAAAAGCGTATAGGTGACATGATTTTTCCCAATTCTACTCTCCAACATGTACCTACTGGCCTGCGCTGCAGGGTATTTAAATGAGGGGATGTTTTCGTGCGGGCGTGCTTGTGACCTGGGGGTAAGGGGTGGCATGGGGAAGGGGTCGTTCTCAGAAGACTGATGACTATGCTTGCCATTTTTATTAATTTGCATATCGGCCATAATCCCTGACTCATTTCGCTCTCGCTGCGTCGTCGGGTTCTCCCTGATGTATTTATTAGTACCCATACATCACTTTTTAAATTTCCTTCAATGAAATTAATTTTCCAAAAGTCTCTTTACTTTAGGTGAAAAAAATATCATTTGTCAGTTTTAGATTTCGATGCTACTATTTTTCGCATTATTTTTCTTTATGATCTTAAAATTATGTCTATCCCATAGATGTTCGTTTTCATTTTTCTAAACAAAGCGTCATCGAAATGATTAAAAATGACCACATCAACTGTGTTTCTATCAATAAGAATTGAAACAAATTAAAGCGACGTGTTCCTTTTTTGTGTTCTGATCAAATTCGAATGGCATTCTATCTTGGTCATATGCAATTGGCAAGAGTAATTGGAATGTTGTTACTGGCTAGATATCCTCGGTCACTTTTTATTGGTACATAACATGCGCCGATGGTGAATGCGAAATTAAAGGCCATATTTCAAATTCGGGAGCTGCGAGGATCGTACGGGTAATAACTGTAATGAATTGTAATTGAGCCATTATATCACTTTGAAATTTAAACGTGGACAATAATAAATTACACGCTGCTCAATACCTGTCTGAAAAAAAATGTAAAAAAATAAAAAATATTTTCAACAATACTAATAATGATGACTAGCCTTTCGTAGAATGTGGACAAGCTATGTGTGTGATTTTTTTTTAAATGATTATGAATCCCAATCAATTAATTCATAGAAAAAGTCAACAAAAATTAGTTTAATTTTTAAATTCTAATAGAAAATGTCGCTACTTTGAGCGGGCCGGGGGGGGGGGGGGGGACTAAGAATGCCGCAGGTATATTACAATAGCATATTTCTCACATTGCAGCTCTGTTTTTGGTTCCTTTTCTCTGCTAAGTCTCTACAAAGACATCTTGAAATCAGGGAAAGTTTGTGATGTCGCTTGCCACTGGGCCCAGGCCCTGACTTTGTCCCCGGGCAGTACCACCCTCGCCCTTTTTACAAGAAACTAGCACCAAGGTCGCGTGTTTAGGTGACGCAAATCTTTGAAAAGAATTTCAACGTCGAAATTCTCACAGATAACAGACCCCGAAAAAGAGAAACTCTACTTTTTGTCACCATTGAAATAGATCCGCATTATTATTGTGTTATTTATGACAAGCCTAGAGTCCCTATGGACTTTCCATGTTTCGAAAGTTGCGTCTTTGATTGTGTAGAAGTGATCTCTGTGACATGTTCGCTTGCATTCTATTCACTTTTTTCAGTCGAACCTTTACAGGCAGCAACGCAACTGTCTTTACCTTCTTTAAGTTTATGTCCTTGCATCCGAGCAGTTCATGCAAAAATATCTACTAAATATCTGCTTCGCTGACTATAAGGCATCACTCGATATTTCCAAAACCACATAAAAACGAACGATTATATTTTACTAACAATTCTGACCAAGTATTGGTAGTATTTTTCTCAAATTTTTTATATATCAGTATATAAATATATTTAAACCAATATAGCAAAGTGAAAATTTGCAAGAAAAAATAGCAAAAATCGCATGCAAACATGAAATAGCTCAACTTAGCGCATTTTAATTGAAAATACTACTTTATTTATAAAAAATTTAGGTCACATAACAAAAATAAAAACCTAATTCCATCTCCGTTCTCCATTTTGCGTATGAAAGTGCGTTCACGTGTAAAGATATTGCGCGTAAGCCCTATGTGTACATGCAGCTTAGATGCAGCCCATGAAGAGAGAGTCTGTACTTCGCTAGTTGCCAGAAAAGCGTGATAAATCACGCAGGGTTGGCACGTTTCGGGCGCAGCCTCTGAAGCCGTAGACCTGGTTCTCGTACTGACAGTCTGACAGTCTGACAGTCTGACAGTCTGACAGGCTGCATTGACATGCAGGGAGCTACCGCGTGCGGACCTAAAAGCAAGGCCCATCTGGCGGATTCGTTAGATTAGTTGCAGGAGCCAACATCCGCAGCAGATTTCAAAATAAAGATATCGGGATTTCGGGCAGAGAAATGGCAGAGACAATTTTTTCGTTTTTCGTTGGGGGTTTTCGTTTTTAATAAACTCTATGGTGATTGACATTGAATTGATCACATTTTGAAAGGTAGTTTCCATTGCTGTTTATAACAAGGTATATAACATAGTTGAATAGTGAGAAACAAGCATATTATTATTTATTGGTTCACCTTACCGCAGACAGTGGTCAGTAAATATGAATTCCAAGTTTGGTACGTTTGAAAAGCCCGCAAGTGAAATATTTAAACAGTTAACAGATCGTATATTCCTCTGAATTGTTACTGATAAATTGGGTTTAATTGATATTCCACTTAAATTTAGGACAATTTCTTTGTTATTTCTAAGTGGGAGAATCCATTTTAATTATGCAATATAAATTGAACAATTAAGTGGACGTTGTGCGGATGGAACCTTTTAAACTGAAATAGTTCTACATGCTTCGATATATACTATTCGAGTTAGAAGTTCCTTGCGGTTCTAAAAGAGTTGTATGAGTTCAAAAAAATGATTTGTAGCAGTAAAAATATGTCATGGAATATAAAATGGCGGTATACCATCTTGACCGCGCAGTTTCACGATCCTGATCACAGGAACTTGATCGCACGATCATCTGGTGATTAATTCTGGACTATTCAGAAGAACGAAGCAGCCTGGAGACCGGAACACATTATTTCCATTCCAATCGATCATATTCTGCCCCATGGACTTCAGTCGTTGAAGGTTTAGCACCACCGAGTCACCTTTTCCACACCCTATAAACGAGAACCATTCACTTCACATCGATAAAACATAGGTGCGATTCCATGCACAATTTATGACCAGCGAATTTGTTAACATAGCATTATCATTGATTGAATATTTCTTTACAGTAAAAAGAGAAGTCATTTTTTATCGTCTAAAAATGCAGTCCGTTTGTCCCACGTCCATCTTTGATCAAAAACATGTGTTTTGTAAAATTAATTTGGAGATATATGAGGCCGTAAGGCGATGATTACATATTTTAGCAGAGTTAATCATTTTATCTTGATATGTAACTAATTGTAGCCGGGTTTTTACTTTGTTCTAGGTGAGTTTCTTTGACCATTACTGCAAAGCGTCAACGTGCGTGTGGAAAAGTCGTAAGTTGACCCCAAAATGTTTCTTAGATGAGCTCCTTGATTACTTAATAGGTATATAGGTACGGGAGTAAAATAAAAATACACAGTAAAGCTTGTTCACGTGGTAACGCAACAAATCAAATTTCTTCGCAAGATTTTTCCGAAACGCAAAAAAAAAAAGTTAAGTTGAGTAAGTAAAAATAAAGAAATTATAAAAAAAACTCGGCGTTGTTCCATAGATTTTGGCGTCGTGTTGTGACTGTGAAGTTATTTATCTCCAACTATTTCCTGAACTTTGAGTCCCGCCAGACAAAAGTCCCAGAAGAAATTTTCCGTTTTAAATCACTTTTTGCCGCCGTTTGTGTCTACCGCTTTTACTTTCATTTATCACATGATTCTCTCCCCCCCACCACTTTATCATTTTCACCCCCACCCCCCAAAGCCCCACCCCCCCTTAAACCCCCACCTCCTCCACTCAGTTTCCCAGCTCAGAACCATGAATAACAAATGTCAGCTATTATTTGACTTTAGCTTCAACGCCATTTCAACTTATGAATCATTTCGCGTAATAAATTTATACTCACTTTCAGTATTTATACAAACTGGTGAAAAAAAAAACAGTTTAAAAAATAATATAACTGGCCAGAATAAAATTCGAGCAACGCTAAAACCAACCAATATATTCTTGAAGATCATTACTGACTAAATTGACTCTGAAATCTCATCGCTCTAAATAAAGTTTCTTTAAAATACTTCTTCAAAAAAGTCACATAACATTCCCAATTCAGTTTAAATAGTTTCTGTCAAAATTCAGAAACTCTTTCATTCAAAAAACACCAAATGAAACTTCCGCGGAAAAACCTCTGACTAGCACGGCGTTACACCAAGAAAAATGTCCAACGATTGCTTTTCCGGACAGAAACACGAACTTTGAAGAATTGTGTGATTGATGATTTGAAAACTGGACCTCGTAGAGTCCCCTGCACTCGGCACTCTCGTCCAACACCGCATCCTGAACGCATTTAAGAACATAAATAACCATATGAAACTTACACCTATGAAGCCTAGGGACACGATCATATATTAGCTTCTCCCATAAGTCACCATAAATGATTGGCTATCTGATCTTTTTGGCTACACTCCACACCGAATGTCAGTTACCACGTGTTAAATTCTTTTCGTTTTGATTTGAGAGCGTATTGCGCACGCGTAGATGCCGCGATACCAGACTAAGACGACGACGAAGGCGACGACGACGAAGGCGACGGGCAAAGCAAGCTTCTTTTAGTTTCTCTTGTAAATCTTATTTTTAACGTGGTGAAAGGCTCACGTAAAATGTAGAATTTTAGGCGAAAGAATCTGGTACAAATTCTTTATTGGTGGTCTTTGTGTGTTCCAAACATTTTTGGGGAATCTTGGGAAATTTTCTCTAACCGGTGGTTGGTTTTCTTGGTTCATTTCAATTTTTTATTTTTAATGGTGGACGTAAGCGTAAACCCAAAAATTTCTGAGAACGCTCGCTAAGCCATTGGCTGTCGGTGATGACCATATTAATTAATTCAATTCATTGCACAATTCAGTTAAACACAAGCACTTTCCAAAAATCTGTGGTTTTGATTTTGTTTCAATCTTTGTGTGGGTCTTTAAGGGGTTATTATCACTTTTTCTCCTGATAATGGAATTGTCGTACTTTCAGAGATTCATGCCTGTAATACTTTTCGAGGTAACCGGCCTCAACCCTCTCTGAAACCATGTCAATTTTTAAATAAACTTCCCCTCCCATCCTCACTCTTCTGCACCAGACAAAAATGCTTAAATCTACAACTGGATTAATAATAGATGTAAATGTATGCACAATGTCAACGAAACATCCATGGTTAATAATAAAATGCATCTTTGTCGGTACACTCTGATGGCTATGCATACCTATCAAAGAAATTTCAATTTTAAACAGATCACTATTTTGCAAAAAGCTTTGCTAGCTTCGCTAAAACATTTCAAACTGCTCTGTATTTTGAATTTCTGGCAGTTTTTTTACTGTTGATAGGTTACTTTTTTTTTTTTTATTGTTCAATTATTATATCGATAAACTTAGAAGGTTTATCGGACGATCATAGGGGGTATAAATGAGACATGCTTCAAATATAATCGCAAGCTTTTTAATTTTTTTATTATTCAAATACATCTTTAGAAAAGGCATTACATTTGTTTAACAAATGATGCTACTCGTGTTTGAAAATGAAGATGTTACCTTTCCAAATCTTTAACGGTCTTTAATAAAGCTGATTTATTGTTGCTGGAAGATGGAAGATATTATACAGACATGTGAATACTTGTAACTTGTAAACCTTTCTTTCGGAGGTATCTTGTTATTAAATCACAAGTACTACCTGCCGAGGGAGTGGCTTCTTAAACTAATAAAAGCAATTGCTAATAACTTCGGGTGAATATTAATGCGTCAGTTGGTGGGTTTCAATGGAGATCTTAGCTTTGAAAGCTGTTCTTCTAAGCAGCTCTGTGTAGCGATGTCAGCAAAATCCGAGGACATGATTAGGACATTAGAACATTAGAGCCGGTTGCTTTGAGGAGAGTTTATGAGATGACCCCCCTTCTTTTCCTGTATAACCATTGGTGAAGGGGGAAGGGGGCACCGTTTTGGATAATTTAATATCCATGTAGTGTTTGGGGCACTTTTAAAATATCGCAGTATTTTCGCGTCATTCTTTTGAAAATAATTTTTAAAGTTTAAATCTGTATTGATTTGGCGTACGCTGAATACGAGTGAAAAGGTATAAATAAAATCATCTCAACATCCATTTCTATCGTTTATAAGCTATCACATATTTTTATTATGCCGTGCAAGGTATTTTTGTCAACAGTATAACAGTTGTTTTAATAACAACTGTTATACTGTCTGTTAATCTTATCACCGAAAAAACAAACATGTTAAGAGTTTTTTTTAGTGCCTATAATAAATTCATATTGCAAATAATGCAAATAGAAACGGTGTCGTAAAGGTTGAAATCGAAACAACATTGAAAAATATGGTGAAACCGTGGAAACTTTGCCATACGTGATTCATTAATGCCGCCATTAGCGAGCTACCCAATCCTACCCCGACGCCGACGCCGACGCCGCGCCTTCAGAGCTCGGATTTCAGCGACGCTGACGGCATGACGCATGCGTCGAATGATGGCGGGCTTGCTTCTGTTCCCGACATTCAAAACCAACGTGCTTGCACACCATTTTCCTCCTCTAGAAAATGTGTTGATTTATTTCCTACTGATTTATCGCTAGAGAATGAGTCGGACTTTTCAATTAGGAATCAACAATGTGGAATTAATTTGATTTCTCGAATTGAAAAAGACGAATTGTTGTGGGGTTGTGTTGTATTTGCTGCATGAGACGCTTTGGGCGACAACACCCCCTTACGTATATACCAACCCTGCTTCATTTATTTTGTCTGCAGCACACTAGTGCATTCTTCTTCTTTGCTTTTTCAACACGGGGTGCGTGAGCTTCTTCTATTACTTACGTTCTCAGTTCAATTTCTTCAAGACAAAATCATTACTTAAAGAGAAAAAATTAAGCGCTTATATTCTGACCACCAGAACCTGAGGCTAAATAAAATGAATAATTTAAAAAATCCTGCCATAAATATAACCGTAAGTAGAGGAACATAACACACATAAAAACCACGCAAATATTTCTATTTTTTCAAACATTTCAAAAGCAAATTCTCAAAATGCATCCATTATTATATAGAGGCGGGGTCTAAAAGATCATTTTTCATCCCGCCATTTACGCATAGCGACCTATTATAATATTGGTATTGTTGAATTTGACATGAATAAATCGTTAGACACCTCTGACACCAATCAAACTGCTAACTTTTCAACTGTCAAACGTAGAACTCAGTTGGATATATTCTCCAGTTGGTTTTTATCAGCTATGTCAGTGGTTGACTGGTCGGTCAGATTTACCTCTCTCATAGTATCACTCGAAATGCCAGCACTGAGCGAGAGAATGGAACAAATCAATCTCCCAGCGGTGGACCGAACTGTGTGGTTTTGTTCGTCGACTGGATGAGACCCAGCATCACTCACTCACTCGTCCATCTTGAATCGTACCTAGCTAAACGTCCATATACCTGATACCTTCAGCTCTAAAACTTCAAACAACCCTGGCCCACTTCTACTCACTCATCTAATTACTTTGAAATCACGCTCCTCAGTCAAAAACAACACTCAAGTGGCATAGATCTATATGACAAACTGATCAGGAAATGTGTTTACAATAAAATCTGATGATATTCTAGAACAATTGCTTCCAGATCTGTAAAGCATTGACTTATGACAACTTCATCGAAACTAAAATGACAAAATAATTAGTGGTAGCTCAATGATATTCTATTGCAAAATCCTGAAAATAATTTGCTTATTTCTGATCTAAATATTGATTCATTCGAAAGGTTCTATTTGGGTTTTGATCTCACAACCTATACCTAATATCTTTACTCTTTATGATATTACAACATCGACAAATCCTCGCTTGGTTTTACTCCACGATTTTGAGCCCCCTGAAAAGTTTTGCGCTAAAGTTTGAGTTGATCCCGGGCGTCATAGTTGTCCCCCCGTCCCCTCCCCATTGAGCTCTGCGAGCGTCCCCGACCCCAAAGTCCGTGAAAGCAAAAGTGCCCGTGGGAGGGGTGGGGGGGGGGGGGGGGGGATTTGGGGGGGTGCTGGGTGCAGGGGTGCCGCCGTGGTAGGAGGGACGACACGGAAAGTGAACTCAGATGGAAAGCTACGGTACTCTCGTGTCGAAAATCAAAAGAGTTCTTTATTAGTCATAAATCATGTGACATTTTGAAATTATTCAAATTGTATCCATGTGAAAAAGAATATAGAGCCACGTTTTAACAGAACTAAGCGGGGGTGTTTGAAAGATCACTTTTAAATCAAACTTTTTGTACCCACGTGCAAAGACTCATAAATATCAAGTAAATTTAAACTCAATTGTTTTATTTTGATAAGTGATTGGTTTTTGGATGCCTAAATATGCTTTATCGTCAATTATTACCAAAATAAAATATAAAATGAACTGGAAAGTAATTTTAGATCCATTAAACTCTTAAATGAAAGTAAATATCGCGCGGAAAACGTTTCCCCTGTGCACAGAATCCACGATTTAGATTTTAGGCATCTCTAACCAGAGCTTCTGATGCCATTTATGAACGTGACGTCAGCTAAATAAATAGAATGCTTATTGGTGGCGAGCATACTGATGCTATCTCTGTCATATCGAGGAAATGAGACGGGAAGAGCAAGCGAGACCCCAGAACGAACTGGGTGCACAAGCGAGACAGAGTGAGGGAGAGAGAGAGTCAGAGAGCACCGGAGTGCAGCGTGAGTTATGATTACGGGGTGGTGTTAGTTCTGAAAGGGATGATGGGGGATGAACTGATGTTTCTATCGCTGACAGCTTTTTCGTCTACGCACTCTGACATGGCTGCGTTCGAAGCAAGATACAGACATTTGCTGGTGCGTTTGACAGTGTCGTAGTGCGTACAGTGCGTGCAAAGCGCTAGGTAGGTGAGCGCACCTGGACTGCTTGCTATTGGGTGCTGGTGGTCATAGCGCGTGCAGTCTTATCCATCTGAGCAGAGACAGAAGTTGGACCACGAGGACTCTTCGTGATTCGTGACACTTTTAGCTTCAAGTTTAGGATTGTGACGGTTTTTTCGTGCGTGCTTGTTCAGTGAGATTCAACGGATTTTTATTATCTGCGTTTCATCAGTGTGAGTGTCGAAGTTTTTTTGCGGCTATAAATGCAGTGTTTTCTTAGTTGTTCTTCGTGAATAAATCAGTCAGTGTTCAAAATAATATTGCGAATCGAAATTAATTTATAATTTTAAGATAAAAATTCGTTTTTTTCGCGTTGCGAAATAGAAATGGCGAACATTTTTGATTTTTGTTTAAATGTGACTTTATTTGGAGTGTGTGGAGATTTGGTTGTGTGTTTGTGCGAAGAATTGATGTGAAAGAGTTCAACGAATTCGTCTAGCGAATCGGTCTACAGGAATGCAGTTAGCATGCGTAATCAAAAACATGCGTACACTAACAATGTCATTAAGTGATATCAAAAGACAGGTACGTTCCTAGTGACAGGCAGAAGCGATTTTCACCCTTCTAGGATTTGCCTATTCGAAAAACTCATCTGAATGACACCGATCAAATTGAGTTTTCTATAAGCGGATCGAATCGGAATTTGCCTAAGTGGGTTCGTTAATTTTCAAACCAGTTTCTCATTATATCTAGGGTATCAAACTAACCAGGTCAACTTCAGTCCTAGGGCGAGGGTGATCTTTTTTAATATAATAATTTATTGCTTGTTTCGTATCACATATTTTAGAAATTAAATTGATTTCGTACACGAGTTAGCTTATCTTGTAGGTAATTACATGTGTTTTTTTCTTTTTTATTAAACCGCGTGTTCATAACGGTAAATGCAGCTAGGTATGTCTCATGAATGCCCAAGTATCTGCCATACCAGTGACCTTGCATTCATCTTAATATTTTTAAAACGTCTCTTATGCACCGTCTGTGTGCATTGACAAGAAAAATGTTATATGACATTTTTCAAAATATTTCCTTTGCAACTAACGGAATTAGAAAACGTATAAAATATGATGTAAATTATTATGAGCATTTTATACGTTACTATGAAATACTTTGATGAATTCGCTGAAGATATTATTTGATAGCCCAGGCTAACTGCCGCCAAACGGAAAATCATTTCTATTGAAATTAATCAGCTAAAATGTTTTTCGAAAGCACAACAGCGCATTAATCTGGTTCACGCCAGCATTATTCATTGCGGGGCGTCCCGGGAAAACGCTCTCTAACATTTCCCTCCTACACTTTTCTCTCAGTGAAAATTAAAAATGTCTACTCTGTATATTTGCGAAAATCTTGCAATTGTAAATCAAAACGCGTGAATCAACAACGGTGTTTCTGAGAGAAATATAATTAACGCTCCATGCACTTAAAAATTGGACACAAAATTGCGAGTTGTGAAACCATCTTCATTCTTTACATAATACAATTTCATGGCGACATTTTCAGTTGCTAAAACGAATTTGTGCGACATCGACTGTACTTTTTAACTGAAATTAATTGGTGTAGGAGAGCTGAGATAATGAATTTAAAGACAAAAGGACACATAAGATAGACTTGTAAACAATGAGCTAAACACAAAGAAGTTAGTTAAAAAAATATATAAAGTGGCGTGTTGATGTACAGAATAAGATTCCAGCACGAATTCTAGGTAGTTCCGTACACTTATCTGAATGACATCTATACATGCGAGTGGGCGACTCCTCCTTCCCCCCCTCCCCCCTCACCTTCCCACCCACACCTACTCACCTTCACGTCCAACCCCTAACGGCTAAGCTGTAGACACGTTCGGGAAACTGTCTCAAAAATTACCTTGGCTCTTTTCACATCAAAAATCAAATAATTATCTGCAAGCAGCTGATTTAAACCAGCTGATATTTACCTATAAATTGTACATTGCCTGTGTTGATGTATTTTTATTTAGATCGCTCACAAACAAAACCGTAAACAATTCGGACACAAAACACTAGTTGTTACGTCCCACGTACGAAACATACAAAAGCTTAAAATCAATTTGCCATGTGTTTTGTGAATTGCAATAAATTGCATGAGCAGCGCCAGCCCGTCCTCTGTGTGTTTCACATTCATGCAAATTACCAACTGGTAACGACTGATTGAATAGTTCAGAGCAAGAAATCGATGCAAATTGCAGCACTATTTTGAGTGGAATTGTCCTTGAAATGAATTTAACTAGTGCAGCTATTAGGCATGTTCTTCGCTTTCGTCCCATCGCTTCTGTGTTGCTAACTGCTTTTATCTTCCATCAGCTATCAAGATTCCTGTTCCTCTAGTTTTTTTTCAATCGTTCGGCTTTCTTTACATTGCTTACATCCTCCAAGCAGGATCCAGGCCTTTATCTCTCCAGTCTCAACTAATAACCCCTTTTCTTTCAAAACCATGAATCCCACTTTTTTCATTCTTTTGTTTGCAATAAAAAAATTAAAAAAGTACAGCTTGCTTGTGGTGCTGCTATACATTATTTTTTTACTGTCAAAGCTTGACTATGTTTTTAAATCCCTTCTCCCTTCGTACTTGTCCCCGGGAACAAGGGCTTAAAACTGTCATGGCCGCCGATTATCCCTTATTTTCTGGGTTGGAATTAAAACGGTATAACTTTCTGTGAGCTTATAACCTATTACATAAAAGCTTGAAAAGAACATGAGTCGCTTACACATCATGTATATGATTAAAAACTTTTGCTAATCATTAATTTCCTTTTTGAACTTCGAGAAAATCACAAATGAGAGTTCATCGTTTATCGGCATTGATGAAAAATCCTTTGAAATAGATTTTGTTCACCGTACTACTACATCTTATAGTTGACATGTATTTAGTAAATCTATTGATACTTTTACAGCAGGAGTGTATACCCTAAATCAGACTTCTATTCAAACCATCACATAATATGCAACCAATCATTGACAAGGGTATGGGGAGGGGGTGGGGGGTAAATGCAAAGTAGGGGTGAAATCGGTAACCCAACCAATTGCCAATCATTGACTCTCTAAATAGGTATGAGTATGACCCAAGTCGCTCCTCTATCAATAGAACACATCTTTGCTGTATGGATCTGAGCTAAAAACCAGCTGTCAATACACGAATTATTTATTATTTTTTATACAGATGTATATTTTATTATTTGCGTGTTGACTCCCATATTTGAGACATGTGTTTAGCGTGTAATATTAAAATAGGCTTCGACTAGATCGCCTGAAAGTTGATGTTTTGATAAGCAATTCGATCTAAACAAACTTATCTCCTGGTATGTAAAAATAACTAGCCAAAATCCAACAAAAAAAACCGTTAACTTTCAAACAATACATTGTTACTGCTCTGTATTTTACTGCCCAGATCAATATCAATATTTGAGTTTCACCATTCCATGATTTTACTGCCTAGAGTGGTTTCCCTAAATATTAGATAACCTGGGTTGTGAGCTCATTTCTGCATTTATAGCTGTTCAAATGGGTCACCTGTAGCTTCCGAAATGTTTAGCTTGGCTGCAGCGACCAAACCAGCTGACAATGACACATCCACGTAGACGGTATATCGCTCCAGGCCAAACTGTTCCCAAAGGAGGAATCATTTACCAATAAATTCAATATAATTTCACAGTTCGAACCTCATTTGATGCAGCCTTACCGGCTCAAACAACATCAGCTGCTTCCCTGTTTATCAGAAACATCTGCACATTGCATCCAATAATGCACCAAGGTCTCGTTTTGTCATAACCCACCGGCTTTTCAATCGATATTCTTCCGTCAATACTTCATTGATGCGTGCTAAAATTAGCCAATTAAACGGTTATGCGTTTTTTATTTGAACAGAATTAGGCGCCAGATGCCCTAGTCCTAAAATACCTAGAACCTAAACCATCATCCCAGTTATCGTTATCAGCGGAATGAGATCTAACTTTAAGGGAGTACGTTATATTATGTTATTTAAAAAATTATTGTTTTAGACATGGTTTTTTAAATTATAAAATAACATATTCAGGGAATTTTGAAACGTCAGCTGCTCTGTAGTTGAGTTCATATAATTTAATCGGCGTTTCGGCAATTAGATATTTCTATTTTGGCACAATATCTATGTTGGTAGATGTTATCAATTCCTCTGTGGTGGGCGAATCGCTCAATCAATAAAAGCAATAATTTGGCAATAATTGTCCTGAGTGAATACCTCATGGTTCTTCCGTGGTCCTTTCGTTTCACAAAAAAAAGCTGAATTAAGAATGCGTGACCATGCCTCCTGGTTGAAATCGGTCCATCTGGCCAGAGCTCTCTAGATCAAGTTACAAAACAAGGAGTCTATCTTCCTACCAGAGAGCGACTATTGACCTTAAAACGCGTTCCTGTCTAAAATCGACCCAAAAAAAGGAAATAGAGATTGGATAAGAAGTGGAATCGTAGTAAGCACTTCCTAGACGCACTGCGTTCTAGGTTGGTAATTAAATGAAAGGGTTAGTGTGTTAATGCCAGGGGTTGGCAAGAAGATAAAGTTGGTACTAAAACCACCCTTCTCGCTAATTGCGGTCTAGTGTAAGATAATTACCGTAATAACGGGTGTGTACGTGTCTAATGAGAGAGACCGAGCCAGAACGCATGGGTAACATGGTTGTGTGAGAGAGACGACGCCATGTAGATCGAGATTATCGCTAGGGATCTAGGAAAGTCATGATTTTCGGAAAAGAGGGGGGGAGAGGGAATATAGTGAGCTATGATATCCACGCTGCCGGACTTGATTTAGTAGTAGATCTAAAATTTCAAACAATTATTTTAACACTTATTTATAACAACAGTATTGTGATTGATTTATTAATTTTTGATGCAAATTATTCGTATCACGTTAAATATATATTTAAATTATTGTGAACATCAAGGATCTACTAAAAGAAAACAATTCTGTTTTAATTAAAATAATAATTTAACCTCCGAGCAAAACCGCATCACACAAATAAGTAAATCTTACTAAATATCCATCTTTAATTACGCATGTATCGTGCAATGATTTTTAAGTTTGCTCCCACCATTTTGATGGATGTATTTGGTCCGAGGGTGACGCGTTTTTGAATGTCGGCCACTCCCCCGTGGTCGCCGGCGACAGCTGTTGGTAGCTCGTCGGTTCATGGCAGCCCCAGACTCACAGCTGCTCTTGGCATCCCAAGCTAGCCGCCTAGCACTACCGTCTAGCAGCTAGCTGACTGGAGTTAAACAACAAAATGGAAGACATACCATAACCACCACATATTATTATCATATTACATAGATGCGTTCTCAAATATTCAAAACAAGTTTTTTTTCTTTAGTCTAAAGAACAATTGGAGCTTCTTTGTTTCCGTTGGCTCGATTCTCATCAGACCATAGTTCACTACATTAAAATTTGATGAACACAAGTTATCCAAGGTAGTCAATTTTTGACATGAACGAACTTTCTAAAAAAAGATATAAACACACTACATATTATTTGAAAGAAAATGAATACCGTATGAAATTTCGCCAGCTTTTTATTTTTAACCATACTAAGACATCAAGTTTGCGGATATGTTTCGGTGTACTAAACTCAATTACATACTTTAATTAAAATCTACATTGTAATATATCTGATAAGATCTATAATTACGGCACACCAGCAATTAACAGATGATTTTTTTTCTCTACCCTCATGTTGTTTTTATACATAAAGGCATAAAACACGACGTGAAACTCTTTATGCCAAGAAATGTTTATCCTAATTTTAGCGCTTTAGTATATAGAAAAGCCATGGCAAGCCTAAATCATGGACAGCTGATTCATAATTGTTCTCGTCTAGCCTTTATAGTGTACACAACTTAAACCAGACAGCAGGCAATGAACTTCTTCTTCACACATATACCTACTCACTTTTATTAGCTTTCCCTTTTCATCCGTAAACATGTCTGGCATCGGTATCTAATTAGAACATATTTTTGCATATCTACCAAAAATGAACACTTAAATTCGTAAATTTTTTAACCTAAAAAACCTTTTCATAGCAAATCGAGAGATTGATATTTAAGACATGCTATTTATCGTTATAAGCGATTGTCTAAGCCGTTCAGTAAATTTATGTTCTTTTAATTGAACTGTCTGAAAGCACGACCAGTGCATCAAGTTTCCCCTATAATAATAATAATATTATAATACTACTGGGATTGAGAGATGATCAAACAGCTGGGGCCATTTAAGATAAAATGTCAATAATTATTATGCTAGATCCATAAACGGCATTTTTTCATGGTCAATGCTAAGGTTGGTTGGCCATAATAAAGGCCCGCATCGATGAATAGAGTATTAGACTTTTATTAGGTGCCTTAAATTTTAATGTGACCATCTACCGATTAAAACATTTTATCATTAAAACATTTATGTAAGCATATATTTTTCACTTTTACTCCAATGAAATTAATTGACCTGTTACTTTTTATTCAATTAATTGCCGTAAGAAGCATACGACTGAAAGACAATATACATTTTACTAATATGTATAAAACTAAAATCTTACTTTTTGCTTATAAAAGCATAAGCCATGAATTCACTATGTATAGTGCCACCATTTTATGGCATCAATTGTCAACTGGTAATACATTTTCTAACCAGGTTTACGTGGCATGGCCGTACTAAACATCTATTTGAAATAGTAATACATCATAATATCTGACTGCAGATATCATGTGGACCAGTATTTCGACGCTCGTCCGGTGCCCAGCGCGTAGTGGGAGTGTGGAACGGGTTGGTGGTAGGGGGGGGGGGGGGGGGGGTACAAGTCCGATAAATTGAATGCGCCTCAGTGCGCGGATGTGTGAATGTTATGTTGCCGTTGGATTAAATCTCGTACATATATACCCTTAAATAATATAGCCCAGTATACAGTTTTGGTACTACTGTTATGATGTAGGTCCAACAGTATATCAATCATTTGGTGATACGCCTTAACACTGTTTCCACGGTCAGGTTATGATGACACCAATCGGCCGGCTTCCCCCGTCCCATAACAGGTGAAATGCAGATAACACACAGTTTTTATTCATATAAGCCACCAATGGTGTTTAGTAAGTATGCTATGGCCAATATGCTTGCATCTATTCAAGTGGTGGTTTTAATCTCATCACTCGAGCCCGTATACTTTTGGAATGCCGACATTCTTAAGCACATTTTTTTGATCACGCTCCACCAAAGAATTTAGGTATATAGCAAACCTACCTGTGATGCAAATCAGCAAAGGAATTTCTTAACGAATCGTGATGACTCTTTTCAGTTATTGTACACTTAATCACCAGGATGCGAAAAATAACGTTTTTGGTCATTCAGTCAGTAAGGCAAGAAGTTGGATTATCGTTAATGAATAAATTAAAGTTAGGCTACATAGTAAAAGCAATACAATTATTGTATAAGATGAGTAATAATGTAATAGATGCATTTATGTTGACGGACTGGAGCGTTGTTGCTGTGCACAGAATATTATTGCGAAATGATTCATCGTGCGCCACACATTTTGTGCGGTTTCAGCATTTCATTAGTTTCACACCCGATAGAACAAAACCATAATTCACTTTTTCTACCCAATGCATAAGCGGAAGTGTACGTTGCAATATCATTGAAAATGATACTACGCCATCCATCCCTCAAAATCTAAATAACCAAATATAGGTTTGGCGAGGAGATACTGACTGCTACTGCCAGTGCTACTCCTATAGCAGGTCTATAAATAATGATTTTGCATAAATGAATGCTGTACTCTTTTTTAACCGTGTCATGTAATACAGCATAACGCAAACTAATCTAGATCGGATAGTATCTAACCGTGTAACCACCAAATTTTCAATCAATGACCATATCAATCTTTATGGCATCAAAAATGCAACAGAAAAATGTATGGTGGTAATTATTTTAATGGTACAGTATCAACACGATGATAAACAAGTTTGAAGTGCAAAAGATAGTATTGCATGAAGTATAGAATGATATTAAAACATGTTAAAAATCATCATTGAACATGACTTACCGTTTATTGAAAATGCAAAGTTAGCCTAGATCTTTGCCTATTCACTAGTGAAGACTAGTCGGCAGATGAAACGAACCTCCGATGAGTGACTAAAGCTTAGATTAGTTTCTTTATTCATGTGTGCAGCAAAGATTCGCCCATATGTGTCAGCCATGATGTTTAAAGAGAGTATCGGCAAGAGGCCATGATTGTTTTCAGTGATCGAATAGTCCTGCTATGCTGCTGGCTGCTATCCTGAACGAGCCATATTTCTTTCCCGTTCGTCGCTCCACCCCCTTTCAATCTCCCTGACGGCTAACCCACCCTTAACTCAAGCCATGGCCTGCCCCGATCCGCCACCCCCCAGCCCACTTTCTAACAGACCCTAATGCCCTCTCTCAGCTAAAACGTAAACTATTTGAAAAAATCCGAGCACCTAGCGTCCATGTCGATACATACTACGTGACTACCTCGAAATATAAAATTCGTTGACTACTGATTACTTATTCAAACATATTTCTTCCACCCTCACTAGTGAATAAATATAAAATTCCCTTTTTATATCTCTGTTTACAATGATTGGCTCACCATTAATCATTTGGCGCATTGTTGTATGAAATGTTTGCCGCTATCAGCTGGTTTGAAAACAGGGGTGGGAAGGAAGCTTCGACATCAATGCCTCTCTGGTTATCGTCACTATTTGAAAACAATCGTTGGCCACGATGGTATAATTATTGGTAGTGAAAAGAGTGGTATGGGCTTGTATTGCTATGATGAGTGGGCGGCAAAGGGTGGGGGGGGGGGGGGAGGGCTATGCGGTGTAGGTACTCATCCCAAGTATTATGCATGTCAATTGGCGAACGAGATTCGAAGAAGAGAAGAGATTCTGGCTTTTTCATGAACTCTGCCTTGCACAGATAAAAACACTGGGTATCAGATACCTACTTTGTGTTAAATATATCCTTATCTCCTTTTTAATCATGGGTTTGGGATAATTGAAAATTAATCATACTACCCCAGTGGTTAATAGTGATTTATTTTGCAAGGTTTCAAATCCATACAAAATACCCTTCAATCGATTTACAAAAAATAAATAATAATAATAATAATAATAAATATGACTGGCAAAACACTTATAAAATCTGTGAAAATTTGTGATATTAGTTAATAGCAGTGGATGAATTTCAACAACGAGATACGAGTAAAACAGTTATTCGTTGGTCGTAACTATTTTACGCGGGTTATTTTCATGAAGCTTTCACCATGACCAAAACCCCCTTCGGGAGTACGCCAAACCAGCAACACTACATAATTGGCAATCGCCAGTAGCCAGCGGCCCTGTACACTGCTGCTGCTGCTATATAGTTAACAATTGTCATGTGGAAATACAATACAGATAGATAGTAAGTCTCTTAAATGACATTCGCTCTTCTCCCTACACTAAAATCTGCATAGATAATTGTTTAACATGGCACATTTACAATTAGCGTGCCATGTATACGGTAGACCGAAATGAAATGAGCTTTGCCGGCTTAATTTATTTTATTATAGCCGTTAAAAAAAACATTGCGTTTGTTCGATTCGAAAATATTCATTGAATGGCACGAGATGTTTCCGCGAGTGTGTTTAATACTAGGTTTTATTATGCTATCTTTTTTTATTTTCAGAAACCAGTTCCTAACATAATTTATTGAAGTTTAAATGCAAAGTTCCGTTAAAGTGGTCTGTAAGCAGCTCAATAATATTCTAGCCAGTAGAATGGACCGGGACTTCAACATGCCGCTTAGAAAAAAAATCTTGTACATAAATAGGATGAAAGTTTCGAGGAGGACATTGATATCAATGGCAAGATATTTTTTATTTATTATGCACACACATAATTGCTTTAAAATTACTGAAATTGCATCGACCTGGCCAATTTTACTGTCTTGCGAGGACGGTAATCATCATAATATATCTGAAGTGCGTCATATACCAAAAAACAACATGCAGTCCAGTTTCCATCTTGACCTACAACAAAATTAACCGTTGGCTTGTGAATTATTTAGGGGTTTATTATGTGACGAATTATGTGTCTAGAAAATCACGTTATTATTTAAAAATTACTAAAATCTTCTATAAAATGAATAGATAATTTAATTTTAATTAAATATGTATTAAACACTAACATTCCATAACGTTGTCATTTATTTCCCATGCCTCAAATCAGACGCTACTGCTAGCGCCTTACACTATGAGATAGACTTCCCGCCTCACAGCAGCGTAGCGTTAGTCACATAACACCTAGGCAAACTCAAAAGGTTCAAGAGTTAGCCGTATGGTAGAAGCACTATGTCATTCTGCGAAGCCAAGTTTTCTCTACTTTAGCTAGCTCGTGATTGGTCCAAAACAATTCTTTCTAAACAGCCCCCAGAAAATCAGTCTCTACCCTACCCTAAGGTGAAGTTAGGCATCCCTAAACAATGGGGGGTGTTTTGTAATGAAATAATACATTTATCACATTTTCAACCCAACCCTTTCATATCCCAACCTTGCCCCCTTTGTTCAACGTACAACCACAGGCAGAATGCTGGCAATGTACAATCTGGAACGATGATATCGGCATGCGGTGTTTATTATAAAGGCGCTTATGTTTAATTCGTAATTAATAATGAATATATTCGCAATGAAATTGATAAGTCAGAGTCTGTGTTCTAGTTCAGAAACTTTGAGCAATAAAACGAAATCAATAGGTAAGCAAGATATGGAGAAGGTGGCTATTAACTTCTCTGTAATAAGTTTGAAATCAGACTAAGATTTATAGAAATGTGTTCACATCCAAGTAGAACGAAATAATAAACCTATTTTGGTTTATTTCGGTTTTAAATGACGGTGTAAAACTCCACCTATCAGACGGATATAATAATACAAAACAACATGAACAATTCCGTGTAAAACACGTGGTACAGTCTAAGTAAAAACCTGGCTTGCATCGTTTATAAACGGTGTTTCACGAGCAGCTATTTGCTGTCTAGCTGCTCCGTTGTGGACTGTACTCCGAGTATATTTATTGCTCTGGTTAGGAGCCGGGTACATTTACACCTCATGCATTACCACCAATTCTACCCCACCCCACCCCACCCCTTCCCACCAAACTCCCTGTATACAACCCTTGGCTACCAACCCAAAGCACCCACCTCTTCTCCCTAGCACATTCCCACCAGCCTTACACAACTAGCTTGATTAAATTAGAAACAAAGTCCGACCAATCTTTGGCAATCCCTTCACGGCATACTAATAGTCATCGAACTATCGACACATTCTGAAATCGATATCTTATTATAATATTATTATTATGTACTCACGGTTCTGATTCAATTTGTGAAGTAATCCTTGTTAGAACTTAAAGGCTGTCCCGTGAAATACTGATCGCTGTTAAACTCAAAAAGATGTTTCTGCTACTCACGTCCTAGCTAAACTGAAGTGATTTTTGAGGAAAACAATTTATAATCTGATTTTAGAAAGTTTTTGCTTTAGCGTCATCAATGCTTTTATGACGAGCCAAGGGGATGAAGTTTCTCTTTTACGTCATTTTATTGTGGTTTGTTGAGCCGCAAACATTGTAGGTATTAGATGGATGCTATTCATGTTTACAACCTGTCTACCCCTGCTTGCGTGGAGTGCCATAAACCACACCGTGGAAGAGAAAGTCTCTCGAATCTATTTTCATTGCAGTTTTCTTATTCCGTTTGGTTCCGTCATGAGGATAATAGGAAGATACTCATGAAAAAGATGTGTGGTGAAATTGTCTGGATCTAGCTTGTGTTAGCAACATGCATTAGGTTCATTCCACATCAAACTGGCACAACTGGCATCGAAATACTTTTTTACCTTCACATCTCTACGCACAATTGACACTTTTCATGCGTATTTACTATGCTTTATAATCTAATAACGAGTTGAAACTTTTAGGAGAATATTTTCATGAATATAATTTAGCTGGTGAAAATTTTTATATTTGGTACTCTTCACGTTTTTTGAGAAAAACCTCGATTTTCACCATCGCGTGCTGAACATACAATTTGTACGCAATATCAATAAATCCGATTTATACGATTCATGAGCATATATCAGCTCTATATTTAAATAAAATAAATTGAAAATGTCACTTCTCCAACTGCATTATCCAACGGTCTCTAGTTCAAATCTCTACCTGTTTGCTCTTTGTTATTCAGAAAGGGGCGACTGGAATATTATTGTCGAGAAATTGCATCACGTGGTTAGTAATAAATCCGTAAACACGGATCAGCTTTTGTAGCTATGTTGGATGATCTGGGTCTACGGTACGAGAGGAATGCAGTTCAGCTCCCAGTGCCACTAAATTTCGTGACCCGGAGGACTCCATTGATGGGATGGCAAAAAAAATAGTCCGAAAGATTTTTTGATTTTTTTAAAACAATTTCTTTTACAGAATATATATGTAAACTGAACCGCGTGGAATTCGCAGGTCAGATTGGTCCAAAGGTAACGACCTCGCGTCGTGGTTTGAGTGGGATGTTTATGATCGAGTTCAAATCTGGGTATATTAGAGTTTTTTTATCTACTTTTGGAATTTTTTCGGGTACACGATTGTAGGTGGCGGGGGCCACTGTCAAAATTGCATCACGTGGTTAGTAATAAATCCGTAAACACGGATCAGCTTTTGTAGCTATGTTGGATGATCTGGGTCTCCAGATGCCACTAAATTTCGTGACCCAGGGGACTCCATTGATGGGATGGCGAAAAATTAGTCCGAAAGATTTTTTTTTTTTTTTCACTATTTCTTTTACAGAATATATATATAAACTGAACCGGTTGATTTTCGCAGGTCAGATTGGTTCAAAGGTAACAATCCCGCGTCGTGGCCTGAGTTGGATGTAAATGATCGAGTTCTAATCCGGGTGGAATAGGTGCTTTTTATTTACTTTTGGACTGTTTTTCCGGTACACGATTGTAGGTGGCGGGGGCCAGTGTCAAAGTTGTGGTGCTTGGGTCAAAACGGTCAAAATTTCCGAACCAGTGTGATAAAGTGCAAAAATGTGCTTTGCAGCTGGCGGCTGCGGCAGTGGTTTTGAACTACATGTGGTAAGTGTAAAGGCCTCAGATGAGTCGACCATCCCTGAGATATCGGAGAAGTACAAATTTACGGCAAAATGGCAAATGAGGACCCACTCGCCGACAAAAGCTTTTTACTGTTCGAATATGAAATCGCATAAACCTTAGGTAGCTGTGGTCAGGAGACTTAAAAACAACAAAAATGTAGTACCTTACATAGACGTCCGCGTAGTCGTGTGGTTAATGGCGGGGACTATGTAGTATTCGGCCCACATGAATGACGAGATACCAAGTTCGAATCCGGTCAGTCGAAACGCTCCGCCGAGCCGAACAGGCGTTTAATTAAGGCAGAAGCAAAATAGGCAGCTTGGGCCAAAATCGTAGCTGAGATATCCCGAGGCACCGTTGCACAGTCTTGCAATTTTTTTTGGCCGTTTAGTTAACAGTTTGGTACACGTCGACAGAATCTGGCACTACACTCTGGATATATAACCAAATTATATGTTTTGTTCCATTGATCTCACGTTCGATTGTTTGAAACCACATAAGCTTGCGGTAGTTCCCAATTTTGTCAACAGGTGGCGCGGGTTGACGCGAACACTCAGTACCGTTCCTATATACTTGATGCTAGACGTAGGAGCTGCACAGAGAGTATAGGTGGGGTTTAGCGTCGTGGGAACGGCCCGCAAAATTGGCGGGCGCGACTGGCGCGATGCGCCAGGAGCACCTGACAGTTGGCGCCTAAACCATTCGCCAAAAAAGAATGCAAAACCACGTCGTGGAATGAACGTGATTCGAGTGTAGTAGTTCCACACTCTATTGACGAGGTGATTAATAAATTCCATGCCTTTAAACGCACGACCAACCAGGCATTGCTCGCAAAATTGGCGGGCGCAATCTTAAATATGCAGGTGAACACTTACGTCCAGATGGTCTTGTGGTTAAAGGCATCGAATTCATCGATCACCTGGGCAAATAAGGATGGAAATTCTAGGTTCGAACCACGTTTGTTCCTCAACGCAGTTTAGCACTGAAATTTTTTTTCTTTGGGCGTTTGGTTTAGACAGTAGCAGAATTTCCGGGCGCTCCTAGCGCGTCGCGCCAGTCGCGCCGCCAATTTTGTGGGCCATTCGCAAGACCCCAAACCCCACCTGTACCCCGTGTGCAGCTCCTAAGTCTAGCAACAAGTACATATGAATGGTACTGAGTGTTACCATCAACCAGCGCCTCCTGTTTGCAGAATCTGGTACTTCACTCTGGACTTATAACAATTCTGATATATGATCCATTGTTTTCTCGTTCGAGGCTTGCGGTCAAAGTTGACAAGAAGCGTACTTCTACTCGTGGTGGCTGTTGTCAGGATACCTAAATACAACAAAATATAGGCGAATATTAAAGTTCCAGTGGTCGTGGGATTAAAGGCTGGGCCTAAATCGGATCATATTAATGAGGAATAACTAGTTCAGATCCGGTATGTCTAGCTTATCTGTTACAATTGTTTTTTGGCGTATAATTAAGACAGTAGCAAAATTGCAGTTGCATTAAATTGTAGTTGTACGTCTAGCATCACGTATATATGCATTGTACTGAGTGTTACCGTCAACCAGCGACACCTGTTGGCATAATCTGGTACTACACTCTGGTACTTTCCTTTGTGTAAATCCAGATAATATTTCTACTCTCGTGGTCGAGCGGGGAGCATGCCCGATCGCCGTGTTTTAGTGTCCACGATCCATCCCCGGCCATTATTGATGTCTCTTATTTTTGTTACTTCCGGCTTACCGACCTATGTTCTATCATGTTTGGTTGTGCTAAAAAATAATGAGCAACCTAAAACATTTTCACGTTCCTTTTTATATTTTGATCTGTATTTGAAATTTGCCTCATTTGTATCTGGGGGTCACTGCATCGTAGAAACTATGTGAATTTGAAGGCGGCCAAGATGGTTAATTGGAATAAAAATGACAAAGACATATTTTTCAAAAGATTGCTGTCAAAATAAAATTAAAAAATCCTATTTTACGAGCAAAACTGGTTAAATATGTGTAAAATCTGTACAAAAATCCGTACAACTTGTAAATCTGTTCTGTGTAAGACAGAAGAAGCACACGCCAGAAGGACTTTACATTGACTTAGAGTGATTTTTTACTTTTATGTCGTTATTTCGTTACTTTTATCTCGTTTAAAAAGAGTCAAAATCATTCCTTGCCAGCCAATTTGACTTAAGTAACATACCATGAAATTTTGAAATGAATCTGAAATGTGAAGGTCAACAATTTTTTCCAAGTTTGCCGGTTTGATGTGGCATTCGTAATTTGTAATTCGCCATTTTTTATAACATTATCATGCATCCTGGTGACTTACATTTGCACGACCTTGGTTAAGCCATGTCCCAATCGTTCATTCAGTAAACCTACCCAATTGATTTACATGCATTTGCTTTGATATATGAGAAAATCTGATTTATTTACTTTGGATTGATTCCAAGTTGCATGTATCTTGGTTTTTAAAAGTAGTAGGGGCTTGGCCTGCATTCTTTGATATTTCTATCAGGTTGCAACACACCACCGACTATCACCGCATGAGTGATGCACAATTACTCAAATATTTGCATACAAAACAATCGCTATTCCAAAAATATCCGTGCCAACAAAATGGATATCTTAACCTAACACGGTACTAATTTTTTTTAAATTACACAAATAAATTGCCTACATGTAAGTGAGAATGCTTCTTACTTTCGATTTAAATGTAGTCCTTACGAACTAAAAAAATTAGAAAACATTTAATCAACAACATTTCCGTATTTGACAGTTTCAGCTGTTTTTTCTCAGTCTAGAAAGAGAGGAAAGAGAAGAGACGGTAGTAGACTTGAGACGAGATTGGCCCGAACTCAGAAGTGTCGTCATTCAAGCGAGCAGCAGCCCGCTCTTCAGCTAGTGCTGTCTTCCGAAACATCGCTCATCATGCGGCTTCTGCCAAAGGAATCCCCCTTCCCCCTCTCACTTAATGAACTACATGTGTGTAGAATCACCGCATAATGAGAAAGAGATATTCTCAGTCAAAATGGTAGATAGTACATTTGGCATTCGATTATGAAATGGTATTTGCCACGAATAGACCGGTGCATTGTACTGGGTGCCGGTGCACTGCTACATCTTCATACTGAAATGAAAGAGATGACTGAGGATTATCTTTGGGATTACCTTTATTTTTTTGCTGGAGAAATTGTTGCGTTACTTTTGTCATTATTTGAACCGGAAAATATTTCATACAAGTGATACCAAAATTCCTCTTCAAAAGAGAATGGTTTACGATGTGAAATTTGATTAAAATTGCAAATTCTGCAATGTGCATTTTCTTATTAGGCACCAATTTTTGAGAGGTTATTTGTGTTCCTAACATTAATAGCCAGATATCTTTCCATTAAGAAATCAAAAACTATTTAAATGCTAAGCTTCTAGGTAGTTCACAATGTGTGCTATTTTAAGTGATTAACACAAACGAAACATCTAACTGATTGTCTCTTCCCCGAGGGGACTAACCCCTAGACATACCTACATGCGTTTCCATTTTGAGTTTGGCAATTTTTTTTTTCTATTTCCTCGGCGGCAGAAAAGCCTGATGTTTCTTACCAGATCATTGCCTAAGACATATCGACATCGGCAAGCATGACGACCACGTGTTCGATTCCAGGCACATGCGGTTGGGCTAAACAAGCTCACATCAGGTCTCACGTGTTTAGGCTTCTTTCTCGACTCCAGAGTCTTGCATGGGAACACCATCCAAATTTCATGCCAGTCTTTTGCTCGTCTTGTCAGAGTTGACATACACTAGACATGTTGCAAAAACTTGGGTATTGCTGAAGTAACAGCCGACTCTCCTGGCACCTCCTTTTTGCGTCTTAGAGGACCAAGACTTTGCTTCTTATCCTTTAATGAAAGGTGCAGAGAAAAGTTATGAAGTGCACTTGCTTTTTGTTTATTGCATAATTATTTCAATTATGTGGAATGGTGATAATTCTTTTCCGCGGGAATCTGTAAGTTATAATTAATTATATCAAGTTATAATAACAAGTTATCTAGTTAAGTTATAATAATCATAGCTTCAAGTTATTTCAGGCTTATAAGTTTTTGAAAGTGATACAATTGAGAGGAAATGTGGGAATATGTGAAGTTGTGCTGAAGGTTGCATTTTATGTGAAAATAATATTTTGATTTAGTATCTTATTGTATTAGCATAGTTTTAACACGTTTTACTATTCACAGCATTGTACTTGCAATAACCCATCGAGAATATGTAACTATGTTACTACTAAACTATGTAACTATGTAACTTAGTGTACCTATGTTCTAGTTTAAATCTACTGAATTCAATTGCCCTGTGGCTAGAATAAAGTACTTGTAAGCCAGAGGCAATATTCTTTGTTGGATATTGTTGGTGTAAGCTTGACAATGATTTGGAACAGATTATTTCATAGGATTGAGCCTCATGAAATCACATACCTATCGATATGGTGGCTTGGTGGCTTATTCACGCTCTTGCTTACAGAGTTTCTCAATAGAATCGTAATGGGTCCCAATTTGTTAGACGTCAGCTACCATTCAACGAATTTGTTTAGGATTTGATGACTTTATTTTCAGCATTATTGACACTAAAACTAACTCGATTGTTGCATTTTGTTGCAGGGGTGGATACGAGAAAATCTTTCATTGGTTGGTCCGAGCTCACATCAACCAACTAGAAATTCGCAAACAAGAGTGTCGTCGAAATTTCGAGCAAGATTTGTCCCCCAAAATAGCCCCGCAAAAGGATAAAAGTTCAGTGTTAATACGTGCGTGTAAACGTGAGTGGTGTCGTCTATTTCTAAAAGTGTTTTTTTTTCTCAAATATTGTGCCATTTTCTTCTAAAAAAGAAAATACCTACAAGTGGAAGTTGAAGAAAAGTTTCAGCAGTGTCTATTCTTGTGATTGTGTGTACCTTTACAAATAATACTTATCGTCGACTAAAACCGCCTCTGTGCGGACAATAAGTGGTGCGTCGTAAACTGTAAAAAGTTCAAATTCGATTATGAGTTCCTATTTTGCAAATTCATACATGCCAGATATCCGAAATGGGGGTGTCGTGTCCGCGGATCACCCCCACCAGAACCACCATTACGGAAGCGTGGCCCAGGGGCAGAATCCCGTAACCGATCCCAGCTCGTGTGCCGGGGGCGACCTCAGACAGGGAATACCCCCTCACCACTATGGAGGTCCACCTACGGGGGGACAGCCTCCCCAAGGGATGCCATATCCTAGATTTCCACCTTACGACCGAATGGACATCAGGAACGCGGCGTACTACGCGGCCCAAAACGGAATGGAGGGCAATGGTGTTTATGACCATCGGTCAAATTCACCGAATATGGTACATATGGGACAGGGCCAAAATGGCCACCAAACGCCTGTGGTTTATGCGAGTTGTAAGCTGCAGGCAGCGGTTGGTGGGGTGGGCTCTGTGAGCCCCCCTCTAGAAGTACCACAACAGCAACAACAGCCTCCTTTAAACAACCACAATCATCAAAGTCATCATCAAAACCACCAGCATCAACACCATAACATGCAACAGCAACAGCACCATCAACAGCAAATGCTTTACAGTCAGCAAGCATGTGAGCAACCCCCTGCCCACCTCCAGCAAGTGGTTGTGGCGCCTCACCAGCCCCCCGTGCCCCCCATACAAGGGGGGCAGCCTCCTCAAAACCCTCAGCAGCAGCCACCGCAGAACACAGCCTCGTCTCTGCCCAGCCCTCTCTACCCCTGGATGAGAAGTCAATTTGGTAAGTTTACTAGAATTTAGTGTAACCTGTAAAAACAGATCAACGCTAATTACATCTGATCATAGTCGCTTAGATCGTATGAGTTCAATTGAAAGACTCGGTACAGCATAGCAGTATCGGTGAAGAACACTTAGCCATTAAGCAATCCATTTATGGTTGCGACGTTCATAACATATTTACGTACACATTTACACACTTAAGATGACAGCTTTGGCGAATCAAACAATATCTGCACTGTCCACACTCTGGGAGCTGAGATAAATTCCCTATTTTACCCGTGCAGTTTGGCACTTAAATTACTTTCCATGTTATTATAGCCTTGCCCACCAAATAAGCCCACAGAGCACTTTATAAAAATAAACGAACTATTTCCAAACAGCTTTGTACATTTGCATGGAACTTACGCACAAATATCAATCACTTTGGGTCAATTCTTGGGACACAATGCAATTCGCCCATGGCTTAAAGATAAATGCATCTAATGTGCAAGAATTGATCACAATTTACTCTTTGTGGTGCTCTTGCGGAAGCCACACGCTCCTGGCGCCAAGTGCAAACTGCACATTGCACATTGCACATTGCAGTTGCACTAACATTATTCAATAGGAGTCGACAGAGTTTTCAGAGGCTACAAAGCAGATGGCTGCAAGCAAGAACGTTTCCTAGAAACTGTTCACTACAATAGACCTCTTTTTCCCTATCTCTGGTATGCAGACAAGTATTCTTGTTGGAGACTTCTGCTGCCTTTATTACGCATTTCTTCAGGGTACAAGGTGACCAAGGACTGCCATCTCAAAAGCTTCGCTTGAGGAAGGTTGACACATTTATTACGTTGCTTGTGTTACGTTAAAATGTCTCAATTGGTGAATAGAACGTAGGTATCATTTATTTCAATAGTTCGTGAAGACAAGACACAGACTTGGTCAATGCTCCCTGACAAGCAGCCAGGATCAGTTTTCAAAGCATTATCAATAACTAATTGTAATGCTAGTTTTTGCCTAGATATGATTATAATCTGTATGCTAACGGTCGCAAATAAATTGAAACTATAGAAAGTATATTTGATATGTTTGCAAAGGAAGTTAATCCAACTACCCATGTTTTATCTGCCTCTAAAATCGTTCATTAATTTCGTTAAAAATTCATTATAATCTTTTGTTAATCGCTCGTTAATTTTTGCTTGAAATAAGTACAAAATGTTCAAGACAAAACGACATTAAATAACGCAGTTCATATTCACATTAAGTTCTTCAAATCTATTTCACTTAGATGTGCACCTTTATTTTATCGCCATACAATAAATTTCTTTCTTTTATTTGAGGTGCAACGACTTTTAAAATTGTTTTGCATTTAGTGGCGCAATAAAACTAAAGTGTTTCTTCAAAACTAGAATCTGTACTACCTTGAAAATGTTCACTTCCTCTCAATCTTGAAAATATAACATTTGAGATACGCTCCGCCGTTACTGGATTACAGAGTTCACCAATAGTTGAACATACTGACTAGAAGATCATGGCTGCAATATTCTCTATCGCAGTTATTTCGAGGTCGACGTCCAGAGAGAGGAGCGGTTTTAGTCAATCATACTTAGTAGTGATCTGCTTCTGTCCTTGCTAGTAATACCGCATAGAGAATTGGCAAGGCTGTATTCAGACAGTGAAGCATTTATAAGTAGAATAAATAGAATAATAAATAGCGTTCTTGTGGGGTAGGTGAAAATGCTATCAGAGTAATGTTTATGAATGGAATTCTGGAATACATTACTTCTAAAGCTGATGGTGCTCACATTCCCAGTTCAATGACATGAGCTTAGGAAATGTTTGAAAAGAATTTACTTCCTCTTTCAAAATGTCATTGTTCATTTACGATTCTTCAAACAAAAGTATTTGAGTCGCGTTCTAGTTTTGTTCAAAAGGTTAGGTTGTCTCCTCAGCTGTGAAGATGGCACTTATTTAAAAGCAATGGTGATAGGATTCTCTAAT
Source organism: Protonemura montana (assembly GCA_947568835.1). NCBI lineage: Eukaryota > Metazoa > Arthropoda > Insecta > Plecoptera > Nemouridae > Protonemura > Protonemura montana. The sequence goes on along the minus strand of OX387604.1, from coordinate 2,792,732 downwards.
ATGCATTTCCGATGCTTAGTTTGCTCGAAACACTTGTTGAAGGAAGTTCGCTTCGAAGATAAGTTCAAATTTGAATCAAAACTATATTTAAATAGATTTTGAAACAATTTAGGACTTGCGACTTTGCACATCGTCGGTGAGTTTTGCTTTATTGTCAAAAGTGTTAAATTTCGATCCACGTTTTTGACCTGTCAAATTGAAAAGATAATTTTTAATTAGTACGAAGATAATCTTGATTATTTTTGCCCTTGTGGCGTCAATGTTAATTATTTTTACCTGTGACATTTATGTTTTTTTATGTAAATTAAGTAAAAACATGCAATTCAAATCGGTCTACCGATGCAATATCTTGTTCCATACATTTCTGTCTCAAATATTGCCTGAGGTTAGAATAACTTAAAATAACATTTAAAACAAGTTGTTAAGACATCAAACGGAAGACAGAACACAGAATAATAATTTCCCAGTTCCAAAGAAATAAAAAAGAAAGAAATAAAAAAAATCCTGATTGATAGTAGACGAAGCACATGAATAATGAATCTACTTGCTTTGTGAGGAGAATACAATATTGCCTCTAGAAATACGTTGTCGTCTGCCGTTGCTATTTTCTGAACGGATGTTTTCTAATACAGAAATTAGGTAGTACCTATGTATTTGATAGTTGATAATATAGTATGACCGTACGGCGTATATTCGATCCTAGCTGCTGCCGGCAGCAATAACTTCTCCAATCAATTAATTTATTCACCTAGCGATATAGTATCTACACCCAACAAATATTGTGCAATACTCTCAAATAAGCTTTAGGGCGTAAACAGATTCTGCGGTCACAATCGGAACGAAATTAATCAATATTATTTTAGAATTAAAATCAGAATTTTCGTTTGCTTTATGGAGAAATTTTAGAGATATTACCCTAACCTTAACACTTCTAAATTCGTCACGTTTGAAATCTTTCTACGATGCATTCATTGTCGATCATTAAGATGTTAATCACGTATAAATGAAGTCGAATAAGAAGTACAATATGGAAGAGATAAGAGAATTAAACAAAGTATATTTATAAAGTTTAGAAGTCTTATAATCTTACAATAAAAAAGTGGAAAGCAGCGAAGTCATTGTCGCTAATTTCACTTATAGATGTTTTAAAATCATTTGAATTTGGAATCAATTTATAGTACCTACTTATTATTCTTACTCAAAGCAAACTAAAACGCTCAGTCAGAATTGGACTTGAAACAAGAGAAGAATTTGCAATTATTAAATATTTAACAAAGAGAAGCGTAATGAGATCTATCGTCACTTGGATAAAATACTAAAGCACTAAATTCCCGTAAATGACAATGGTTTTGTGAATGTTTGGTGTTCTGGGTGTTTTGGATGTTTTTGAGCACCCTTGACTGTATCCTCGATCTGTTGCTTTGCGAATTGCAATAGAAACTTGTTGAGTTGAAATTTATAGTCCACTTGAAGCTAGATAAGTGTTCTGGTATAGGTCAGGAATGAGACCTTATATAACCAGGAACATATGAGCAAACTCTTTCTCTGTTTTTAGAGCGAAACATCTACCTAAACATGCAAGTAGAAACAGAAATACAACATAGAACAAATAAACGATCTCATTACTTAACAATAGCGCACTTAAACTACGAAGTTACTATCGAAATAAATAAAGATTTGTGGATAGAAATTGTCTTAATAATTTGATATTTTATGTCAGATTTGTATATTTTCAGTTTCGCAATTATTAGCTTGTCTTACATATTTTGTACCGAATTTTTTTTAATGGAAGTGGTTGTTCACACTAAATATCTACCACACTATTTTTTTCCATCGTCAAATTTATAAATAGGCCCTGTAAAAACATGCATACAAAATTCTTCTTCTGGTTTTTTTGTTCCAACGCATAATCATTATTAAGAAGAAAGCATTGCTGCACTGACTAAAATTTATTACCAACTGGGTCAATAATTGAAAAATAAACAATTTATCAGAATTTTCGGGTAAGATGAATCATTTTGAATTAATTATATCACCCTGTGAGCTCGGTTCTATTACTGTGCTAGCCTGCCACCTGGCGGCAAAACCTTTCAACTACACGTTACAAGCACGTGCTTGCCAACGCCATTGGCTGCTAAGAACTCGATCGAAAAGAGGGGGGGATTCAACCAAATAAAATACATGCAGATTCAACTCCTTAGATTCATTATCAAATAACGTGGTAAAATTCGGAAATCTTTAGACGTTAGGTTTACTATTTTTTGGAATATCCATTGAAGAAATGAAATAAACTTCTAGGATATTTAAATATGACGATTTCAGACTTAAAACTTTTATGTTCTGTACACTATCGATCGCCCCCACATAAACTACTTCTATGAATTTTAGTCGAAACTGTTTTACTGTTTATACCGTGAGTTACAGAAAATATAAATCAATTTATTAAATAGAACAATTATTTCTGTAAGTCACTGACGCTACATTAATAATTAATTAGTAGTAATATGTAACACGGGTAGTATATTCAAAAGGGAACGAATGAGGAGTGGGCTGTGTGGGGTTGTGAGGGGGGGAGGGGGGGGGGGGGGGACTGAAAAGAGATGGCGAAGGAAGAGGGGAAAAAGTCAGACATTTTTCATGTGTCTGGATTTCTACGCACCGAATCCATCATGGCGTTGTTTTTCTGCGGCCTTTCGTCTTTGAGAAAAAAACCCATGTAGTACCTTCGGTTTCTCGTGTACTAGGGACAGCTCAATCAGCCAAAGTTGCACAAGCTCCAACTAACTCTCTTTGATAAATCATATGTCGACTGAAACGATTGAAAAATGTCACACTACACTAGCAGGTCGTGCACACTTTTTTTATTTTATTTCGTGGACCATTTTTGGGGTACTTTCGCCTTATTTTCTTTGAAGGATGTTCAGCTTTCTCTGGAGAGGTGGATGAGGCGTCTTAAATAATCGCTGCTAGTCATTATTATGATCTGAAACCGTGAAATTAAAAGCATATGATGTAATTACGTACTTGTCAACGATAAGTAACAAAATGCGAATGAACTGCACGATGTTCTTGAATGGAAAAGCGGTTAAATTTTCAAATAGCTTTAACGTTGGACTATTGTAATTGCATTTTTGAGAAAGCGCGTGTAACGCATTTAAGTTGATATGCCAGTGGATGGCTTGGGGGACCAAAAAACATCCCCTGCGCATTAATAGAATAACAATATTACGTGTGTCCCAACGATTCCGGTTGGCTCACTGTTTTGCCCCTAACAGGAAATAAGGGATGAACGACCCTATTTAAAACGTCTTAAGATTGATTTTTAAAATAATTGAACACGTCCGGGCAAAGAGAGGACAGGGTTTAATCCGTTGATGTCCGTTATTTTAGCATTGTCTCTTACTGTCACTTCAATTCCAGCGTAAGCATTCAAAGAAAGATATATATTTTTTGTTAAATTGATTATCAGATAAGTCTAGAATTGGATTCTTATGTGAAAAGTTAAACGTATTATTAGTTGGCTCCCTCCATGAATGTTTCTCGAATGTTTTAAATTTGAAAATCCGAATTGGCTAGTTGCGTCTGCTACCTACCATAATAACAGGTGCCAGTCTTGACAAGGTTCCCCCGCTCAGGTGAGACCATGCCAGCCTGCACATGGCAACCGATGAAGAGATTACATTACCTATTACTGATCAAACATGACCAAATCTGATGGTCCTTATGTACCAAAATATTATATCTTATAGTTGTACCTATAGATATACCTATATTCGTTTTTTACCTTTCTCAAAAATATAATGACTTATTTAAAAATCCCTGTTTAATTTACAAATAATCGACGTTTGGATGGGCAATTTATTCTTTGCCTCTGGCTGAAGAATGGTAATTACTGCCTACAGAGTGATAGGCAATAGATCATTCGAGACCGTCTTGAACATAGTAATTTATTTCATACTTCGGACGTGGGGAGATATTCCTACATAGGTAGGTAGGTACAACACAGCATCTTCGGAGGCTGCTTGAAAGAGTGTCTGTAACAACTGGAAGGCGTCAAATATTGGCAAGTTCACACATTGGAAAGCTATGAATCGGCTATGGATATCAATTGATTTCGGTGGATTTGATTTCAATGTCATCATAAAGTATTTGCTGGATGGGAGTACTCCTTATCGTATGCATCTTATCAATCGTATTCGTATTGCGGCCGGCAACGAGCACTCAGTTATTGATCTATAGTAATGCATGTCAGGCCACTGTTTTCTCATTCCCGATCTGTCCAGTTCAGACTTGGTAATTTCTTTGTTTGAGCAATGAACGAAAGTGAGTGAAATGAGTTCAAAAAGGAAATGGAGAGAAAATGTAGGAAATGAAGTAGATGACAAAGACGTAGCGAGAAAAGCAGGGGAAAGGAAATTGCGATCCATCATTTCAGTTTCTTCGCGCATTGAAAATTTCCTCGACATCATAGCGCTGAAGAAGAAACTCGGGGGTGAGAAAACTTTATACCCATATAAAATATCCATGAATAAGTATGAGAAAATATCAAGTATAGAATTGCCAAAGAATTGAGGCAGCCTTGTCAATGATCTCTTGGAGCATTTTCCTTTGCTTTTCGCTTCTTCGATTCTCAAACGTGAAGCAAAATGATGAACGGCCTACTGGCTGTTGCTTATAGGTGGAGGTGTAGGTTGACTTTTCGTTTGATGCCTTTTTAATTAACCTCACAGGCAGCTTTACACTGCTCCCCTTCCCTCCCATTCCTTCCCCTTCCCCACACCCACTCCCCCTCTCCCGACACCGGATCCCCGACTCAGAAGTTGGATGGACGTTATTTAATATGCGTTGAATTTGAATCAGCTCTTGAATATAATAATAGGACGAAGTTCAGACTTTAGATCGACGCACACAGACACACAGACACGTTGAAAGATTTTGGAATTGCTGGCAATTTTGCATCCGTGGGCGCAGGGTCAAACGGGTTTAAAAAAATGTAAATACAGCTTGTGCACTTCCGTTTAGCCACCAGTTCTCACGTGAACTTCACGCGAATCAAAATATCGGATCATCATGATCATTTTAATGGTCATGGCATCGCAAAATAGAATTTAAAAAGTTCTTAATTTTGTAAATTTTGCAGCCATAAATATTTTCAGTCTTACCTAGAAACTGTGACACACATGAAACAGTTTTTAAACAATTTCCGTTGTTTGTGGGGGAGAGTATGGGGCGAGAAAAATTTTCCATTGCCTCCTTCAGTGACTTTGACTTGGATTTTTCCATCTTTCTTTGGTATTTCTGCAACAAGAAGCGATCCTTATATCAAGGAAAGACAAAGTAGGTTTAGAAACTTTGGACAATCCCTTCCTATCTCTCAAGTACCATTTTGAGATGCCGGTTGCAAGCTGACCCTTGCAGGCCGAAACGCCTCTGATATGGGTAACAAACGCCCAAAACCTCAGCTCGGTTCAGGATTATATCTAAAAAAATTTGTTTTTCGGTAGAACATTGCACCTTTGTTTGAAAGCCTGAAATATCAGGCCGTTGTAATAGGAATGGTTTGATAAGAACGTGTATCTCTCAAAGTACACGTTTTTCCCGGTTCTCCTACATTTTTAACTATGCACCGATCTCAGTTTTAGAAAACTGACTGACACATGAACTCAACCTGACGCTTGCAAGCTATGGCAAATGGCTTAGTCGATATTATCCTGATTATACTCTAGCTAAAAGTATGAATCTTGTTTCTGTTAGGAATGTTAGTGTTTGAAGTTTGAAGGCGTCGTAAGTCTTCGTCACTTTGGCATGTCAGGAAAAACACAGACTCACAAGCACAGAACAAAACCACGCAAACTCCAAACACGCATAATATACTTATACATACCAGCTATAGCATAGTATGAATTTATTGTAGCGCTAGACCATATCAAAAACATTCGATTCAAGCTACCGATCTTCTAACTAACTCATACTTAGTAGTTAGTATTTTATAATGGAATTTTTTCTCGTCAAGGCACGTGTTCGTGCTCTTTGCATTCAGATTTTAATTCGATGTGTATCTAATGTAAATAATCATTCAATTTTCGGTGGATTTCGATTAGGTACCAAGTCTTGAAAGAACCGATAATGATAGACCAGAGATTAGTACAAAATGTTAGTAGCAATTTTCAAGCTTGCCAGGAGAATTTTTGACGAAGATCGAATTGAGCTAGCCAGCAGTCCATGATGGAACGTTCAAAGTGTTCGTTTTGTGACTTTACAACATGACTTGAAGGTTAGCACAGTTCATAAGCAGGTAGTAAAAACTCTACCTTATCCCTTAAAGCAATTATGATTCGTCAAATTTTCTATCGGCCATTGTCCTGGACACTAATTGCTAGCCAATCAAAATCTATCTAATAATTAGCTCTAGGCGCATCAGAAAAGTACATTCTGGTGTAGAAACTGTGGGACCTATGGGTATCTCAGGGTTATTATTTTAATATTTGCATAATTGAAATTTCCATCATATGCAAACGTCAGGAGACACCTCTCTACAAATTTTTATCAGAATTTCTTTAAACACTTTGAAGTGATCGTTATGAATCCTGTAATTAAAAATGGCTTTTCGTGTTCACGAAATTGCGTACCTACATGTATGAGTTCACGTAATAGCTAAAGGCTTCGTTTCGTTTCAGTTCAAAAACAAGCCGAGCCTGGTTTTGAACTCTGAAGCGAGTAGAAGACTATTAACTTCGAAATACCTCTGGCTATTCCACGTCTATTATCCTCTGATGCAAACCAGAAATCTCACTAAGCATCCATCCCAAACAATTGTACTCCGTGCACTGGACACGAGTCAACATAACGCATTCAAATTATCAAAATGCAATAGAAAAAAAGATCCAGATAACTTTTGTAAAATTGAAGCCCAACATGATTTTTGTCTGTCGATACCTCTGCGACATACACATTAAAATATACTTTTAAAATAACAGCATGATTGATGGATTCCTATAATTCAATTTAAAATGCAACCCGTGTATTCAGTATTTACATTTTAGCAATGCGCGATAAAACTTTCAATTAAAGTGCAAGATTAAATTACACAAAGCCACGCCCAGGCACTTGTTGCTAATTACCCACGTAGCTATCTACTTCAAGAATGTGTTCATTTATTGTGATAGAAAAAAAAAACCATTTTCTACTGGTATAGACAAATTTCAAGTTGCCTACATTTTGATTTGGTTAACAATGACGCTAACGTTTGTCCAATTTTGTATGCATCTTTCGTGACAAATCGTTTGAAAAGAGATCTTCGCACATTTCTTGTACTAATTGTTAATTTTCTTCTTGTTACAGAACGCAAGCGAGGGAGGCAGACTTACACGCGGTACCAGACGCTCGAACTGGAGAAGGAGTTCCATTTTAATCGGTATCTCACTCGAAGAAGACGCATCGAGATCGCACATGCACTTTGTTTAACTGAGCGCCAGATCAAGATATGGTTCCAAAATAGGAGAATGAAATGGAAGAAAGAAAACAAAACAAAACCTGAGGGGACCCAAAACGGTGATGGAGGTGCCGGTTCGGACATTACCCCCCAAACTTCCCCGCAATAGAAACGTATTTCTAGCCAGAAAACAAACTTTAATTTATACCAATTAATAGGCCTATCAAGTGTATGTATGTGTAAGCATATACAACGAGTAGATATATATTTATAGTAGCGATTTGGCTGATGTCGATACGGACACGTGTGCTGGCTCTGGCTGGCGTTGAATCTGTCGAGTTGAGTTGAACGTCGAGTTGAATCTGTGTTCGGGCTGCATCAGCGGCAACCGAATAAATAGTCATGAAGAAATAAATGTGCGGAACCAAATACAAGAAATATATATTATATCGGTATAAAATTGATTTATTAAATAATTATCGAAGAGTGAATATAATATGAATATGAAGATAATTTAAAAGAGGATTTATTATAATTTTACGCGTGAAAAACTTAAATAAAAATAAACTATTTATTTAAAATACTAAACTGCCGATCAAAACGTACTACTGCACAGCAAGCTATTCGAACATCTTGTGATACGACGCTAAGACGTTGATCTAAATGGGCAAAGTACGTCGAGTACTTGTGAAGATAGCTCATGAACAGCAAGAAAAAATCTTTCGACGCGCCTTCAAGAAATTGGTGACATCTAGATGGCTGTTGGGTGTACTGCAAAGATTGTGGACAGTGATATGGTTTTTCCAAAGGAAATTGGCTCCCACTCCCTCCCCCCTTCACCCGTGGTGTTTTTTGTTATAGGATTAACAGTGATTATATAAGTGACGTTATCAAAATCATACATGGTTCCAGATCTCAACCAAAGTGAATAGATTCAATAAGGATGTCAAAGTGAACCTCAATAATGCTTCAAAAGTGGTGCATCTTAATCAGTGTCTTGTAATCGCTTGGGAAATAGTGAACAAAGGAAAACTCAATGGAAAACATGGATACATTAAGAAATCTTCATCGCCGCTATCGAACAAGTCACCAGTTCGCGATCTTCAAGATGGAGCAATGGATTACCAAATCACAGGTCAGTGAGACTTTTTGTCATGTAAACTAGGAGAGGGGGTTGGGAGTGTGGAAGTGAAGGAGGGAACACGGCACGCCCGTTTCTCAAGATTATCACTCTATTTAAACTGCAGGACATCCCCGTACTTTGCAAGGGACGTTTATGTGCTTTATATATCTAGTCTATGTGATAGCTACATTATTTGAGGTTAAGTGTGGTCTCACAGGATCTAAACAGTTCATAGCTTTAAAATAAGGAAAGGAACAGATTTTTGGTGGCACCGTCTATATGTCGGTGAACATTAGAAGGATGTATTCATTTAATATTTAGAAGAACTAGTGCCTAGTTTAACAGACTCTTCAATCAAATTAGCGATCGCGCATAGAAATGTTCAAATCTTATTAAGTTTAGTTTCAGACATATTATAACAAAATAAAGTTTTTCCCTGGGAAAGACACGTTAAGAAAGTAGGAATATTCTAAGCCTATATCTCTTCTGGCCTACACTCCAAAAAATGAAGGAACACAACATAAGGCAAGACTGTTTCGGGAAAAGGAAAATGAAATGCCATCCCCGACCAAGTATTTTAGGTTAGATTTTCTCTATATTACCTTAAGAAGGAGATATAATTTAACAATCGAATGGTACCCACCGTTGCTTGACATCAGCGAGAACCCTTAAGACACCATCTCATGTCAATTTAAACACTTTTTCCTATTGTTTATTTTGAAAAGAAAATGGAGTGTAGGTATCAGGGAGCGATTGTTCATAGGTTTTCTGTTAGTTAACGCAGGTGCAATGTCTTTCAGGAGTGTGTGGCCTGTTCGAACTTCAACCGTGTTCTCTTCTCTTCTCTTCTGCGAGGATGGTCCCTGATCCAGAATCTCGCCAACAACTTAGTACATCGATCACATCTTGAATCTTTTGATCGAAAATCAGCGACGATACTTCATGACCTCAGACTCTAGCGCTCTCGGAATCGGGCAAGATCTCGGGTTGACAGTAGATAGTTGGCAGTTGGTAGATTAGATTGGCATTAGTTACCTTGAAACATATTGAAATGTGCGTGTGCCATGCCTCTATAATTTCTGTGCGTAATGCGAGAGCGGTGTGAGTTGTCTACGATTGGAAGATGAGATCGAACAGGCTCAATTGTCCATCGAGTTAAAAAGTTGTGAAATTCGAATGTGAAATTGTGTGTATGTTCAAGCGATAGTATTATATATAAATGATATATATATATAAACCCTGTGAATTATTATACACCTGAATATAATCACTGATAATCCTAACATTATAAAATTACGTGCAATTTGGCGATTATAATGTTGTGTACAAAATTAATCTCGCCATAATTAGATCTATCAGAGGAGTAGTAAATAACTTATAAAAACTATAATAATTATATTGAAGAAAATCGGAAGATGGTTTCGAGAAGAGAAAATGATTGTTGTTTTTTTTTTGCGAAATAAATTATAAAGGAAAGAACAGGGCTAGTATTCTTAATATTTCAATTATAAAATGAAACGGATAAATATTTTTCTTTGTCGTATAGCAAAACAAATGATGATACCAAAGTTTTTTGTTTCGTTTATTGTCTTGTGTATCTTGATGTTTCTTACACTTATGAAATTAGTACGGCAGCTGTATTTTCCAATGAAATTATTTGATATCACTCGAGAGGAAGCCATGGTCGCTATGAATTTGTGCCATATGCTTTTAAGGAGCGTTTTCTAGCATGCCGGTAGCCATTTCTTTCAAGAACCCATCTATAGCTGAACACAATTCCTTTGCTGGCATTTCCGCACGTTTTTCCTGACGATACTCGATTCATTCACGTTCTTCAAGGAAAGTATACTACGAAAATGTCCTTAACAATCAGTCCTTGTTCTCACCACAAAATTCTGCTTTATTCGATTAAAATAAACAAACAGCTTTGTTTTCGTGTAATTTATTGCGCTAAAAAAGTGTCCTCGACCTAAGGACCTGTCCAAGGAGCAAATATATTGTCAGCTATTATCAGCTTCTGCGGGACGTATTCAAAGACGCTACAATCGAGTACTTTAAGTCCAGCTCTTGAAATTTCTGACAGTTACAAAATGGCATCATGCACAACTTTCAGTTGAACTTGAAAATTAAACACATTTTTACGTATTGTTTTTTGGAAATTAAATTGACACATTCTCTTCACTTTTTGGTATCAAAAATGATCATTGCAAGCTTCTGAAAGAGCCGTATTTATATATGTAACATAAAAATAAATTATTTCAAATGTGAGAATGAGCTGTTTCTTCAAAAATGTTCGTTATATCTTGTAACGCGTAGATAAAAATATTTGTAAAAATAAATATTTTTTTGTGATCGTGGAAGCAAAAGCATATTAGCATAATATATACTATATAATAATACCTGATGTGTGAGTGTTAACAGTAACGTGCATAGGTAGTACCTACACAATTATGAATACGTCACTATGCAGTCAGAGAAAATACGTAAAGAAAACCTAGTACCTACCTACACCTACTCTTTAGACACCGAACCACACGGTGAAAACTTGGAAGCGTACGACAAGAAATGTATTGAAAAAAATACAAAATACATTCGTAGCTGTTCGTAGATTTTTGAGAAAAAAATGTCAGTTGTGTATTTAATTATTTCGTATGCAAATAATAAAAAAAAAGTATGCAAATAATAATATATTCTACTAGAAATAGAAGCAAGAATATGTTGGAGGTTTTTTTAGCCTGTGGGCCCACAGTTCCTGGATAATCCGGTGATTCGTTCACTCGGACTTATCTTAATCGATATTACGCTACCGTTAAGGTATCAAGGAGATTGCGATAATATTTGCAAATTAACGTTCGCTTTTTTCTTAAATGTAAAGACACAGAAAGATCTTTGGCATAGGGTTTTTGTATGCGTCAGGATCAAATGAAGTATGTTGACTGTTCATTTTCCGTTGAAAAATTCGTAAAATTATATTTTCAAGACTGAATAAATGAGAGTTTGCAAATGAAGTACACAGAATACTCGAACGTGTAAGCCTTCTTTTACAGGCAATTATTATATAAAAAATATTCCGAAAGAACAAAAAAAGTATCTGATGTTTTGGATTTGTATAAAAAAAAACCAGCTGGACAACGTTTGGGAGCATTATGAGCCATTGCTTCAAGCAGTCTTTGAGAAGGACAATGACTAACATTATTCGAGAAATTACCAAACTCATAAAGTTTGGAAGAATTCAGAAAAATAATTTAATGTTGACGTAAAACGTTGGCGTTAGTGTCTGATTAAATGAAAAATCGTATACGTATAATATTTCCAGCCATTTTTATATACAGTTAAATCAAGTAAATGATCGCAACCAGTTTTTCATCAATTAGCAATAGACGGCTGAATGCTGAGAAAATGGGTGGGTAAAATACCTATAAGTCATGTAGGAGGTTGAGAGACCTGGCTAGGTCTGTTAAAAAAGTTCTAGGCTTTAGATCAATTCGATATACCTCATTGTTCCTTACTTCTTTTATGTAATTATTATATTATATATTAATATTATTTAAAACAAACAATGTAATTACCCTTTGATTTTTGTCCGAAATCAAAACAAAATGTTGATTGTGTAACAATTTGCAAATCAAAACAATTTTCAATGATTATAATAATATTGTCTTAGGTCTTTAAACCAAGAAGATCGAATTCAAGATCTACAAACTGATCTATGCTTGTACGATATGTAGCTGTCCCAATAATCTATCTTAGTATTGTATAGTACTGTCCAAAATATTGTGTTTGAAAACAAAAAATTATATTAAAAAAATAATAAATACACAATGTGGTTGAATACTATTTTCTGAATTTAGGAAAGTTCTAAAATAGATTGATCCTGCATGAGTTCCCTCCATCCACTTTTATAATTGATAAAAATGTGTGTAAGATTGAATGAAGATCTGCGGCTACCACGAAGAATTCTGAACATAGGGCCTTTCAAGATGGCCTCCATTGCAGCTTCCAAGTATTATTGGTGAATTCTGTGACTCCGCCTTATTCCTCGTTTGACATGATGATGTATTGATTGTTGAGAGGTGAGAAATGAGGATCCCTTGCCAGTGTCAAATGGTTCACCCTTGATGCTAGCTAGAATAGTGACTAGAGACTGTGGCACAGAGGGGAGGATTGCTACATAGTCAGAATAACCACTCTAAATAATCTCACTGATAATTGCCTTCTCCACCAACTCCACAGCCATCGCAGTTCCACAAACCATTGTATTTTTCTTTCTGGTAGACATGCTTGCTTATAGAAAGACATTTTATAATGAACAAATTTCTCATTATTTTTATGTATTTATTTATTAACATTTTTCTTTAGCTATTTTCATTGATTCACATTGCATTACTGGTACATTGCATTGCATTACGACACTCAACAATCGATTAGAAGGTCGAATATGTGGATATGTGTCAAAAATTGTATGAAAATACCAGATTAATGCGCAGATAAATTATTTCTAAATTTTATTATTATATTCACACCATTTATAATTGTCTCTTAAACACAATTTGACGCCATTAAATAATGTGGTTCCTGGCACGCAGTGAAATACAAAACCATTCTTTCAACCAGAAATAGGATTTCTTTCTAAAAGATTAATTAGCTCTTGCAACTAATTGTTCTATTAAAACGTAATGGTTTTATTATAGTGTAGGGAAATATTCGAGTTCGGCGCGAGCAGCAACCGTTTAAAAAGCAGTTATAAAGAGATGGTGAATGATTTAAGTTTGTTACCATGTCTCTGATGTGTATATAAGGAGAAGAATGTATTTTACAAGGTGCTTACGTTTTTACGAGCGGCCATAAACATGAAGGATATAACCATGCAGAGGGGAAGCCCGCGTCCCCCTATTAACCGGGCTAGGTACTACTAGTTCCTTATAAAACCACCGCAATTGCCGATTCTTTCGGATCGATTTTTTTCTCTTCGAAATACGTGTGGCCAATTATTATTCCAAATTATGACACCTATTCTTTATATAAGTTTTTTGGGCTATAAAATATAAATTGTGTATTGATCTAATACATCGTTCAATACTGTTGAGATTTCAATTCTTTGGAGTCTTTATTTCAATTATAAAAATGTTTCGTACACGTTCGCCTCTAATATCTGAGCAATGCAGTAATACCACACTAGGAACATTCTTTCCTCTAGCTGGAAGCTGTACGTTTCGCCGCCAAGTATTTCTCACATAAATCAATTTTTGAGCAATTTATCTTGCGTGTCGTCATCAGCATTTTTTTTCCTCTACGTCTTATCACAAATAGCTATATCAAACAATTCTCGACACAAAAAGAAAAGAGAGATCTAAAAATGAAAGTGAATTACATAGGTCTTTATAAAAATGAACGCGACTGTGTTTGATCGATTTTCAATTACATTTTTCAATTAATGACGTACTTTTTATTTAACTTACACGCATTTTTCCCTTTTTTTGTGAACACTCCTAAAGCTACCAGAAATATTTTTCAAATATTTTATATCTTTTCTCTTCAGCTATTAAAAAAAAATATGCCTGACAGAAGATAAAACGACAAAAATCACTTAAAAACTCGCTTTTGATGACACATAATTACGTTAATTATTGAATATTCTTGATAACATGCCAATTCTAACAAATATTTAACCTCAAAAGCATTATCATTTTTCAAACACTATTAAACCAATATATTCAGCTATCTAATATTAATCAAATCAACAAATTGAGACCACCGATCAATTATTGTACATTATTTGTTTGATCTGTAGGTGCTAAGCACTTAGCCATCGATACCCGAGAAAGCAAAGCGTTCAAGTGCATGAACCAAACCCCAACACGGAGAGAAGACTATTTTATGGAACGAACTCCGCGGTCCTCCCATAAATCAATAACAGGCACCTAACACTTAGCTTTGTCTCGCTCATTCTCCAACACCCAGTCTCTCTCCGTCTCCCTCTCTTTCACTCACGTAGCAGCACTCGGCCCTGGTGTTGTGTGGTATGGTGGGCTGCCATTCCATTCAACCTCTTTTACACTCAATTTATCTGCACTTCGTTTGCCCAGTAAAATCATCGGTGTATTATTGTAAAACATACCTGCACATTGAGTCAAAGAAATATTATCATGAGTACAACTGTATTGCTATAATTATTGGCTGCATTTTGGGGAAAAGTCGAATAATACAGAAACGTATAATACTTTAAGAATAGGCATACAGCTAATTCAAGAAATTGTTTTTATTTCTGAACTGTAAAATTAAAACGAAAGGCTGTTTAATGGAGTAAAAAAAGAGTATCAGCTGTGTTTATGGAGTTGAGCCAAAAAATCAATGACCTCTCAAGTCTTTCACTTATACTCAGCCTTTGCTTAAATCCTCATTGCGAATTGATTCTGCAACAAAACTACAGAAAATAACAATATAACAAACAGTAGCAGCAATTAACACTATAAATATGAATGATACTCATTGTCTATATCGGTCTAAAACCAACAATATTGTTGTTATATTATTTTTCATCAAATCGTAAGCTTTCTGAATCTCCCGCTTCTTTTCGGCCATGCTACTTTGGGAGGTACTACAATCCCTCGCCCCTCCTTAACACTTAGTTCCTGTCAAAGTACCTTCAAGTGGCACTACCCCCAAATTTGTAACTTTATCTCGACAGCCGAAATGCATGCCAATCTAATAACATCAGCCTCTATTCCATTCTACAAACAGAGAAACTAGCTCATTCGCAAGGTTTTCTTATCCAAATACTATGATTTTGACGAAAATCTGAACGCTTTTGATTTAGTTTCAATACAAATGGGGATAATATATGTTACACACCTTTTAAAATAGTGACGTAACCATGAACATAGACTAGATTAGCATGCTTGTATGTTTTTTCTTTAGCTAGTAAATTCGACATCAAATGTGTTCAAGCTAGTACCGCCCAAAGTGCAGCAAAAACCTTCACTAGCCGGCCTCTGGTTGGTTGAAACATGGCCATGAAATATATCACTGTCGCATTATTAATAGCATAGTGTTACTGGGCTAGGAAACGATTTCAGATGAATTTGAGAAAAAATATGATAGAACCTGAGTAAAGCAAATGCTTGGGAACATACGGGAATGAGATCTAAGAAAAAATACGTTACATAGTTTCAAATTTGAAAATAATGTCGTAAAGCTTACAAGTTCAAAGTGAATAGACAAATATACAAGCCAGTAGATGTAGGATCATGCAGGTTTCTTTAACCTTGAGGTAAATATTCTTGGCTCGTGAATTTTTGTACCTAAACTGGCTGCGATGGAAATTGAGATGGTTGGCGAAAATGAGTGATGACCCACTAAAGCAGGGTGGACCAGGGTGAAGCAGCTGAGCATTGGTCCCGGTCACCTGCGCCGTCAGCTGATGCCTTCCAGTCCACAGACCTTCGTTTTACAGCTGGGAAGCTAACTACATGATATGCAAGTCAATTCAGTTTACACAGAGTAAGACCAAAGCTAAATGAAAGACATTACGCAGTAGTGTATATTTTGTACAGGTTTTATTAATGATAGGAAATGACTGATATTTTCTAGGATACAGGGAATGATTTAACACAAAAATAAATGTCATTATTTCTTTGTGGACCGGCTTTATTCGTTAAAAACATTTCCGTTTTGTAAATAACGAAATAATAATTTGTTGTTCAACACTGCTACCAAAATTTAGCTTACCGTAGAGCAATTTTTCGAAAATTTTAGACAAAATTGCCAATTTTGGAAAATATCCTTAAAAAGCTGGGTATTTATATACACTCTTATGCCTCTTATTAGCACTCAATCTGTCTTAATTTGTACAACCAAAGTAAACTTAAAATGTAAACTTAAGTCAGGGGTACACACAATCACTCTTATGCCAGCAAGTAGGTAATCTCAATATTTTTCAATGTCAGGTTTGCATCCTCAGGTTTTCGAAAAAAATTTCACATGATAGCTAAGTTATTATTCTTCATCTCATCACTCAGCAATCATCAGTTACCAGGTAAGTATGATCTCCATACACTTTTGCCCACAGGGACAGCGGTCCCTGTTATCCTACATGGATGTACGGATTCCGGAAATACAGGAATCCGAGTTTGAATCATCTCGACACCTGACGAAGTAAGGATCTCTGCAACACGTAAGTACCCCCCCCCCCCCCCCTCTACCTAAGTTACCCTGGTTGTAAGAAAACGAACATTTTCTGATATTTTTTTTTTCAAGTTTTGTGGTTAGTGCGTTGCATACAAATGTTCACTTGAAGTTTGTACATTCATCTGCCAAAAAAATTACATGATTTATCAAGACATTATACATGTTTTTCTTTCTACTGATGTGATTTGCAATGCTTACCCAGAATTAGTGAAATCCCACCCAAAATATACTAAATAAATTTCTCAGCCAAAACAGACGTGCGGATTTTTTGTTTTCATTTATAGAATTCTGATCTTATTGCATTATAAATGAATACGTGCGGTAGTTCGGACTTGTAATTTCTGTAATTGGGGCAGTGAACCACGTATCTCTTGTACATTGACTTTCTTTTAAAATACATTTTGTGTTTTCAGTTATTTTTCCTTCAATCCATACTTCTTTAATCCAAATCTAAAAATGATACCTTTTCTTTCACTTTGGGCTGTTATTTTGATGGTTGCTAACGACTTATGCCTTGTCTTATGTCTTGTGCCTTGTCTTGCCTCTTTTGTCTCTTGTCTTGTAGATTTGTGCCAACGTCTAAATTGGTGAAAAGTACCAGGGCTTTGCGAACGCTATTTGAGTTGCGTTGAAGATGCGTATTTTCTTTATTTTTCTCTGGAAAGGGGTAGCTCCTGCTTCTTTTTAGAAGACTTGATGAAAACCTAACGGAGTAATAACCAGGCTCATACTTTCGAAATTAAATTCTATCTTACCTAGCAATTTATACATATACATAACGTTGATTTCCGGCACTCGTGGTAGAGTAGTACAGAGGGTCCTGTGTCAAATCCAGGACTGCCAGGATGACATTTTTAAGAAAGTATTATGCACTTCCTGCAAATATTAAAGGTAGGGAAGATTTTGTTAAGTATAGGAAAAAATTAGAAAGCCACGTTAGTATTTAAGTACAAATTTAAGCTAAGAAATTACTAATTTTTTTTAATGTAATGCAAATAGCATTTTTTTTTTTGCTAAATTAACAACTTCAAAACAAAACAAACAATCAGGTGTACGTCTAACAATTATAACAATTATATATAGCAAAAATGTCATGCAGTTCCGTCAAAACGTAAAGTTTTGACGTATTGGTAGTGCATGGGACAATGTTGGGTGCAGTTGTCCCAATACAAACCTAGGCCCACCAGCCCAAGTGTGAAGCTCGTATCTTACTCGTACCTCGTAGCCCGGTAACATAAGAACGCAGATTTGAAAAGCTCTGTCAGGCGATATCAGAATCCCAATGGCTACCAAACGTTTAATCAATCATTGAACCTTCAAGGGCAGACAAAAATCTGGAATTAAACACCGAAGACTATGATAGAGACATCTGTAAGCAAATCGGAAATAAAATACGAGGACATTCCTCGGACATTTATGCTAAAAAGGTAACATTTTATAGAAGCTCGTGTGGTTGAGAGTTGCAGGTCCCGAGATTAAATCCCATGCAGGTAGCGGCTTTTTGAAGAACGAAGCGAGTGGGGCGAAATATTTTTGATTTCACGTACCCCAGTCAAACTCTACTGCTTATTGCCCAGGGTCGTCTCTCACTAAGGATGAACGAACACGCAGTCGAACTAAGTCAGGTAAGGTTAGGTAAGTAGATGGACCACGAACTCTGTTGGATATCAAATGTACTTGAGCAATTAAAATGTCAAAATTGCGAACAAAATTGCTGAAAAAAAACTAAAAATTTACACACCTAAATTTGCTCCGCTCGCTTCGCTCATCAAAACCTTGATTAGTCTTTTAGGTATCGTCGATAAAACGGAACTGAAAAAACACAACTTTAGAAGGTCGTATCTATATCGTTCACATTGGTTGGCCTAATATTTTCAAAAAAATCCTTTTGTGAGTTTAGTGACTTGGGTAACAAACGCTGAAATTTTGAAAAGGACTGGAGATGCGAAGGAAAAACAAATCTAATTGTGCTGGTTTCACGCGGAACAACCCATTGGGTCATGACACAATCAGAGTCAAAGTTCTAATCACGAAAATTGCTGACTAATAGTGGTAGACCTGGTATCACCGTCGAGTGTTAAGAAAAGTTATTTCTATTCTTCTCGAAGATTTCCCGCATTTGAGTCTGGTTAACGTTCAATCCCCAGGATTCCAGGATTCCAGGACCTGCGACTATTCTAGAATCCTGGAATCTTCGGCAACGATATAGTTCAACTCGTTTCTCAATTTTCTTGAATTTCTGGCAACTTCTGTACCGAATAATTCTGCACCGATGTAATTCTAACACGACCGATTTTTAAATTGTACTATTGCATCAAATTGCATTCTTTCAAAATACAGAATTGAATATTTTTGGGCTTATAAAAAAAGTCAATATACATATTTCGTAGATTAAATTGCAGTTATGATTAAGTTTACAACTCAATCCAAGCCTTGCTTATGAAGATGCTTGAAATCTGTATAGTTCGTGGGTTCAGTGCAGAGGAGGTGGGGTTCTTGGTGACTGCTAGAGGCACCAGGTCGCCCAGGGCCTTGTTACGCATAATCCAATGCGTTAACTTAAATACTGCTGGGACAAGAACGGTCAAACAAGTCGAGCCACCTCAGTGCAAAACAAGCATTAGTCGCAAACAGGCAATATTGAACGGTACCAACTCAAAACGTATCGAGTGAAGTGCTAGATTAAGACAAATATCGTTTGATGAAATCTGTTCATCATTTCAAAACTAGAACTGTTGTTTGTATAAGTTGGGATATTTATACTTGTGATTTCGCTTTGTTTGTGTATTTTCTAGGTCTTATCACGGTTATGTCGCTTTTGCACGGAGTTATACAATTAGAGTAACAAGGAAACTAGAATGTATGTTGATTGGAGAGGGCTGCTAGCTGCGTGGACCTCGGAGGGAGTACTGACTTTCTGTACCCTAGTGTTCGCACTATATACGCACTCCACACGCACTAACATTGCAACAACAGTGTCAACTCTTCGTCAGTATTTTCATCAAACCTTTGGGTCGTGCTAGTAAACTTGGACTTCTTTCAATTAAAACTATTTTTATAAATGAAGATAAATATAGCATTGAAAAAAATTAAATTTGCAAAATCCATTAATCGTTATATCGTTGAGAGAGGAAACCCATTGCTAAAACATTATGACAATGATTTTGGAAGTCATGCTCTGTTCACATTTAATGATACGATATTTAAGATTGTAAGATTTAAGATTGCGCTTAAAGGTGGTAAGAGAAGAAATAAGATTGCAATGTAATGTGGTGTTATAATAATGTAATCTAGTACTAGAGGAATCGGGTTACGTATTAGGTACAGGCACTAAGTGCCGTTGGTTGCGAGTACTGTGTGTACGGCGTGTATTGCGTGTACTGTGTGTACTGCGTGTACTGCAATGGCATGCACTGTATGGAGTTGCTGGTGCTGCGGGCCGAGGCGCGCATGTTACATTTTGAGGACAGATGATTTATGGGAAAAACGGAAAGAAATGCAATCCATCTTAGTTGGGATGGATCATGGAGAGGGGAAATGACGTCTAAAAAGAAGGAGACGCCGGAGGGAGGGGGGTTGACGGAAGTCTAAGCCATCAGGACCGAACCCTCCAGAAAAGAACATTTTTTATCTCGACAAAGAAATATATCAAAGCTTTCCAATTTTCTAGAGAGAAGATGCATTTTTTTAACTGGCTAACAACATTTCAATTCTTATCTTTTCTAAAGGTGCAGGCCAGTATTCATATGTTGAGTAGAGAACGGTTATGCCTTGTATCACTTTATATCTTTATTCTTAATTAGGTATCAGAGGAACAAAACATATTCTGAAAAACCTTTATCAACTCTTAAAACTATTCGATCATTTTCGCTTTGCAAAGATACGACGGTATAATTTTCTTCTCATGCCCTCTTTATGGGTTAAACTAGAAGCTGTTTTGAAATATTGAAGAATACACGATACAGTAACTAAGTAGCCATCTTAAGTTCCTTCCTACTTATTTTTCCATCTTCCATAATCTATCTGACATGCAATACTTTGCATATGTAGGAGCATAGCCGAAGCAGCAGCAGCAGCAGGCTATGCAGCAGATTCAGCTGTAGATGGCGCGCGCGTTGCCTTGGCCATGCCTCCTAATCTCATAGCATTGTCCGGATTGATGGCAGGGTAATCAAAATGGCAGTACTCATGATGTAGCCTTTCACCACGCTATACTTTATGGTTCCAAACCGCTTAGAAGCATGGCGAAAAAATCTCTGCCTCTCTCATACGAGGGCATCTTATTCACGTATTAACATTTTTATATCAAAATGATCATTTGTTTCATTGTAGACGACTAAGACATCTTTACATTCTATTCTAAAGTAACGACAAAGAAGGGTGAAAAATGCAAAGTTGTTGGCAGGCACTGAAATTCAGTGGTTTCATTTATGTTATTAAATAACAAGTGTGTAATGCAAAGTCTCACCCTCATTCTTGGAATTAATTAATGATACTCAGAGATTGCTAAGACTGGTCACATTGTTCCTGTGTCACTTGTCAGCAAAGATGATGGGAAAGATACAGGGATCGGAGTGGGTTCAGGATTCTGCTACCCCATGAGCAAGGGTCTTGTTTCCCTTGGTTGCTCCTTCCCACACCGCTCATAGCGCACAACAAAAGAAAGTCATCATGGTTTGTAACATGTAACTAAGGGAGGGTATCCCGACGAATGGATGAAACGTATACAGATTCACAAAACATCGTAGCGTGTTCAAAGAAGAAAGAGAAATGGCCGCCAGTCACACAAAAGTAGAATGCGAATTTGACGTCAGATCTAAGGAAGATTTCACTGCTGCTAAAGATGGCTGACGAGGGATATAAGAATTGTAAATGCAATATGTTGGAGTTGGCCGTTAGCAACAGAACCAGGTCTCCATGAGCTTCCGGAAAAATTGTGGCATTCCAAAGTTATAGAATATCTGTTACAATACTGAAAAAAAGAAATCGAAATTTGGTTGAAGAAATTTATGTCGTCACATCCATAATTATAAATCCTCTATAACAACGATCTTGGATCAAAATTAATAAAAAAAAATATATATATTGGACGATGGTTCTTTTGACATATTGTGATCAAATTATGATTAGTTGTTTTAAAACGTAAACTGTTTCAAATGGAGGCAATCCTCATTACTCATTGTGGTATTTATAACGAATAAAAAAGTATTTAAAGTCGTCTGAACATTAATTAGTAGAAAATATGTGAAGTTAGCCACAACGCCACGTGAGCTAACGTGCATTCACGTGGACTCACGTTAGCTCACGTGAGCTAACCCCACAACCAACCTACGCTAGGTCCATACGTCTATCCGTTCATAAGGCCAACATCGGAAATTAAGGTGATAATTCATAAACATTTCACTAACGGCTTTCTACACAGCAGATAAGTGTACGGTCCCAACTCCCGAGCTACCGCGCCCACGCACCCTATCTCGCTCAGAATCAAAAGCCTGACTCCACATGGACGAAGAATTTCTTGCCCATCCAGATTTAAACCAATCCTTACACAGACGCAGCCAATTATTCCTAATTGTTGCTCTTTTTTAATTAGTATATCATGCCGATTCTTAATTCTAGTAGGAATAAAAACCACGGATTTACTTTAAAGTTTGTATTATGAAATTAAGTTTTTGTATGAACCATGAATTTTTTAGAAAATAACATTCTTACTTAGTTTTGGAAGCATTTTTTTTAATTATTTTTTTTAGATTGGTTATGAGGTCGTGAACTGCGAATAGGTGCTTAACAAATGATCTAGGATTGAGATATATTAATTACTTAAACTGTGTCAAAATACTTCCTCGATTAAAAGAGTCCGTTACTTTTTATAATTCCCATCATTCGAGACCCAACCCAGCCTTCCACACCCCCAAAGGTCGCATCCCCTAAAGCAAACAGTTTTGTAAAAAAAAAAAAAAAAAAAAACTTTCTAGCTATCTGGCTTTGAAAACCTAAAAACTTTTCTCATCAAGCTACCATTAATATCCCAGTTGTCACTTTTCAGACACATTTACCTACACATGTGTATTTAGAATGAGCATGGAAAATTGCAGAATTATGCAATTTTCAACTATTTTTAATAAATGTCTTGTTTTTACGTTTTTTCCACGAAATATATTAAAACATGGTCTTATTCGACAGGCAATAATTTTCCCGCTATGGATCAGTATTTTAAATTCGTAGCTAAGCGATTTGGAAATGTCAGATCTAAGAGCTATTTTGAAATGACTCTATTAAATGAACATTTAAACCGATCATTAATTTTTTTTTTCTTGCCAAAGATAATTTACTATCGTTCATCGAGCATCTCCGTGTAAACGCGGTGGCTTGAGCAGCAGAACCGACAGCAAGTCGGTTAGTTTAGACCAGCAAGTCTAAAAAAAAACGCGAAATACGTGATACTTATAAACTGTATCTCGTCAGGAAGAAATTATCATAAAAATGAAGGTAGCCAATGGTGAATATTTTCAGTACAAGCCCTAGGCGATCTATTATAATTTCTTGTGCTGGACCCGAATTATTTTATTTTTTAGCTAGTTTATATTAATGCATACACATTTATATTCCATAAACAAAAAGGAGGGAATAATATTTCTGTGTGCTGCCCCTATCCACATTTGTCGCATAGCGACGTGTCAACTGGGACCAGAAGAAATTAATGCCATTTTTAACAAAAAAAAAAAAATAAATCCAAGGAAAAATATATGCATTTTACCTACTTGAAAAGACAATGAAAAATATCACAAGAGTCATGTGACGCCGATGAATTGTATACTATTACGTTTTAGTTGAACATGTCATCATAACTGTTTGCTAATAGTGCAAGCTTTAATAGAAACAAATATACAAAATATTCAGCTGATAGTTCGACCTGTCACTAATAGCGTATACCTTACATTTGTTGCCTTTCAGGCCAAAGAAAGTTTAAATTAATTTAAGATGATTTTTTTCATTGTTTATATAAATAAGTAGGCATCACTACATAATTTTTGCGAATGATAACGATTTACCTCTATAAATTCAGGGTAAAATTTAAAAAACCCTCGTTAGAAATTGATATGATTGAATTGGATGAAATTTATTTCCACAGACCCGACATGGCTAATCAGGCTACTGAAGCAGGCTACTGAAGCAGGCTACTGAAGCTGGCTACTGAAGCAGGCTACTGAAGCAGGCTACTGAAGCTGGCTACTGAAGCTGGCTACTGAAGCAGGCTACTGAAGCAGGCTACTGAAGCTGGCTACTGAAGCTGGCTACTGAAGCAGACTACTGAAGCTGGCTACTGAAGCAGGCTACTGAAGCAGGCTACTGAAGCAGGCTACTGAAGCAGGCTACTGAAGCAGGCTACTGAAGCTGGCTACTGAAGCTGGCTACTGAAGCTGGCTACTGAAGCTGGCTACTGAAGCAGGCTACTGAAACAGGCTACTGAAGCTGGCTAGTGAAGCAGGCTACTGAAGCTGGCTACTGAAGCAGGCTACTGAAGCAGGCTACTGAAGCAGGCTACTGAAGCAGGCTACTGAAGCTGGCTACTGAAGCTGGCTACTGAAGCTGGCTACTGAAGCTGGCTACTGAAGCTGGCTACTGAAGCAGGCTACTGAAACAGGCTACTGAAGCTGGCTACTGAAGCAGGCTACTGAAGCAGGCTACTGAAGCAGACTACTGAAGCAGGCTACTGAAGCAGGCTACTGAAGCTGGCTACTGAAGCAGGCTACTGAAACAGGCTACTGAAGCTGGCTAGTGAAGCAGGCTACTGAAGCTGGCTACTGAAGCTGGCTACTGAAGCAGGCTACTGAAGCAGACTACTGAAGCAGGCTACTGAAGCAGGCTACTGAAGCCGTTAGTACCTCGTTTTATTTGCTTATATTACGACAGAGTTCACACTGACATTATTTACACGAAATAAAAGAAGACACATGACTCCACATTAATTTTCATGATGAATAAAAAGAGCTTCATTGATATTAAAGAAAAAATGTTTCGTAGAAATATGACAAAAATTACCTAATGCGAATTCCCCTTTCCCCTTCCCCTCCGTACATTGCACAAAATATGGAAGAAAAGAACTCAAAATGAAAAATGTTGAGAGTGAAAAATGATGAGGTTAAAATTGCAATGGCAAAAAAACCGCCACCGAAGAGAATTTTATGCATTTTTTGTTCGGTTGTGAGCGGCAATAAGATTTATCTGAGCAACACCTAATCACGAGATATTCCAGCTCGCTATGAAATGAATATGACAAAAAGGGCACCTTTAATTTTGTAATTAACAAGACCACATTAATTTCAGGTACTAAAAACGTAAATACTAACAATAATGATCAAATAAAATGATACGTTCTAAATAACTTGCCGATACTAATCCAAGCTTCCGTTCAGCCTTACTTGAGACGCAGAGGATTAATATTGATTACACCTCTGTGATAGCAACGCATGAATCACTAGCAAGTGTAGCAATAAAAGTTGATAAGTAAACCGAGCACTCACGTGTGTCTGAGGAAACTTCTTTGCGTGGAAGGCGACGGCAGCGGCGGCGGCGGCGGCGGTGTTGGCGGCGGTTGTTTCTACCGTACGATCCTCACCGACCCAGCGCCTGTCGTAACGTCAGCTTCCCGGCAATCGCCATCCAAACCCGCGTCCAAACCCACATTCAAACCAGACTCCAAACTCATCTCCAAACCATCATCCAAAGCTCCAATCAATTATATCGCTTAACATACCACCAAGCAAACAAGCTTCTTAATTCAAGTCTTATCACTGCTGAAAAACGTAATTATATATTTGTTTAAAACGGGAACGAAATGTGGGTGATACGACGTTTCTATTTAATTTGAAATTTCAGTCACAATTAAAATAATGTGAACTCAATAACATCGAATAAAGTGAATGATTTTAGGCTATGCAAACAAATTGCATGCCTCTGTGAATGCTAATTCAATTATAAATCATAGCTTACGGATAACTAAACAGTGCCATAAATCGAACGGGAATCCTAGGCATTGTGTTGTACACCCCTTAACATACATCTTTATGTAGTCATTAAGTGTTGTAAGTACTATTTAAATACCCCTAATTACTCTATAACATTCGTAAAGGATCTAAGAAACATATGTATGGTTAACAATCTGAAATCGGACTGAGTTATAGCCTATTAAAAGACTACTAAAATGTTCGCTGCTACCATATACCTTCTAAATCTTTCCTCTTTTTTTTTCTCGTAGTGTATACGATGCTAGCCAGAGTGCAAAAGGGATAGCAGATTGAAGAGTACTTTAAGTTTATGGGACTTGTATAGAGTGTAATGCCATAAAAAACACCACCTCGTTCACACTGGAGGTCGCGTTGACACTTTTATGGTATGGTTTATATGTATGGGTTGCGGTTGAAGTAGGCTGGAAATAGAATATATAGTTAGAAATTGCGGAAGAAGAAGTGGATAGTTGGGATAGGTCGAGTTCAAAGGGAGAATCACGTTTAAATGTGTAGGGTTAATGAAGGGTTGCAGATTATTAACAATTAGAGTAATAATTTTTAAATAATTCAAATCAATTTGATAATATTTATGAGTTACCTTATGTGGTAACTAGATAAAATGATAATTGAGATAAATCCCGGTAGAAATAAAGTTATTTTCTTTTTTAACTAAATGCGAAAGATATTTTTCACCCAGATTTTATCCAGGATGAAGGCTTGAGGTTTTTAAAACAAGGATGTGAATCAAAGACGAGAAAATCGCCTTGTATTTTGTTATGGCGCACTATTTTTCATTTCAGTGTTCTTTTACAGAACTTATAAAGTGATATCTCACAACGGAGCTTGATTCAATATTCAAATAATATTACCAAAATCTAAATTATTATGTGCCTGGCAATTTTATCACCGTTATTTTTTCAATTTCTTTGCCTAAGAAAATTAGAGTTTTTCAAAATAGACAAATAGTATTTAAGGCGGTCATTTTGATAAAGCAAAACATATAAATTAATTAAGGTGTGTAAGTTATGATTCCATAATGATGTATTAAACAAATTAACTGTCATATATTTAAAAAATAATGAGTGCTTGCTTTAAGCAGCAGTTTATACCTAAACGAGCAACAACATTACCAATTTCATTGCGGCCTTGCTATTTACATAAACTTGCCGTTAACTGAGAAGAAAGGTTCTTCGTAGTTCTTATATAATTTATACTCTATAATATTCTAAGCTGTGATCTAGTCATTAACAGACTATAAGTCATTTAGTATTGCTACCCAAAATATATTACTATACTAGGCATTCGATTGATAATATATTTTATAAAAGATTTAAAAAGAAGAGTATTAAAAGTGATGTGTACCTTGTAATAGAACTCTTCGCTTGGTATTTGAGTTGTAGTCACTTCAGAGTTCAGGAGAAGACTGAATTTTCCCTTTTACTCAAAATGCTAACCAGACCTCGACACTTTGTCAAAATATTTACCCTTTCCTAACAAAATCAATTCATTAGATGGTCTGGTCAAGGTAAGTTACCTGTGCAGTTTAGGAGAAGAATTGCGAACATTCGATTTGTGCTAACTTGCATACTTTTTCAATAGCCCTTTTAGTGCGTAAACAACCTTCGATTTATTTTCAACAACATTTAAGAACGAAAAATACCTGTATTACTGAAAAGTATAAGAACATTTTGAAAACCACTAAATTATATGTGTACGGAATATTCAAGGCTGGAACGACTAAACGTTAGGCGAATGACCCCTTGAATACCATACATATAATTTCTTGCAAATTCCCTAACCATTCTATTCTTTGTTATTTACACGTTTGAAGGTAAAGAAAAATGAAGCTCAAACCTTCCTTAAATCTACAGAACAGAAAAACCGAAAGACATTGCTGAAACTAGCTGGCCCAGGACCCAAGGTGTAACATCTCAGATGAAAGTGATTTATGAATTTCTCTTCCGGGATCACAACATCGCCCCGCCATATCCCCCCAAAACAAGCGTTAATGGCATCCATCCCCTTTTATAGCGGACCACTGTAAAGGCATTCTTAAATAAACCTATAAATTATTAGTTCCGTTTAAAATCCAGCATTAAAATCAAATAAACACATGATCGCAAACAAGCAAAACAAGTCTATTATGTCAGCAAGGTGTCAAGGAACAAAACATTGGATAATCGTGGAGTTGGTGGCTGAACCAGGAGCGATTCAGGAAAAGTAATGACCGCTTGGTATTATAATATATTGCATCCCAACCCCCTAACTGCACTTTATTTATGACAGGGTGGGTATTTACCTTCACACTTTCATTAATTGCAGACGATTAAGTCCTTATCGTGTGATGCCAATGAATTTAGTAAAAGGTAGGTAACACTTTTCTCTCTTTTCATATCTTAGTCACGTTTCAACGGTTTAGATAGACATTATTAAAAGTTTTCTCGGTGGTTTTCGAGCTAGCTCTCGATATTTTTTCATAGAAATGGCCAAAAATATGAAATATTGGTGTCACATTAAAAACACACTGTATTTTTATTTAGCTTACAATTCTTTGGTTCAAAGTATTTTGGTTAGAATAAAATATTTAATTACAACCAACAGCTCAGATATAAAACTAGCAAAACTGTGAGCGGTCACAGCTACTTATAAAAAAAAAACAGTGTATTACCTATTTTATTGAGTCCTGCAGGTAATTGTAAATTGTAAGGGATTGTAATATACTGTTCTGATTTGTGGGTCTTGGGTTGTGCGGGGTTGGTGGAGAAGGGGGGGGGGGGGGGGGGGGAGAGGCGTATGCATGAGAAAGTCTTATCGGTCCCTAGGCATCTGTGTTGCACCCCAGCTCGATGAATTCAAACAAATGTTACAAACATCTATCGAAGAGTGACTGGAAAGTATTTAAATTATAAAGAACCGTAATGGCTTTCTTTTTCATTCGTAGGTTGATATCAGCATTCCGTGACATTAAATCGTGTTTCAATGGAGGTGATCATTTCTCATCTCATCAATATTGTAGGTTAAGTTTGAGTTAAGTACCAACGATCGATTTGATAAGTATTGTAAGTGAAACTTGCTGGGGAAATGAGATTGTCCTAAATTTCAGAATTCAGTAATTTGACAATTCGATTGAGAGATTCTAGATAATAAAGCTATCCAGAAATTCTGTTCTCCAATTATAAAATCTTAATTAATGAGCATAAAAAAAATAGTCACATGAAAAATCCAAAAATGACATTTTAGGGTAACTCTGCCCAAAATATAATAAATGCAGCCCAAAACTTGAAAAGCAATGACTCAAACAAAATACCCCGAAAATGCACGCACTCAAAAGTATTTATAATTGCACGTATGTCACCAGGCGTACAGCGAATCGTGTTTGCCATAAAGCACATTAAATCGTACAACAGCGTGAAATTGTCACCGAGTTCTAATGATGAGTGAATGGGAATCATTCATCTTCATATATGCCATGCCATGCCATGCCGTACAGCACATCAATGATAATGTTGTGGTGTATGTTATAGTGACTGAACGGTTTGTCGTGTTGGAAACACCGGTTCTCGTGAGATTACCGGAGTTAAGCAACACTGCGCTGAGTCAGGTATTGGATGGGTGATCATCATACACATGACCAGCTATGCTCGGAAGAGAAGTGGAGGGATGAAAGTTAGTACAGCAACTTCATTCGCTTTGCTTATCAACCTCTTGACAGCATGGATTTGTGGAGGAATCCTGATGTTCGCGTTGTACCGTCCTTCGGAAGGGACGTTAAGCCGGTGGTCCCCCTGGTGCTCTTCAACAGGAGTAGGCTACTTGCCAGCACAGGGTTTTCCCTCCTCCCTTCTAACTAGGTTAGGTTCATCATCATCCTCAAAATCATCCGCTTATTCACCGACGTTATTAGACCAGTGTCGTAGGGCCAGTTGTCAAAACAGTGCGTCGTTAAACCTCAATAATGAAATAAAATGTTATAATATAATCCTATAACACCAATAAACTTTGCATTCTGCGTTCATGAGTACAGTGCGGTCGGTGGTTTAGGTTTTACCTGTACCCTATGTGGCCTATATGTCCCGTGTGCCCCTTGTGCCCTATGTGTCCCGTATGCCCCGTGTACCCTATGTGGCCTATATGTCCCGTGTGCCCCGTGTGCCCTATATGTCCCGTATGCCCCGTGTGCCCTATGTGGCCTATATGTCCCGTATGCCCCTTGTGCCCTATGTGCCTTATCAGTCCGTTGAAATCAGCGGTGAGGGAGGAGCATTCAAATTCACCTTTACTTATATTGTTACTGAGGGAGAAGGGGCGGAACCGTTTCATTGATGGCAATAAATAAATCTTTAACCGATCAATTTCAGTTAAAATGTTACATGTTCAATGTTATTTTATTGCATTTGGTCAATTAAACATTGTTTTTAAACGCACACGAGTAAACTTTTAATATCGATCAAGTACGTTAACAAAAAACTATGTCTGATAATCCTCAACACTAATGTGGAGCTAAAAAATTAAGAACATTGTTTGAAAGTGTTTGAAATTTAAAGAAAACCGTCTAGGTTTGTCTCCCATTCCTCTTCATCTTTTCGTCGATTGGACTAGACTTCGATTAGACGAGACTATCAATTCCAAACTAGACCTTGTACTATCAATTCCATCTTACCACGTCTGAGTCACACACGCTACAGTTGCAGTAATATATTATAAAAATGTGTTTTCAATATTTGTCTGATACTTTCTATACTTAACTGAAATAACCTTATAATATCTGTACAATCTAATGTACAATTAAAACAATAAAAGTAAATGTATAGATTTTGATATCCAATTGAGTATTGGCGGTTGGCGTCGGTCATTTTTTTAAGCTGATTAAGCAGCTAACAGTTCGTTAACTTATGATTAAGTCTGTGGCGTTTCAATGAAACAGTTTTTATAAGATAAACCCGCTGCTTCAATCTTTGGCTCATGCTGAAACGAAACTGAGTCCATTAGGGGTTTTAAGTAATTTTTCCGAATGTATCTGATATATTTCCAACCGGTAAGACAAATATTAGTGAAAATGTAGATAGCAGAATTTGAAATAGGAATCTGAAACAGCTAATAAAGCAATTGGAATTTCATTTGGAATGTGATATTGAACCAAGCCCTAGGTTTATCTTTTCACCATAGATATCTTCAGCCTGTTACCTTTACCTACCTATGCCTATGTCTACGCCTGATGACAGGGTCGCCGTATAACTTTACCAGTTCTTATATATATTGGGTACGAAAATATAAAATATGTGGGGGTGGCTACCCACCTGAATTAATCAAAATCTTTCGATACAGGCCATCTTATGTTGCTTATTTTTATTAAACATTCGTAACTGTATACCTATCATCTATAGAACAGTAGTTTTCTTAAAATATAATTAATGGTTTCTTTAACATTGGAGGGCCGTTAATATCAGCTCCTTAAGTTTACTATCATCAATCATGCTATTACACTTTGCTGAGTGAAAATCTTGCACGAAGCGATTCTCTTCGTTTTTTCACTCTTCTCTTCGAATAACAACTACCTTCAGATCAAACTCTAATCTTATACCCATACCAAATCACATTTGCTCAAGAGGTTACCGATAAAGTGCAAGAATGATAAAAACATTTGCTGAAGACTGACATCTCTTGACAAATCATCCAAGAAAAATCATTTTACTAGCAGCGTATCCATCAACATTGACCAATACATCTCATTTTGTAGTTCTCCAATAATTGATTTACTCACTATTATATCTCACTATTTAAAACCAAAAACACACCTTTAACAATCTCTAACAATACCTCAAAATAAATAAGTATTTAGAATAAGAATTCTAAAAATAAGAAACCGCATACCTCTTGGTTTTTCTAACCTCTGTACCTTTATTTAATGCAATTCATCAACAATTCACAAGTAACGGTAATTTTGCTCCTCCGCGTGAAATTCAGGACTGTGTGTTGAATATGAGCCTGTTTTCTTGTATCCTGGGAATCGCACCACGTGTTTGTTCGAGGAGGAGGAGGAGGAGGAGGAGGAGGAGAGGGATATAAAGGTGGGAAACCATGGTGGTCCACACCCGAGGGAAGATGGGGCAACCAGAAGGAAACGGGATACTACAGGCAATCGTCACTTGTCAAAATGCTACATATTTCATTTCGCTTGATCTTGATCGAAATTCTATTTCGTTTCTATACATAAAAATAATAAATATTTTACTAATGTAACAGATAATTTTATTTCTGAACGTTTTTTTCCTCATGGCTTATATAAAAACAGGATATCTGTCTGTGAACAAATAATAAGTGAATTTTAAATCCCTGGGGTGGATAAGGCAATTCCATTCCTCATACGGCAGGTGATCATCTGAAATCGCCAACAATTTCTACCAAAAACACACACTGATGTTTAAAATTGATTGATTGATTATTTGCTTCTTTTCAACATTGAAAGATATTCGTGATGGGAAAAAAACAGTGCGTGATCTGATGAAATAAGAATGATTTCTTTCATCTTTTCGACTGGTAGAAACAAAGCAAGTTCATGCTATCTGATGAAGAGCCTGCAAAACATTTCAAATCAACTCTGCGCCGGTGTAAAGGATTCTGAAATTCTCTCGACACCATATGATTTTCTAATATGCCTTTTGATTCGTTTGCTTTATTAAATATATTTCGTGTTAGCTGAATAGATCAACGTATTGTCGATGATAGTGGCCTGAGGCACAAATAAGTATACAACAATATGCAGGGTTAGGTATTGATGTTTATGCCAGCACACAAAAATAGAGAAATCAATTGAAAATAAAACTCATTATTATAAATCGATAATAAAAAAGGTGTTCTGTGGTGTTGTTCTTTATTCCACACATCGTAGCTTATTGTTACCGGTGTAAGAGGTTGGAATGAAGGCTCATGAACCCCTGGACCACTGTTCATCACGATCTTGACGTCTTCTCGCCCTACTGTTTTCTCCCATTGTTTCATCAATCGATAACCCAGTGATTAAAGGTAAGGCTTTGAATTGAACTATCTTTGTTTAGAAAACCTGAGGTGTATAGTTATAAACCGTTCGAAAGGAGCTAGGTATATAAGAGCCCAAAAATTACTCACACCTTCCTTATTTGAAAATCAACCACACAGTTATTTTCACTTACAGGTTTCATACGTAAGATCTTTAGTAGCATTTGGGTGCCACATCAATAATCATACATCTTATCGGATCCCTATCTTATCATTGGTACGGCCATATCCAATTCTATTTTGAGAATAAATCTCATTTAACGTATGCAATCAATTAATTTGCTTATTATTAATTACATTGGTTGGATTTAAACTCAGCCCTAGCCCCCTTTCCCCGTCCCCCGTCCCCCTTGACACTCGTTCGCTCCGTTCCAAACTCTGTTTCTCGCTTATAATTCATCCCCGAACCCCCACAGTACGTCGCTATAATCTGCATATTATTATTTAACAATCAGCCCTTCGGCCTCACAACGTACTCTGCACGATAAAGGGACGCCATTCTCCCTTACACAAAACATTTACCACACAGTAGTAGGTACTGTAAAGGATTGTCTTCGAAGGGGTGGCAATCGCAGTGATTCGATGATTGAATCGAATGATTGTGCCAACAGTTTCATTTTCAACTGTGGTGTATAGGAAAACTGTGATGGAATATTATTTATTTGTTATTTATTAGGAACCTCTTGATTTTCATCTTTCAATTTCTTCGTAAAGATGCAGAAAGGCACTCCGACTTATCTACTCTTCGGCGTTTGAGAACTAAAAGAAGTCATATATGTTATATTTGCTCTTTGCGTGCAATCGTGGCATCGTGTTGCATTTTGTGCCTGTCCACTGACTCTCCAGTTATTTGTAAACAATTGAAATTCAATCGAGCAGAGCATGGATTTGTTTTCAATGTTCTAATCCAGTAGTTATCACCTAATACCGATTACTCGGTGATTCCTTTAGCAGTGCAAATGAACGGCACCAACCAATATTCTATGTGGGTTTGACATCAAATACGAAGACAAAGCGATACAGCATGGCGGCGGCGGCGGCACCCCCACCCCCTCCCTCCGCACCCGCGCGCAAACCCCGTGGAACTCTACTACCTCCTTCTCGTCCCCAACCCCAAGCCGAGCGCCCCCCCCCCCCCCCCCACCACCCCACCCTGCCACCCCCGCTGATGCAGGGGCTGAAGACTTGAATGACGCGACATACATTAATCACTAAGTCTATACCAAAAACACACTTAACGTGAGGACGTATCTTTTATCGATAATAGAATTTGTATCGTCGTAAACAAAAATACAGTGAAAAGAAAATTGGGGAAAATGTGTTTTCCGCGTTTTTTATTTGTTCGTGGAAAGTAGAAATCGATTTGATATTTTAAGATAGTCGAATGGATTCATATTTGAAATAAAATCTCTACTGTAATCTTTATTTCACAAGAGAAAGTGTTTTGATGCTTTTATGATTTGATAATTGTATAACGTGTATGATATGAAATTTTCGAGAATCTTGCATTTCGAATTCGCGATTCAATGCTGTCTTGAGCTGTGCGTGCATTTGAAGAAGACTGTAATCTTGTATGAAGCTTCATGTAATATCAAGTTGACTATTGTTTGTTTATAGCTATACAGAGAATAAGCTTGGCTCCTCTGTATTCATCGAGTAATCACACTAATCGAACTTACAGTGTCGCCACATTTACCACCTGACAAGGATTTATAGAACGCCTTCCTTGTATACATTCCCTGAGTCCCGTTCCCGTTCCCGTTCCCACCCTCTCGGCACCCGCCCCACCCGTTCCCGCCCTCCATCTGACGGCAAAATCGGTGCAGATATAAAAGCTTCCAGGTCTACGTGGTTTGAATCAGATATCTATCAATATTATTGTGTGTCAGAACTCAATGCATCGCACATAAGAAACACCACACATTTCATTTGCCCATCATTTGTTAATCTTAGAAATTATTCAAGCAGTACGGGATAACTAAATCATACTGGCTAAACGCATTGGTTAACAATTTTTTACTCAAATTTTTGCTGCTATTGATACAGCGTTTTATTGCCATAATAACGTTTTTTTGTTTTTAAAAAGCGCAACCCACGAAATGTCTTAATCAAAGAGAATATAACTTGTCAAGCTGCTTGCAGGGCCGCGAGGATTTGAGATGTCTTGAGCTAATTGGGTACCAATATGTCTGAGCAACCCAACTTCTTGAAGGTCTTAGTTTCAGTCTAGCCATCGTCGCCATTATCTTGATTGTCATTAACGAAATAAGAGCAAGCAAAAAAAGCGGCAAGAAAAACACCTGCCTACCCCAAAAGTTACAATGTTATAACATCTACGAGAGTTCAATCTTGCGGAAGCTTAAAGTTATGTTTTGTAGTTTTTAAAAGAATCGATAGTACACAATTCGATAGGCTTTTTATATAGATTTATTTTACGTTTTGATTAATTGAGTGTCATAGAAGTATCTAAAATACACCCAAGGAAGTCACTAAGAACTTCTCAAAGACCTTAGGCTTCCAAGTTACATAGCGCTCAAATGAACACCAATAAAACAAACATATATTTGAAAAGGAAGCTATTACTGGAAAAATGTGCCCCCAAATTGGGAAGTCCTGGGTTCGTATCCCAGTTCAGTTTCACATTTTACCAAAGTTCGCTTGCTGGTTTTTAGCTCCATAATGAAAACGCCAGAAAAACCAAAAACCATGCAAACATATCTTTACCACTTTCATATAAATATATTGTGTCAACATATCCCAACAAAAATTAATGCTCACATGAATTCAAATACGATAACGTAAGCGGCCTTCCCTCGACAAAGAAAAAAAAGTTGTGAAACATGTAAAGTGCATTTGGCACAATGCTGAACTAATTTTTGTTTTACCCCCCCGTATTAAATTTAGCATCCGGGATAGAAGCCCCATTGCTATACCTTTGCATGTATTACGTACTACACAAGCAAGTTATGTCGGCTATGCAATAAACACCGTGGGGTGGAGGGTGGATACTGTGCAACGCTTCGGGGAAGTCTGGTTTGGGGCGAAACAGGCTCAAATTTCGATTGAACCAAAGCACAAAATGAAATCTCGCACATACTTGTGGTGGAACAGTAGAGAATGCCTATTATACCGTTTATACGCTGCTTGGAGCTCGGTGCTCGCTGCTCGCTGCTCGCTGCTCGCTGCTCGCTGCTCGACTAGTGATAGGTGTTACTCATATAATATGTTATGTGGGATATGTACATGTTGTATCATCATTGAAATTGCAGGGGTTGACAAATAATTTAGTAAATATAGATAAATGTAATGGGTGTTGTAAAATCAGATGGGCTCAAAGATGATTAGGTTTTTCTCGTTTGTATTATTTTGAAAAACGCACATTTTGCATGTTGATTTTGGGTAGAAAAATATCGATAACGTAAGGAAATTAACTGCAATTATGCCAGAAAATGTATTTTTCAATTATAAAACATATTAAACAGATTGAGCATATAAATAATAAGACATATATAAATTAAATTCTCAAACGAATAATTTTTACTAGATAATATTTTAGGCAAAAGTGATTGATTATTTTAGGGGATGAATCTTAGGCTTGAAAAGCCATAGGTAATGTTCAAGAATACACTAAACATTGCATACAAAAATTCGTCAAAATGGCAAAAATATTTGTTATTAATATTAATTTTAAGATCCACCAACAAGAAATTCCTTATGGTCACTTTGTCTACAGTGTGTACCCTACGTTCAAACTGTAGATTACAAAATCTCGCTAGCTTGGAGTAGAAGTGATGTTAGGTTATTGCGACCCCTGGCCCATGCTACCCGCACCATCGCCAGTATAATCTGTGAGCTATGTTATGTGAGTACGCGGCAGCCAGTAATAATAGATCGGCATCACGTGGCGATGGAATTTCAATGCTATAATCATTCAATAGCCGGCCTCCCCCCCAACCCCCTCTCCCCCACCGATCCCCACGCTACACGTCTCCCTGCCACCATTGCCCAAGAATGTCAATGTACACAACCGCACTATGCCACTATACAAACAATTTAACATCATGAGCGAAAATCCAATTTAATTACTATAGCATTTTGAATGATTTTACATTTAGGAATAATTACAAAATTTCAATTTTAACAGCTAAACTTCGTGTGAAGAATTCCTGGCTTGATTAATGGGGTGTGGTTATTGATTGGTTAAGAGCACTCAGGTTGCTTCAGTTTTGGAATGGAATGTTACTGAAACGTATGTCTTATATGCAAATATTAATATCGTTTCGTTTTAGTTCCTATCGAACGGGTTGAAGCTTTTTATATTCTGAAAAGCGATAAAATCTTGGTGTCATTTGGCAGGTAGTTTGTGATTTGTCTATGTTTGAAAGACCACTAATCACTGACCAGAAAGTGCACGTGAGAGACCAGTGTCAAGGTAGGTGTTTGAAAATGCATTACCCGAGCTCAAAACGTCAGATTTGCTCACACAACAATCTCTGATTGATGAAACCTTATGAATCCAAACCTATTTTTATCGGCTGCCATGAAAAATGAAGCCGAGATAAAAATGAGATTTAGGTATCGTATTTTGAAAGGGATAAAACTTTAACATTATACTTTGTGAAATTGTAAAAGTATGACAATCCCACATTGACTCTTGGCGCGACGAAATATCGGGGATATTAGTTTAAAAAATATACAGTCACTTCGAAACGCGACGTAACAAAAAAACACACACACCCAGTAAATCCTCTCAATCTTTTGCGCAGACGAGGAAAAAGTTTTTCTTATGAATGACCTAAAACGATTTTTGATCTCTTTGCAAAACCCCCTTTTTTATATTCTATCCATTTTCAAGATTTCTCTATTTCGTGTAGCTAAGCCGCTGGTGGGCCGGGGCGGCCGGAGCTCGTCTGAGACCTGCCCTTGCCCACTCTTAGCCCCCCTCGCCCTTTCCCTCACCACCAAACCATCTCAAAATAACACCAGGAACGCGGAACGCTTACTCGAAAAACATCCCCCAGCCCCGTAATTACGATACCTACCAAATACGTGATAAAAAACGTAAGCCAAAAAACCCTTTTTTCATTCGATGCCAAACGATTGGTCTCTTGTAAATACACTGACCAAATTTTCACTACTTTTATGTTTTTCCTCAAGAAAACGATAGACGTCTTTAATTATTCTCACAAATTTTTCCTTTAAATATGCAGCTAAAAACCACATATAATATACCAGAGCCCAGATCTAGGATTGCAGCCCTCTCCAATTATTTACCTCACATTTCTAACCGATGAGATAAATTGCACGAACCTTCTCACTGTTACGTGTGAGCTTGAAAATCTGCTTCCATTTCACGGTGGATACTTTTTCTAACACTGCTATTTTCCTTTTGAACCTATGTCAATCAAATAGAGAATACAAAGTAGAGAAAGATACGGGCATTGATACAAGTCAACTTCGGTGTAAATCCTTCGGAAATCTCGGTCTCGTTTGTGGCAGCGTCCGCTAAGCCATGGCAGGAGTGCAAAGAATAAGCTTCTTGCTTGCAACGGACTGGAGGAGCCGCGACGGCTGAGACTCAAAGATCTCTAACCCCCCCCCCCCCCCCTCACAAGACTCTAAGGCATGGACTACCTCTCAGAAGGATCGCAATGAAAAATAAGAAATGGACCAACCAAAGATTTAACCAGATTGGCACTGAAATTATTTTAGCTATGAATGATTTTATAATTAAAAAATAAATGTATGTACATTTTCTTGTAAATCGTCTCCTTCATTGTCACACAAATATGTGAAACTGACAAGATGATATATATCGTCTCTTTACAGTTGCAAAAGTTGCCACAGCGATTGCTTGAAAAGAAAACAATAAAAATGAGATATATTATAAAATATTATTAAAAAATTTCGTCGAAACATTCCAGAAATATTTCATAAAGCATACTTTGTTTGCATGAATATAAAAAAAGAACGCGCGCGGTCCCGCACGAAGCACGCTCATTGGATAATTTGCAAAATACGTTGAGAGCGCGTACACACACGCATAACGCGTAACATTCCGTGCTAAGCCCGGAGCCAGCATCCCCCCTCCCCCCTCCCCCCCTCCACCCCTACCCTACTGCTAGCCACCCCAAGCAGCGCCCATGTACCGGAAAAATAATAAATCATCCCTGGCTGTACAGCCCAAAATAACCAAATATCACAAAACAAGGCTAGAAAAAGTATATTCGTCTAGCAATGTCAGCTTCTCTTGACAGCTCCACGGCCTAAATGATATGCAACCCCTCACTTCGAGTCCTGCCTAGATGTGTGGAGAGGACTTGGTCTGTGTTAGGGGTGGCTCGGCATTGGGTTGGGTACGGGGCGGTAAAGCGGGGGGGGGGGGGGGGGGGGCGGCAGGGACAGGGGCAGACAACAATGACACCCCGCAACAGTTATTAATGCTTATAACCAATGACAAATGACGAAACGTCTACACCAAAGGAAGACTGATTTGATGCCACCATTCCCGCTCGCGCTATTTTATACACTATTCGCAGTTGCACAGAAAAATTAGCGCAGTTATTTGTGTTCATTACCTATCGTGGGAAAAAAAAATGTTGCGAGCTTTTTAAATTTTATTAAAATTTTATAAAGGGTAAGTTTTGATGGACGTTTAAATGATATGCATAATTATTTGGATGTTGTCAACCATTTTCAGAACAGGGATCTTAATTAACGACTCACAAAATCTTTTGCTTTGGCTTGTGTAATCAATTATACAATCATTCGTTCTTGTCTTCTACATTTCTA
Source organism: Protonemura montana (assembly GCA_947568835.1). Lineage (NCBI taxonomy): Eukaryota > Metazoa > Arthropoda > Insecta > Plecoptera > Nemouridae > Protonemura > Protonemura montana. The sequence goes on along the minus strand of OX387604.1, from coordinate 2,753,152 downwards.
ATGTTTCAATTAGTTTTCTCATAATTGCGTGGTCTTTATCTATCAGTCATAATACAAGAAAACATTTCAACAATAAACCGATAAAACCTGCCTTGAAAACCACCGACTGCTCAGAGAAGTTTTCGTGCCCAGTTTGCCATATTTTCATTTCGTATCGGTGATACAATAATTATTCATCCCGTTCCATTTCGTCTTCCCCCCTATTTTCATAACTTCTTCTTCCATCTTTAATACGATTAGTTTAAGATTCAACTCCAACATTGAATACTATCTTGGTGTACTGTTACTGCTCACAAATAGCGCTTTCAAAGACAGTAGGTTACATACACATTTAATTACACTGGACATCGTAATGCCAGATTGAGATCACTGAACACACAAAAAAAACCTTTTGCCCAGCCTTAGAATCCGTCAAGAGTGAATAAAGATGGAATTCGATGAAAAAAAACTCTAAAAAGGCACACAATTTTGGTTCACGCGGTTAGAAGTAACAAAATGGATAAAGAGTGCCAAAAATCATATCGATTGAGTGGAAACGTCGTAAGACTGTTAGGTTGGATTCGTAAATCTTTCATTAGGTTAGATTTGACCCTTTTAAACCCGTCACTGAGATCAATGTCAAAATTATGTATGATGTCAAACGTAAAAGGTGCAATATTCCCAAAAAAAAAGCCAAAATTTTTGCAAAACTCGCTCTTCAGCAAATTTTGTAGAAATTATATTTTTTTAGGTATACCACTGAACTAGTTTGAAAAATGAATCCGCTTGAAACAAACTGACTTATTATTACATGGTATTTTTACTAAAAATGTTACCTTGTTCTTGCTGCTGAGCCGTGTGATCCCAGAAGAGGTTTGTTCCACTTTGAACAGCACTTGTACACCTAGCACCTAGAACACCAGAAATGAGTTTGACAGAATGAACGATGCACCCAGAAGTGTTTTTGCCATCTCCAAAACGGTTTTCCATAGGTATTGAGTACGAACCTAACAATTTTCATGATTACAAAGGCAAAATAAATTCAATTTTGTAGGAAATACGCAGACCTTTACAGCCATAAAACCATGAAACATCCCTGCTTGGCGTGGAAAGGATGCAAATATTTTAGGTATGCATTTCTATATAAACAAGCACGGATATTCTGTTCTGAAGAAAGTTGAAAATACAAGCTCGCAATATTCTAGGACGTAAACAAGGCAATAAAATGCGTGCCAATCGATTGTCACAGACTGGCACTTTGTAAAGGTTGTGCATTTTTGGTAGAAGGACATTGAGTTGAGTTCCGCAAACATTACAACTGTTTCGAATGGAGATAAATAGGGACAATATACCCTTTGAGTAAGTATTTGCGGAAACGTCTTGGCTTTTGTTGAAGAATGTTCCCTAGCACCTTTACAATTTGCAAAAAGAAATAACAGAACACTAAAACTTAAGCGCGAATACCAAAAGAGCACGAGAGCTAGAATTTTTATTTCAATAAATTACGTAGGGAGTGGGAACTGAAATGGCCCTGTTGCATTTTAGAGGGTGGCACTGGGATATCAGAACGTTGCCATAAAAACAATCCTTTTAAATAATCTCTAGTTCAGGAAAAAAATTACTTAGCTGTCTCTTTTTATGCTATTTCCGTAGTTATTTGAATTTTGTCGATATATCTTAGCCTGTATACTTCCGAAAAGTGAATTAATTATTTTATATAAGTTTCAAAATATGTAACGAGTTATTGGTAGTCACTTCATACAAATGCGTTCATATTCGCGATTCATTCGCGATTTTGGAAATTAATTCACCAAAACAATTGTAGCTATCACTTTCTCCCCGAGGACTGCAGATAGTTTTACCTTTCATCACGTAGACATTCTGACCAACTACTTAAACAAAAGACCCACAATAAAACCAATCTTGAATGTTTAATTTCAAAACAGTTCCAAGTAATTTGTTTTCGGTTAAGAATTTTCTGTTTGCCAGGAATCGATCGCGAATCCTGACAATGAATGAAACGTCAGGACCACCGATGGATGCCCTACCCTCTTCACCCCCTCCCCCTCCCCGACAACCTTGTTCCAAGCCACAACCGTATCACACGGGGCAAATCCACCAACCTTAGATCAATCAGCCACTTCACTAGGAATCCGCCGACCTTTTCTCTATATGCAACTAAGTATAGATGAGCTCTAGATTATTACTCTGCACCGTTAGTGTATTACTGAATTACTCGTTTCATGTAGTTTAGATGTAAGTACTCAAGAAGTCTGAAAACTCTAGGACGCTCGCAGACCTCTAGAAGTATTTTAAAGTAAAAGATGTTCATTAAAAGGTGAATGGGAAATTACACATTGTGAACAGAATTGTTGTAAAACCATGTTTAACTGTGAGATAATATTTTATTTTCTTACTAAAATTTAAACAAAAAAGTCATACATTCTCTAAAAATAAAAAATAAATATATACTCCCAACCCTACCTACCCATTTCTTATGCCAGCCAACAAACTAATCTGTGAAACAGATATGCACCAAAGATAAAACATATTAAACTAGACTCACCTTTACACGTACTACCTTTTTAATTGTTTCTATTATGTAACTACATCCTTTTACATACAACAGGATATTTTATTTCTTAGCTGTCTTCCTCGTGCAAGAAGTCTACCTATATAAATTAATAAACTAACAAATCACAGGCTAACAACTCACGGCTGGGGAGCCTAATTAGGTTAATTAATGAAGAAACAGCCCACACGTCCAGGAAATCAACTTCTCCTGGATCTTACACTACAGATAGAGCTTGCACTTGTTTATTAAACCATGTTTCTGTGATTTAGTTTCTACGATTGCTTTCTTATAAAGTAGGTGTGATGTCATTAGACTAGACTACTACATAATTAATAACTATTGGATCATGTACGTACTCTAGACTATTTTTATCAAATTGAGTAAGTGTGCACCTAGTATAGAACAAGCAATTTATCAATGTTAAGAGGGTGCACATGAGAAATTATTCTACGTTACGGTATTGGTCTACGTCAAATATTTCTGTGTTTTCCAAATGTTATAATGAAGCCAATTAAGCTAATTAAGGTGACAAACTGTGCTTTCGGTCGGTTGTCAAAAATGAGGTGTGTCGTAGTCAGAGTGTCAGATAGACGCCAAACCAATCACTTATTTGCTTATGGCAACGACGTATTTTATCGGCAGTCAGCCATTTTAAGATGAATTATTTTCATTTCCGGTGTTGTACAATATCTGGCAACCTTATTACCTGATTTTAATTAAAGACCGCTGTTTTCTTAGAGCATTACTTTCAGTTTAGGATGACGAACGATGATGGGTAACCGTGAGGAAAGTACACATTTCTTCTGAACAGATCTCATACACCTAGCGTTAATACGAACGCTTTCTGCAAATATTCGGGTTGCAATTTCAGCTTGGCCTTGAAAATATCCACGGGCCTAGCCCGGAAAATTTCAAGGCCAGGACGGCTTTTTCAAGGTCTTCGAGAAAAAATTGATGAGAGCCAACCCTTTCAGTAAACATGAGGCAAATTATAAGAAATTAATAACAGTTTGAAATAATTGTTTGTGAACACAACTTGCTTCTCTTTATTTAATATGTAAATTAAACCAATTTGTTTCCAAAGTCTAAATTCCCTATTTTAAATTTTGTATTTTTTAAGAAAATGTTCTATATCTCTTGCATTTACAGCTGATAGAATCCAAATAAATGAGTATATAATAATGCTATCCAAAGATATTGATGTAAATACAATTCCAACTCATTGCAACGATCATTCCTACAATTTAAAAAGTAGTGAATAGATTTTCTTTGTAACAGCGCGAGCGCGAAAAGCTTGCACAACTTGTCTTATTTTTTTCTAGTCCATATTTAATTACGAGCAGATTGCCACCAATTACAAGATTACAAAATCAAATTACAGTCGCGACGAAGATTAAATAAGAACAAAAAAAAACATCTGGACTGGAAACCCAATGCCATCAAAACTAAGGTATTTTACAAAGGACTCATTATGAGTTCACAGCAGAGTATCATATTGCATCATTTAACATTTGACTATTTGATTGGTTCTAAAATCCATCCAATGATCTGGTGGCAAATTATGTGTGCCTTTAGCTAGGTTGGTAACCACATCGCATGGCTCGTTCAGCTTTCAGCCTCCACTCAGTTATTAAATGTTACTCAAAGCTAAAGGCCAGATGCACCCCAGGGTAGGATCATCGCCTAGAAAATGTTGGAGAGATGAGATTGAGGGACGGGGGGGGGGGGGGGGGGGGGGGGTAATTTAACGTAATCGGTGGTGTCACGTGGCACTTGCCAATCAGGACACATCATACAATTTGTAAGAAGTCAGGGTAAATGAGATTTTAACAACCCAACAGATTTCAAACGTTTTTTTCTTGGCAGGGGTGACCGTTGCATGCTTGTATGTTATTCATGTTGGGATTTGTTAGGTGTATTGGCAGGTTTCAACTCAATAATCATAGCTCTACACAAATTTGTTTTAATTTCATTAAAAAAATACATATTTTTCAAATACTTTTTGTATCTAGGGCAAAGTTTCCTGCAGCTTTGTTGAATTGAAAGTCATCTAGACTTTTATTAAATCACTTCAAAATGAGTTCACTAACATGATTGTTTATGATTCAAAAACAAAATGACGATACAAAGGCTCAACAGACATATCACAAGTATTTTCGGTACAAAAAAATTTGGTGCCCCCTAGCTTACAATCATCCAGCACGACAACCAAAATACTCTTACCCCTAATGACGACTTTGACAAAGCTCATGGTAGCCAAGTATCTTGGAGGTTCTAACCATGCTTGTATATGTAGCCAGCGTGTGTTTTCTTGGTACATTGGATTGTACATCTTGCCTATTCAGTCACCGTGTTAACCCAATGACAGCAGCTAGGCTATGGCATGGCCCAGCTTAAGTAAAAGAAATTTTCCTTAGAACGCAAATCTCTTGCCGAGGAAATCACGTGCAACACGCACACATAGCATGTCTTGAGATCAACAAGACGCCATCTTAAAAGCATGTTAACATTAGGTCTACCCATGGGTGCTGTTAAAAGTATAGCCAATTAAATAGCAATTACACTTAGATTACCAACGAGTTTATTTCGATTTATTTCAGCCTGATTAGTTTTCTTTCATCTTTCCATCTCTTTACTGAACCATTTCAGAATAAATGAAAAATAAAACAAACTCTGGTTAATTAGGTTAGCGAGAAATTAAAGTGCTATTTTCTTCAGTTTTGACAAATTCTGTTGATTTATCATTTTCAGAGATACGTCACACAGCTCACAGTGCACACTGGGCTTGCGGTAGAATTTGCAGTGAATGGAGTCTAGTTAAAGTTGAGGGGGGGGGGGGGCAGCCACATTAGCCCCCCTCTAGCTTTTAAAATTATTAGGCAAATACATCCGTTATAGATTATTCCATCCCATCCATGTGATAATGTAACCAATCAAAAAATCAACATTTTTAGATAATTACCTTTCCCAATTGTTATTATATTACCCTTGAGGTGACCATTCGTTCCTAAGTTCCGTTAAACATTTGCATATTACCTGGACCATTTTCGAAAGAAAAAGATAGACTGATTTACCGCCCCTTGAAAGCGCGCAAGATGGAAGGAGTCTGCGCCAGATGACACTTGATAGATTGTACCTGTCTCTGGTAGCTATTCTTTTTTCAAACCATTTTACTAGTGTAGCAAGAACTACACGTGCTGTAGATACCTACTCAAAAGCAGGCGAGAATAGATACTGTGTCCCGCTCTGTGCTATTTCTTTAGATACCTATATAGGTATCTATATAGATACTACATTTTCTGTTTAGATAGATATACTTTACTGGAGAGACATACTAAAATATTATTATGCTTCATTTCTGTTGGGAAGCGAACAAAGATGTATTTGAAAATGATCGATTTTGTTCATCGTGAAATGAACGTTATGGAATATTATTTTAGAAAAGGCACCTCAGATATTGACCTAGTTTATTCAGTTTAGAATCAAAATCAATGTTCATTGCGTAATCGTATATAAATAATTTTTTATTTCTGCTGATGATATTTGTGTATGTAAATGTGTTATAAAAAAACGTGGTCGGATTTCTTTGATTTTACCGCGATCTAGTGATAAGTATGTTGGCAAAATGTGTGTTGATAATTCGGCAAAAATGCAATGATGAAGTTTTATCAAGCAGATGACCGAGAACATTGCGCTTGTGTATAGAACGAGTCATTTCTGGACCATCATAACTCGATGAGAAATAATTAAGTAATTTTAATTTCTTCTATGGTGGTCTCAGACAGTATCGATTAATCTTGTGCCAACAAGAAAAAAAAAAATTGGTTGCAAAGATCCCGAAACAAAAGGGTGAGATAATTTGATCATGTTCTCTGGAACAATAATTTTCTTGTTGTACGAATTCTGAAAAATCTAACAACATTACGCCAGCTTGCATCACAAGCAAATATTCAACTCGATTGTTTCACTGAAATATCAACCACGATTTAAGTTAAGCAGCCTGAAATAAAGTCTCTGTAATTCCAGGAACAAGTGATCTTATGAGACGATTGAAAAGTAAGACGTTTGGTGGCAATCATACCCTTCATTCAATAAAGATTTAGCAAACAAAATCCAGATTATTTGTAAATTAAGGTTTATCATTCTCCCCCCCCCCCCCCCCCCCCCACACCCATCCCAAAGTAAATCGTATTTGAAAAGTCTACAACATTTTCTAATTGGAAGAAAAATTACATTTTACGTTTTTTCCCTTTTTTCATCCTGAAAAATGATTTTGGCTTAAATGTCCAAAATGAAATTTCCCAGACGTAGCAAAAAAAAAAGGAGAAGAGAGACACGCTCCAACTTTATTTGCCCCTTTGCAGGGCAGAAGCAAAGCAATTCGTCTTCGTCCGATTTCCTACCCCTTTTCCATTCTGTTCTGCCCGCGTTGCCGCTGCCAGCAAGCATGTCTCTTGAGAACCGAGAGGCACATGCCCATTTCATCTTTCACCAATCTAGTTAAGGGACCCAGCGAAATCAACTGCCATTCAATGCATTATTAATTAGTGAGATCCACAAAACATACACATTCCCAGATAACACATATCCCGCATTTCTCAAAGACAGCCGTGAACGAAAATTGAAAATAATAGCACGAAATAGCAGAAGAAAGAAAAACGAAAGAAAATGAAAGTTGAAATACATTTTCTAAATCATGTTACAAGTCATCAGGCAAGTTTCACCACTCTGTTTTTTTTTTCAAAAATAAGAGTTGTTTTTATGGAGCGATGTAGACGAAATGACGCGGATGGGGTGTGGGTGGAGGATATCTGGAAGTGCTCTATCCCTTTCCTTTGCTGGAAGGAAGAGAGTTTTGCTGTGGGAGAGGAGGGGGGCTGGGGGGCAAATCCTTGCGGCGGGCGAGGCACGCTGCCGCGCTGCGTCACGTGAAGGCACGAGGCTTGGCCAGCCAGAATGGGACACTGGGGAGGGCAAGTCTGCGAAGAGATCACACGGGAAAAAAAGAGCACAAATCCCGCTTTCTGTGCAACCCACTGGGGGGGTGGGAGGAGGCTGAAGAGCAGACAGAGGGATTCGTGACGCTACACAGATCTACGGAACTTCAGATCTACAGATCTACAATTCTGCAGAGATCTACAGAACGTTTTCCGAGTATCAAAGTCACAGGAATTCCGGCTTCGTTTGATAAAACCAGAAGCAAGAATTACTTTCTTCGATAACGACATTAATTTAAATGTAATCAAAAATTAGAATGGAGTTGAAATAAACATATTTCATACCTAATTTAAGTGGCATAATCAACCTCGGACTGATTGATCTCTTTCACTTCTTAAAGAAACGTATTTTTTATTTCATAGAGAAGTGACATTTTGATGATCCTTCGTTAAGCTTGCATGGCTAATGTTAGACTGTGGTTAGACGATATACTTAACATCTAGGTCGTAATAATCACTTTGCCTTCAGCACGATGATCATTTATTAATCAGCAGTTTAAAAATTGTCCTGTAATGGCTGTGGAGGTTAGGAACTGCTCAAATATTAACTGGCCATGAAATCGATAGGAAGGAAATTATCAAGGAAAACGAAGTACACCTTATTGACGTAAATGTTTCGTGAATAATAATATGAAAAACAATTATAGATAGCCTAATTTTTTATCGATTTCAATACACACTTTCAAGCGAAGATCCAAATTATAATTTCCAACTGTCATATCTCAAAAATGTTTTTTCTATCTAATATTTATAATTAATATGTAACCTTTACATATCTCTTTAGACAATTGATAATCTCAAACCAGCTCTTAACAACTCCAACAAAATAAATGGCAAAATGTAATTTTGATACACTAGACTAAAAGTAAACATAAGATTCAGATTTAGCAGCATTGTAATGCGGTATCATGGCGAGCCAAATCTACTCGTGTCAAATTCTTTCGCCCTGGCAGTGATTGTGGTCGCACCGGGAGGGGTAAGGGGGAGGGGGGGCTGAAAGTTGGACGCATTCTGCTGGTGTAGAGACATGGAGAAACCCTGAGTGATAAGAAAAGGCAGCAGCGCAGCGCTTGGGGGGGTTGGGGGTGGGTTGGGGGTGTGGGGCAGCAGCGGAGGCTGATGGATTGCTGTGATAATGTGAGATTCTCAATCCCCTTCTAGCAATCCACAGCATTGTACAAATGGCCGAATGTCTCGTACACTCAACACCAAAAAACTTATAGGAATTACTTGTTTGATATTTACTACAAGTAAGATTGAGAAGGTTGGTGATAATCTTGAAGATCTTGGCGTGTCCGATGTTAAGTGGATTTTATGCAAAACAGCTCAAGTTTGAAAACTTTCAAAAAAAGTTTTCAGTTGCAGATTGAAATTGAAAATTGTTAGAGTATGTGATTTTTTTACTGATTTTCTCTGGAAAATAATTGCTCAGCGGTTAGGGAATGATATTCTCAATGTTTGTCAATTATTGAAATTTTCAGAACAGAATGTTTTAAAATATTTGAAACAAGTACATTTAGGGAGATAGCAAGCACCAAAAAAAACTCAAGCATTGTTCCAAAAACTCAGAATTCAAAAAATGAATTAGGTACATAAAAAAAATAGTGAACTCACGTTTCTAGGTTTGGTCATATCTTATGTATAAGATCTTGTGTCCATCTTGGATACAAAGGTCCCGATTATAAAATATGAATAAAAAATTAACACCAGTATTTTGAAACCTCCACAAAATAAAATATACAAGCATGGAAGCAAAAGTTAGAAATGATTTCACCTTTCTCTTATTATAATTTAGTTATTCTTGCGCTCAGATGTAAGACGTGCGATCAACAAATCATGTAAAGCAAACGTCCAGGTTTTTTATTTATAATATAACAGAATTCTTGGAGGATCATTGAATGAGTCAAAGCCTCAACGCACGAAGGAAGGATCGCCAGTAAAGTTAGTAAATCTGCGAAAGCCGAAATATCTCGTCCGTAGGTACACACGCCAATCTTTGTTGTTCCTTAATACCATACGGCCAACCTGAATTTCCAGCCATGGAATTAATTAACATGGCCAGAAAATCGATGAAAATTCAAGTTTATGTGTTCATGCAAAGGTGGCCGAAATAGAGTAAGTCACAGCATGAATACACCCTGATCCTGAGGGTGGTGGGAAAGAGAGAGGGGGGTGGGGGGGCTGAGACACCCTTAATTTCCTAATCCCTTGGCAATAATCTTAGACCGAAGTGTCACCTTCGCATAATGGCAACTTTGCAAAGCTATCCATTTTCTGTGAACAACATTGTCCGTCCATGTTTGATAAAAAAAATTGGTTGTGGTTTTACACAAAACAGTTTTTCTATGTGAAACTTGCGAGAAGAAAGACAGTTTAGGTGGTCTGGAAAAGGGGTGGTAAGGGTGACGGGTTGGATAGGCTGAGGGTAGAGCGGAGGAGAGCAGTGGAGGAAATGTGATTTATTACGCATCAGCTGTACAAATATGATATATTTTCGTCAAGAATCGAGCACCGAATCTCGTCACAGTTTTTTTTTTTTATATACTTTTGTCTAGGGATTTTGGCTCAGGGGTTGAACTCTTAGAGGGTATGGCCCACCCCCAAGGGGGAGTTAGAGGAGAGAAGGGGGGATAGTAATCCATCAAGCGTTGCCATGCGTAGAAGGAAGAAAAAGAACGATACTAGATCATCTGTCTTACTCCACTGCTATATCTGCCTCTCTTCACGTACTTTTTCGCATTGCTTATACGTTTTTTTCCAATTTTTGAAAGTTGATACCATTTTTGCCTACCCTTTCAGCTAAAGCTAGCTAAAACCATTGAGTTCATCATGCAAATAAAGCTATCTTATTTTTTATATTTGGATTACTGTTGTATTACTTGTATTACATGTTTTCACTCAGTTTCTTTGACATTATTGTCAATACCGCATTATTTGCGGTTTTATTACTTCACATACAAATCCAAAACATGTTCCTCTCTGGCCAGTGAATGTTTTCTGATCAGAACATCTCCTTGTTCATCAATACAAGGAGATGTATGGAATTCTCTCACTCAAAATAAGACATCACTAGGTATAGTTATGATTCAATCAAACCAATACTGATAATTGTCTTACATATTTGTTTAACAAGCCGTTAAAAATAGAATAGACACGTGATTTGGACAGTTTCCAGATATTTTGACCAGGTCAAAATGCTGGCCAAAATGCTGGCCAAAAAAATCAGGCGACGTCATAGGTGGGCCTGCCTACGCCTGTCAATGAAGTCCAATTTTTACAGACTCCTAGGCTTAGGTGCCGTGTTTGAGTCTGTCTCTCCCCCTCTCTCTACCCTTCTCTCTCTCTGTCAATCTCTCTCCATATCTGTCTCTCTCTCTCTGAAGCCCTTGGCCGGGCATTGGTAGTCCTTCTCTAACGCTCGCGCGCTGCCTGCCAAAGGAGCGACCATTTTTCACTCGTTGCACCTCATCCATTCACCCCACGTCATTTCCGCCGCCCGCCCGCCCGCCCTTTAACAGGGTAGCCAAATTTAATGATTCGACTTAGACCGAAATTTATAAAACTGTAAATAAAGACCACGAATAGATTTATGTAGACAACACTATGTTGCATTTATATTCATTAGGCGAAGTGAAATATAAAACGATTTTTCATTTTTAGTTATATACTTTAGTTTTATATGTATTTACACTAAGTGGTTGTGTTTTTATTTTTTGTAATATATCTTATTTAACACCTACATAGGATAGAAGACGAATTGAGCTAATTTTCAACCAAAAAATATTAATCATAGAACCAGACAAAGTGTTATCCTCTTTATCTTAGAAGAAATCGCTCCATAAAATGTCAAAATAAGTAAATGGAGCACATTTTTATGATCATTGTTCGCATATTCCACTTTAGTTTTAAAGATTTCTTGAAATGTCAACATTTGCCACTTTATCAAAAAAACAGAAAACAAAACAAGTCATAATTCAAGATTAAGAGTTAAAAAAAAAAAGTTAATATAATTATAAGGTAGTTGTTTTTATCACCAAGTTAATTTGTTAAAAATTACTTATATGCTGGTTTAATCAAGCTCACGTGGACGAACAATTACCATGAAAGTATTCTTCTATGCTTTTAACTAAGTGCACATTATATAAACCAGTTTAATGTAAAAATAATTTGTTTGAATGAAATTATGAGCAATAGCGTTGTGAAATTATCTGGGAGGAGATTTCTAAGATATTTAAGGAGGTAACATTCTTTCACCCAACACGTGAACTGGACATCAGCTGGACTGTGGTCTACACGCAATCTTGCCTCGAATAGCCATTGAGCCAGCCATACGACGAGTAGTCAGCTGATGGTTACCAGACCAAGCTAGACTGTATCCCATGTCATGGGTTGCTAATACCCATGACTGGTACTACCTACAGGACTAAGTTCCTACTAGGGTTATGTTGCAATTTTCCCTGCCAACTTATTACCATTAGGTTTAGTGAGACCAATGGTAGATCAACGTTTGTAGCCATGGATATTCAGAGATTACCTTCTATCATACTGAACATCTGAATTCTGCCATCTTATGTTACCACGGATATGTTACAAGTTACCAGGCTACTTTTCCTATTCATTTTTATATCAGACAGATTCAGCAACTGTATTATTTACAAGTATGTATTTTAACATGAATATGGATTTGTTAGAGTAAATTTCAAGTTCCATTGCGTTAAAGCCGAAAGGTTTAAGTGCCGAACTACTGAATTACTAAAAAAAATGGACAGACCTCTGCCGGATTAGAAGCTCAACAACAAAAGATAATTTATAATATGAAATCGAGATGAAAACATGTAACTTAAGACCATGCTTGAGACTTAAACAACTTCTGGTTTCCGATACTAGGAGCTTGACAAACACCTCAATAGATGGACCCACTCTAACCTTGATGAAGTGTAATAGTCAGCCAGAATGGCGAAATAAAATCCCATTGATTCGTGTAAGTAAATAGGAAGATGAATGCTTCTATTAAAAGGACACGATACGATTTTCAACACAGTTCTACAGGAAACGACGTACCACCTACTCACAGCTGGCCGGAATAGGCAGTTTCATAGTGAAAAACATGAAAATGTCGAATCCCAATCTGGTTACAGGTAAGACTAAACTGTCTCATTTAATCAATATTTTGAGTCATTCTGCAAGAAAATATCTTTTATTTGAAGAATAATTTATTTAATCAGTTACACTTTTGATTATCCACGAATGCCAATGTGGTTATGCCAACTTCACTGTCCATTAAACCATACTTCAACAATGCCCTTGAGCCATTGGTACTCAAAGCACGACCCTTGGGGCTAAAAACATGGTCATTGGGGCTCAAAGAACGGTTCTTGGGGCTCAAAGTACGACCGTTGGTTCATTATACGTATCATGGCAGTGGTTCAATAGCCCAGACCGCCACTGATGCTGATACGGTGCTGATAAGGTGCTGATGCTGGTGCTGATACTGGTGCTGACACTGAAAGCTTTACATATAGGTTCCCTTTTTCGTTCGCGTTTCCAGCGAATTTCATGTGCATTTTAGGAAAGAATTGCAATTATATTTCACCTCAAGTTCCAAACATGAATAAATTGATTTAAATCGTGCTCGTCATAATGTTTGTAACGTGTCGTGTGTATGTTTTTCGATTCATTGTGGTTGTCTTAGTAAAGGAGGTTTGGGGGCAGATTTCGCAGACGGTAAGTCTTGTAAAGTGGCTCGTGCCGAGTTCAGATATATCCTTTTGAAAAGAATATAAAATCAAATTAAAATGATAGCAACATCTATTTCCGACGTAGAACCCCAAAAATCTCCCCAACACGAATCCACTCAATACCAGAAGTGAACAGCAAACAAACCCCATCACACTTCTGCTTATCTCCTTGGCTAATCTTTGATCTCTCTTTAGCCAGAGTTTATCCTTATTTTCTCGTCCCGTGTTCCTTTTCCTATGATTCGTCCACCCTCCCCTTCCCGTGGCCACCACCCCCAGCCGCGCTGCGTCCCGACGACTCGAACGCTGGCGCGAGCGGTGAATAAGTGGACTTGCTTGTTCTGGCGACGAAGAAAAATGATGATTTCACGACGCGGACTACGGGAAACCCTCCAGCCTCCCTCCTGCCCCCCCCCCCCCCCCCCCCTCCTCGTGCCGCCTCCTCGCCCACGAAGCCCCATCCCCTGTGTGAGCATCCCTTGCACTACGGTCTTCTGCTTTACCATCGCAGTCGCATCCAGAGGACAAGTGCAAAACTAGTACCACGGTACCATCGATAACTTGTATTACTCTATTAATTTTATTTGGGATAATTTACCATTTGACTGTTTCCCCAGTTTGTAAATGTCATTAAAATTGGTTTTACAAAAGCCGAGTTTAAATAAAACACCTTACCTTTATGTCAATATAGTAACGTTTTTATAATAGTTATTCAAACAAAATTTGAGTTTATTACTAAACAAAAATGTTTGGACATTTTTAAGTACATGACTCAGTATGCAATTGCAGTAGCAATCATAAAGTACTTATCTACACAAGCAAATCGGGGCTTATAATACAAAATAATAATACAGCGTATATACTGTTTAATCCAATATTTAAGCGTAACGTAATTCGGGAAGGTGCACTATAATATTTTGATAGAGTTAAATAATAAGTCTAAATAAATGAAACGACAACGACAACCTGGTTACTTGTAAATCGTTTTTCCATATGATGTAAGTATTAGTCAATGTCACATAAGTGATCAATTTTCTTCCACCTCCCATCCCTTTTCTCTTAGTAACATTTATCAACCTATCTCACTTGTAAGCTAAAATGTATAACCCATCAAAACTGCTGGATGATTTCTTCTCCTATAGAAGAATTTTATCTCTGTCTAAATCTGCACTCAGATTTAAGAATGAGTGGAGGTGATATCGCATAGGTTTAGAATATCGAAGTTTACAATTGTGTAGTAGGTCGACAATTCTTGGATTCCCCACTCGCAGCAAAGCTTAGTCAGTGCAGCATCCTGTTCAGAAAATATCCACGTGATCGGAACCTCACTCCATAAGAAACTATTTATATTAGACACCCTTTTTTATTCATTCATTTTTAAGATGTTTTTTTGTTGTTGTTGTTTTTCTATCAGATATTTTCTAGATGTCTTAATTTTTGAAAATCTCCCTCCTACTGCGAGAATCGGTCAATGTCCACCATTGCAAGGTGATCCACAAACAAGGAATGATTCCATTTCAAACACCACGTGACTTTAAATAGAGACCAGCGATGTTTTCCTAGGCTTAAAGCTGGACAGATTTTATTGATAAAAGAATTTATGAAAAATTTCTTTTGAAAATAAAATATCCTTCCCCACGGCTGAATTCAGGGATGCATTTATTTGTAAGGGAATTTTGAATCCGGAACGGGGTGGGGGATCAAAATAAATGTTATTATTTTATCAAAGAAAAATAGATTTTGCAGTTTAATATCTTTCTTTTTAGGTTAAGCAACAAACTTATTTAGAGCTATTCCGCATAATAAATAGTAAATTGATCTTGTAGAACTGGCGAAACAATGAAACTAGTTTTGATACATCCTGTAAAAGAGCGGTGCAGAGCCGCGAGATTCAACTCAGAAGCCATCTTTAGACGCTTCGTATTTGAAAATATGTTCAGGTATAATAAATGTATTTTCATAAATAATAACCAACTTAAATTTGCTTACTGGTTTAGAAAGATTTAAATAAATAAATAATTATCTATCGGCCCAAAAGTACACGAGTCCAAATTAGAAAAAATGAAATTAATATCAAGTCGACGTGCAAGTCGCTACTATATAAAAGGAAAATGATTAAGAGTTCTCTTGGAGTCCCTTAGCTAGAGCTGTCTTTGCTGTGCATGAAAGCGTGCAGAGAAGAAAAAGAATATCTACTACCTTCTACGATAATTCCCCATGTAATCATGATACTTGTGACAAAAAATTGAAATTATTTCCGTTAATAGCGTGCTGACTTGTTTTTATATACTAACGCAGCTTTGAGCGGTAGCATTGCATTTGTTACTCAGCTGCGTGCATTCAGCTAGTGCAGTATACTGCACTATATGCACAAGGCGACAAACATCAGATTAATTATAGAGCATAATAACTGGTAGATTACAAACGTGGCCGACTACTGTTGCTATAAAAAAAGCCAGGGATAAGGAAATATCCAAATAAACCAAGTAATGCAACTATATTACCCATAACTGTTAACAAAATAACAACTCTATGGATATATCAAATTATGGAACTATTTATCTTAACACAAACAAACAGGTATCATATAAAACACGTTGACTATTTAACAACTTCATCAAAGTTTCAAAAAAGTATCCTAAAAAAAATAATGTCAAGTAATAGCTTAATATTCCTTCTCTAACTAGTCTCACAGAATCCATAACATTATTTCCACTGTTCCCCTCTAGTGTTATATTAATATTGTCGCATTTAGCGTACATACCAGTCTCAAGGCACTTTAGGCACAAGGCATTTTAGGCACTAGGCACTAAAGGCACAAGAAACTAGGCACTAAGAATTCTAGGCGCAAGACAGTGTAGCAAATGAATCGATCATGGGTGGGCGTAAAACGCAGGAATAGAGGAATCGTACCCACCCTTATCTCCTCATCATCGTTGACTTGCCCCTCCTCATGAGAGTAGCTCATCAGATTCAAGTATAGTGGCCATGTTGACAACTACGACTTATCACAAGGCGAGACCTGAAAGACAAGACGTCTAGCTACGAGTTGGGCCCCTTCCTAAATGTCTTAGTGACTCCCTGTTCCCTGGTCGCGGTCGTACCCTTGCTTCAAGTTATGGTGCTGAGCATTTAGAATATTAGCCCTCGGTAGCTGAGAGGTGTAATTATTATTATTCTAGCAGTTTGTTATAATGTGCAAGTCTATGTGGGGTGGGGGTGGGGCTAGGATGGGGGTTGCTATGTGGTGCCTTAAGGGTATTGCTGGTGGCACATTTTGAATGATTTCATTTCAGATTTGCGGTTCAAAAATTAATTAATAAACTCGGAGAAAATATAATTGTTTATATAAAATGCATCTGTAACTCAATTATAAACTGTTTTGTGAAATTATCAGATCGGAAGGATAATGATACTGAAAGTGCTCTGATCAATTGTCGATTCAAATCTAGAATGTGTTTTTAATTATACACAACAACATTGAAGTGGTTGTTGTTTTTCCCATCAGCGTACGCCTACCGCAATTTTCTATGAACAAAATAAAAGTCTAAAATATCTCTATAAAATCGATGACAAAGAAGTTAGCAATCTATTTTCGGCGAGAGCGGAAGATAAATGTTACGGATTGAAAATTGATTGGTTTGGGGAAAAAAGGAACGGGTTAAAAATCGTTTTTCGTATAGAGGGGTGAAAAGGAGATTGATATTTTTTGGATCGAATGTTCATTAGGGAGTTCTGATGGGAGTCAGCTTCAGCGCTCGCAGTTCCAGCTCGCAGTTCGCAGTTCGAAGACTCCTCCTAGCGCGATCCTTGTCAGGAGACGAAAGTAGTTTTTGTTCAAACAAAAAGGACGTTGCTCTTCCTAAAATAAAAAGAAAAATAGCATTTTGTTTTTCTAGAAGGTTAGTGATAAAGTGACAGTCTTGGATAAAGTCGAAAGAAGTGAGGACTGAACATGTACTGGGTGGGGTGGGGTGGGAGTGGGAGGGTTAGAAGGGATCTACCCCCTCTGCATGGTTCACCAATCTACGTTGTAGACAGCATCATTTCACAATCAACCCTTTTTTACTTCAAAATGTCTCAATCAGAGTAAGACATTTTAAAAAACTCTTGTTCGGAATACGATTCAGTAATGTCTAGATTGTTTAATCAGTAGTATCGAGATGAAATCAATCAAACTTCGACGCTCCACGAGTATTATTTGCTGCTTTTTGCTAGTTTCTCAAGACGATTTAGTCTGCACAGCATGTGACAAGGTCTCCAGATCGTACAAGATTAAAAGTGTGATTAGGTAAAAAGATTTCCCTTCTCCAAGAGTAAATAAATGTTCCATTAGGTAGCAGATTTAAATTATAAATGAGTCTTGCTTTGTTGAAATAAAGATGAAAAAAATCGCTCTCAGATATAGATTCGTTGTATTCCATCAAAGTCCTCTTTCCTTCTAGTTCCCGAAGATGGTGTGTTTTTCTTTTTCACTTGTTTGAAAATGTTCAGTAAGAATGGATGGTTCTGGAATGGACCACTGGAGTGCTCTTACTATTTTCCGAGAACGTATTTTTTCCTACTCGAAAACTTGTTTCCACCGGGTTTTTTTTCGATTCGTAGCAGATTTTGTCCCTTAAAAGAAAATGTACTCTCACGAAAAATACGTTTCAAACCTTCTGCAGCCTTTTACGTCATCGACATGCAGCAGGACACCACATGATTTTTAAAAGAAAGACATCATTTCATAAGAAATGAATTGAATCTCTGAAGAGCTTTGTGCGATTTGATTGCCCGGGCAGCTATGTATGGAGAGTGATTCAACCAATGTGCTTCATGACCAATACTCGCGGCGTAGACCTTCATAAGGCGTTTCCATACTTACTGCACTCCACACTGCATGGCCAAGGAGCTGTGTTAGATGCATGTGGGCGAAACAGATTCCTGGGACAGAAATCATAAATGGCTGGATGGCAGGATGGCTGGATGGCAGGATGGCAGGATGGCAGGATGGCAGGATGGCAGGATGGCAGGATGGCAGGATGGCAGGATGGCAGGATGGCTGGATGGCAGGATGGCTGGATGGCAGGATGGCAGGATGGCAGGATGGCAGGATGGCAGGATGGCAGGATGGCAGGATGGCAGGATGGCAGGATGGCAGGATGGTAGGATGGCAGGATGGCTGGATGGCAGGATGGCATGATGGCAGGATGGCAGGATGGCTGGATGGCAGGATGGCAGGATGGCAGGATGGCATGATGGCAGGATGGCAGGATGGCAGGATGGCAGGATTGCAGGATGGCAGGATGGCAGGATGGCAGGATGGCAGGATGGCTGGATGGCTGGATGGCAGGATGGCAGGATGGCAGGATGGCAGGATGGCAGGATGGCTGGATGGCAGGATGGCTGGATGGCAGGATGGCAGGATGGCTGGATGGCAGGTTAGTAGGTTGGCAGGTTGGTAGGTTGGTAGGATGGCATGGCAGGATGGCAAGCTATATAATGGGTTGACAGGAACAGGAATCAGGATACTGCAGGTGTTCAGGACTGCAGGATCAGGCTAGAAAGATCAGGGTGGCAGATTTGCAGGGTTGCAGGATGGCTGACAGGATTCCAGAGCTTGCCAGGCTGCTAATGACTGCATGCTAATGAGTAAAAACTGTAACACCGAGACAGTTTTCATAAACTTCGCACTTTTCGCGGAGAATCTAATTTATACTTTTACATTTTAAGACACAATCAATCAAATCGTACTCATTTGGAAATGACCATATATTACACCAACCACCTTTAAGATGCAGCACATAGAGGTATAAGAATTATATAAGAAAGAGTAATTTTTAGAGAATTATCTACACATAACAAATGAGAAGCGATTAAAAGAACATTACTTCAAACTGACTAGACGACGCCTCAGAAACAAAACAAAAACGTCAACAATCCACGGATGACGAGAGAGAGAATTGGAAAGAAGAAAAAAAAGAAACGTATTGTTAGGTCAAAGCCCGTAAGTGTTTAATTTAAACGCGTTTTCTAGCCAATGGGAAACGAGCTGTTAGGAAAAAGTTGTAGAAATAAATTACTGGTATTATTTCTCGATTCTGATTCGTTAAGACGACTGAATAAAATGAAACTTGTATAGAATTTTACATGTGTAGGTAATGCATTATTAATAATATGGAGTGCAACACTTTGATTATGAAATGCCTGAAGCTTTCGGAAAATTAAAATTAAATTAATGTTTTTATCATGCAGAATGCATTTGTTGTTTGTTAGGAGATGCAACAAAATGACTTTACATTACTTTACTTTGAAATAAAATGCACAATGTGTAAAATGTAATCATATATATTATGAAGAGATACATTGTCTCTCGTTAGATTTTATGTATGATTAAGTTAAGATTATCTTATCACAAATATTCAATGTAGATAGCTATTATTTCTCGGAGAACTTGTCATTTCCTGCTAAGTATCTCATAATTAGATTGACAATTAATTTGCTGGGAATAAATAAAAATGCATACATTACTGCCCATGGCTTTTCCATACCATAAAGTTTGATTAGGTTTCAGGTGGTTTTAGATGGTTCTTAAGATTTCATTGAATGTAGGAACTATAAGGTCAAAAATAAAGGTGCGATATTATGATAAAAACGTTATTAACTTGGACTGAACCTAAATATCCTGGCATTTTTGGTAAAATATATTATTTTTCATGAAAATTCCGCACAATTATTTTTCTTTGAAAAGTTTTCCAATGGCTTTAAATTTCAAAGTAAGTTTGGCTTTTTCAGACTTCCTGACTATTATTCACTGAGAGATACAATTGTAAAAAAATACTCAACAGCTAATTACTTTGGATAAAAATTACAGATCATTAATTGAATAAACATTGTCGGTACAACCGGCTCTTCGCTGAGTACATCAAGCCAGCGAACACAAAATTTCATATTTTTAATTAGCAAAGGCCTTTTTGTTTGTGTGTTAGTCCCAGCTCCTAATGTCTTCGCAAAATCTTAAAGACATTTTGATTTTCTTGCCCACCTTTGTTCCCCATTTGCATGCAGTGGTTCTCCAGGGGCCATTCCAGTTCAAACACATCAATCACATTTGCATGACCCACGAAAATATGCAGCCTTCGCCCTTCTCCCACATCAATGTTCCTACAAGCTAAGAATCTGCTAAGACATCACAACAAATTTCCGTTACAACTTAACATTTTGAATATATATCGATATCGACAGCGCTTTAATCGTTCATATTTCATAGTAAACAATATTAATATAATAATAATTAATTATATTTATATTAATTTAATTTATTTCTCTGGGTATTCAATGCTTTGACCATATTGACCACGATGGAACATATCCCTACTTAGTTTTCCTTTAAGGTTAATTAAAAAAAAAAACTGAACAAGAATACATTTTCTACATTTTTGTTTTTGGGAATTTGGATTTCTCCAAGCTTGATATAATTCTTGGGTATATCTTGACCATGGAGCTCCACTATCGTGATGCTACAAGATTGGTTTGATTATATATTCCAAGCTTATTAGAGGAGAAATACCTTTGATGCTCAGCAACGCAGACATTTGTCAATGTTTGTTAACTGCTCCCAAACATTACACAAAACACGTCGTCGTTTTTTAAAGAATTTAGTAAACATTCCTGATGATAAATTGTGTTTTTATATTAAATTCAAATAATGATGTTGATTTATGAGTCGACGTAGTAAGTGTAGAAGAGAAACATATCTAAAGAGTATATTTTTCTGATGAAAGTTCCTAATTCTTCCGAAATTTATCAACGTGTTTTTTCATTCAAGCATTTCATTTTTCTTACACCTGGTGGTAACGGTTCCGTCCTGTTAGGCACTTGAATTTTTGTCGTATTTCCTTATGAATATTGTAACAAAAAATGTAATTTTCACAGAGAATAAAACGCCATCAGTGTTCTAGAAAGGTTACTAACTCATTTTGCATCCCAAGTACTCATCTAATTTATTGAACAAAGCTAACTTAAGAGTTAATCGAATCAGCTGATAAATAATAAGTTCAAACATCAAAAGTTTGTCATAGAGAAAATGTGTTTCACCACCAAAATCACCCATCACGTTAAGCTCAAAGAAGTGAGAAGGCGTAAAACCTTTCCAAAGTCCAACCTTCCGAACGTCGACGAAAACTATTTGATGCTGCCAGAGAGAAGTCATTTTCTATGTTACCAAAAATCTAATCTTATTAAAAGTTAATTTATGAGTTCACCTCAAAGAACCAAAAAAACTACACCGACAATTTTTTTTATAACAGCAAACAAAACACTACAATTAAAGCATTCGCAGCTAAACAAAAAATCGACAACCCCAAAACCAAACAAAAATCCGTCCATCTAAAAAACTTGAGCAGCAAAAATCGAGTAGACAATTGTGAGCGCAAACGAGTGTATGTAATTTCCTATAGAACCCCTCCTCTTGCCCCCTTTCCGTCCCCCGTAGCCCCCCTCGCCCCCTTCGCGCTACACCCCTGGGGCCCCGCGAGCCCCAAAACCTTTCTCTCCATCCAATTCCAGCCCGAGTTGTGTTCTTGGCATTGAGTGATCATCCAGCATATGTCATCGGAGCTGAGCCATATTTCCCTGTCAGGCTAATACTGAACCTGCAAAGTGTCTCCTTTGCCGACGCTCTATGCTCAACGTTGCTCTCAACTAGTCAATGTCGCTAGTCGCTAGTCGCTGGTCACTAGTCGCTAGTCGCTAGTCGCTAGTCGCTAGTCGCTAGTCGCTAGTCGCTAGTCGCTAGTCACTAGTCGCTAGTCGCTAGTCGCTAGTCGCTAGTCGCTAGTCGCTAGTCGCTAGTCGCTAGTCGCTAGTCGCTAGTCGCTAGTCGCTAGTCGCTAGTCGCTAGTCGCTAGTCGCTAGTCGCTAGTCGCTAGTCGCTAGTCGCTAGTCGCTAGTCGCTAGTCGCTAGTCGCTAGTCACTAGTCGCTAGTCGCTAGTCACTAGTCGCTAGTCGCTAGTCGCTGGTCGCTAGTCGCTAGTCGCTGGTCGCTAGTCACTAGTCGCTAGTCGCTAGTCGCTAGTCGCTAGTCGCTAGTCACTGGTCGCTAGTCGCTAGTCGCTAGTCGCTAGTCTAGTCGCTAGCCTTGTAGCCTTGTTAGCACAGTCTTGTAGCCTTTCTACCCCCCTACCCCCGATAGGCACTATAGCAATATACCATATATTGCATGTACGATATGCAATTTGAATCACACACGAAGTCCTATTGCAAAATCTGCAATGCCACTTATCTATTTTATTCCTTTATGTACACAGACGAACAATTGTTTAACTCATTAATGTTTTGAAATCCGAGTGTTGAATTAAAAGCATGAAAAAAATGCATGTAGAAACCAATTTTTATTTGTTTCGCTTTCTTTGCATGACAAGTTTTTAATTAAAACAAGGGAGACCGCCCTCATTAAACCCCCGCGGAGATCTCAAAATTAATAACGTCTCCTAATTCAGGTTGATAAACTTAAAAACGAAACAGTAAATTTAGATTAATAGCTAATATTCAGGTTCACATATTAATTTAAAAAATGCCGTGTGTCAGCACGTAATTTTCCATCGGAGATGCAGTGAGCTTAATTTAGAACAGCTTAGGTGTACATGGTTTTATCTGAGAGAGATATGAACCATCCCAAGGACAGGCAGTATGATTGTGTGGTCCTTCTTTGGCGATTTGAACCATTCGAAGGACCGGCAGTGTAAATGTGTTGTTCTTTTTGTGGCAATTGGAACCATCCGAAGGGCAGGCAGGGTGAATATGCGGTTCTTCTTGGGCGATGCAGTGAGTAGGTGAGTATAGTAGTGATGTAAGTAGTGAGTAGTGAGTAGTGAGTAGTGAGTAGTGAGTAGTGAGTAGTGAGTAGTGAGTAGTGAGTAGTGAGTAGTGAGTAGTGAGTAGTGAGTAGTGAGTAGTAAGTAGTGAGGAGCATGCAAGAAGGATCTGAACCTCGGAGTTGCCGACCTGAACTATCTAATCCCATCGCGGCGTTACTAGCAAACGAAGACAACTTCCAGTTTAATGAGCTTCCACGATGATTAATTGCATTCACTCATTACTTCTAAGAATGATAAAACCAGTGCCGGCCTCGTCGAGAATGCATGGTACTGACACCGACCAGCTCCGACACAGAGTCTTATATTACCTAATGTCTTAAATCAAGGAACATCTTCATTTGCTGTTTGTAAATTACAAATGAGCACTGCTATTTACATTATGAATTTCTTCGCGTAATCTGACGAACGTTTAAAAATCAAGTTTTGGATAGTTTTCATTTGATTAGTTGGTACTATACCTTGAGGTTGGTGTAGGCTAGAAGCTGAATAGGGAATTAATAGCTACGTAGCGTGTAAATACTTAGCTAACGGAGCGTTTATACCTTAACCACCCAATTTAGCGAGCGACGCAATAGAATGCATGTTGCTTGATTTGCTGTGGCTTTGCTCAGCTGATTGGATTTGGATTTAGAACAAGATTCTAGACACTGGAAGGATATTGGTAAATTGAGATAAATACATTTAAAAGAAAAGTATAAGAATGATGATAAATTAAAGTGCATTTTGATTGTTGGTTTACTTTGGGTTGCGCCCAATCTCAATAAAAACTTGATAAAAATTGAAGGTAATCTTAGTTCTTTGATTTCTCTCTAAATACTTAGAGCGATATATTTCTAACAAAGTATTTCTTTAGCTCCGCTGGTTCGCCCCCTAACCAACGACTACAGGAACAGAGCCGTGACGATTCATTGCGGTTTTTCGCTAGCGAAAAACTCTGTAATTAATAAAGACGATGACAAGTAAATAACATTAGACAATTATGAGCATTTTTTGTCATGAAATTCGTCAAAAAAACAGTACAAACGACTTTAAACAATATCTTTAAAAGTTAGATGTTAAGACCAAGAACGAGTAATATTTGGTCAGCTTGCAGCTAGCTCGGGCCTCCTGAAATCAGGAGGAAGGATTTAAAGTTTTGCTTCATTGCTTGGTCGACGTTAATCGCCAAGAAGAGCCAATTCGTCCTAGAAAAATTGCCCCCTAAATTACCAAGAAGAAATTGAGAGAGTTGCAGGTCCCTTGACTTAACTGAGACCAAATTTTCAGCTCGTAGGCGCTCGACGTCATTACTACGTCACCCTAAAGTTGATTCAAGATTTCATATTTTACAAGAAGTATAAATATCTTCAAACCATTTTATGTTAATATATCGATTTTGTATACCAACAACGATATGACGCATACAATTCTTTCATATCTTCCAATCAAATCAAAAACAGCGTGGGCATGAATCAAAAGTGCTACGTCGAATCAAAAAGCCTAATGCAGCTTACGACGGACTTCTAGAAGGTAGTCGGCAAACCAACTGTCTTGAATGTATTAAAAAAAAAGGACGACATTGAGAAATAGGGTGTGTTTCAAAACGTGACGTATGCCTTTGGTTATTAAGCAATAATAGAGATCCAACTTTTGATGCCCAAATCTGAGCAACAACAATTCCATATCAAATCTGATATTAGGTAGAGTGAGAAGGATATATGAAAAAATAAAAGAACATTTCCGAATCATTTAAAGGCTTTGGACGTAAGTTTTGACATCATGTGGAGACTGAAACTACTTCATTTCCCTCAGCTGGATACCGAAACTCCTGACTGTAAGATCTGAGAAACGTTGTTTTATAAGGAGTGTACCAAGACAATATTCTTGAGACCCCCAACTTCTAACTCAACATCAATCAAGAGTAGGCACATCAAGCAATATGCTCTAGCTACCTGTTAAAATTGGACATAGCGTTCACCAACTGTGATGACACTGAAATGATGATTGTAATTGGATAAAATGAACATGTTCTTCTATCTGAAGTAATCATACTAAACTCAGTTGGAACACTCCATCGGAGAAGCAAAAATATGTTTTTTCTTTTTACTTTGCTGCAGATAATTGTATCTTTGTAGCACATGTGCTAAACAATATAATTACCTGCAATTATTTAAAAAAAAAAAACTTTATTATCTATCAATAGCAGAAAATAGCTTCTTTTTTTCTTTCCCAAAACTAACCCTGTCTTAAGATTCCAAAAATAAACCATAAAAGCGTCGACCGTTTAACAAAGCTGTTTGCTTCTTCTTACTGTACATCAATAGGTGTAACAATCACATCTTATTGTGTTCATTTTGAAAACCTTGCACTGTTCAAAGAACAGATATGCCTAGGTATAAATTCCTTACATAAGCACGTGCAATCAAAGATGTTTGTATTTGCTAAGAAGGTAACAATAAAGGTAGAATACGAAGGGTGAGATGTATGAGAGATTCTTATGTTCTTGACCCCACTTCACAATTGTGAACTAACCTATAAATAATGATTGATAGACAACATTGGTAACCCTGCGGGTTTCTTATCCATCAAATACGTCATTGTTAATACGTCTTCATCTGGCGTTACACAGCTGTAAAGATAAATTGATCCTGCAAACTGCATTTATTATTACAAATGAGTAACCATTAGGAGAGTACCGCACCTGGGATTGGTTGATTCTATGAAGATTCGGCGCTAGGTAGTCAGGTGAGTCTTAGATTTGTCTCACAAATCAATCATAAAGCTAGAATTAAAATAATACATGTAATATGAAGATGAGTATTATTATTTATTCTTCAGTAGATACCGTCAATCAAAATATAAATAGCTAATAAATGTTTACTTTTATAAAAAGTATTTATAAATTTGTTGAATTAAAGAATGTGATTTTTTTTAATGAGATATGTAGGAAAGTTGTTTTGGCTGATTGGTTGGTTGGAACTGGAAATCTGAGTATTGTATCGGTACACCCTTTCTATCTTTGAGAAGCCACACTAATGATGTTTGGGAGTGGTCTACAGATTTGTCTTTTAAACCAATCACAGACAACCAACATCTTGCACAAAACAACGCATTTGTCTGGAAATGGCGAACTGGTGCAATGATGATAAAAAATCTCAACATTTGCTTCTTGTTTTTCAGTTGTTTGTTACTATTTGCTAGCAAGTCTATTTTGACTTAAATGACGACAGTTGCTCGCCGAATAATATTTTAAGAGACTATTTTTAAAAGATGGAATGGACCGTTAATTCTAGGTGGAGGAGCCATGATTTTAAAGCTTAAACCTGGCACCTCCATTCAAATAAATAAGCTAAATGTTTTTAGAGTCAGGTAAGAATTGGAATGTAAATACTTGTACATTTAAATGATTCAGAAACGGATTCAATTATTAAAAAGGCGTAGTACTCTTAAATATACTTTCTTATGCTCATTATATTGGATGACTTGTTTTTAGAACGCGGTGATAAAATCACACGTTATTCAAATCCAAGCCCAACCCAAAAGATTAAACGACACCTCAACTATTTTTCAAAACAATTCACCAATACAAAATACGGGTATGTCAAGTCTTACACCGAATAAAACTATTGCCAATCAAGGTTAAATTATTGATAATCATTTGAAAATAAATGCTTTTAATTTTAACTACGTTATCATGATCAGGGAATGTTACTAGTTACGTGTCTGGCCTGGTATTTTATATGTCTACTTCAATTAATCGAGTTAAAACAGGTGATTAATCCAAGCGTCAGGAGCATGTATTTTGCCAAATGTTGCCGTTGTCTTCGCTAGAGTCATGTTCATAAGGAATGTATATGTGTATCTTTCTTGGCGTCTTTTCTATTCCACTGCATAATCTCACCGACTGCAGGACAGAATAATGTCAAGAAATCATATTCACTGCCATTACTGTCGGTATTTATTGTTGGTATACTTGGTAATTAGAAGAAATTAATGTATTCAGGAAACTAAATTTCTTTTATATTAAAATTTAAAATATTTTAATTTTAATTTAAAAAAAAAATCAATTGAGTTTTTTAACAAAATTTTTAATGAGTGGAGGTTTGGTTAAAATTGGTCACCGTTATACCTCAAAAAAAAAACCAATTGAAAAACCAGAAACAAAGAGATATAGATTCGATTTGAAGTTAGATCGTACCCGTACCGTACCTCCATTTCTTCAGTAAGTTTTACATGTAAAATGTCGCTATATTTATCTTGGCTAGCCAGATACTAGCTGTTTTCTTGTTCAATCTTGAACGCGCATTTCTCATTTGAGACGTAACATTATTAATTCAAGGATCTGATGTCTTTATAATTAACTGCTTTACATATTTTAGGCCTTCTCAAAGGTTAACTAAGGGCAGAGAAATTTTTATCTTTTTACTTTATCAACACGTAGAATTCTGTAAAAAAAAAACTTGTTCACTCTTTTGCAAATAGCTTGTTACACAGGAACCTACGCTGTGCATTTCATGTAAGAATTGATGCAAATATTCGTTTTATCATCAGATATTTATTAGAGCTAAATTCAGATTTTCAAAAAGCACCGACATTAAAAATAAAAAACTTAAATAACAAATTCAACTACAAAAATAGATTTTCGCAACTACATTCAAAATTGTCCATATCATCCACACTAGCATCGCAGTAGCATAAAAATTCGACAAGCAGTCAGCATATAAAGCAAATCATGACTCAATCATAAACCTTCATCCATTTTTAATAGCTGCAATTTTTTAAACATGCTGCATAAATTTATTTTTAAAATAATCATTGCTAGCATACAGTTGGTGTACTTGGGTGCTGCCCATGCTGTCCATGTTGCCCATGCTGCCCATGGCAAGCAAACATACGCTGCGTTATTTCAGAGGAGTGGGTATTATTCCAACGTGGGTAGCCATTGTAGCTAAAGAAGTCACGTTAGATTGCTATTTGTCCCGATGTGTTCCGAGCAGCCAAGTTCTATCATTAATCAAGCTAAGAACCAACCGGTTGGGGCAAACCATCGCTTTACCTCCACTGTTACCTCCTACAAACATTCACTCGTCCTACAGAATTATTCAACATTTTATTCTCACCGATATGCCGTCCATTTTATCCCCTCCATCTAGACGCATTATTTTCATATCAAATACACGATGCTAATGGATTTTATCTAATGTTTCACGTTTTCCCTTTTTTTTTCAAATACTAACGTCGTTCTATGTGGATTTCTCTATAATCAAAAACTTTGTATCAAATCTGTGCTTGTTTATATATTTTAAATACGTAAATAAATAAAATCAAATATTTTCACAACAATGGATACCATTATAAAAATATGATATAATTTCAAGTGTGCGTTTGATTGCGTTTTCAACCAACTATTACAGAGTTTTCACTTCTGATTTGTGTCTCAGCGCAAGTTTGCTGTTTAAACTTTAAATGCAGCCACGAATGTATTAATACACGAGTTGCAAATGTTAAATGAGAGATCACCACGCGAGTGGACGGACCGACCCCCCAACAGTAATGTTAGATTGTGTAATCCCTTCCACATCGCTTTTCAACACTGCGGTTTATGTTCTAAATATACATGCCAGGATGCAAGGACGGGTGTGCGAACAAAAACTGATGTGTTATTCATAATCGATGATAATATCGATAATATCGATAATATCGATGGTCGATGATAAGTCCTTCTGATAATAAAGCTTAGATGGATGCCATGTGTTTTTACGGTGGTTCTGAATATTGGTACATTCTGTGTAGGACATATTTGCATCAGCGTTGCTATCTTTTCCCCTATTTTGCTTACAATTCTGTATTTTGAAGAAACCAAAAAATCGGGTAAAGAGAAATAATAATAACGGCATATTAAGTGGAGGGGGAGGGGGGGGGGGTGGTAATCGAGTAATTGAGAAAAAATATTAAAATATAGATGGGCCATTTATTGAACTGTCTGTCGTTTTAAGTCAGCATTTTGACTCTAATAGTTTCTCAGGACCACATTGAGAAATCTAAATTCAAAATCCAAATTCGCACTTGAGAAAGAAGCATTAAATTCACCTTGTTTGAAAATGTTATCTCCGTAGGTCTTCGAACTCATACCTGATAATCTTTTTTACTTGTACTTTGTGATTTTTCTACTTTTTCCTGCTTTGTTGATGAAAGGTGAATTATTATAACATTGCTCAACCACATTTAAAAAAAAAAACAGAAGTTGTTAATCTGTGAAACTCTTTGAAAAGGTGCAACGCGTGTCTCGACCAGCTCATCCTTCAACGAGAGACTTCCTGCATGGCTATTACCTAGTTGAGCATAACCAATGCAACCAGCAGATGTCCCCCTAATCCCATACAACGGTTATTACACGGTTTGTGGTTGAGCTTTACTTCAAATCATGTCAGTTTGTTTTTCGTGCTGAAAATACTTTCGGGATGGATTTTCTTAGAATGTAGACTCTTTGCTCTCGCGCACTTTCTTTGCACTTTCTTTGCTCTTTCTTTGCTCTTACTTTGCTCTTACTTTGCTCATACTTTGCTCATACTTTGCTCATACTTTGCTCTTACTTTGCTCATACTTTGCTCATACTTTGCTCATACTTTGCTCATACTTTGCAAGTGAACTTTAGGTATTGAGGTGATTTGGACAAGTATATGCTCGACGCCGAGACGGACGAATCTACAGGTTTCCAATCATCTTCGTTCGTGAGGGTTATTCTTGACCCTTGAAACGGTAATTCTGGGCCATCAAAGCGTTTTAAAAATCAAAATTTTGCTTCTAAATTCCTTACAAACTGTTCCTTGGAAAGGGTGTGTAGACAATGACCGCAATTTCCAAGCAAATTTCTTAAAATACACTTCATATTATGTTTCTAAATAGTAAGAAAAAGTTGAAAAAAAAAACGTATTGCTTTAACAGTAAAAAATTAAGTCCATTTTCCATAAAAACAGATAAATCTTCATCAGTTCTATGTTTGGAAGTTGGCTGGTAAGGCGTTCACTCTTCCTTTCACAAAGCTACCGTTTCTTGTAGGAGTAGGTAATGTGTGAAAATGTCTACTCCACAAAACGTCTTAGCTGCTAATAATTTTACCTTGAAGCTTTCTCAGGTAACCTGGTGTTAAGTCAATTAAAATGACATCTTTCAGCAGAAACATTCACAAGGTATCATATTTTAAGCTCGAGTAACTTTACACATTTATATATATTATACAAAACGGTGATTAATTTCAATTTGCCTTGACGCCATTATGAGAAGACCAAGTCATAGTAAAGGAAATAGTACTAACCGAGCACTTTGATACACCGATACTTACCTTTCAGCTGTAATGTAAGTTTACACCTGAAGACATGGGATCGAAGAACACATAGAATTTTGGTTCTTGATAAGTATAGTAATATAAAGTATGCTTACTTTACCTTACTTTGACTTATTTTAAAGTATATTTAAAGCTTTCTGTAATTACTTACAATATAATAACTAAATTCCATGTGTTTCCTTTGAATCGCACGTATTCATGCCAAAAGTTACTCAGCGTGGAGGGCTTATCGGTGTTTAATATTTTATCTTTAAACTTACTTCTTTCAAACTTCTTATTTCAGAAAATTCGAAAACAATATCTTTATATCTAAGAAAATTTTTATATTTTTAATTAAATCAAACAAAAACTGCATTTCCATGTGTGATTCCACAAGTAAATTTATATCATAAGTCATATGCATATCACGTTTCACTGCTAGTTCAAAGTGTGATTCGAATATAAAATAAGTTTGAGTTGAACAAAACCGTAATTAATATCATTCCTGAGAAGTTGTTCTAAAAGAGCATCGTTGAACTACTTTTAACCCGACATAACCGTCGACAAGCACCGCTAGGAAACTTGCTCGCTTAACAGCCCTGCGCCAGAGCCTCATTCTTAATCGCTTCCTCATCTCATCTTCTAACGACAACACGGTCTCCAGACTCTAATTTTAATTGTTTAAGACAAACTTTCCTGGTCGACATTTAGCATTTAGCGAGCTGTGATAGTGCAAGGAGTTTTGCCTGCCTTGAGGCACATCGTAGGGCTCCCAAGATGAAGGAGCAAGACAATTATGGCTTGTCGTCGGCCTTACCCCTGCCCTCCTACCACCCATCTTCCCCGCCAACAAGCTCCACCCCAACCCCCTTAACCCGAACCCACTGCCTGTCATCTTTAATAATTGTTAGTACATGCAATTCATGGCGAATTATTCCATACTGTGTAATAATATGTAATGGACAATATTATTATGCAAGCTTTCAAGTTGGAAACAAAGCAAAAATAAGAAAAGAACGTGAAACAGATGTAAAGTGAATTCATGGAATCTTACTGTATTCACTGTTAATTTTTTTTTTCTTGTAACTTTTATTCTTTTGCTGGCGTTGCCTAAATGAGAAATGTATTAACAAAATCGTGTGCATCTTATACGAACGGGTTTCTATGTGCTTATATTAATCATACTCCATTTGCACCCCTTTACTCTTTAGCAGAAAATAAAAATTCAGAACTCTAATAGCTGTACATTAGTTTCCAACAAATTCTGCGCTTGTGTTGATAAGTTGGGAGCAAAACTGGCATAACACTCAAGCCAACATAGGTAAAAAATGATTAATATATCGAAAACTTGATGATATCGTGAGATCTTACAAGAAAGGGTCGCCAGTATCGTTAGCAAATTTTTTCATCACTCGAAATCAGGCCTTAATTATTTAAAAATTTTAAATGCAATACAATTTAAACCCTTCCTGATTGGTCTAATAAAAGTTGACATAGATCAATTTGTTTTTATAATTTCAATCGACGAATAGCATCTTAGATAACAGATTCAGAATCATGTCTTAGATGCTGCTGTAAGCGTAGTCACAGGTTATGCCTTTCTTGACTCTAACTCCCCGATCCAACTATTCATTTTTGAGGCAACGGAATGAAACCAGTGAGATGTCTGTTCCAAAGTGAAGTCGTTAAATCAGTTTTGTATTCAGAAGATGGAGCAAGTTTTTAATCTGCTCCCATTAAATAAGGAGTCGGTAAGGTTTTCGCATGACGAGCGCCCAACGTTACAAATCATTAATAACACGCTAAATGTAGGAGACGCAGACATTTCTAATTCAAATAATAAAACCCTTTACTCAGACACAAAAGATGTCTACAACTTGGTGAAAACATATTAATCACAGAGAAAATGCTCTAATTATTGAGATTTTTGAACTTGTGTTACTGCAAGGTAATAATAATTTAACTGAGTGAAATATACATCACTGAGGCAATCTGTTATTTGAAGAAAAAAAACGCATTTTGAAGAATCACGACAAATTCTTTTTGATGATTTGAAAAGGTATGAAAACTCTTTCACAAACCATGTTATAATATGTCTCCGTCGACAAATATCATAATAATAACATGTCACACTTGATAGTGATAAGCGTCATTCACTTGTCAGGTGTCTCATGCATTCGTATCATTTTAAAATATGCACTACATGTAATTAATTTACGAAGTTATATCACGTAATATTTTCATCCCTAGAATGTCGGTAACGAATTCACCCCCAACATGAAGTTGGCAAGACTGCCGCTAGGTCGCACCAGAGGCAACCTCGTCGCAGCATGGAGCGTCCGAATGGCTATTCGAATAATCGTTAGGAAATACACGACATTTTCGAATTTCAAAAATAAAACAACACAATCTTAAAAACAAACTGAATAACCGTGGATATGGGTTCACATTAACACTTTCTGTGGGGTATGTAAGCGTATTTATACATTTAAATACTGTGTTAAAACATTAGTTTACATGCATCCAATTCACGCATCATAACACTCAACAAACTGATAAACACTACCTTAAAATTGTGCCATTCTGTGTTTCCCAGCATTTAAATAGATATTTTTTTGCGTCAATGATTGATAAGACAAATTATATTAATGAACCAATGCTTTATAAACATGTCTTTAAAAACACGACAAAAGTATAAATTTGAATTACCCTAAAACTATACCAAGAAACTACGCAAATAAAACCTCCAGCTACAAAAACAATTTAGACGACTTGATCATCCATCAAAGCTCTAGGTATCTTGATGGGCAGCTACAAACTCTATGACTTTTATTATCAACAAAAATGTTCACAGCCATGTCGTTTTATTTTCTAATGAAAGTAGGTACAAAACATACCTCGAAAATAAATAAAGAATCTAAAAATGATATTACGGTTACGCTAACATGAATATTTTCTATTTCATCAGTTAGGCAAAAGACCGCTAGGGGCATGGTTTAATATATTATTATGTCCCTGTCTCTTCCCCAGATACCACCCTTTCCGAAACGAACTCCATTCCCTCTACTTTCTCTCTCCTTCTCCGGCGTTACGCGAATCGGTGTGCACTTGTCAGTAAGAGTTATCTGCTGTCAATCACCACGTTAATTGCTAAATGCTGTTGCATTGACAGAGTCTTGCCAAAAACAGGAGAAACGATTAATTGCAGCTCGGAGAGTAAAGTAACTCGGTTTGGGGAATTGCAGAGTGGAAAATATCTCTGGAGTTTGCGCTTCTCGCTTCGCTGGTGGTTTACTCGTACAAATTCTCCTATTGCTATTTAGTTCCCCAGTGTTTTGTTTTTGGTATTTCAGAGCAGAGAGTATTTTTTTGCAACACTCGTTTGTAATATTTAGATGAACGGGGAAAAAAAGGCAAAGTTACGTTATATTTTCTCAGGCTTGATTAAATGAATATTGTGTGGATGAAATCACGAACTACATGTCGGCATTATCTGTGCTTATTATAAAACTGTTCAAACACTTCAAATTTAGATGGAGCAAAAATAAAAGCGTTTATTGTTTGTAGAAATGCATATATCTTCGATGCGTTACGAAAATTACGCGCAAACGTTTATTAAGAAAAAAGCAATTTGCCTAAATGCTTTCAATCTTTTTTGATATACCGTGAAAAATTAAAAAATCAGCCTCTATCCAACTGTGAGTGAAATAGTAGTTAGGAAATGTGATGACCTTCTTTGTGACTTTGCTCATTATGACATATATAATTGTTTCCTTGTATTTTGTCCTTATCAAGTAATTCTTAGGATTAAATTCAGCTTTTCAGTACAAAATATTAGTTATTCATGTCTTATTCCGCAAAAAGTAACTCCATAAAAAAAGTATATGCAATTATTTTCAGAGTCGAACCAATTTGCAATGTTCATAAGGTTTGACAAACGCCCGATAGAGATCGCAAGTCGCATCCAAACGAAATATTTTACCCTCCCAGCTGCCTTGTCAGCGTCTTTACGGACGAAATTCGCAAATCACAAGCCACCCTACCATAATCTAGTTGTAGAACCAGGGCCTTATTGCCCCTTACTTGCATGAGAAGAGTGATTAATTGTTTTCAAAACGTCGGATTAAGGTTTTTTGTACATATTTTTTTATGTATTACAGTGTCATTTGGATGGTCAATGATACCCACAATTCTCAATGGAAAATTCTTGAGGATTTGGCCATCACAGCGGTGTTCCACTGGCTAAACCAACACGTAGTCTACCCTTCTCAAAAAGAAAAGAAACTATGCACCTAGAAAGAATGCAAAACTTGGTGTCATCTTGTAAAATTCATAGCCATATAACTCATAAGAAATTTACTGGCTTGTAACTTTCTAAACATCTTGTTTAAACGCTATAGTTAAAACAGTACTCGATCAAATGCAAACAAATCAATTAAATGTATTACCAAACGATTACGCTATAAAAACTAAGTCAGCCACGTTACATTTCATGGAAATAGGACATTTTTTTACGATTTCTTGAGATCATTTATCAAATTATTGCAAATAGGTTGTTGCTTGAATAGGCCCATGGAAAACTGGACGCTTTTGTGGGGGCGTTAAAGTTGGAGAGGGTAAAATCAAGGAGGGGTTTAAAAAATCTTTGCTTAGCACATTCTTGACATCTTAGTTTACAATAAAATAAAACGTTGATGCTTGTAGCTAAGAAATACACACCAGTGCGTGTGACGATATTTCTTAATGGTACCGTCAAAGATCTTTGGAAGGCAAAGAAACCAATTCTTCGACATGTGAAAATCCCCTTACAAGATGTAGAACCATTTTTTGAGGAGGCTCAACATTTCGCAGAAGGTTATTGCACAAAAATATGTGCAGAAACCCGGCCACAAAAACCAATGTGTGTGCATTTCTTCATCAGCGTTAAAGTTCAAGCGTGAACAATAAAATAAATGAAGGTTAAGAAAAAATAAATCTGATGACAAACTAACGCTTTCATCTATTTAAACATAGCGTCTTGATTCATCGTGTTCAGACAATTTATATCAATTTACAAAATAGATTACTTTTATTTGAATTTTTATACATCCATTGTGATATATACACTAAAAACAGAATGAACTCTTTCCAAACCTTTTAAATTCCATTGTTGAGGCGTTCTGCATTGATCAGTTGTTCTCTAATTGACTAGGAACATCTTTTAGACTCAATTGTTCACGATTGTCACGATTTGCTATTAGTCCTATCACACCTGGATCCTGAAATAAAGGTAATAGATTCTAGTTCAGCCCTCCCCCAAACCATTACTGCGTTGAAACCTAGTTAGGTAATAACAATTGGATGAAGAAATGGTAACGACTGGAGACAAGACTTTAGGTTTCACGGGTAAATGAATGTTCTTCTATTCGAGTCTGAGACCCTAAGAACTTGATTTCAAATAGGAACCAGCTAGCAGCTGATACCTAACACCATTTTTATTAACTATTCAATGTTTATCAAAATAATATGTTGTATTAATACGACATTTCAAGAAATTTACGGCTTTGAGATCAGGCTGCAATTTTGCATTTTGTGTTCACCTGGTTAAGTGGAAGTATTAAATCTTAGCCACTTTGACTTCAGACCCAGCATAAAAATGGAAAGTGAACCTTGAGAGCACAAGTTTGTTTTGACGAATTTCATTTCTAAAGGCTTTATGTCAAAGATGCTTTCAATGGACTGCTTAACTTTGCACAAAAACAAGGTAATAAATAATGTCATTTCGAAGGAAACATTGTTCAATTGTCACGCAACCCCTTTCTTCAGAAATACCTGATACACCTTTAGCTTTCACCCTAATTCTCCAAAAATTGGTGACTTTTTGAATTTGCTAGTCTATTTACAGTTATTTCGTTATAGTTACAGTACTACTTACAGTCATCTAATTACAGTCACAGTTACAGTCAACTACTTATCGTCACAGTTACAGTCACAGTTACAGTCACAGTTACAGTCATCTGGTTACAGTCACAGTTACAGTCATCTAGTTACAGTCACAGTTACAGTCAACTACTTATCGTCACAGTTACAGTCATCTAATTACACTTACAGTTAGCTAGGCACAGTAAGAATCATCTAGTTACTACAGTTCAGTACATCTCCAACGATGTTAATCAACAAATATCAAAGCATACGTGTCATTTAATCCACCTACGAAGTCTAGAGCCTTCATGAGATCGATAAATGCGACAAGAATTTCTTCGAGATTGATAACAATAAATAAATTATTGTCGTCTGTGATTGAAAACGGAAACAAAATAGTGTCTCCAGCCGCATCCGGCATGGTGCCTTTAAGAGCTGCTGATTGTTCTGCTTTGAGTGACATTGAATCTTGCATCGTGATCACATTGATATCAAAATGGCATGCTGACTGATACAGATGATGGAAAGACAATTCATCGATATCGAAACAAACATTTTATCAGATCAGAGCAGTCAAAACTTCTGTCATCTTCCAATGACAGGCAATTAATATTATATTATTTAAATAGACTTTCATCTTGTCAAAGTTGAAAATATTGATTTTCTAATCTCTTTGACGTCTAGGGTCTATAGGGATGTTTTTTTGTGGCCGATTAGAAAGAAGAGAGGATTTATTTAATAATCAAGGTAATTACTTTTTTTTTAATAAGGTGTTGCCGATCCGCCGGCCTATTGTGCACGATCTGACGGACACAAAGGATCCAAGGGTTATTTCTAGCAAATAAGGAAGTTGACGCGGCTCGGAGCGGATTGCGGGAAACAAAGAACACTTGCGCTCAGTACAAGACCCCCCCCCCCCCCCCCCCCCCCCCCCGCCCCTCCACCAAGCTACACACATACCCACACACAGACACCCTCTTCGAAAACCCCATTCCACCCTTTGCATTGAAACCACATCGTTTCCTAGAGCTTCAAAATAACTGACAGTATTCAAGCTGAGTTTCTCGACATTGCCTATCACCTACTAACGGCTTTTTAATTCATATTCGTTTTAATTTTGATTTTTTAAATTTGTTTGAAGCCAAGCTAGAGTTGGTACTGGAAGCAATAAAGAATCTCTAGCCAAAATCTTTGATATGATTTTTAGAAAATAAATATGATATTTTTTTACTTTCATATGTGAATTTGCGCATATTTATGATGTGTTCACGTTTTGTTTTATCTTTGAATCATCATCTTGTGGTTCGTTTTGCTAATTTTACACATCTTTTTCAACGTCGACTGACGTTACCAATTTGTCAGACTTCTTAAACATTTCTTCCAGTTTATCAAAACCATATGTTCTTTGACCGCAGTTATTGTCAAACATTAAATATACTTTCAAAATGTACTAATATTCTTTATTTGACATTTTTCTTTTTCAATATTATCAATTAAGTTACAAATAATTGGGATATTCGTCGATATCATGGGCCATTTTTAGAAAAAACTCTAATTATTAAAAAAAAAAAAAAAAAAAATTGAATGCCTTTAGAACATGTTTGTTTGGTAAAGTAGCTTTTAAGAAGTTGAAGAAATAAAAGTATAATCAAGTTCTAATTTAGTGCCACTAACCCAAGAAAATGAGAGGAATCTCAATTCAATTGCCTACAAGAAAATTTTGTCATTTCCATACCGAATCCTGGTAACGCGTATTAAACGGACAAAAAGCATAGCATGTAAGACGTTCATTGCGGTGAAATGAGCATTTCAAACGGTTCCGGTAAGATCTGTCCTTCGTGCATTGCCTCCTTGTTAAACTGGTCGGCACCCGGGCGCAAACTTCCCGGAAGCAGACGAGCTGTCAATGAATCTTGGATAATATGAAGAAAAAAAAAAGAGAATGCATGTTCGTTCTC
Source organism: Protonemura montana (assembly GCA_947568835.1). Taxonomy (NCBI): domain Eukaryota; kingdom Metazoa; phylum Arthropoda; class Insecta; order Plecoptera; family Nemouridae; genus Protonemura; species Protonemura montana. The sequence continues at coordinate 2,714,840 of OX387604.1, read as the reverse complement.
TGTTCCCCTCCCATGAGCACAGGTCGTCTCACGTTCTCGCACTCAAGGCACTACCTTGCACGTAAGATTGCCGTGTCTGTTTTAAAGTCATCTTTCTGTGAATTTTAATCAGCTTTGATCCTCTTGTTTCACGATATATGATGGTAAATTTGACGTTAACTCACTACTAAATAACTACTGTGCCGAATGTTTCCAAATAGAGACAAGATTTATTGGTTCCTATTTTACTTGATTTCAAGAGAAATTCACACAGAAATTCGACTCGAAAGCACGAACCGATTCTTTTTTTCAAAATTGTTTTTATGCAACTTACCTCGCGGCTGAAAGATAGGGAAAATTTTACCAGAATGTTATAATTTTCTTTACTGTTGTGAGGAACTCCCCAAAAAACGCGTTTTCCATCAACTCTGCGTTTTCTGTTTCTTTTCAGCAAATTATTTGCTAAAATCAATTGGCTCTGATATTCAAAATAAACTCGCCACGCAGTTCAATATCCCACGTTTATGAAATCGCCGTCACGCACAGAATATTTGCCAGGGAATTACTTTTAAGCGTTTTTTTTAATAAGTAAATTCGCGTTTTTTTAACAAAAAAACGGGCGTTTATTACTGGCTAGGCTAGCATCGATATCATGAGGTAAAATCAGCTGATCTAGGTTAGGCTAAAATGGCAATGAAGAAGTGATAAGGCGTTCTAAGTAGTGAGTAGGGAATAGTGAGCAGTAGGTTTAGAGCGGTGATCGCAACAGTGATGGCACAAAGCCTGCGACTGGCAAGAACACAAGACCAAGAGAGCCGAGTCATCGCACACCGATTCCATCAAATGTGATTCTGCAGTCTGTGCCACAGAAACACTCCGAATTTACCAACCAAGCTAAATTGACAATTTTTGACAAAACCACAAAATACAAATTTTTTATCTTTCAGTTCCTCAAATTTTTATTACTTCCCATTCGACGCGTCAAAATTGTTTTTAACTGATCAAAAACCTTTTTTTATTTCATTGCCGCTCGAAAATAATTAGATTCAGGATCCTTTCTCGGGAATCAATGATGAACCATGTAATATGCATTTTTTTCACTTCTGTGTTTTTCTGCGACCACCGTGCTCTTGGAGCATAACTTGACTGCAGTCGGATCACATTGCGCTGTTGCAAAGAAAACAATCCTCCAGGTCCTTTACTTGGGACCAGACCATGGCAATTGGTAGGGATAAGCAGAACAGGTCAGGACAGGGCAGGACATGGCAGGACAGGGCAGTACAGGTCAGGACAGGGCATGACATGGCAGGACAGGGCAGTACAGGGCAGTACAGGGCAAGACAGGGCATGGCATAGCAGGACAAGGCAGTACACAGCAGGGCAGGACAGGGCAGGACATAGCAGGACAGGGCAGTACAGGTCAGGACAGGGCAGGACATGGCAGGACATGGCAGGACATGGCAGGACAGGGCAGTACAGGTCAGGACAGGGCAGGACATGGCAGGACATGGCAGGACATGGCAGGACAGGGCAGTACAGGTCAGGACAGGGCAGGACATAGCAGGACAGAGCAGGACAGGGCAGTACACAGCAGGGCAGGACAGGGCATGCCAGGGCATGCCAGGGCATGACATAGCAGGACAGGGCAGGACAGGGCAGTACACAGCAGGGCAGGACAGGGCATGCCAGGGCATGACATAGCACGACAGGGCAGGACAGGGCAGTACAGGGCAGGACAGGGCACGCCAGGGCAGGACATAGCAGGACAGGGCAGTACAAGGCAGTAAAGATCAGGGCAGGGCAGCCCAAGGAATGGCAAGGCAAGAGCAGAGCAGTGCTGAGATAAGAAAGGCAAAGAAGGGCAGGGCGCAAGGAAGATCAGAGCAGAGCAGGGCAGGGACTAGCAAGTCTTGAGCAGAGCAGCGCATCTTATTTCAGATCCACTAATGATTCTATTGAAAATCGGCTGAGACTATCAACTTGATTCGTGCAATTCTAACGCCAACATAATAAAAATTAAGTGGACTCAACCACACCTGTCAACGACGGGTATTTTTGCAGCATGGCCAGTTTTCAAATGGAAAATGTAAGTGTAGTTCGATGACCAACCAACCCCTTCGTTTAGCTGATGGAAGCACGAGGTTTTACCGTTGGTGCGTAGGCCACTCTAGAAGCTATCATAGAGATTCTTACAGGCCGGAGTTTCTTGTAATCCCGGGTTAAACGATTGACAATAAATAACAGAAAATGTATGCAAATGTTCTTTATTGTTAGAATTCGCTGAGAAGTTGGTGAAAATCCTGGCTTGTGATCTGTCCTACATGTTGGTGAAAATCCTGGCTTGTGATCTGTCCTACATGTTGGTGAAAATCCTGGCTTGTGATCTGTCCTACATGTTGGTGAAAACCCTGGCTTGTGATCTGTCCTACAGGTTGGTGAAACCCTTTGCTTGTGAATTTTCTTCTCATTATTTTCTGAGAAAATTAAATAATTTAAAAATGAACCATGAGGCACTGACATGGAAAAAATGCCTGTCGTACCACTAATTTACCATCCATTTGGTTACGTCGTAAGGCATAGATATTTTTCTTTTGTATCTTCCTAGTTTTTGCTTCATGCTCTTGTACGGGCGCTGTTTCGCGATGAGCTCCATTGTAAAAAGTATACAGAAATCAACATCTACTTAATTCTCATTTTGATCCCAGCTGAGAGTGATGTCGGAATAATCGTTTGAAGGCTCAGCTGTGCTGTGGCCCTCGTCACATCTTATTACAAACGCCTCATTTCTTCGCTTGCCCGTTTTGGATTTCCAAGACTCAGTTTTTTTGCACACTTAATGACTTTTCTCCCCTTTGGTATTTGATCGTTTCTACATCACTTGACGTCGTTTTACATTATCGGTGCTGTAACCCCCGCCCCTGGCCCCCTTCCCACTCCACCTTGTACCCTGCGTTAGGCCCCAGTGGTGTGTAAATGTAAATGGCGGGGATGAAAATAGGGATGGGGGAAAGGTCAACTGTAAGCCGAAATGATTTTAGACAAACAATTAAATTATTTTATTTTTATTGTGAACAAATTATTTTTGTGATGCCGATCTAATTCATATGAGATAGGATAAATGTGGGGTTTTCTTTTAATGTCGTTTTAGTAAAGAGCAACATTCAAATGGCGTAGAAATGTTTCGTACCGTTAAGTGTAGTTGTAATACTTTCATAGTTCAAAAGTCTCTCAAGGGACAGCAAAATCCAGAAAAAGTGACGAGATTCTAGAGTTTTTTTAGAGTTATGGAAACCTGTCTGATATGGATCAGATCGTACCGTACTACACCAAAACATGGATCATAAAAAATATTTTAATGTAACTTATGTCATATGATGGCATCATTACATGAATTTGTATTTTTGCTAACAAACGAGAGCCTGGAATATACTTTTTGTTTCAAAAATTGGGAACTACTGCGGATTTTCAAAGAAATTCTAAGAATTTCTAAGATCATTCGAAGTGTTCGTTAGGACTTACATCCCTTTTGGACCATCACAGCGTGCTTTCCGTGCCACAGCGCTAAGAAACGGGGACATACTTGTAGCATCTGTGCTTCTGGACATTCTGTCAAATGACAAGCAGGAATGTCGCTTTTGCTTAGCCTTGGGTCCTGCTGTAAGAGAAGGAGAGCGCTGTTTAGCGTAGGGTTCATAGAATTACCCCACTTACCCCAAATTTGAGGCGCTACACAGTCATGCTTAGTATTTTCAAAAAGTTTGTGGGTTGAATTAAAAAGGTCATCACCCATCATCATCATAAATCAATCATCATAAATGATAAGTACCTATCTCTCTGTCTATCTATCTACTTACAACTACATTATTATAACTATATTATTATTATTTTCACTATTTTTAATATTATCATTGTTATCATTTCTATTATTTTATTATTACTTATAATAAATTGATTGATTGATTAGTGGTGTTTATCGACGCGCTGTTTTGACATCTGGCCATGCGGCACTGGTCTAATGGCGTCGGTGAATGAGAGGATGATGATGAGGATGATGATGAACCTAACCTAGCTTAGAAGGGAGGAGGTGAAACCCGGTGCCGGCACGCAGCCTACTCCTGTCGAAGTGTACCAAGGGGACCACCGGCTTAACGGCCCTTCCGAAGGACGGTACAACGCGAACAAATCCATGCTGTCAAGAGGTTGATAAGCAAGGCGAATGAAGTTGCTGTACTAACTTTCATCCCTCTAACCTCTCTCCCAAACAGAACTGGTCATGTGTATGATGGTGTCCCACCCAATACCTGACTGCAGCGCAGTGTTGCTTAACTTCGGTGTTTCCAACACGTCAAACCGTTCGGTAAACATGTTCTTATGAAACATTCTGCTATAGGTTGGTATGGACGGTTTACAGTGTGTAAATAAGGTCTTGACGACCGCAGAGCAATTTTGGGCACCTTTTGGTAAAACATTTTGTCATTTTTGAACATTTTGCCGTTTATTTTTTTATTTTTTTGACAATTACTAAAGCGGAAATACGGAAATAAAGCAATGCGGTTAGTTGCTATGAATTTGATTGTGGTTTCAAGAGGTTGGGTGAATCTGGCATTTGGGGCCCCGATGTAAATATCTCGGGTTACAGAAAGATGATTAACAGCGACTTTAATTTTGCTATTAAATGTAGCCTACACAACACTTTTTATTAAATTGGTTCGTAATGTCATGATGTTGTTATTTTTTATCACTTCACAAGAGCGTAGTCTTATGCGACATAGCTTTAAGATAAAATAATTAATGCGAATAATTGTAGGAAACATTATCAATAAAAAAACAAATACAATGAAATGTCAAAAACACATCTATTGAAGTCAAATGAAAATTGATAAAATGGCTGAGAAAACTCTACACCAGCGCCTGTTAATGGTAAGTTGTTACAGAAATCAATTTCGTCGAAGCATTCTGAAGGTAATAAATTGGGAAATGGTACAGAACACAGCATCCCTAGGATTACTAAATCTCGAGAAGTATACCACAAATTAATTGGCAGTTGAAATTTACGTAGTGCGATCAACCTTTAGTCAACCACTAATTAGATTAATTAAATATCGATCCAAATACCGACGTAACTGCTTCTGCGATCAGCAAAAAGCAAACGATTTTACATGTCAACATTTTTCTCTGTCGTTTTTGTTTGTTTTGTTTTGAAGTTGTTTATTTAGCAAAAAAAATGCTATTTACAGTACATTTTACATTTTTGTTATTTCTTAGCTTAAATTTTTACTTAGATATTAACAAAACTTTCTAATTTTCTACTAAACTTAAAAAAATCTACCTCGCCTTTGATGTTTGCAGGAAGTGCATAATATTTTCTTACTCCTCTATAAAATATACTATTATTAGCCTTGCCTTCTACATACGAATTTCTTTCTGATCTAGTATTATGTTCATGATCTTTAATAATTAGTCTATTTTCTAAGTACATAGGCATTTTACCATGTAGGATCTTAAATATATTTTTGACCGCATGTTTTTTTTTTTTTAATTGCTGATCAAAATAAGGTTTCTTTTTAAGTACTACCTAACAAATCCTGGCTGAAAATCTTGAAAACACCAAAGAAAACAAAAATTCTGCAAGAAATTTTTTTTTTTTTCAAGAGATGAAGTGGAATATCTCAAAATTTTCACTGGGCACAGGGTATCCGACCCCAGTTCAAACCGTTTACTTAAGGGGCTACTTGATACTTATGGTTCTAAAAAACAATCCATAACCTTCTACCGTTGAACGTACCTATTCTCATTTTAGTAACCCCCATTAAAATACCTGTCGTATTGCTCTGAGCCGTGCAAATTCACAGTCTACAAAGCTCAGCTACAACAAAGCACCTCCCACGCTTCCATATCTGAGACCCTATCTAAAAATTACCATATTACTATTTCGGAACAAAATTAAGCCGAATAAAATATTTAAATACGCGAGATCTATTGGTTTGAGAATAGGTTGTCACGAAATGCCCTATTACAAATAAACGGAATTCAATTGGCATTGTCCAGAGTCGAGAGCTGGCTGGTCACTTCATCAATCTTCTTCATCGCTCTTTCTCTCTCAAACTTGACCGGGGACTGAGTTGCTATCTCTGTCTCACCTTCATGTCCCTATCAATCTTCAACTCCTTACCACCCGGACTTGCCCAGGACATTGATTCCCATTCGAGCACTAGACTCATAGTCACAGTCACAGCCATAGTCACAAACACTCGAAGATGACTCAAGCAAATTAATATAGAAATAGATATTCACTTTTCGCTTTATGTCGAAAGAAAATTTGTCAGCGTTTCGTTCAAAACACACCGTCCTTCCAGGTTGACATTGTAATTATGTTATTCACATGGTCGTTTTATCGTCTTTCCTCAACCAAGTTTCCCCAACTAAGTTTAGATTTGAGTATTCCAACAAACTCGTGCTTTGAGTAGCTTCAAGCCATACTCTATTAGTGCACTCTTGAGATACTCGTGCTTTGAGTAGCTTCAAGCCATGCTCTATTAGTGCACTCTTGAGATACTCGTGCTTTGAGTAGCTTCAAGCCATGCTCTATTAGTGCACTCTTGAGATACTCGTGCTTTGAGTAGCTTCAAGCCATGCTCTATTAGTGCACTCTTGAGATACTCGTGCTTTGAGTAGCTTCAAGCCATGCTCTATTAGTGCACTCTTGAGATACTCGTGCTTTGAGTAGCTTCAAGCCATGCTCTATTAGTGCACTCTTGAGATACTCGTGCTTTGAGTAGCTTCAAGCCATGCTCTATTAGTGCACTCTCGAGATACTCGTGCTTTGAGTAGCTTCAAGCCATGCTCTATTAGTGCACTCTTGAGATACTCGTGCTTTGAGTAGCTTCTATTAGTGCACTCTTGAGATACTCGTGCTTTGAGTAGCTTCAAGCCATGCTCTATTAATGCACTCTTGAGATACTCGTTTATTTGTGGTGTTTAACGACGCACTGTTTTGACAACTGGCCCTGCGGCACTGGTCTAATGGCGTCGGTGAATGAGTGGATGATGATGAGGATGATGATGAACCTAACCTAGCCTAGAAGGGAGGAGGGGAAACCCGGTGCCGGCACGTAGCCTACTCCTGTCGAAAAGCACCAAGGGGACCACCGGCTTCACGTCCCTTCCGAAGGACGGTACAACTCGAACAGCAGGATTCCTCCACAAATCCATGCTGTCGAGAGGTTGATAAGCAAGGCGAATGAAGTTGCTGTACTAACTTTCATCCCTCCAATCTCTCTCCCGAACAGAACTGGTCATGTGTATAATGGTCACCCATTCAATACCTGACTCAGCGCAGTGTTGTGAGATACTCGTGCTTTGAGTAGCTTCAAGTTATTTCAGAAACCCATATTTTGAGTTTTCTTCCTTTTGCCTTATTTTGCCTTATTTGCGTTGTAATCCGCACTATTTAAAATGTTGGCTGGAAACGCATTAAAAAATCAGGGTTAGGCTAGGATCATCGCATCCACTTATTTATCATCACTGGTAATATCACCTTCATACACTGGTGCCGCTTAGCTAACACTTGCGCCTAAAAATAATAATAATAATAATGTATTTATTTCCACAATTGATCATTACAGTCATATGAGGAAAGTCAAACTAAGTCAAAGACCAAGTCAAACACAATTTCACAAATTGTGAAACTTCAAAAGACATGAGAAGTTATTTTTCATTGTGAAAAAAATACTTTAAAATACCGGAACCCAAATTATAGATTTAATATTTTGATGTAAGTAGATTTTATGAACTAATTTTTAACCGTTTATTGACGAAACAAAATCGCTTGACCAGCTTTTGGCCCCTTTTATGCTCAGCTCCACGCCTGGTCTGGTCCCGAAAATATTGAGTAAGTATACTAAACAGTTTCATCGTTTTCCTTATTTTGATTGACAAATAAAGAAGGAGTCGTACAAAATTCCTGCATTGAAACAAATTAATTCCATACAAGCGAACTAAAATTCGTCTAGCTATCAACTAGGGCGGTCAGTCTCACACAGATCTTAAAAGCTATAAAATGAGATTCTTAACATAATCTACTTCATAGCACAAATAAATATTTGTGATTTTCTTGCATTTCTGAATTTCAAGAGCTCGAAAATACCACCTTAATGTCCTTCACACCGTGCCAATATTTTCAAGTCCCGCGCAAGACGTTTTCATTTTTAAGCACGGATAACTCTAGAATGTTTGTCACACAATTTACCATCGAATCTTCTTACCTTCATCAGCGCATGATCAACGATTGTCACACTGTTCAAAAGAAAATAGATTTTTATAAAATTTCTTTCCATTAAAGTCCTTGAACAACGCCGTTCATGGATTCCTGAACCCAACAGGTAGGTACATCACCTCTCCACAATCTTAATGAAGTACGCTATTTTTCACATCGAGAAATCATTGTTTGGTAGCGCATTCCACTTTAGTAGCCAATCCCAATTCGGAGCCCATGTGTTTGAACAAGTTTACAAGTTGTGAAACTCAGAGTATGAGTGGCCAGTATGATTGGTGTCGTGTGTGGGCACAACAATTAGTCTGCTCCCAGGTGAGAATATGCCCACTATCCGGGCTTTCAAACGCCACTCACAGATCATCAGCACGCCATTCAACAGATCACAGTGAAACCTTGATTAGCAATTCTTTTATCTATATGATAGGTAAAAAAGTTTTTGTATTGCTTATCTATTTACATCTTTATCCCTCTCATTACGTATTATTCTTAGCATGTCTTGAACATGCCACTGAGCAAAAATTTTATCTCAAGATAAACGTTGCATAAGCGATCAGAGCTAAGAATAATTTCTAAGATCTATCAATTGAAAGTGCATCAAATAGTTGACGTCGATATTTCTTAAACGGGGTATTTAATAAATTAGTTGTTAATAGCTTCCTAAGGCGTAGTTATTATTTTCTCGTTTAATTTCAATTTCAATTTCACACATAAGTGTTAATGATCATTTATGCACAACGAGTATAAAGTTGATTTATGTTGTCGATTTAAAGGCGAACGGGAGCCAGCCAAATGTAGATTCATGTCTGTGGCACTATCATGCAAATTTTTAGCATTGATTGATGTTTGAAAAAATATTTCACTCCAATTAGAAGGCAAGAATAATATCATGCCTTTTTACCTGCACATTTTCACAAAGATTTTGCGATGTTCGATGCAACCTTGATAAGATTAAATTAATGCCGATATTTAAATAAAATATTAATTGCGTCCATTTCACTGAATGCTGTTAGCTCATTATGCGAGATGGTTAATCTAAATAATTTCCAGTCCTTAAAACAGTTTGATGACAACGGAATAGATAGTTTAAGTGTGCAAAATCTGACTGCCACATTAGTTAATTGTTGCTGGCCATACTTGCTTTTATACTGAAGAGTCCACGCACTGGTCGTTCAGACCACGTGGCTCAGTCGAAGTAAAAATAACATATCAACTACAGGAATGTAAACGTGTCAGTTTAAAATGAGCATTTCTTCTCTGTGATTGGTCGAAATAAATATGCACACAAAAAGAATGTTCAAATGAACTAACTGTCAAATTTCTTCTGAAAGCAAAGCCTGCCGCTTTTTAGCTGGTAGCGATTAGATTAGATAGATGCAAGCTCCCATTCAATTAGGATCGCCGGTGATTATAAGCGATTATTGTGCATCAAGAAATCTCGATTTAGAAGAAGCCTTTGTTCTCGTCTCTAAGAGAAAGCACTCCGCCACCTTTTCTCATAACTCATCCAAATTGCACGCATAATTTCATTGTTACAAGTTCCTTAATTTTGCGTAAAAGTTTTGATCAAGCGATTCGCTATCCTAGGTGTGAATACGCCATTGGATTTATAAACAATTAAAGTGCTTATAAATGATGACATTTAAGTTTTTTTTTTGCGAAAAGAAAATCTATTAGATAGATTGGAGAGGTTCACAGCTATTTCGTTTTCTTGTGAAGAATGACGAAGTAGATTGAGGCACACTGACTTGAGGCCTTTCATTCACTTACCAGGTAAGATTGAAGTACCGGGTCTATAACAATCTCCCGAGCTAGATACGATGCTCATCTCCAAGCTCATGTTTTTTCGTTATTTTTATCAAAATTACAAGCATAATAATAAAAATCAACCTGCAAAGATCGAGGAGCGATATACTTCCGCCTTGTTTATCTTTTATAAGTGTCGAAACGGAGTCTGCCTGATCTCAGCATGACCTGACAGTTCGACCTCTCGCCTAACTTCATCCCTGACCTTACCACCTTCCAAAGAAGCCAAACAAATATCTTCCAACCACGTACAAGGTTTGGGGTCGACCGCGACTTGGGCCACATCAACCCAGAAAAAATAAGGCGACCAGAAATTAAGAAATTAATAATAGTGACTGAGAGAAAATCTCGGATAAATATCCGGGATTCTTACCTTCGGAAGGTGTCAGGTTCGATTCTGAAGGCCTGCAGTTAAGTTATGGTTTTCCGTATAGGTTTCGTGTATATCGAGGAATCAAACCATGAAGTTCACCTTATCCAAACAGCGAGAAAAGAAGAAATTTTAAATTAAAAAAATTGATATAAAATCTAAATATTTTTGTGTACCAAATAATTAAAATCCATACTGATATCCTCCAGGATTAAAATAACTAATCAACGAAATCAAAAATAATTTTCATATTTTGCAACAACGTATTACTGACAGTACCGCTATCACACCAGTATACCAGCGAGCTCATCGGACTAACAGTTAATATTCCATCCTTATCTACCCTGAAAATACGAGGGACTGGTATCTCTGTTGCTCTGCGTGGGCCTTGCACGCTATCCCCTCATTAGAGCGTAGTTCAGAGCAATGCACAGGGTGGTCGTGCAATAGGTGGGTGTAGGGTGGGATGGGAAGGGAAGGTAGGTAGGGGCACGTCACCTGTGTAGCAAACAGCTGATGAGGATTACACATCTACTACCATGAATTTTACCTGGATCGAGTTCGAGTAGTTATCAAAATACTTTTCTGCTAATACCCGCTTAATTACCTACAATGGTTTACATGTTAATATATTATTGATATTGGATACACAGCCGGCTACTGATTTTTTTTTCTTGAATGTCGTTGCAATTTGATGGTACTTTGGCTTGGTATTTGATTTATTATCATCAAATATAATAAAGCGATACGACCTACTTGAAATGTTGGAAACAATGAGAAATGTTCGAGAATCAATCGTAGACTTATTTATTTTCAGCTCATCTTCGTTGAAACTTGAAGCAAATAAATATCAACACCACTTTAACTATAAGATATCTTCACCTTCATCATTTCTTGGTGTTTAAAATGATTCCATTTCATCCCTGACATGATCTTCACCTAAAATCTCAAGACTTATCAAATCACCAAAAATTACATAGACTTTTTACAGAGCTTGTATGCGTTTCAAAGTTTGATTGACAATGCCGAGTTCCACATGATGATTAATGGCGTGCACCCTCCCCCATCCCCACCCCCTCCCCACCAACCCCTTTCACTCTCTTAGAGACGGTTTGGTGAAGGGAAATGGAGGGTGGGGGAATGGGAAATGGGAAATGGGAAAGGGATCAGATCGGGTAGGATTGGCAGTCTAGTAAACATGTTATATACGAATGAAACCACGTGGCCGATCAATAAGTAGTTAAAACACTTTGATAACTAGACCAACATACATTTTTGTCTCACCTTAAATTATTTCATGGGTTTGCATTTAAAAGAAAATTAAAATTTTTCATAGAAGCTAGTTTAGGAAATTGGGATAGTTAAATATTTCAAATTATTGGCTGGATTTTTAATCATAAAAATCAACGGGCCAGGAGAAATAAAAATAATGTGAATAAACGTGTTGCATACGTGTACGTACCGTGCCACCAAATATATGGGAAGTAAATTTTTTTGAAAAACTTATGATTGCTGGTAAAAATTGTAATTATCCTTCATTGTGATGATATTTATCCATTTGATTCGTTAGTGGAGATGACATGAAAATAAACAATTAATAAAACAGCTTCAATCAGATTTATAAAAACTAAATAATCATCGCAGGATCACAATTGTTCTAAATCGCACCTAGCACGTTTCATTGAAATGTACCAGCATTCTTTTCGTTTATAATTTATTTAAATATGCACCGTGGTTTTCAAATCAGCAAAGTTTTTTTAGCGTGCAACTGAAATCCATTCCAAGTTTGGAAATAACTTTCCTCACCATGTTGTTCTTGCGTCCCGTGCATGTGTAACCCCGTCTCAGATTGCATGTTGGTATCAGAACGCCGCGACCCGCAAAAATGAGCCATCAGAAATTGTGAGAGATGCTATCACAATCATTCTGGCCAGTACAGGGCTTTACGATGTACAGTGTGTACAGCATTACCCAGCTAATACATACAGATGCAGAAATAGTGAGAGATGCTATCACAATCATTCTGGCCAGTACAGGGCTTTACGGTGTACAGTGTGTACAGCATTACCCAGCTAATACATACAGATGCAGAAATAGTGAGAGATGCTATCACAATCATTCTGGCCAGTACAGGGCTTTACGGTGTACAGTGTGTACAGCATTACCCAGCTAATACATTCAGATGCAGAAATTGTGAGAGATGCTATCACAATCATTCTGGCCAGTACAGGGCTTTACGGTGTACAGTGTGTACAGCATTACCCAGCTAATACATACAGATGCAGAAATAGTGAGAGATGCTATCACAATCATTCTGGCCAGTATAGGGCTTTACGGTGTACAGTGTGTACAGCATTACCCAGCTAATACATACAGATGTAGAAATTGTGAGAGATGCTATCACAATCATTCTGGCCAGTACAGGGCTTTACGGTGTACAGTGTGTACAGCATTACCCAGCTAATACATACAGATGCAGAAATTGTGAGAGATGCTATCACAATCATTCTGGCCAGTACAGGGCTTTACGGTGTACAGTGTGTACAGCATTACCCAGCTAATACATACAGATGCAGAAATTGTGAGGAAAGTTTTCAATCAACGACAAAAAAGTTATTATTATTTTTTTTTTTTTGCATTTAAATTTGTATTCTCGGGTCTTTTATCAGAAAAAATAAAGGCATTGCATTTTTAATACGTATTTTCATCCATTCATAATTCATAATTCAGTATCCAGTATTTACTAATTTTTATGTTATTGCCTTTGAGTTGCCTATACCATCTACTTATTTTAAATTTCGATTCTGCGAAAACGTGAGTGGTTGACAGTTAACAGGGTTTCTAGGTTATGTGTCGACAGTTAATAGGGCTTCTAGGTTATGTGTCGACAGTTAATAGGGCTTCTAGGTTATGTGTCGACAGTTAATAGGGCTTCTAGGTTATGTGTTGACAGTTAATAGGGCTTCTAGGTTATGTGTTGACAGTTAATAGGGCTTCTAGGTTATGTGTCGACAGTTAATAGGGCTTCTAGGTTATGTGTCGACAGTTAATAGGGCTTCTAGGTTATGTGTCGACAGTTAATAGGGCTTCTAGGTTATGTGTCGACAGTTAATAGGGCTTCTAGGTTATGTGTCGACAGTTAATAGGACTTCTAGGTTATGTGTCGACAGTTAATAGGGCTTCTAGGTTATGTGTCGACAGTTAATAGGGCTTCTAGGTTATGTGTCGACAGTTAATATGGCTTCTAGGTTATGTGTCGACAGTTAATAGGGTTTCTAGGTTATGTGTTGACAGTTAATAGGACTTCTAGACTATGTGTCGACAGTTCATAGGGCTTTAGGCTATGTGTTCATGGTAGAAGTGGTAGAAGTGGTAGAAGTGGTAGAAGTTGTCACATTCCTTGAAAACGAGAGAAGGGTATAAAATAATTGAATCAGGATAAGGGAGAGCGAGGAAACAGATTTTCTACCAAGGGGATGTATAGGGGTGCTCGTCGCGTTCTCTCAGGGAAAAAACAATTGATTGTGCTCAGAATTTGTGATCGCAATCGTAAACTTAGTTCATTTTCTGATTCTTGCAAACAGGATGTGGTAGAAACATTGTTTCGGTATTTATTACGAACCAATGTTTACTCTTTTAATTTCTTAATACAATAATATTAAAAAATATTAAAAAATGTCTAAAGAATAATTTACTCTTTACATGCAGGAACTAAATTTGATTTAATTAATATGAAACATTTTATTAAATCAAAGCTAACGCTACTTTTCACCAATCAGTTGAGTTTTTCTGAAGACAGAAAGAAAAAACATGGCGATCTTAGACCGTTGGTAGTGTAGATTAGGTCTTTCTAGATATGGGCACTAAACGAAGGGATGCTGCATGCTCTGGATATGTCTTCCTTATTTCCGTGAGAACAGTGCAGCCCCTTTCCCCCCCCCCCCCCCCCCCCACACCTCCCCATCCCATTGCCACTATTCACTTGACCTGGCCTGACCACGACTCGTCAGCGAGCCCCAAACGAAAACCTGTCAAAATAGCATCTCAATTTCCTACACTTTTCGGGCTAAACATCATTTGTTACCTTGATGAGCACGAGCATTGTTCATTAGAAAATCTGGTTCAGAAAATTGGGAATTCCGTTTTCACCCAGAGGTATAAGTATAGGCTTCGTTTGACCATGAAACGCAATGCGTAGTTAAATCTATGTGGTGCCTTGTGTATTAGGGATGGGATGGGGAAGGGGAGGGGGTGAATGTTTTAGAGGAATGTTTCAACAGACCATGATTGATTATGATTTTCATTACTGGATTTTTGCTTGCACCAAATAGTAGTACGAGTATTCGCTCTCTTTATAGCAATGGGCTATAGCATGGTATTCCGTTCCTGTTCAGATCGGCTCCCAATCCAGAGTCTAGAGCATCGTTCCCACTCCCGTTTCATCAGCTTGCTGGCTTCTTTGTGTTGTCAGCCAACTCTCTGTCGGGGGAAGAAAGTTTCACGTTGTTGTCTTGCCAGAAGCAAACGTCACGATAATTGTTGAAATCTTTTGTTTTCTATTGCATTACCGTCCCGTTTTTCCCTTCCGACGGATTTTTTTAATCCACCCCCGAAAAAAAATAAACTATTTTTTTCTTCACGGGTTCGGTTTTGTTTGGCGTGGAAGTTTCATCGTTTGCTTTTCCATCATCAATTTTCTTTTAGTTTTCCCTCCTTCGGTTCTTTTAACCACCCTCTCTTTTCACAATTTGGCATTTCTACAATCTATAATTCGTCAATGTCAACAGTTCTCTCCTCCGAACCAAGATTCTTGCTTTACTTGTTTCCTATTCACTTTGCATTTGCTCCACGCTTTTTCTACACATCCGAAATATTTTACTGAAATACGCCACCTTGAGAAAGCCGATAGCATTCGAATATTTATTTCCCCTCATATTAAAAAAAGGACGCCTTCAAACTATGATATTGCGGAAGTGAACCCAAAACGGCATCATGAAATCCAAATCCCAAAACCCACAAAAAAAATATCAAAAACATTTTGTTTCTTCCATTCAGGAACATAATGATTAATTCGTTTCCCATCAGAGAATATCACTGCGTCTCTCAAAATCTCTTAACACAACTTTAAGTGCCCCCCAAAGAGCAATTGTAGGTCTTGAAAAGAGTTAGGGCGCATTTGGGTTCATGAACAACTAGCGGTTCTCCCTTAGCTTGGCGACCATTGATTAGTCGCCCTGAGTGCTCTATGCGCTCTATGCGCTCTATGCGCTCTATGCGCTCTATGCGCTCTATGTGATCTATGTGCTCTATGCGCTCTATGCGCTCTAAGTGCTCTATGCGCTCTATGCGCTCTATGTGCTCTATGCGCTCTATGCGCTCTATGCGCTCTATGCGCTCTATGTGCTCTATGTGCTCTATGTGCTCTATGTACTCTGTGCTCTATGTGCTCTATGTGCTCTATGTGCTCTATGTGCTCTATGTGCTCTATGTGCTCTAAGTGCTCTATGTGCTCTATGCGCTCTATGTGCTCTCTGTGCTCTATGTGCTCTATGTGCTCTATGTACTCTGTGCTCTATGTGCTCTATGTACTCTGTGCTCTATGTGCTCTATGCGCTCTAAGTGCTCTATGTGCTCTATGTGCTCTATGTGCTCTATGTGCTCTATGTGCTCTATGTGCTCTATGTGCTCTATGTGCTCTATGTGCTCTATGTGCTCTATGTGCTCTATGTTTGTTTCTGCTTAGTTTTTCTCCAGGACTGGCTGGTCTGACGAATACCTCGAAGGGCTCCAGGAAATGATGGATTACGCTGAGAATTCGACAAGCGGGAGGCGAGTCCTCGCTCTGGCGGCGGCGGCTGGAGCGTGGGAGGGAGGGAGGAAGGGGGGGGGGGGTCCTTGCCAATGGGCCCATCCGTTGAGCATGCGGCGAGGTCGAGGGCTCCAGTCCTTGCCCACAGTTTGCCCAGTTATTAGCAAAATGCAGCGGTTGAATGACAAGACTTTTACTGCCCCGTAACGTTCAGGGCTGAAAAACAACTAAATGGGGCTGGTTTAACACGCGTGGCAGATGCGTAGGTTCATTTTCAAATGGTCGGCGTCAGCATGGCTTAATGAACTTGACGTGTATCATATTGGAAAGGTAACACGAAGGTTTATTTTTCAAAGCCAAAATGGTGATGAGCATGTTCGTTTATATCCATTTTTGAAGTAATTTTGGATTAGATTTAACCTTCATTAATTTTAAGATATTCATTTTAACTCTTAGTATTTTTTATATGTACACCTATTAATTCTGACAAAAATACATTGCAACCATAAACTAACAATTATGAAGATCTCATCATTCTAATTATACCAATTTTTTATTTCTATTCATATATTCGAGTAGGCATTCATTATGCACTAGTTAATTAAGATATTCTCACCTTACCAAAGTATGAAGGGAGTATGACAACGTTTCGAACACGTAACGTTGCGGCGTAAAGTTGATAGCTTTTTATCTGATTCCTAATTTCGTAACCGCCTTAATCATGATAATAATTTATAACTCGAGCAATTATGGCAATTTAGTTTGGTGGGTATTGGCGTAGCATGCTACAGCACATTATGTTGTCGTCGTGTTTGGGTCAGTTTCTGTCAAATTACCCACTAGGATTCCTACTCTACAAGCAATTGGCCATCAGAACTTTGTGAATAAATTAATGTTACTAGTTTCAGTAATACCTGCACGAAATTAGGTGTATAGTCAGTATTACAGAGTAATCAGATTCAGTGTTACCAACGTCGCAGCTGCTTTCAAACTGAAAAAGAGTTCAAATGATTAAACATATTTATTATTTTCAAACTGCGGCACGCAACCGTATTAGCCATATCGTATGAATTCTAACCCTAACCCTAAACCTAGCTGGTTAGCACTCGTTACCTAGTAACTGTCATCCATCAATATTTGAAAAGAAATCACGCGAGAGCATTCAAATGTAACCGTCCACAAGGCCCGCTTTTAAGATGACATCGACTGGACACAAGCCACAACGACTGTTATTATTTTTTTTTATATCGGTTTGAAGTAATCACGATCAAGAATCGACATCTTCATTATGAACTGGTGCCATTCTGTTCCACGTCACCCCCGCGATACGGATAATATGTGTCATACGAGATGATGTTTGACATTTTTAGTTTTGACAGGCCACACAGTAAGCTTGCTCAAGAAATGGTAGAGACGACTCAAGATTGTGATAGAGCAGGAATCAAAGTGGGCCAAGATCAGCTCATAGATACTACTTTTTTATATACATCTATTCTTTTAAATGGCAGTGCCACAAGATATTTTAAATTCCAATGAGTGGTATGTAATTATATTATTTGCTTGATTGAAAATTATTAGGTGTTTAAAAAGTTTGACACGTTGATCTAGAATTTAATAATTTGCTTGACACTTGTTTTACTTTTTTAAAGTCAGTTTTAAGTGATTGACAAGGCATTTGTAAGGTTTTAAGAGATTGATTATAATACCCTGCCTTTAGTAGGAATTTGCTTAGATATTTGCTTAGAAATGACTATTCGGTATCGGAAAAACTGTCACACCTTGCTGCAAGGATATTTAATTTGGTAATCAACTAAAAACAAAAATAATGTTTAAACACTTATTTACTTGAAAAACATTAGTAATATCATATTACAAATTTAATAAGCGGCAGCTAATTAAAAAATGTAGTATATATATGACGATATTATTTTTCTTTTAATATTATTATTATTATTATTTAGATATTTAGATATATGAAGCTATGAAAACAATAGAGTAGATTTGATAGATTATTTAGATTCACCTTCTTCAAATTAAAGACTCTAAACAAATCAGAGCCATGAAAATGAAATTCTGGGAAAATTATGAATGGTTTGTGAAAAACTATTTCGGTGAAAAATTTGAACAACTTGGGGGAAATTCGTGTGAAAAGTGGACAGTTTAGAAAAAAATTCGGAAAATGACCAGGCCCGGCCAAATAAAAAATAAAACACAAAATAACGGGCCCCTCAATGGTCAATCGTTGAGCGCTTAAAATGTTTGCTTGAAACGCTTAAATTTCCACTACAATATACCTTGACTCATATTTTTATTGGTGGCTACGCCCAAAAAAACCCATTCTCTCTCAAAATATAATATTTAATTTATATGTTTATATGCCCAAATGTTTCAAAGTCAAAGAAAAAGTCTGAATGTTTAACTGAGAAACCGTGTTACATTTTAAATGTTCTTATTTAGGGTTAATTTGTTGACAAGTCACCGAAACGCAAGGCCAATATTCTGTGTGTTTGCACACAGTGCTAGACAGAAATAGAGCAGGATTCTACCGTAGATAAACGTTAGAGCAAAAGAGAGAGTGAGCTGAGAGCGAGTGCAGTAAGAATTATTATCGTCTAGTCTTGACCTACCCCATTGAGGGTGCACCCCGCAACCCCCCCCCCCCCCCCTCACCACCCCCTATCCCGCCACTACCAGCCGCGGGGGCTAGAAAACACCCTGGCGGCAGCTATAAATTTCTCCGCAATCCTCCTTGCCCACATTTCGAGTTCAGCAGGCTAGTCGCCCTTGAAATCGACGACTTTTATCTGCAAAACGTTTTCAATTTTCATCGCCATCGCCCGGAATTCGTGAAGTGGGGTTAGAAACGATAACGGGGTTATTTTTGGTGCAGAAATCAGATGTCCATGCAGTGAATTCATTAGAACCTTGGCAATTACAATATTATTCCGTTTTTTTTTTTAATTCTGCTTTCAGTATCCGGGACCAGTGGGCGGAGAGGAGGTGGGGGTTGATTAGTATACCACCTGTTGAAGATACTACAGAACAACGCCCAAAAATAGTTATTTTCTGTAAAAATGAAGGTTTGGTTAATATATTTTAAGCACCAAGTTTCTCTTCTCACAGTACAAGAATACGTTTTTGTATTCTTTTATTTTGCGAACGAACAGATGTTTGGTATCACCTAGTGGCTGTTTAAACTGTAAACTTTCAAAATAGTCAATGCATTTCTAGTTCAAAATGACCTACTCAACAGGAGCACAAAATTGAAATATCAATTTTTTTTTTAAGGCAATGAGTCAATTTCTTTGCACATCATGCACGTGGCTCAAACAACAAACAAAAAAAAAAGATTTCAACTGAAATTAATTAGAGATTAAACTTAATAAAATGGCGGCTTCTATTACGACGCTCTGAAATATTTGGATGAATAACTCAACTGTCACTTACACACACCATACCTTACGCAATATCAGTGTATTCATAGGAACTCTCAACTCAATATGTTGCAGCCAAATCTTAGCCTTTAGCTGGAGTGGGGTAGCTACGTAGGTATAAATCTGATCAATCAGTTGTACTGTCCATATGCCAGCCTATAAGCGACCCCAAATCTCCACCCTTCCCCTACCCACAAAACCCCTTAAACGGAACGCCACAAAATGCATGTTGAAATTACAGACAACATTTAAATAATGCCACGGAATAATGCATGCTTGATGCCTATTGTATTTAATAATTCGGATTTCAATTTCACACCCAATTAATCAGAGTGGCAATTAGCTTGAATGCGTAAGTTGGCTATTGTACAGATCTTACTGACCTCAACTGAGGCTTCAATGCATGATACAAATTAGCAACGCTTCCAATTTGTTTTTCAATCGGTTGTTTTGATTAAATGAGTCATAGTTTAACAAAAGTGAAGGACCCAAACATTTTTGCTTTGGATAGAAAGACTACGGTACATTCTGGATATTTATGGCATCATAAACCAGCCCCTAATAAAACTGAAAGTGAACCCAAAGGTGGGTTAACATTCGCCCGGGGTAGCGGAACATTACAAAGAAAACATCCTTTTCATCAATTTTATTGAGATGTACGTTTACCCTTAACGGTAAATTCAGTAAAAGTGTTGAATCTTGATTCCACCTTGACCAAATTTTAGGTAATTGTGTTTAGGTAGTAGGTACATCCACGCCAAAAAAAAAAAACGATTCAAACATGATTAATACATTGAACACTCTCCTTGAAATTTTTTTTGTCTCTTCAGTATAGAATAATATAATCTTCATCAATGCAGTTCCACGTATGATAACACATAGACTCTAATCCTTGATTGAGAAGTTGGTCCAGTGATCTGCCCTCGTGATGCTGTATAGGGTGGCGGGGGGGAGGGGGGTATGAGGTGGTTTATGGAGGGGGAGTATTATCTCGCCCCAGACTGCAGCACGCACTTTTGTAAGGGCATCGCTTCATCTGTTGACGGTGTGACAATGCCCTCATCTGCCCCCATCGGGATTGGCCCAATCGCGGCTGCTGGCTCACTGCTGGCAATGGGCCCTGGATTGCTTCTGCACCCATGCAAAACACTACGCTTTACAACAACAAAAATTGGCGCAATCAAGCAATTTCCGAAAGTGCGTGCAAAGTTTAACAGGACGTAGAATTATTATAAGTGTTGCAATATCTAGCGATTGTTACCAAGCCTGAAAAAATCGCCTAGTTCTCTGGCAGGACTGCACCCAGAACGTGGTTTTGGTTTTTAGGCAAACCCTGGCCTCGTAGGTTGTGTGGTTAATTGACAAAATTTTGTAGAATTTAGAACGTCATGGATAACATCTTCAGTCTTTTCCAAACTTCAAAAACGTTTTTTTTAATGTCCCAGACGCAAGTAGCTCATAGAGGTGTTTGGGATTTTTCATGCTTCTATATTCCAAGTTGAACGCTGCTTTAACAATAGCACTGTTTTTAAATATCAGTTGTTTAAATAAATAATCATTTGATTATTTGATTTTGATTAACCATTAAAGATATTATAAATGTGTCAATTCAATCCAATATCACAACTTCGATTGGGTCCTCATGTCAACTACAACAGTAACTCTCTGATGTTCCCGAAACTTTGAGGAAACTGTACTAAATATTTACCCCAAAAATTACAGCTACTGGGGGTGGTAGACCTCGGAGTAGGGGGTCTGATTGTATTGTTGGCCTCCAAAAATCGGCTGAGGTCAGGGGTGGGAGGGGTGGGAGGGTTTCAGAGGGGGTCTATCCCTAAATGCAGGAGACATTTTTGGGTTCACATTGACATAATGGTGAGCGAAAGTTGGGACGGACGTACGTGGCTTTCGTCAAAACTTTTGGAAAGAGCGAGCTGCTAATATACAAACCATTATACGTTCGAATCACCCTCGAAGTGGACGCGTTTCAAAAAGTGGCTGGTCACAGAGACAACTAAATTCAGTGAGTTCAGATCGCTACAATCAGATAACCCAGTGACCTTAACAAGCCAAGTACCTCAGTGTCGTTTAGTTTGTTTACATTACTCGGCATCGGTGACATGAAACCCATGAAACAGAACCGGTGATCAGTCATGTCCAATCCTTTGCCCTGTACAGTGCAAGTGTAATTCAGAATCGGTTTCGTGCTTCAAACATGCGTTGATCCTTCTGATTCGAGAAGCTCTGAAAACTATAAATTGTGCGAAATGAATACCACTGCTTTTTACACAACAGCTAACGGCGGGGGGTCCTCAAGCCAAACTAACCACGACTACTGGAATGCACACAATTATCAGCAGTTTTATCACCATGTGCCGCCAACATACGAAAGCAGTGATTCGAATGCAAGTAAGTTTGCTTTTTATTCAGGAAGACCATTTGCATATCCTCCGAGAAGCCAAAATGAGCAAGAACTTCAACAAAGGTATGCATTTCCACATGAAATGAACTCACAAATGCAGTCAAATGAGCCAGGCTGTCATGATATGCAGACATTGGATTTAAAATCAGCTGACAATATTGATTCTAATAAATATAATATGATTGATGGATTTGATCGCCATGTCAATGAACAGAATCGAGATGCTTTCAAGACAGAGGAACGATTTCACAGACAGTTTTCTAATAACTATTCTCTTCTGAGCTCTTTACTGATTAATCCTTTGGTGAAGCATGGACGATCCACATGCAATGATGCACCAAAGTGCAATTTTTATGGAAGTCACCAATCTGAAGCGGACAGTAACGGATCTCCGATATCAGACGGCCAAATCTCTTCGAACAATTTCCAAAGAAAATCGCCAACGTCACCATCTGACAGTGGCTCTAGTCCTATCAACTATCTTAACTCGTTGATTAGTACGCCGCTAGCTAATGTTATCGGTCAGGTGATCGACAGTCAATATGGAGAGAAAACGCTTGAAAGCCGAAAGCAAAGTTCATCGCCAGAGTCCTTGGTTCGTCGAAAAGATTTCAAGCGTGAACCGTTCACCTCGGGAAATCCTAACACAGAATCAAGTGTACCATCGATAGAACCGTATCGCAATGAAACTTCTCCTGAACATTACCGAAAAGTGTACCCTGAAGATGACAGCCCGCCTACAGGATTCTTGCAGTCAGCTGATCAATTCCACTCGGACAATGTTGTTGGACATAATAACACGGCTGCCCCTGGATTCTACCCCTGGATGAAATCTTTGCCCAAAGGTAAACGACTTGTATAGCAAACTTACCTTTACATGTAGTGCATCGTGCAGGTAACTGGCTGGAGTGAAGGTTTTTGGTGTAATGCCTTCAATTGGAAACCCAAACCTATTACTCATTGCAGTTGCAGACGTCGGAGGTGAAGGGACCCCGAAAAGGACGCGGCAAACATACACGCGACTGCAAACTTTGGAATTGGAAAAGGAATTCCATTTCAACAAATACCTGACGCGGCGGCGACGCATTGAGATTGCCCATTCGTTGACCCTGACTGAACGGCAAATCAAAATATGGTTCCAGAATCGAAGGATGAAAGTAAGGGTGATTCTTTGTTAATCTTATTATGAACTCTTAAATAACTCAAACTTTAAACGAGTTTACGGGGTGATAAGGAGGGGCGGGGAGGGGGAGAGGGTACTGTCTCTAAAGAATGATTATGTTATCTTTGGAGCAAACCTACGCAGAATAGGTCAATTAAGAAATTCAATAAAATGCTTATAGTTAGTGAGTTGGGGGTAGAAGGTCCACTTTACTCCCACCCCCTTCTTCCTCCGCTTATATGAGCTTATGTGCTAAATGCAGTTGGCTTTCTCCATTCATACTGAGAAAGGATTTGCTGTTTAGTTCCAGAACTTGAACCTGTGCTAGCTGGTAGCAGCAGCGGTATCTTTACGTATTTTTCAAGTTGAAATGGAGTATAGATTATACCTATAGTATACGTTTGTGGTCTTATCTGCATCGTAACCTGATTTACCTGGCGGGGAAGGCAACAACTCGGTGATTTCGCTTGCCTAGCTTCTTTTAGGTAGCTACTGTAACTCAACAGAGGCCAAATAGAGACATCATGGCTAGCATAAGATAATATGTCGATCCTACTTCTTTCAATTACTTTCCTGGGGTCAAAACATTTTATTTACCATCCACCTAGTTCAGACAGAAGTAAATGTGCACCCTAAGAGATTTATGTAATTATGTGCCCAACAAGGAATAATATTCTTTCCTTATTCCAGGCCAAGAAGGAAAAGCCGGCAGCCATTGATTCGGCTGCAGAGGTCGGCAGTTCCACAGAAGACACCGCCGCTTCGACTAACACCAGACCAACTTTCAATGATAACATGAATACCAACATGAATACCAACATGAACACCAACATGAACACTAACATGAACATTAACATTAATATGAACATGAACACGGGGTTCATGATGCCAATTCCGTCATCCTGGAAAGAAGACTGCAGGGAATGATGATGAACGCTAGGAACAAAGTGAGCTGATATCAAACTTTTTTGTTTTACATTTTTTTATCTAATTTTCCAGATAGATCTCAGTAGAACTAGGTACTTACTTATTGATGGATCCTAAACTGTGACTATAAGTTGAAAGAAATACGGAAAAGATGGTGGAATTTTTTACCACTAGTGAACTTAACTGGATGATTTTTGCAGAGGAATGCTTCTTATTTGATTGTTCTCAATTCGGTTGACCATAACCATTGATAAACTATAGTTCATTTGTGATTGTTTATACGGAAACCAAAATAAGTCCGTTAAAACAGTGAAATGATCAGAGCTAAAACGCTTTAATTAGATTCGTGATTATAAGATAAAACATTTCAGTTGTCTCTCGGAGTCCTAAAAGATATAGGATTATTTGGGCAAGTGGTCCACAAGAAACTAATGTACCTACCACCTACCATCCTTTTGGTGGACGTAGGTATATCTATGCTATTTTTGCCAATACGTATTTTGAATAGAAGTGAAACTTAGCAACATATATTTTGCAAAAATAGGTGCAATAAATTACAAATATGTCTCTCGTCTGGCTACAGGTACGGGGTGAAAGTTAGGTTCATTTGTTGAACGACTCGAACGTGGTAAAAGGGTTACACTTGAGTATTTATTTACGACTCATCACTCCAGGAAAGAGAACTGTGTTGTCGGCTCTTCACGGTCATCCTTGTACCAGATTATCTTTACATGTCAAAACATTTATGAATTTTAATATAATAGAGGACCTTCTTCAAAAGTTTTTGACCGCACTCACCATTACGCATTTTTTTATAATTTCTTTTTTTTTTTGACATAGAAAAAATTTGCGTAAATTGGCAAGCTAGAAAAGGTTATTGGGTTTTTACGAAATTGAGAAATTTATTGTTTATCAACAAGAAAACTGTGTTTATTTTAAATTGATTTCGCTTGGGTTCGGATGGGATTTGGTTCCCGCGCGCTGAGCGTGAGGTTTGTGTGGTCCATGAGTTAGTCAGGGTGGGGGAAGGGAGCGACGCAGTAGACGGAAACTCGTTTCTGGCGTCACATCATGTAGAGCTAGAAGTTCAACATGGCTGCCGCAAACGAAAACAACTCGCGAGAACACTACACGTATTCATTGTTATTATTAAGAAGGTAAGACATTTTATTTTAAAAATGTGTACAGAGAGCTTCTCAGTTGAGGTGGTTATCATTTAAAATTGATTTCAAATCTGTAGCTTAAGTATTTCGAGAGTTATACGTAAAGTATTTCACCGTTGTCATGAACTCTGAAAATGGTAGCGGCTTAGCGTTTGTTTCTTTGGCGGTTTGTTGTCTAAAGAAAATATGTTTATGTTCGGATAGGATGAAAATATCTTCATGCTATTATTTTGTTGCACTTTTCCTAAAGTATGTAGAGATTTTGACAGGTGGATTCTTATGGGTGACATATCATAAATATGACAGACATTAAAAAAATGGCAAAAAAACAAAGACTACAAATGCTACACTATGCAAATTTAAATCTTTAGCCACTTAAAAAAAAGCTAATTGTATTCAATTTCAGGCTATTTTTTTTATATATATTGTGGTTCAGACATAATTTCCTCTCAGAGAATGTCTTAAATGGAAAATGCAAAGTGTGGCTTATTTTCTCATGTAAAATCGAACAGCGGCAGTAGGTCACTAATATCAGTATGAGGGTCCTGATAGGTCGTCACCTTTATAACCTAATATATATATAAGTTATGTCATTTCTTGTGTACCTAGTCAATCCTAATCTTAGTATACAATTTTCTGATACATTATAGAATATCATAGTTTTTTTTTTATATATATTGTATTTGATTGAGAGAAATATGTCTAATTGACAAATAATGTTGGCTATAAAAATATTTAACTATTATTTTGAAAATCGCTTAGATGGTTTATTTTCTAATTTTGTTTTCAAAGTGTAGCATTGTGCACGCAATTAAATTCCACCGTGCAGTTTTGTGATTAGAAGTTGGCTACAACCTTGAGTGACCATTCTATCATTTTTCAAACATTTTTTACACCATTGGGTGTGCATTGATTTATTTAGAACTGGTATTACTTCACGTTTAGCTTGGGTTATTTATGCTCTCATTATATTACAATTTGATTCTAATTTAATTTACTTAAAGATTCTGTATCTTAATTTACATATTATAACTAAATCAAAAGTACCAATAAAACAAATTTATGATGACTAAAAAATTGCGCCATTATAGAGTCAAAGCATAAGTCACTTCAAAAATGATAACCTAGCAGAATATTTAAACATCTACTTGAACATCGAAGGATGAAGATTGTTCCTGCTTAAGCCTGATGAGGTGCCTAATGCTCTGAATCCATACCATTGTTGTGTTTATTGTTGGTCGATTTGATTGATGGTAGATGCCTAAATTCGGTGCATGCGTGTTGATCTCTATGAGTCATCAGCTGATCAGAGAACGTTTCAGTCCTGAGTGATTTATCGCTTGACATTGGGGGTGGGATTTAGGGGGTAAAAACCACCCTAAACCTAACCTTATACACAAGATTATCATTAGGGGATTTCGAATGGAGCGTCGCGTAGATACCACGATACAGTTGTTTTTTTTAGGGGGGGGGGGGGGCACCGGGGGGAAAGGAGGATCGTTTTGGGAATTTTCTGTCCCCGTTGGAACTGAGGTGATTCGATAATGTGAACGAAAAGGCAAAGAATAATTGCATGCCACAGGTTTTCAAGTATCTTTCAACGCAAATCTGAGTTGTTTTCATTTTTATATGGTTTTGGAGATGTCTGGTACGTGTTCTTTCGTTAGATTTTTGATCATGAAACTGGTCCACGTCCAACGCAGGGTAAATGCATGTAACCAGGTAGGTACTTATGGAAATTCAGCAAAGAGAGTTCCCTCAATGTGAATTGGTATTCAAGTTTGAAGAGTTCACCTACATTTCGTTTCCGTACCAAACAAGTCTAGAATTGCTTATTTTATGAAAGATATATTATATAGATATAATAGCAGGGTGTCTATCTTTTGCTGACAGTTGATTTTAGAAGATGGAGGTTTTAGTTCAGGTGTTATTCATCGCTCATCAAGTAATATAATAAATTACCTAGAATTTTTATAATATAAAAAGTAATATGTATAATTTTGAATTTCTGAGTGACGTACGCCTATTCACTGCTGTGCTTCCACCATCCAGCCATTTTGAACTGAGCTCCTAGCAACTTTCTGTAAAGTGTTTGTGAAAGATCTATCTTGTATTTGACAGTTGAAGGCAATCCATCATGGCCGCCCAAAATGGGGTTCATTCTTTTGTCCGAGGGGGTGGGTGAGGGGGTAGGGGGATAGGGGTGCTCTTTTCGCGCCAGTAACGAAAAATAATAGTTTTTGCAAAAAGTAAAATGTGTCCACTCGCTTACGCCACAAAATAACCATTATTACCCCCCACTTCTCCTTTTGAATGACGAAAAACATATTATAATATCGTATTCAAATAAAATATCAGTTATGAAAGCATTTTTATCAGCCTTTTGTGCTGTTCTTTCAACAATTCTAGTTCTATTAATTTTATTCCAGTCGATCTTGATCGTTTTGCTACCCTTACTTGCATTACACAATGCGAAACTGGGCTTCATCTCCCACCTATCGGCAAGGCATTCTGCGACGAAGCTTTTCAACCACAGTGCATTTCAGCAGCCATTTGCCTTCCAAACAACTCCAGCGTCCAGAATTCACCAATTATTATCATTATTTTTATTTGATTAAAAATGTGCACTGCCTACATCAATTTATTCAATTTATTTATTTAATTTTATATACATTTTTATAAAAATCACGGAATCTCTTCACCAAAATCACCTAAATTATGCGACATTCATGAGCACAGAAACAATCATGGGCAATTCTTGGACTATTTAACTATCTGCGTCATGGCCTTCCGTAGCCTCCAAGCTCCTACCCCAAGATGTGAACATGGTGTAGTATGCCATAGCACAAAGAAGCCACCCCCCCACACCCCGCCATCAACCCCTCCCAATGCCGTCGGCGCCCAGGGGGTATAGTTCCTATACTCTATCCTCCCCCCCTTCCGAAAACTACTGTGCACTGGTCCACCCTTCATCTTTATTTACACATCCCACGAAACAGAGATGGGGAATTCATCATGGTTGGCTGACATTTCGTCTGAACCATGTCAGAATCGGATGTCTCTCTGGAAATTGAATAGAAACCGACTAGAAAGAAAAGGGCGTGTGTATTTGTGTGGGTTTGTGTTTTTTTTTTCTTTTCTAATCAATAATCTAAGTCGACAACATTTTCGATAAATAATATATTGAGTATTTAAATGATAAAATATTATGTTTTTCTTGTAATGTTAATGTGTAGAGGAATGAAATCTAATTTTGACATTTTAAATACTAAAAAAATCTGCAAATGATTTATAAATATCTATGAACGAAAATCTTTTCCTAGCAGCGCAGATATAATAAGGGTAAGTGTCCTGAGTTCTGAGTCCTGAGTCCTGACACCTCGTAACCATTGCATTCATGTTCTGGCTATTCTCAACAAGCCAATGAGAGTTTGAGTGTTTGGTAAGTGTCCTCTGCAAAGAGATTGGAGTGGACTTGTAAAATGGCGTGTGCCCCACGCACCCTGAGAGAGATTACAGCCTCCCTCGTAAACTTGGTCCTTGGCCTGGACCTGCCTTGCCCTTTTTCTGCCCTGGCTGGAACCTCGGTCCTAGTTCCACACGCTGTCATCTAGCTTATGTTACTCCCCCCCTCACCCGCCATAATTTTCATGGCTTTTCCTTTGCGAGGACAACAATTTGAAGAAGGTTCCATCAGCTACCTGCGACAGTCATCGAACTTGTGTATTTTTTTTGACAGAATTTGGCAATTAAAATATGTCGCCTAAGAAATGCAAGTAAAAGAAATACAATGCCAAAGATATCAAGGTTGGGAAGGTGTGAAGTTAAACCCGAATTCATTGGCTTTTATTGCCGCTTTTATTGGTAATTGATTACCACTCAATATAAAAATATATAAACATACAAATAATAATAAAAGATATGTATATTGTTTATTGACTTGCGCCCTATTTGAACGCTTAATTAATTACAGCTACGCTTTAAGAATGTAGCAAAAATAAAAATCGCCTTGCAATGTTCACTTATTGAAAAGAAACTTTTTTTTTCTTTAACACAATAATGCAATCTTCATGAGCGCCCATTATAATCTTGGCCTTGTTCTTTGCCTAACGATGGGTGATGTAATTCAAACAGCTGTTACCCACGAGCTCAACCCCCCCCCCCCCCCCCCTCTCCCCCCACGCAAGTGCACACGTGACAGTTAGTTCGTTGTATTCGGGTGAGCATCCGGGCATCACAATTCTAAGTACTACCTTTAGGACTGATTTAAAATGTAATAACTAATTTGCTCTTAGTGTAAGACGACGTGTAAATTAACCTAATTGGCTGATCACAAAGTGGATATCCGTATAGTTATGAATACGAGTGTTTTATTTTTTGTCTGCTAAAATCTGTTTTGGTTTTTTTTTTGTCCACGTTGTCGGCCACGGGAAATTTTCAGGAAAATCTCCTTTCCATTCATCAAAACACAGGTTTATTATTGTGTGTACCGTTTTTTTTAACTCCGCTTTACCAAATACTCCTTGTGAACTGGTATTACAATGTTCATAACTTGTAGATGAAGTGGTAGTTAAATTAATTGCCATATAAACAACCAATCACAAGCAGTGCAACTCGGCTGTATCTGTAAGCTAGACGCTTAACCATGAGTTAAAAATATTTTAATACCGGACCTAACTGATCTATTTTCTACATGAACTTAGGAAGTCAGGGTTAGCTAAAAGGCCCAGATGACGTAATTGTAGCTAAGGGTAGCGGCATGCAATTTACTTTCAAACAACGCACCACAGGGAAACATGGGAGTGAGCCTAGAGGATGTTGTTCTCAACTTTTCAATGTAGGGTAGTCGTGACATTAGGACTGTCTCGACTGCTCACCGCTGCCCTGTTTTTCACTTGTTTTCAAAAGAGCCTCTGCAGCGTAACAGCTCTCGTTTCACGCGACTTTTTGGGTGGCCAGAACAACAGAGTTAGACATTTCGAAATTCAAAAGTGAACACCAGGAAATAGACAATACGTTCGAGACTAGAGAGAATACTGACCACTTCCTGTTTGAAAGAGCGACATGATTTCAAGACAGGGACTGAAGGGACGGGTATGGGACGATGGTATCCCCAACGTGGCCATTGCAGCCGCTCAAGCTCTGAATTCACGTAACGCGCTCTATTCATGCTACCGCTGGTGATCCTGCCGCTGGTGAAAATGCCAGTACAATGTGCTAGTATTTTTTGTAAGCTTTTGGAGAGTCTTTTGATTTTAGGTAAAAGTTAGGACACAAGAAGATGTAGGGTAGTTAAAGAATACAGTGAAATGTTTGTACAATACCTCTGGAGTTGGCTGCAGATTGTAAATTAGTTAAAAGTTAGATCTTGTTTTATAATGATGCAGAATGCAGGTAAGATGATGTATAGTGCACTTGACAGAATTCGATTGAAATATAAATTGATTTTTGATTTATCTGTAATGTATGATACATAAATAAAATATTCAGCAAATAAATTATGTTTAATTTACATCGGTGTACATATTTATGAAACATAATTTTTTTATTCGACAAAAGTAGACGTAAGATTTTTAATGTGAATTTTATTCCCCGTTTTTATGATTCCCTTATCACCTTTTGAGCCTCATTGTTAAGCTTACTTTTTGTAAGTGTGTGAGGAGAGGGGGGAGGGGATATTTTATTAATATGATGTGTGGTATGGGGTAGCGGCAAAGGGTCTAGAGTAGATAAGCTGTGCTGGTGAAAAGTATCGAGAGGAGGAAATGCCAGATAAAGTGGGTTGGCAGATAAAGTGGGTTGGCAGATAATAGATATTGATATGCAGTGGTGAAGTATAGATATCTGTCAATAAAGAGAGGAAAGAGGTGACGATGACGAAGTGAAGTTTGAACATTTGCTTCTGAGAAACATTGGAGATAAAAGCCTTCTTACAACAAGAGGAATATGAATACGCAAATAGAAGATGCAACGTAGGAATGAAAAAAATCTTGGCAAAGTAAACATTGTCCGAAGCTTAAGGTAAGTGGAGATGATTTTCTTTTCCCTGCGAAGAAAATATGGGCTGAGATATCACGTGTTTATGTTTTACGTCACCCCTCCATCCTCCCTCCTACCTACCGACTACAGTCATCACAAAAACACGAGCTGAATACTGAATTATCTGCAAATTGCGACTGTTTATTAATGCACTTGTGCCTCAAGCCGCATTGCCATTCGATTTTAATTCCACAATTTTTTGCTGTCACATTTTCGCTTTTCAGAAAATTTTAACAAAAACTTTTTTTTTTTACTCAAGTTTTCAATAATACACCATTTGCGAATCTGTTTTCGCTTACGGCTAAACGTCGGTAGGTCATCACTCATTCTCGTTGGTTATATAGTGTTCCCTTCCCGGGCCCGTAGCACTATCTCTTAGTCGGTCATGTGTGATGTCATTAATTAGCCTAGCTGGAGATCGAAATGGTCGCAGCACGGGAGCCAGCCTCGAAGTCCTGCTTTTTACACCCCGCCCCTCCCTTCCCTCCATTACCACGGTCTTTGCGTTGACAGGAATTGCTTGTTTCGACTGGCGAGAGACAACCCTACGAGATCATTCATAGAGTTTGTCCAACATGTGTAAGATCCTGCTCGGCGATTGCTTTCACTGAATTTTTAAATTTAACTTTTTTTGGGGATTTTAAGTGATAATTTGATTTCTATGAATTTCTGCACGCTCAGTTAGTCGGAAAAAAATTAACAGGCGATTGCTTACAAATTCTATTTCATATATATGTCTATAATGTAAAACAGAAAAGGTTATTACCAAAACCCGGCACCTCCACTGATTTTTTTTAATGTACTCGTGAATCCTCTTGAAAATTTGTTGAATATAATTGATAATTCGTTACGTCTAACGCCTGTCAATATGATTGTATGCAAAGACTAAATATAAACAAATTAGTGTGATGCGAACAGGATAGGCATGTTCTAATTTCGGAATGGTATGCTTTGCTCCTGTCAATTCGCTGAAGATGTTGAAGATGTTGAAGATGTTGCTGGTAGCTGGAGGACACGTACGAGGAGACGATCACCTCTCATGCTGGCTGCGCCGAGCTGTGAGGGTGTGTGTGGGATGGGAAAGGGGGAGGGGGGAGGGATTTTTGGGGGTTGCTCGGCGGCGGCGGCGGCGGCGGGTTCTAAATGTGGGGAGGTTCATACTACGCTCAACTGCCACCATCGCCATCTGGGGAACAAATGTTTGAACTACGATTTCTGTGTGAGTGGAAGATTTATTTGAGATTAGTAGCCATTGAGGCGACGTGTATAGGTAGGAATTGGTAGTGAATCAAACTGCAAGATTTAGGGTGAGCACGTGCTGAAGTGGTACACGATTAACGTTGTCATTTGATGGTTATTGAGATTTCAGGAGGAATTACACGAATGGAATAATAGACAGATTTCTTTGATGACATTTTACACCTTATATGGCCAATCTTTTCAAGTATATTTTTGTCAATTTTTAATTATATATTCATATATATTCATCTTAAGACAAGACGTATTCTATCAATTTGAACACAGATTTTTTCGATTTTCTGAAAAGTCTTTTATCTAAATAATTAAAAAATTAAAAAAACTTTATAGCTCAATCAGAATTGAAATTATTCTTGTATCAAAATTAAGTTATTATTTTTATTTTTAAATTCATAAAATAATTACATATTACCTCCAATAACCAAAACTTTTCAAACTAACTTTATGAATAAACTGCTGAGTGTTTCCACCACAGAGGCTAGACAGAAAATACTGCTATCACTGATTTAGATACTGATTTGTATATCTATGAGATTTTGACAAGTTAGACCACTGCCCCTTCCTCTAACCTAACCAGCGAGCGAGGTCCCATGGCCAGCCTTAGTTGAAGCGGAGTTACAATGTGTTTACAGCTTACTTCTTTAGCAAGCCTAGCAGTGAGTTACTGGCTGTCGTAGAGAGAACACCACCCTACGGAGCTTTCAAAAATTCTCATATAACCACGCTGTCTAGCTCTCACTACGTATCGGATATTATTTACTATTCATCTATATGTATTGTGATTTTTAAATGAGTATTAAAAATAATTAAATAAAAGTGGAGTGTTGTTTAAAATATTTTACGTCTGGATAATTTTTGAGAAGTGCAGTTTTTACGCGTGTGACAACTTATGTAAATTAATTATTTTATTTTTGACAAATATGCGACTCAAAAAAATCTGTGTAACTATATTATTGTGCCGACAACATTTTGTTTATAATTACCAGATTTAATTATTGCAGAACTCTTAGCCTGATTTAGACCATACAAATAAGAGTTATTTAAAACGCACTGTCATCATTTCGAATACTATCTAGAAGTGTAAAAGTGCTATTTAAGTCAACACCTACCGATTATTGCGTAAGAATTTTATTGACATTTATGCAGGTAACATAAGTACCCATAATTAGTGCTGTGCAATTCCGCCAACAGTATCGAGTGACACAGATGAAGGTAAGACAAAACGATCTTAATTAGTTCAATTAGATATTTATTACATCCTTCCTTGAGCACGATACATAAAGTACCTTGCCTATTAGAAAACGCAACGATATGGAAATCTTGCACGCTTCAAATTAGATTACAAGCACACAGACACACACAAAAGTGTTTTTATTTTTTTTTTATATAAATCGCGTAAATATTTAATAAGAAAACCCTCGAGTCCTATA
The DNA here is from genome assembly GCA_947568835.1 of Protonemura montana. Lineage (NCBI taxonomy): Eukaryota > Metazoa > Arthropoda > Insecta > Plecoptera > Nemouridae > Protonemura > Protonemura montana. Next base: position 2,680,770 of record OX387604.1, on the reverse strand, counting down.
GAAATATCTGTGACAAAAATATAAATGTTTATAATATTTTCTATCCTGCACCCTTGCCCCATAAATCTCTGGCTGACGATTCACGTGGGGTAGGTAAGTGATTTATTCCTTGACTCAGTCTACAGCTTCTTGGGTCTTCTAGGCTGAGCACCCCGTCCCAAGACATAGCTGGGACGACACTAGGGGTACAATAACATGATCTTCCACACCTTCCACACGAATTATCATTTAATACCATACCGATCCATTCTACCACTTTTAATAACTTCATCTCGTGTTGATCGGAATGAAAACGGTTAAAATTGAACACAAAGGGATATTTTACGAGCGGCTAGCTAAACTTATAAATTTGTTGGTATATAAGTATTGCTTATTATTTGGTAAAATAATGATATCGGTAAAGTATGCCCACGAAACTTGTGTTTCAAACTTCATTACTAGGGGGCTTCAAACGTTAATTATGGAGTATTAAGGGAGTATTTACTGTAGAAGGGGATGCCAGTAAATTAAACCTAGTGGTTAGAGTGATTTAAAGTGTCAACGTGTTTTACTCCTACAGATTTCAACTGTACACCTCTCTAATCCACTGTTTAACCCTTTATTTAACCAATTTATAGATTTCTATTTATATTTTTAAGAATAAACAAAACAGAGATGGTATTGCAATTATGTATGATGTTATTTTACAGAGTTAAACGTTTATTTAATTGGTGTAAAATGAGCCAGTCTGCGTCGAAATTGTGTAGATTATCGCATCAATTGGTTGAAATAATGTCACAGACCAGGGACTCAGTGAGTATAGGAAATTTCGTTGGAATAAAAATATATAAGTCGGTGCCAAAAAGGTTAGCTAACTATAAATATAATCACCAAATTTGTCGATGACTTCATTTATTCTTTTGATTCAATGAGATGAAAATATTTGTGTAATAAATTAGCGTAATAAAAAATGAGTTTGGACAGTTTTGGTGCAGGAAATAACAGTGCGTTTCGGTTCAGGTTGGAAAGCACCTTACTTCAAACAGAACAACGTTAATTAATTACATTTCTACGTATACTCTGTGATGTCCCACCCAAAAAAAAGACGTGCACAATTTTAAGTATTAAATAATGCTGTTGAAAAAAATTTATTATGAAACACTGGCAAAACTAACATTGGAATAATTAATGATATTTTTACTTAGTTGATAAAAACTGACATCATCATTATGATGAAACATAATGATATTAATAAAACGAGTGTCGCGCACTTTATTCACCAAAAATATTGTGACCTGCGTTCCGCAAGCAAAATTCTCTCTAAGTTTCCTGAAATAAATGGAATGAAATTTGATAAACATTTCCTTCGTGGAGAAAAGCAAAATTGATTAATTTATAAAGTCATAGTTGAACTTTTAGGTCTTGCCACCTACTTCATTCATGGTTGCAGTTATTTAGAACATAACCACATAATTAGCCGAGCTAAATGGTGCATAATTCCTTCAAATGAAAAAGCAAAAAAAAAAAAACACATACTTTTTGACATATGGTTGAAAATATTCATCAAAGAGCATACAAATCGCTTCCTGACAGACTATCCCAACACCCAATATAATCGATGATGTGTTTTTAATCCGTAGATGATATTATAGTAAAGTTGCGCACCTCCAGTATTTGCCCCCACCACCTTGCCCCCGGGCCCCCGTACCGTGGCCCCCTCCAAACCACCACCCCTCTGGGTCTGGTCGACAGCATGGTCTCCTCGCCGGCACAGGGTAGTCAGAACCCGATCGTCGAGTACGCGCAGTCTCCACTAAGTCGCTGGTGTATCATAGATCTCTTATAAACACGTGCTCTCCCCGAAAACGTGTGACAGTGTGCTTACAACTTCTTGCCAATGTGGTAGATAGGTACTCTAACAGCCGTTTCAACACACTCTTATCGGACGCAAATATCAGTTTGCCATTTTAGACAAAGTGTCATTTAATAAATTTCGATTGAAAAGTAAGGACATTAATTGTTTTTTTTATAAATATATTATTTGACTAGAAATTTCTTGAAACATTTTTTTTTTGTGTTTGTGTGTATTTTGTAGTGAGACAAGTTGGTAGTTTTAATAATGTGATATTTGATGAAGGTTTCAAAACCTTGTTGGTTTGTTTAAATTGTGAACAAGAAATTATATTTTAGAGATATTTTCGTTGGTGAGTTGATTTAGTAAGAACGTAAACCATCTGTCAGATCGGGCGCAAATTGACAGGTTATTTCTGTAATGTCTACTCCTCTTATAGCTTCTTAGAAGCTTATCAAATCATTATATTATTCATCTAATATCAACAGTGCATTATTAGTGAGAGTTACAATCAAATATTTGGTTTATTCGCAGTGTTTTTTTTCTTCGGGTGCATTTGAAAATTAGTCCTGTGTAGTTTTAAGGGTGGATAAATTAATAATAGGCCTGCCCTGTAAATGTCTTTTCTAAATCTGTTGAAAGATGGGAGTTTTAAATTAGAAAATAGGGACACATATTCTATACATACATTTAAATTTTGCTGTGATTACCTGAATTAAATTACACGTGTGTTTATTTTATTTTGCAGATGTAAGAGTCGAATCTTCGGTAGCATCCTTCGTAAAACCATCAATTATATTCTACTAAACAATGCTCATTCACCGCAATTTGTTTAGAACCAACAATTACTCAGTAGTAGTTGCCGAGAGTCATAAAGTTTATCGTGACGTTTTTATTGCCCATAAAACAAGTGGTGAAAAAAAAAGTTGTTAACATTTAATACGATTTGCAGCAACCGTGTGAATTCCATCAGTGATTTTGCGTACACATTTTTATGCGTAATTGCGTAATGATCAACAATTATTAATTGGCGAGAAGTTAGATTTATTGGGTGGTGTCTCCCCGTGCACAGTACGATACCTAACAGTGAACAAGTCGAAAGTGGTGCGAGTCTGATTGGAAATATACGACCTGCTCCGCAACTCTTTACATTAACTCCTTAAATAACTCAACGCTGTTGTAAAGTTTACCTGAAAATTTTGAGTTCCTAAACTATCTTAAGGACCGTGTTCTATTGAAATGAATTGTGTGTGAATATCTATGAACGTCCAGATCAAACGGTCATAAATTTTCGAGAGTGAAAAGTGTTTTAGTGAAATCTGTCGTTTAAGCGCAAGCGTTTCGAATTAGAGGTACAATATTCTAGTGCGGAAATATATTGGAACTGAACTTTGTCGTGCCCGGAAAATGGGATGATCATCGTTTAAATCCTCCTAAACTGACAAATTCCATAAAAAAAACGATACGCACCTGACTATCAAAAACATACGTACATTTCGTACTCGTCAAGAAAAGTGATCAAAATTTCGCCATGAGCTCCTATCAATTTGTTAACTCTCTCGCAAACTGCTACGCAGGTGGACAAGCTCCACAGCGGCCAGGTCCTTCCCCAGGTTCCCAACATGCTCATCCCCCGAATCAAAATTCGGATTACTACAACCCAAACTCAACCAACACCACCTACCCAACATGTTACTCCCCCCAAAATACCCACTACCCTCAACACTACCCAACTATGCCAAACGGCAATGCGATGGCAGACTACACGACATTGCATCCGTCCCACACCCGAAATCTTGGGAACTCAACTATAACATCTCTCAACAGTCCTGGCCCTGTGACACCACCTGCGAACGTGCCCCAACCACCAACCGTCAATCTTTTAAATAATAACACCGTAAACTCATCAAGCTGTAAATACGCCGACTCAACAAGCACCAGCGTTTCATCCCCTCAAGATTTGAGCACCGGTGGGCCCACGAGAAGTAGTCCTGCACCCCTGAACAGTGGCGGCCCCGGGGGCAATGGTACTTCAGCAGCGAAAACTACCAGCCCTAAGGTGGCAGTTGCAGACGCCCCGACGGCTGCAGTATCTCAGAGTTCCTCGAGCCCAGCATCCAGCACATCTAGTGCATCCAGTACGCAAGGCGCCACTCCTGCACCATCCAATGGCAAACAAGGAGGAAGTGGAGGAAATCCTCCCCAGATCTATCCCTGGATGAAGAGGGTCCACCTCGGCCAGAGTGAGTACAAGTGTTCAAATTACGCTGCTCGAATAGAATAGACGTGTTATGCTGTGTAGACTTGCTGTTGAATACGTTGCACAGCCTAATGTACGTTCTTGAAAATGCAGGTTGGGCCACATTGTATTTCTTTGACACGGAATTCACGAGTTGTAAATGCACGATTATTTCTTAGCTACAGAGTGCCTTAAACGGACATATAGAGTTGAGACTCAACTCAAATAACAAAAACTAACAATTAATAACACCTTGATGGGAGTTGCGAAAGCATGAAGATTTATAACATCATTATTTAGATATAAAGAGAGTTCAGTTTTACAAGACAATGAGTGGTACAGTTTTACATGGGTTCATATATTCATTGAAACTAAGCTTACTTATTCTCTGCAGTACACCATCCCTAAGAAACAACTAAGTTACCCTTTGGGTGCAGAATAGGCCTGAGAAATATGTCCTTCTTTAGTCTGGGCCTATCCAAATGTTGATTAAACCTCCCATGTCTCCTACATATTCGCAAGTTGAGACTTACAATGATAATATATCAATCCCTAGGAAGGGATGACCAAGCTCCCGCTTGATTTGCCTATATATTTTGAATCTCGTTTATTTCAAGCTGATTGACGCTTTATTTTATGCTTTCCGACCCTGAAATGATTGTACCAGCCGTGCTCAATAATATCGGCTAGTGTCGATATTTTCTCGAGCGTACTCAACAGCGAATTGTTCACTTAGGTACTAGGTACTAGGTCACATGCTTTTAATCTTTCATTTTTTATATAAGTAAATTGACGAGCATTATTTGCATTAAATTGTAATAAATATTTATTTATAATCGAATCAGTTTTCATATGTATTCTCCCGAGCAGTCGCGAGACACTGTAAAACGCTTAAAATTCAAGCATGCTTTCCGCTTTACATGCTTTTTATTCATTGAACAATTAGACAACAAAGTTACGTGAAACTCTATCATGTTGATTTTCACTGTCATCTGAAAGATACGTACCAACACGATCATTTTGAAAGCCATAATCGGCGGATAGTTGACGAGGTTTACGCGGCTTCTATCTAGTGAATGTTGGTAGCCATAAATCAGCTAGTCGGTCGGTCGGTCGGTCGGCTTGCCTGCCTGCTTGCTACATGTAACTTATGAGGACTTTGAGTGGGGAGGCCGGGGCTTTCTGCTCCCGCGAGTCTCGCCCTCAGTTGCCGGCAAGTGCTACATCCGAAGGCCCGCTCAGAGACAACACCGAATCATTTATTCAGAGATATCATCCCTTAGCAGCAGATATTTACACGTAAACGCGTACCGCTTTGTGGGGTACATATTTATTGAATTTATTATAATGTTTTCGAATTTTTCCTTTTTTTTAATAATTTTTACGAGCAATTATATATTTATTCTAAGATTAATGGTGGGGTTTAAATTTATATGGCTTCTTCTAGGTTTGCAAATAGAGGTTTATTACAAAACATTACAATTTTGCTTTAAATACTTTCGAAAATAATGGCACAATGGAAATGTGGAGTTATAGAAATTGCCGCTTCTCCCAAATAATAAACCTATTTTGAAAGGCTTCAAAAATATTTAAAAAAAAATGTATTTGACTAACCACCCGTAATTATCACTACAGATTTTTGAAAAAAATCACAAACGTATTTTCACAATATTTTACTTTCTCCAGAACCACGTATGGTAGATATTGGGTTCTTTCGTACATACCTGATGATAAGCGATGAGAATTCCCAAGAATTAAACTCAATTAAAATTTGTTAAAAGATTAACCCAATTTTAATTACATTTACCTGCATCATTTTATATAAGCGTTTAATTTAAATCTGATATACTCGATATAATAACGTATCACATTAAATGAAAACGATTCATGTGAGGTTAAGAACTCGAATACTCACACCAACACTTTTACACATTACAATTCAGATCGACGTATCATAAATTTGTTTTGAAATATTGTAATAATGATTTATGAATGTATCTGAACACATTCAGGTATTTCTTTGGATGTAAAAAAGTGGTTTGATCGTTTCGCGAGAGTTTTGTCCGGCTGTGTTTAACATAACGTTTGATTCACCGTTTATCTTTGTCTAAGAAAAGATCATCTAGCGTCTCAGCGTCTCACCATCTCAGTGACCATTTTCGACCATTTACCATCGCTAGCAATTGAAGTAAAGCTTCAGCCAAAGTAAATCAAACAATTTAGTGTAATTCGTAGGCAACCTGAGTAGCGAGTAAATAATTTTTGAAAACACTCCTTGATCCATTATAATCCGCAATTATTGCTAGGTATACTTGCCACTAAATAAATGTGTTCTACTTGATTCCATTAATTATTTGAGTCTATATTAAATGGGATTGTTCACTTACAATTCAAAGAACCAAATTTTAAAGACACTTGACAAAAAAGAAACATGTCAACACCTAACCTTCCTGTCAATGTTTGTTTTCTTCAGTTCTCGGCCGTTATCAATTACAGTAAATACTGAACTGTTGCAATTGCCATTTCCAATGCTAATGCATAAAGGAACACATTTAACACGTGACACGGGGCATGCGGCTCCACGTACCCACCACTTCGAAACAATGCTAAGAAGAATCATTAAAACGGACACGGCGTGCTGCAAATGTTTGATTTAATCAATATTTCGATTAATGAACCAATCAATCTGATGCTGACCGGATTTATAAACAGTTCAAACATGAATTTTAATTACATCATTTTGTCATCTACAATTTGCGATATGCCATCAAATAAAACGCAATTAATTAGTCTCTAAAGAAACAATACTTGAACAATTCATTTCAGTTTTATAACAGGACGATTATAATCTGTTGGTTTTGTTTGAAGGGGTTGTAAATGTAAGTCTATAAAGAGGGCTATTTTACCCTATTCCTTACCGGGCGTGATCTAGTACAATACAGCAAAACGAAAAGTTAACAACACCAATAAAGATTCCATTTTCCTTTAAGAAAAGGCATTCAATTCAATAAAAATTCCTTCGATCACTCTTTACCGAAAGTAAATTAAATTCAAAATTTAGTATCAATTTTACCGGCTTTTTCAATCACAAATTGTCATTTCTCTGCGGCTTATTTCACTGGTGTGATGCATATCTCTTTGCTAGCAGATTGTAAATGGAGAAAGATGGGTGAACCAGTGCTTGGTGTGAGGTGGAATAAAATTTATGGCTGTAGGATCAAATGAAATGTAAGCCAAGTGCTGTTCAGGCTCGTCGTCGGCAGACTTTGGGCCTCTCTTCCCCTCCCCACTCTCGCCCCTAGCAAGCCACAAGAGCATAAAAATAATCACCAACGTCTTTTGTTATTAGTCTACAAGTTTCTTTAGCTTTCGTACCCCAAATATTTATTTAGAGATCAATAAATACCTATATATCAGGTCATTTAATACACTTTCAATATTTATTGCCTTCTAATGGTGTTTGTTTTCAATTGAACACTTCTTGATTTGGTCATCTTGTCTCGATAATCATGTTAAGCCACACACAATATTATTTAAGAAATGTAGGACTACTTGACAGTTTTGTTTCAATTTATAAATAGGTAATTCGTTTGATAGTTTTACACAAAATTATAAACCTTTTATTTTCCAGATTCTTACTAAATTGAAGATATTATCATCATCTAAGATGGGTGGCTTACCTATAATTAATCATTCTGAAACACAAGTCTAGTAATCTCAGTTTATTTTTTGTTCCTGCTTTTATTTGGCAAGAATCTCAATATGACCAATATATACTAGTCACAGGTCACAATTAAATACTATTTCTTATTTCCGTAGTTGATATGTAAGAGTGTTACATATCTTGAGAAATCCTTGCTTAAGTCGAGTAGAGCGTCAGACGCATTGTAATTTAGAACTAGCACCAGCCGATGATAGATGGTCGTCCGTTGGGATCTGAGTGAATTTGTTTTAATATTTATGTCAAGGAAGGTCATAGATTATATTATTCAAAAGTCAGAAAAAGTATGTCAATTTAAACTTTAAACAGAGGTTAAGCAGTAGCACATGTCATGCCTTGTGCCTCGATAGCTACATAGGATCCTGTTTCTCCTGGGATACACACACACATTGGAACTAGGTATTTTGAATTGTGCAAGTTATTTACACATATCAGATATATGTACTTATAGTTCCAAATGAGGGTTACTGCACATTTAGGACCAGTTTTATTATATCTACACTTCGTTATATCTTTCTATTCTATCTATTCACCCTCGCATTATTAAAAATATCGTTATATACTTTTATAAACCATACGCCTCAATAACCTATTATCAAAATATAAATCTTACCACTTTTATTTGCAGTAAAAGTATTCAATTGAACTAGTATTTTATAATATACTTGCGACGAAGTATTTCATAGCATCTGAATTGGCTGGTCCATATAGCACAGCTCTGGTGCGATCATCTATAGCTAGGAGAGCGTCCCGTCCGTTTTAGCCGCGTTATTTATGGCTATTGGGGGGGTGGGGGGGGGGGGGGGGGGTCAAAAGCTGTGCTTGCTTTTGGCAAGCGACAACCTGTTGTTAGCGCAATCGTGTCTTTCTATATAGAATCTAGCATGATATGGCTCACCAACCACTGCTACCAATTCTACTCGACCTGCCACCACGAAACACCTCGTATTTATCGAAACTATTTTATACCACTGTAAACTACTTTCATTTAGTTTTTAAGAAGTGGACAAATAGTTAGAGTTTCGTTCTCGGTACTAAACTTATTCCCAGCGCAAATTAATGACGGTAACATCTTTCTTGTTTGCTCACATCTAGTTAATACATGAAGTATAATTTATGTTGACAAATAAAAGCTGCCCATTTGGTTTAACTCAGATGCATTTCATTACAGTTAAAAGATGAATAATCCATTTCTAAAATTTTGCATACATTACTTCGAAATGACGGGGCTATTTGTCGTTTGTGATTTTTAAGTTTGCAAGGTTGAATAATGTTTTTAGGGAAATACGTCCGGATCATAGATGCTAATAACCTTGCTAAGAAGACTCTTCTGAATCTACAGTGTTTTGCTTTGAGAGAAAGTTGCTGAAAACCTTATCAAAATTGATTCGAATAAATATTTCATGAATGACTTTTGATTCATAAAACTTCAGACTTAACAAATTTTAACATTGTATTCGAAATAAATTTTCGCTTCAGGGAAATTATGTACTAACCTGAAACAAATATAAATCAAAAAATAATTTTTTCTACGCCTAAAATAAATTACAAATCTTTGCAATACGCTCGCTACGCTCATACAACAGCAGTCTCCCCACTGCTTTATTATTTCTACTTCCTATATTGTTTGGAAAAAAAAACACCAAGGTGATTGAGAAGCTGAAAGAACTTGACCGCATAATGGCTCCTAGTCAAAATTAATTAGCTTTTTTTTTGGTGCACTAAAATTGTGAATCTTAATGGGACCATGCTATAAAGGCATTTCAGATGTTTCTGATAGAATGTAGTCGATTAATTAAGAGCATCTTAAACTATCATAATATATTTATCGAAAAATGTTAAGCAATAAACAAAATTATTAATTAGCGAAGGTGTAGGTACCGATTTGTATCCATATTTATAATTATTTACAACCAGATTGATCTATTACAGATATTGATAATGCCATAAGAATATAATAACAATACAAAAATTCACTAAATCTAAAATCTTCATTCAATTGAAATGTATAAATTCATCTACATTATAAAAACAATGCAGCAAAAGGAACTTCTTTAAAATATCACCGAATTGTTGATCATCCTTATACCTCTTTATATTTTGAGGGAATTTATTGAAAACTCTCATAGCCTCTGGGCCCCTATCTAATGTACAAAATTATATTTTAAAATTTGCTTTTACATCTTAAATGTTTACAATCATTGGTAAAAATGTTTCTATTAACGACAAGTATAATGACATTAAGTATGTATATGCAGGCCAGTGGTAAAATTGAAAATAGTTTAAATAATAGTCATACATGAGTCCTCAAAATACACACCTGAGGTAGTTGGATCCAAGCTTGCAAGCTATCTAATTGCTTTTTTTTTGAAGTGTAAAAAGTTTACTTTTATTAGAGGAGTGTCCCCACAGGATAATTGTGTACCTTATATAATATGTATCTGACGGCGAGGGCCGAGAGAATGAGCAATTTGTGAATGTTATGCTGGTTCTCAGGCGTCTGGGACAATTCACTAAAGCAGGCGGCTACCGAACACAAATTGCATCCATTTGCTTTCCTAAGACAGCATATTAGGATAGGTTAGTATCGGTTATGTTCACTTAGTTGTAAAGGCGAAAAGAGCAAATGCGTTACTAAAAAAATATATATGCATAAAACATTCTGTACAGGCTCATTTTTATCGATTTTCTTTATGAGAGAAATACCATATGAGAGCTGTAATGCTTTCATATGCATACAGCTATAATAAAATATATATATATAAACGCATTTCTACATTCGTATCAAATCCAAAATGCGTTTTAAATTAGCAGAAGAATATGTGGGTCTAAATAAATAAAAATGTTTGTGATTTTTAACTGCACTGAATATGTTTTCTCTCATTTTTAAGACACACCCACTATTAAATAATTTAAATTAGAGATAATTCAAACATGCTCTAGAAAATTATTCAAATTACGAGTGCACCGAGTGGTAAGAATAGTAGAATCATTAGCTGTGAATTATTTAGTTAATAAAATGTCACTCTTCCTATTCCATAGTTTTGGGAGCTTACAAAGAAGGATATTTTATTTGTCGTTTATTCCGTTAAAGCCCATAAAAAATGTTTTGTTTTTGTGGGTCAAGATTAATTATGCAGGTAAACAAATTTACTAATTACTTTTCTAGAAATATTGTCACACACATGGAAAAAATGTTTTAATCTGTCAGAAAGCTCGCAACATTAGCGGACCGTGAACACGAAGGAATATAAAAATGCGATTTAAATATGAGATAATGTTTTTTTTTTTAATATGCATACAAGCAACGAGATTTTTTAATACTAATTAAAAACCACTTAAATCATGCGGACGACAAAAATTATATTTTTTAAATAAAAGAAATTTACAGAAGTTTTACAGATAACTGTAAAACGTCATCTAAATATATCTAATATCATATTTTATTCATAACCATGGCTGATTAATAATCTATTCAGCGAGTAGAAATCTTCAGGAATGTGTCTAATATGTGTCAAATATCTTCTGAAGAAAACAATAACGCGCACAAAAAAGAGAGAAAACCTAGTCGAAAACAAAGTGCACAAACGCTAACCCTATTTTGTATCGCTCTGGCATTATTTTACAACCTCTATAGCAGTTCTCTCCTCTCTCCGTCTTGCATGGAGTCCTGATCAAAAGACTGAACCCGATAAAGCTACTTTTCATCATTTATTATAACTGTCTCTTGCTCATTCTTCCCTATTTTGCTCTCTCCTTCCTTGTCACTGGCTCCTCATTCGTCCAAAATGCATCCGCAGCCCTCTTTCTATCCGACTATTGTGGCTGCTAAAATTCAAATAATGCATTATCACAATTTGAATAGCCATCAAGAAGAAATCCAATCCAAGTCCGAATTTTTCACCACCCTTTTATTTTACCCAACATTTGTATGGCTGCAGTATTGCAAATTAAGGGAATGCTAAAAGAGTGATGAACATATTTCCTTGCAGAAGTGTATCGATAGTGCTTAGGCGGGGAAAACATCAAAGAAACCTTGGTACATTATGTTTGCATATGAACAACATGGGAGTCATACAAGGACCTTTGGACATTTCACACTCGTTACTTGCATTACAAGTACATGTTGCTCTTTGCTTGGATACTGGATACCTCTTACAGAATATTTTCCTACGTAAATGATAGACTAATTCAAGTAGGTACATTGCCTCAGGCATGCATAAAGAGACATTGACATATTACAATAATTTTACGTTGAATTTTTTATTTATTTGTAAAGGTATTATTCAGTGCTAACTAGGGCCTTTTTGAACTGTGTGGCGCTTGGAAAAAAGACAAAAATGTCTTCCTAGACATTTGTATGCGTTTCGTAATGAGACATTATCAAGTGGCATGTGTGGTTTCATCATTAGGTTTATTAACTGTAATTATTTTCATTCAATGCAGATTAATAATTTTCATTGTGTACAGGAAATGCTAGTTTTTTGGATGAGCGTAGCGAAACCTTACCATGTATCTCCACAAAACCCTAAAACTACGTTCAAGTGTTAATTTCTCATGATTTCTCGTCGATCACTGCTACAAAGCAATAAAATCCTCCTCCAACGGGACAACTTTCAAAACCTCACGGCAAGCACTTAGACGTTATAGTTGACTTTGAATGAGCATCTATTATTCTTCCAGTTATTATAACAAACAAAAAAAAATGACATCTATTTAAAAGAGTTACATAACTACAATTTAGCATTTTGGCTATCTGGATACAAAATGATATCAAAGCTGACGTTATAGTGGGTCTATAATACTAAGTACGCGGGTTGCCTTTCATTTTTTCCTTTCCTGAGACTTCAACTGCTAGTGATTGATGGTTTATTTTGTTATGTTGGATAGTTTAGTATGGATAGGCTAGGGTGGGGTAAGGGGAAGCCTATGTCCGTCTGCTAGTTTCAAGTTTCGGCCTTACATTCCTTGTGGCAGAACATTTCCAATACACCACATCGCGTTCGTACCACGCACAAACGACACGTGTGCTCTGTGCTCAACGACTAGCAATGCATTAGCTTACAATTGTTTAAAAATGACCAGTATACTAGAAAGCTCTGTACAAACTCGCACCTGGAGTACCCCACTTGCGTGTAATAATATACCTAACATGGTTTTCTACATAACCTAGGTGTGGGGTAGCAAAGTAATATCTAAATAGTGATTTCGCATACATTATTCAAACGGCTTATAAGTAATTGATTAATTGATCTCATATTTTTATTTAAAACTACGTGTCGTAAAGCACTACTGCAACCAAACTATGCATTTGATAGATCGGAACCCCAAATTCTACAAGAAAATCTAATGAGGATTTACAAACGCAGGTAAATGGCTAAAGTTTCTGACAAAATAGAACGAAATCCACCAATGATCGGTTCTATTTCGTATCTGCCAAGCCTCTGCACGTATACCATGTTGATATATTCTCTACGATATGATCTAAAACGCGTTGTAGGTGACGTCAGAGAGCATGCCTGGTTACCTGTCTCGTTTGCTGTGATCCAACGATTCAATGATTTAACGTAACAAAATGATCGATTTGTCACATTTTTGGGCCAATGCTACGAAAACAAGCGTGCATCCACGATCCACCGATTTGGTGTCATTAAAAATTTGTTTTGGTCGAAGACTTTCAATTTGTAGTTGTCGAAATGATATTCTTTTTTATCCTGTTATTTTACTTACCAGTAAGAAGTAAAATACCTTTTTAAAATTGTTTAAAAAACAGATTCGCGTTACACAAAGCCGTGGCGTCTTACTTACATTTGCTCACACACCATTTTTGACCCCTTGATTCGCAGGCTGATACAGTGAAAATACAATTGTATTGGTAAACTGATTTTGCGTATACCACAATACACAAAAGGGCACGCGAGGGGTTACATATTTCAACACTAACTGGGGATAAAGTACCTACCCTTACAAATGTTGATATGCACTTTTTCTAAAGCATAAATTATTAGTGAATGAAATCTATATATATATAGGAAGTACATTTAAAATCATACCATTAAGCGTAATAGCATAAAAGAATTCATGAATTCATGGTTAAAAATAAGTCTTTGGTTTTGATCCGATATTTTATTAATGATGTATTTATTGATTTTGATATTTCATTCAATTTAATGACACTGCCTCCTAAACAGCTCCCATGGTAGTAGAAATCTCCTCCCACATTTTGCTCTGACGTAGGTACTTCTTTATGCATACATCTTGAGTACAACAATAGCAATAGCCTGAACCAATTCGAGCTCAAATTTTTATTCCACACATTCAATTTTTTTTTTTTGTATATTGTTTAAAATAGGACACGCTTTAAGGTGAACTGAAAACCTGCTGTGAAAGTGTTAATCGGAACAACCTTTCACCCTCTTTCTATATATGTGTAAAGGGGTGTGTAATAACAATTCGGAGGTGAGATTCAGTGGCCCACCAATTGAAATTGTATTGCGGACAATTTACAGATTAAAGAAAGCTGTAGCGAATCGAACAACCGAACTCCGTTACGGAGACTCGCGTTTAGGCTGTAGGCTGGAAGGAAATATTCCTTTCCCGTTACTTCTTTCCAGGATCAAACGGCACAATACACTCTTGATGGTTTTAATTGAAAAGTTCGAAATTTTTAGCTTTCTTGATATTTTCTTGTCCTTTGACACAATTTTCCATTCATCCTCCGGCGCATTTCTTGTTGAAATTTAATAGAAAATCGAGATAATTCTTTTTGATATTCCCCCCATGCACGGATAAAGGTAGACCGAGACTTCTAAGAAACAGAACAGCGCAGTGTACATTTCATTATTGTACAAACGATGATATTTAATATGGTTGTAGCTTGTTAAGTCACCTGACATTGATAAATTACGCGAAAATTGATTTCCTTATCATTCAATGAATTACATTTCTTCGCCTAGCGCTGAGGAAGTTTTGCATTTACTAATCTGTTTCTACCTTTGCTTTATGATGGAAAAATAGTTAGTGCTAGTTCAAATATTACTCTGACTTTGTAGATTCTTATTCCTTCCAGTATTAGGTAAACAAACACACAAATAATTATTTATTAAAATGGTTGGTTATAATTTACCCAATGATTAATCGGTTATTCAAACTTTCCTTGCCACAACATGTCGATTTTCCAGTGTGCTTACGGTATGATTCACGGACGCCGAATTAAAAGTAAAGTACTATTCAATTTGCCTTGTACCAATTCATTCATCAAACATTTTTTTGTTCGTTGAAACATGCACAAACAATTTTATTGATCAAATTTACGAAATAGATGAACTTCTCGGTGGTCTAACTGAACACGGTCTATACACATTAATCCAACTTCTGAATATTTTTTTTACCAAAAAGAAGCAAAAGTGGATATCAGAAACGGGGTCTACTAAATTAACTTTGCACCTCTTGCTGGTATTTGAATCTCCACTCTATGGAAACGTGGGAACAGCTGAAACTCAAGTAAATCACATGTTTGGACGTCGAGATATTTGGAAACTTAACAAAGATCTTAACGAGAAGATAAACATTTGATCTGCCAGAAGATTTAAGTTTATTTTCGATGTGGTTTCTGCCAATGTTTTGACAAGCTCTTTGATTTTGATTGGTTTAGACGGCAAGGTGTATCTATAGTACATTGCATTCCGGCTACACTAGAGCAGCGACTAGCACACGCTTCTCAACATTTGCAGAACAACAGAACACAGATAAACGGACACAGATAACAAGCGTCTTATTTCCTAAATCAACTGCAAAACGTCGAGCTTATGGGTAAAAAGGAATTACTGCTTTCTATTTTTCATTTCTTAGACCAGGTTCAACTGACTTTGTAGGTACTAACAGTCATTATTATAACTAAGACTGATTTCCTTCCTTACTTGCCAGAAAGCCGCGACGGCAAATAACGCAAGTTGCTTCATTTCGTTACTTTTTTGGCATGAAACTGTCCCTTATTTGCGCCTGTTTACAACTGTCAAAGCAGGTCTTACTGTTAATATCTCGTCCTTATAAATACAAATTGAAAATGAGCAAGATTGCAAGCAATGGACGCATCGGAGTCGCGAATCATGTTATTAAGGATATTTCTAAAACACGTTTGAAAATGCATGTACGTTGTACACATTCATCTACGCTTTCGCTTAACCCTTTTCAGGCTCAGAAGTGAGCCTTCTCTTTTGGCCGGCAAGGGCATGAGAAGTGAGGAGAGAGGGGTACCTGCATACCGCCTAACACGTCGTGCTGACATCAGATGTCAAGAGTTTTTAACTTTACCAACTAGAAGTCGCTTGTGGTCGCCATCGCTAAACATATTATTTCCATCTTCCTCTCGCTCAGCTTTGCATCTCTCTATGCATCTTTCACTCATTTGCCCTACGTTTCACACATTTCTCTCAGCCACTAGCACATTCCCGTATATCTGTCTCTCTTTCTTCGTTCTCCGATTCTAATTTTTTTCCTTTGCTTTATATTTTTGTGTCTATATGTGGGAACCAACGTGTACCGTCGCATCGTGTAAATATAGAAAGTTGGAGACGATTTTCCGAAAAGCTTAGATCGGTTTCGTTTGTGATTTCTTTGAGGCGTGTTAAAGTGACTTCTAGCACTTTATAAGCCTACACTGTTGAATAAGCTTGCATATTTCTTGATGATAAATCACCGTGTTCTTTACATGATTCAACAGCCATTAGATGGACACAGGTTATGCGTTAAAACATAGTAGCGAAATGTGTTAGTAGTCACAATAAAATAATACTAACTGATTCGATCTGCAAAGGTATGCCTTCTTCATTTTTTTAATATCAATAAGTGTCATTCAAATACTAATGAAAAATCTATGATCAACGTCAATTCACGACTTGCAAATCCATGCACCTCGCTCATCTCACGACTGAAAAAAAGACGTATCATTTGTTTTATAATATGCATATTCACATATGAGAGCTGTTGGAGAATCTGCCTATAACAGTTTCAATGTCAGGCTCAAGGAATCTTCATCTTTAAAGAAACTCTTGAAACCATTTGTCATCCTCAATCCCAAACGACTTGCTTGACCTCTCAGCTTAGTGAAATAGTTTGCTCAAAGAAATATACTTTTCAGGCACTCATGCACATAGAACATGTTCGCTATGTTTTCTTCACTGTCTGTGTATTTGAAAAAAATTGAAAGACACAAATTTTCTACAAATTTCCCTGAATTATTTCAAACTAACCGTAGCGAGTCCTATGATATCAGATAACTGTGCTCATAATGCGGAAGTGAGTAATCATTCTTCATTGAATTCTAAACAATATCACCCGATGAAAAAACAGTACAATTTGAATCAAAAACCCTGCTACATAGCGAGCAATATTCGGTAAGTCAAGACTTCGGAATTCTAATCAATACTCGATACCCGCCAATCCACTCTAATAAAAATATTTTAAATCTTTTCGATTTTTTTGAAGAGAAAAAATTCGCCGCAAAAATTCGACTGCAGAGTCCTTGTAAATTATTTAATTAATTGTCAGACAATTTTCACATAACATAAGCACATACCAGCAATTAAAACAGATGTACACATCAGCTGACGTGAGCTTCACTTGATTGACTAGCAGTCAATTTCCTTGACAGCTAGTCCCTCCCATGTCAACTAATATCTCCGGAAGGGAGAAAATGCTCGTTTTCGGGCCCTATGACAGTAACTTGTGACACGTGACCTGTACTTGAGATCCCTGTGATCCCTGTGATCCCTGTTACAAACCGGGATAGAGAAGACTTGCTAGAATCCCAACTCAAGATTCCTGCAAAGCTGCTTGTCACTCACCACAACAAGTAGCAAGGCAATTGGTTAAATGCCAACGTCTAGCGCAATTGAGGATTGGCTTAAATATCGACATGAAGAATTCGGTACAGTAGATCTATTTGCAAAGAGGATATTGAATCGAATGTGCCAACATTTTAAGGAAATATTGGTGCAACTAAAAATATCAAATGCAGAACACTTTTGTGCATGAGAATAGCTTACAACTTTTAATAGAGGAAAATTTAACAGCTGAAACGCTTTATTGGGGCAAAAGTGAATTGCTGACAACGCTTTATTGGGGCAAAAGTGAATTGCTGACAACGCTTTATTGGGGCAAAAGTGAATTGCTGACAACGCTTTATTGGGGCAAAAGTGGATTGCTAACAACGCTTTATTGGGGCAAAAGTGGATTGCTGACAACGCTTTATTGGGGCAAAAGTGAATTGCTGACAACGCTTTATTGGGGCAAAAGTGGATTGCTAACAACGCTTTATTGGGGCAAAAGTGAATTGCTGACAACGCTTTATTGGGGCAAAAGTGGATTGCTGACAACGCTTTATTGGGGCAAAAGTGGATTGCTGACAACGCTTTATTGGGGCAAAAGTGAATTGCTGACAAAGCTTTATTGGTGCTCTTTTCATATAATTAGGTTAGCTCGCTTAACGCTTTTCCAATTAATTTACACTGACAAATATTTACCTTAAAGATGTTTGAAAATGTCATAACTGAGGCATTTGGACGGCATTTCCCACAAACGATAGCAATACCCTATTCCATCTACCCCAAATATGAACTCTTGAGAATATTTAATTACTGTCACACGCCCATTAGATTTCCAGTACCTTCTCACCTATCTGGCCTTGGTACATCATCACTCTGTCACTTGCTGCCAATGTTAGGAGCGTAATCATCATCACGCTCCTGTCAGTTTACTTACATCGGAAACACAGTCCTTGACAGGTAATATCATCACCTCCAGTAAACCACTGGATATCATCAATGCGTCTTAAACAGTAAACAAGCCTCAATCTCAATTAGATTTTAGAAAACACAAGGTTGGCCAGGGATGGTCGGTGTCTACTAGGAAAACTTCTGATATCCTTAATCATGTTTGTGATTTTCTAAAAGCCGTTGAAAATAACCAAAAAACAACTATGAACAGACGATTTTAAAACGATTAAAACGATATCTACATTTAGTAGAGTAAGGAATGGCATGGCCATGCATTTTTGGCGCCCATCTTGTTTCAAAAAATAAAATGTTGTATCATGATGGGTCCGTGGGGTGGTCGTTGCCATAAGCTAGAGAGGGACATTTTTGACGGCCATTTATACGCAGGGATCGAGATGGATTTTCTCTGTCAAAGAAGACTGTAAAAAGCTATCAAAAGAGCAATGTACAAATTTGGAAATGGGAGATTTTTAAGCCGCAAAGCCAATCAGAGAACGCAGAAATTGTGTTCTAGAAAATTGCATGGTTGCAGAAATTCGTGAAATAGTGTGATTGTATTAAGAAGTGTTATTTTCAATGCTACTCGAATGATGAATGTGTAATTTTACGGTGTGAAGGCTTGTGAAAGAATGTTGCTAGGAAACAGAAGTTAATTTGGTTTGTAGGTGGGTGGCATATTTTTATGTATTATTCCATGCTTGCTCTGTTTTGTACGAATTTAAATTCTTATCAAGTATTCTGATTATAATCAATGTGAGAAGGTATAGGTGACTTGAAAATCCATGAATGAATGTGATTTTCTATTTGTTTAAACCTTTCGTAATTTGAAAGATACGTACATTCCTGGTTGTTAATTGCTTAGTTTACTCCCCCAAAAAATGCTTTGAACTCCTCCGAAGAAAAAAAAAAAAAAATGCTAGAATAAAGATTAAGTGATAGATAACGGTACAGTTTAATGTGATTCGTTTTAAATGGCGCGCTTAAATTTAATGGGGCTTTTATTAGAATGTCGAGTGTGGTTTATTTTCAGACTTCCATTTCCTTTTACTAGATTTTTTTAGCTATGCTCAAATTTTTATTTTTGACGACATATTACTATTTATTTTTTGTTTGGCTATGTTACTTCTTGAGAGATGGGCCGTACTAGTGCACTGCAGAAATCCGCTCAAAGCACAAAGGCATTTTAATCGTTGGTTAAAAAAAATATTTGTGTAGGCATTAAGTCGCGTTTATAATTAGTATTTCCACGTTTATCATAAATTAAAGCTACAAGGACCAGCAATGCTACCTAATCAACGACATAATTGCTGATTGAGTAATGCAAAAACTCGGCTAGGATCTAGAAAGGTTAGGATCTAGTTGTAGGTTTTCTGCAAATAACTGCGGGGTTTTGTTTGCCAGACAGAGTCGCTTTGCTGATTAACATTGTTTTCCAACTAACTAAGAGAAGCTTGGATGAACAATGTCGTTACTAAAGTTGCAGTCAAACGCAGAGTAACGAAGGTTTGGACGGGTCGTGTAGTATCCTGACCAAATCACCAAGCACCGTAGTAACGTAGGGGTTTACTAAACCTAAAAACCAAATTGTAGTGCATTGGGGACTTAAAAAAAACCCATAGAAGCGCTGAATCCCAAAATATTTCAAATTATTGCAAATTCAATATGCTTAGCATGAACAAGCAAACAATTTTCAATGAAATCGAAATGTTTTCTTATCAAAACCACTGTAATTTTCCTCGAGATGTTAGTCGGTGGATTTAGGATTCAGATTAGGGACTTTTAAGTAACTTGATGAAAGGTGATTGTGAACCATACGCCCTTCTCCCCTTTCTTAGCCCAAAAACTTATTGGTACCACGTGGGTGGTGGTGGGGACTTCCTGCGTTTTCACAGCCTCTTAATTCTTAGCCCCTTTGTACCATTTCGTCGCCCTCAAGATGCTTAAAAGAGTAGTCGATCGACTGCATCAACCGTAGTACCACATGAGCGACTAGCAAAACTACAATCTTTGTTTTATGTTAAATCTGGATAATAAGACGACGACCGAGGGATTCAATGGTCAGCGAGTTTAAAAGACGTGTTAAACCTATTGGTAATCTTGCGTCTGGGATTAATTATACTTGGCTAAGGTACAGGAAGACGGAGAAGGAGACAAAACATGTTGAAATCAAGGAACATTTTGACTTTCTATAAAAAGGAGACTCCAAAAGAGACTTTGAATTCAAATTTTTACTTTTTTCCTCCCCTTTCCCTACTTTTACTAACACAGCTCTGAATCATCAGAAACTTTTACATGCGTCTGATTTTCTCGAAGATCACGTGTGTGCCCAAACCAGTAATAACAGTGTTGTAAAAATAATGTGACATTGCTAGCAAATCTCCTTTGTGCAATTCGTGCCACAGCGAACGCGATTTAAATCTGCGTTTTTTCAAGATGAGCGTATAATTTTTGAAAGGACAAGATATTTTTTAACTCGTATAACTTCAGCTGGCACAACATCAAAATACTATAACAGTAAATTGGGCGAATTCCGGCAAATCTTGTTTGTTCAGTACCACGCTTCAGTGTTAGCAAGGTGGTGTAAGGGGGTCGGGGGGTCACATTTACATTGCTCTTTCTCAGTTATGTGATGAAAAACCATCCCAAGTCAAAATGCAACTGTAATTTATTTTGGAAAGCTTCACTGAAAGCACGGAAATATGCTTGGATCGTTTTTTTCCTCTTAAAAATGCCCCGTAACATCATCGATGTACATTTAATGCGTTCACGTTGTCCAGAATTGTATTATAAAAACTAAAATCGAACTTAATTTCCAGGCATAAGTCATAGGATCAAAACAAGGGATTTAAGAATTTGATGACGAACAAAATCTGATATCCATCTGATATCTAATTGATCGGTGAAAGAAATCAGGCCAAATCAGAGAATAATGAAGTTGTTACATGTTGTGTTTCTAAGTGGTAGCGTCAAATTATTCACATACACTCGCTTCGCTCATCCCACAAACCAGTTGTTCTCTTCCCATAAGTTTCACAGCCTTTGGAGGGGCCACATTTACCTTGTTTGAGAGTTTCTGTGATTGATTGCATATATTCACACGTTTTACGCAGTGGTAAAAGCCACCTGGAATAAGCGTAGTTCTTTTTTTAGAAATGAGGGAGACCCGCTTTCTTTTGTATTCATAATTGATAACATTTGAGTAAAGCGAGCAATCTCTTATGTAGTTGGCATTAGTAACAACAATAAACAGTTAAAATAAACAGTAAACAAGAACTTATCCATACGAGTCGCCTCGGCCTTTTCCCCCTTTGAGGGGATCCCTTATCCCAGCCCGCGAAACCTGGAATATGTGTGACCAGATAGCGCAGTTGGTAGAGAACCCGACCGGCAATTGGGAGGTCACGGTTTGTATCCCGGTTCGGTTGCACATTTTTCCAGTCCAGCTTCCTTCCCAGTTATTTCCAAGTTTAAATGATACATTTAAACTGTAAGTCTGAGATGAGGTGCACAAGGTATTTACACATGTCTTTTCTTTGCTTGTTTTAGGCACTGTCAACGCTAACGGAGAGACGAAAAGACAGCGAACCTCTTACACGCGGTACCAGACGCTCGAACTGGAGAAGGAGTTTCATTTTAATCGGTACCTCACTCGAAGAAGACGCATCGAGATCGCACATGCACTTTGTTTAACTGAGCGCCAGATCAAGATATGGTTCCAAAATAGGAGGATGAAATGGAAGAAAGAACATAAAATGGCCAGTATGAGCATTGTACCTTATCATATGAGTATGAGTATGTCACCTTACGGCCACCCAATGCACCAGTTCCCAACACCCTCTCACCACCAATTCGCTCACTTAACTACTTAATCAGTTGATTAAATATTACGTCTCAGCAAGATAACTGACTCACTTATCTAGGCAATCTAAATTGAAACGCAAGAGCGGTGCTTCTGCTATTGTATCGCATTTTTAAGTTTATTCAGTACAACGCATAGGAATGGAATATTATTTTGGCCATACCTCTGTGAACATTTTTAGTCTCTGATTTTGCCTTGTGTCAATTTGGTTAAGTCTTACATTTTGAGTGTTTCGTGGAATTAGCTAAATATATATATATAATTATTTTTTGTGAGATAATGCAGGGCAGCTGTGCCTCTTGTCGTCCACGATTGAGGTACTAGCACTACCTATAGCCAATTAGCAATCTTGCATGTTTTCGCGATGGCCGTTTTTAACAAGTCTGCGGGCACTGCTTTTTGGGTTTTAACTCTCATTTCGGCTATTCATACTTAAGCATGTCCTCATAAGCGATGCGGAAAGGCGAAATATTAATAACTTAATTATGTATTTATTAAGTCATGCTCGGCGGTATACAGATATCGTTTTAGGCACATTTTATATTCTTCGTACCTGTGTTTTATATAGATGGGAAGAAGATAAATTAAAGTACATTATATTATAATTACAACTACATCCCGTAATTTCAAAAAGATTTATACAGACCAGTGTTGGGTTTGATGACTTTATTAAAAATTGGGCTTGGGTTTCCTGCGGTTATTTGGGAGTTTAGTGCAAGAGAAGCAACTCATGTTAGTGAGCAGAACTAAATTAGTTTGAGCTAGACTAGTGCCATCCACTATTGTGTATTATATTCAAAATATATCGCGTTATTTTTTTGGCCTGGCGAAGCTTAATTGTCACCCAGCATAAACTTATAATTTATATGTTATACAATGTGTCTGTGTGTGTGGATATTTATGCGATTTTCATTCGAAACTTTGAACAAATATATAAGTTTCGAATGATGCACTTTGCAGTGCATTATCAACGTGCCAAAGATACAGAATTTGTTGTCTGCAATGTTAAGAAAAAAGGATCCTAGGTGATACAAAATTAACTTAACTTAGATTAAAATCCAAGAGAGACCCGGTGAAGAAATTAATTGCTATAGAGTCACTCGTTGATAAAGTCAGTTAAACAAAATAATCTAGCACTGTTTGTATTAAATATGAATTATAGGCTAGAACTTCAAAGTTAAAAGTTTGTGAAACTAGCTTCGTGTGCGTAAAATATTTAAAATAAGGAAATATTGAAACCACGTAAACATTAATCAGCCAATAAATATGCAATTACTCAACGTTAGAATCGTCCGAAATATATGAGGTACCTACTTGTACCATTTTCATTGCGTAGCAAGCAACGCAAAAAATTGCACCAAAAGTTCCCAATCATTGCTTAGATGTTAAAATAGTAATTAATAGTGTTAAATTAAATCGTGTTGCAGGTTCACGTTACTATAGCTCACTGTCTATTAGAGATAGAAAAATAGCCCGAAAGGCTTAATGGCTGGCCTGGCCAGGTCAATTGTTTTTATTTACGGAGAATTCGGGCAGGAATGGGATTTAGCTTCAAATTGCCGCGATGTCCGCAGCAAGCGTGGAAATTTGGGGTTTAAACTGGGATTTATTTTCGGGTTTTTAAACTTAGGTTGCGGAATTTGCAAGCATTTGGGTTTTAAAGTCCCCGACCGCTATCTGTGTGGCTGAGTTCCTGCCGCGGGCCCACGAAACCAAAATATCCCACCACTTTATACTCGTCTGCGTACACCTATTTTCCATACACATAATATCATAAGCATAAATATTTATACTCAAACTAGACGGTTACAAACTGTGGGCAGTTGATTTTTGCTATGAATAACGTAAAGAGCAAGAAAAAATAATTAATTTTCACAAATTTCACTCCCAGAGCTTGTACGTAGACTTGACAATATAAAGAAAGGTCGAATGGTTATTAATCTATAATGTGTGTGATACTTAATTTATAATCAATAAAGTCCAGGAGCTTAAATTAGGCTACATTTTCCAGGACATCTTAATTAGACGATCTTCCTAATCTTTGACCGAAAAATGTAGGCATAAACATCAACCCGATATTTAAGATTTATTCCAAAATATTGCACGGTACTAAATTATTTAAAACATTTATTTAAAGAGCATGAAAATAATTTTGAAAAAGCATATTTAGATTCCTCCTTGCCTCAAAATACAATTACATTTTCGAGAATCAACGACCTCCAAATGTTTTTCAATTTATGGCTGGGACATTTCCCTGATGATCATGTTATCAAGCAATGATTCGGCGGGTTGATTTTGACCTATTTTTTTCGCCAATTTTTAGCTAGACATGTCGTGATACCCTTGTTTAGATTTAGCTTGATAAAGGCACTTTCTAACACCTACTCTTGGACTTAGAGAAAGAAACACAAATTCGGAATTATACAGGGAGTATAAGGGAGTAATTTAGGAGTATAAAAGTTGTTTGCATTAGGCTGGCAACCATTAGGTACTTACAATTAGACAATTTTAAGGTTACGAGTTAAAGTACAGTTACAATTTGCATCATTACTAGGTGGTTCGGAAAATTGATTCTTTTTGTCAGATTCGTAAAGTATTCCATTCATTCCATGATTTCCATGTATAAAATAAGATCAATAAAATAAATTTGATGTTCTATATAAATAAATATTGTCTCTGGAATATAGTAGAGTTTGGTAAATCCGATCGATATCCTTTCCTGAATTCTCATAACAAGATGAAGCGACGGAGAAAAACATTCGAGATTACGCGTACCAGTGCTTCCACCTAGACTACAGTTGAGGAGACGATTATCAAAAAATGCCCCAATAATAATGGACAGTTTATCAAATCTTCATGAATTGTTGTTGATACCAATTGCTGTATTCACTTAAATCAATGGGCTTCAATTACCTGCTTGTCCTCAACTGAGCATCAAATAAGCGTCATTTGCTATCTTTTTCGGCAAAATTGCTTACTGCGCTCCCAGCTCAAATTTTATTCCCTGTTATTGGGTAATTTTTTTTTTGGGAATGATGCAATTATCAAGAACAATTTCCCAGTTTATTATCTATGAGATTGGTACAGTTAAGTTAGAGATAAACCTCAAAAAGATTATCTTTTTGGAGAATTGTTAATGGTTCCATTTTTTTTCCATTAGTTTACAAGGTTTATGTGAAATAATTTGCAATTACAAACAGTGAATTTGCAGAAAAGTTTGATTCGCTGGCCAAACCTTCGAGATGCTTGATTTTTCTAATCGCTTTCCACTCATGGTTGTTTCCTTGTTTCCTGACCCCACGAATCCAAAACATTTTCAAAATTTATTCCTATCCTGAATTAATTCATTGAATGACACACTTTCACTGAGAAATATTCGTAGCATAAATCCATTTTAAAGATTCGCACATACTGTTCTAATATTCATAAAAACAAACGTAATTGAAATCTCCCTTATTTATATGTACATCCTTAAAATCAGTCTAGATCGAAGATGGAGTGATTTGTATGATGTTAACTGTGCTCTTTTCGAACGATTATATCTAGGGCACCGAACTAGCCTAGTTCTATGTCACCGAACTAGCCTAGTTCTATGTCACCGAACTAGTCTAGTTCTATGTCACCGAACTAGCCTAGTTCTATGTCACCGAACTAGCCTAGTTCTATGTCACCGAACTAGCCTAGTTCTATGTCACCGAACTAGCCTAGTTCTATGTCACCGAACTAGTCTAGTTCTGTGTCACCGAACTAGCCTAGTTCTATGTCACCGAACTAGTCTAGTTCTATGTCACCGAACTAGTCTAGTTCTATGTCACCGAACTAGCCTAGTTCTATGTCACCGAACTAGCCTAGTTCTATGTCACCGAACTAGCCTAGTGGCACGGAACTAGTCTAGTTCTATGGCACCGAACTAGCCTAGTTCTATGTCACCGAACTAGCCTAGTTCTATGGCACCGAACTAGCCTAGTCCAATGGCACTAATCCAGCAAACTCATGTCAAAAAAAGGCTCTGCAATGATGAGGTCTGGTGAACCTAACCTCCTAGAGATGAACAGGCGTCAAAAAGATTAACTCAAGCCAGAGATCTTGTTGAGATCGCGCAAAATCCCCCATTTCTTTGATCGCTTGATGTTGTCTGTTGCAGATTTCCACCTGGCGTCTCTCCAAGACGAAGGCTACGCTTTCCACCAAGCCATGGGCATGGGCATGGGCGTGGGGGTGGGCGGTGGACCCATGCAGAGGGGCCTGTACGCGTGCGGAAGTCCCTACAGTTAGTATGAGTGGCCGGCGCAACAGTAGGCGTCATCGGAAAACTACATTTTCCCGACAACTGACAACTGAGAAGACAACACACAAGATTGCTACGCTCTGTACAAGTGTTCCAGGTGGTCCAGTTGACTGTACCGAGTCTTTTTGAGATTTTCACGGTTGGGAAAATATTGCTATTGTAAAACTTTCGAAATGTGAACAGCTGTGTTGTCGTTTTATGATTTTAAGTGTAAATATTTATTTTTAAAGTAAATCGTGTAAAAATATTCGAGTGAACTTGTTGATGTGGGTGTATGAAGAAAGTTGGTAACTAATGCAAGAAAGAAGACAGCCAAGGAAATAATCGAAGACTTTTTGAGTGAATTGAAATAAAGTGAGCTTAATTTGATGAAAAAATAACCTCTTTATGAGGTTGGGTAAGTTTCGCTTCATAAGACCAGAAAGATATCAGAATTGCACCAAAAAATATGTACCTACTACCGTAATTGTCAGAAAATGTTCCAAATTCGATGGGGATTACATTGCAAGTGATTCATGAAATGACTCTTGCAATACCTGAAACTTTAATTCAAACCATCGCCAAAAATATTATTAAGCCACTCCTCGATTTCCTATAATATTATATATTTTTCTCTGACGATTTGATTGAGGATCTTTTGCAATAATTGGATTAAATCTGCAATTATTACAAGAATAATGAAAACATACATTTATCTGGAACTGCCACTCTGTACTGGTTTGCTGAAATGACAACAGACTTATTCAAGACATTTTTTTAGGATATTAGATAATTTTTTGAAGTGGTTTCGATAAACAAATGAACTAAATGTAATGCAAAGTTAATGTAGCAACACAGCAAGAGACTTCGGGGTACAAACCTGAAGTTGTCTTCTATTTCAACTTTGGTGCTCCCTTCATTCAGTTTTTAAAGCACATTGAAAAGAAAATAAGTGTTGTCGGCTTCGGGGTTTGGGGGGGTTGGGGGGGGGGGGGTCCCGTGGCAGTCACGCGCAGCAGGTGTTAACAAATGTCGTCAAATAGTTTCTAGCGAACGATAGTTACAGAATCCAGGGCGAACCAAAAATATCTTTAAATATATATATACTTATTAAAAAATGCAATATTGATAAAATTAACATTGAAGTTCCTCTATAGAGGTACTTCAATGTCAATCGAAAGTATACTTGTGAATATGAATTTCTTAAAATTTCCTATTTATAATAGTATGATATTAAATGGTTAACATAAAGATGGTGTTTTCATTTGTAAATACCTAAGATATGCGATCGACATAAAGTGTAACAGTCAGTGTAGTAGCAATAGTTAGAGCATTCTTAGAGGAAACACGATTTTAAGAAACTGTGTCAATCTTACAACGTATTGAAATTGTAAAAATGAGAGCTAATATTTCTTGTCTCCTTTGCTGTAATCACAAAATCAATTGAATATATAGTTGGCTTGAACTGCATTTCTAGAAATAAAGGTTATAACAGTGCTCAATGAACATGGTATACGAAATAATGCCCAGTCCTAACATTCTGCTGTCTGATATATTGTTAATAAATAATAATATTAATAAACATAATAATAGTAATGATAGTGCGAATAAAACAGGGAATAATAATTATTCACAGTAGAAAAAAAAACAGTGATCTTAAAAAATATAACATCTTTATGTTTTTTTCATTATTATAAAAGGAAAACAATTCAAACGGTACTGTATTAATTATAACAAATATAAAATTCAGTGAGAATAATGCTTTCTAATAGGCCATCATGTAGTGTTCGTAATCTTGGATAGTATTACAGTAAATGTTTTAATATACCTATGTACTCCCTATTACTTGTAAAATTTTCATTCATTTCAAATAACCAATTTTGCATATTTTTGTTGGTTCATAGGTAGGAGCAGTTTCAAAGCCTCACGTTTCTTGAAATTTGTTCAATTACAAAATTGATGTTACGATTTACTAAATAAGCTATAAAGTATTTTTTTTGTTTTTTTAATAAGGCAAATTTCTTAAAGAAGACTATAACTGTTTGTGTTGCGTGGAGCCTGAAGTATTTCGTCCATTATGGCAATTGCTCTTGATCGTCGTTTTTTTTCTTGAGAAATGGTCATTAAAGCTAAATAGTGCTATAAACACTGAGATACGAATAATATGTAATGGGTTCTTATATTTATGTAATAACTATAGATATTTGTGATGTATAGCTTAAGATGTGGCGTGCGAATTTGCTTATTTATATAATTTTATTGTGTAAAAAATACTTGTGATGATGAATGCATTTTTCATTATTGTAAGAATTTTGGTGATAATTACTTTAGTAATAATAATTTAGTAGAAAAGTCTTAAATAAAATTGTGTAGTCATCCATGCAATACCTACGTCGTGAAGCTTGTTCAATTATTTGTAGACCACAGAACGCTCTAAAACTCTTCCCATCGATTGTCTGATTTGTGATTTCTTATCCGTTAGCCAACTCTTGTCTTTCAAATCAATTCCATTTCCAGGTTTTCTTTCGTGTCCAAAGTATGTTTGCCACAACACATTGCAGTAACCAGCTCGAAATCAATTTCTTTAAATGATTAGTAAACAGATGCCCCCAAAAAACATAACAATTCTATCGATTTTAAAACACTTTTTTTCACTAACCTACATTACTTCTAACTCCTTTTACGGATTATATTGACAACCAATTTAAGATTCTAACATTTTCATTAGTCGTTGACATCCATGCGATCTTCTATTCGATTGAGATTGGTGAGTTGCGTACTTTGAGTTATGATCAAGACTGCAGTAGACATTCTCATCTAGGGAACAGGCATTTATTTATTTGCTTCGAAGACACGAGTTCTTGAATGCCAAACAGAACAGAGAGTGACGCAGTTTCCTAGGTCCGACAGCTACTTGTGCAACAACTGCATGAGCTGCTGGATGAGTGAGATGGGATCTTACACTTATAAGGTAGGTACTTACGACATAAAAGGGTTATTTATGCACAGACCACAAACGATGCTTGAGTTACTCTGAATCTTTTCTAATAAACTTGTTAGTCAATGAAAAGTACATAATGTTATGTGACAGAATCTTTGGAATTCACTGTTTTTGGCCAGAAATATAAGATATTTCAGGGATGAATAACGCTATTATATGTTAGAGCTATTTTTTTTTTAGGGCAGGATTGTAAAGGATTGTCTTTTTCAATTGGTAATTCGATTAATCAGGGTCAGATGAAAGTGAGTGCATTCAATTTTTACAACCTTCTGCGGTTGGTGGATGTACTCTAGGATGAAATACAATTCACAAAACAAGAGTTCAGTAGTTATATATGGGTAGACCACAGACGATGGCTTCGAACGCTTATCCATGGCAAGCTGCATACAACAATGGAATCAATCCAACCAAAAACTGACCGAGAAGAATGAAAATAATCATTTATACGATACCTAACCGTAAAATGGAATTATTTCATTCCATCAAACAATTCTCAAGTTTTTACATTCAAGCGTTGTTTGAAAAAGAACCTGCTGTTTGTAAGCTGGCATGAGAGCAAAAAAAAAAAACGAATACTTATGTCAACATCGGCGTTCCTGGGACAGGTGAATATGTGGATGTTATTTTGATAACTGGATTCATTTGAAAGTGAATTTTCTTGATTTTACTCCTTATCGTAGCGGAATGCTTGAAAATTCCACTTTGAAACCATCTCAGCCAGAGTGTTGAGCCACCAAGATGTAATCCACAAAAAAAATGTGACCAATAAATGTGATTGGACGTCTCAACATCTCTTGCCCCATCCTCTCTTGTCTTATCAAATGGCAGAAGAAATAAGGAAAAGTTAATCAATTTGCAACTGCTGCATTTCACAGGAATTCATCATCATTAAAATTACTAAATGGTTTACTGGGAATATTTGCCCAGTGTTGACAATTCAAAACATTTGGCAATGGTCAATTTAGACCTTAGAAGCACTGAATTAAAGTGCATCATTTGAAAGCTATGCACCCATTAACGCTTTGAGATATACCTCTGATCGCAATTACACTCATAAAAGTGCATTTCGGTACAGGGATATGGAATGAGGAAATGGAATAAGACATGGACAAAGAGAAAAATTGGGTTCTAGAATCAGCAATTTTTTAAAAGTAACACGTAGCGAGCAAACCAAAAAGAAACCCCTTCGTTTTACGCAAGTTTCTGTGTTATTTTCGCATCGATCAAATGATCCCTGTTCGATGAGTGCATACGTAAAAATGGCTATTGGTAAGATATGATACTCTTAGAGTGCACCATTGAGGTACTACAAAATAGTTTACAGTGTTTCGTTGAGCTTTCAAACACTGAGCTTCTTCCACCAAAGTTGAAACTTTAAATTCTTTTTTGTTGTCACATTTATGTCATTCAAGATTTTTTGTTATTTTTATTATTATCGCGGCTGCTAAAAATCTGTGTACAAAACTCATCTGAAACATAAATTTTCCCAAATTGAGCTCCAAGGGAAGACTTTCTCCATCCAACTGATTTAAATCGTGCGCCGAATTAAAGTTTTGTTTTCCTGGGTTTTTCTGGGTTCTGTCTGGGTTCTGTCTTATTCAGCCTCCTAGTTCAAATGCTCGAGTGCTCGAATCATCTCAGTTAAGTGACACCATTTGTCTTTAAGTTTTCAGCAAAAGCAACGCCATTCGTGCCTTCTCCCGTTTTCACTCACTAAAATCTAAAAGAAAACAACATAAAAAATCATTAGAAGTAGATATATTTTCTTGAAAGTTCGTTGCGTTGCTACTAATCTTAGAAGTACGTGTTCACTCACCAGGTATGCAAATTAACAAATTTGTGCGACACATTCTTGAGTAATGATTATCTTCTAATATTTCTTTAGCTTCCTATGTCATGGTTTACAGTAGCTTGCAAAGTCCCCTGCTAATTAATATGACCAAAATGAGTTAGGAAAGTTCAGTGGTGGTGTTAATTAAGTAGTGCAATGCTCAAGTTACATCTTAGTAGAAAACAGTCAGGGTGGTAATTAAACTATGTTTAAAGAGCAAATTACAAAAATTACTAGATTTATATGGCATATCGTATATAACCACTCTCTCGAGGGACAAATCTGTATTTGGTACGGGTAAAGCATGGTAAAATTATCGTAATGTCGAGTGTAAACACTTAACTTAATATTCGTTTACTTAGGTTCAAATTTAATTTGTAACGCCTACTCCAGCTTTTGATATAAGAAATCCAAATTATTTCTTCATTTACGCACCCTTTTTTTGAAGATGACATAGTAAGTTTAACTGAAAGCTGCACATTAGTATACATTAGTATACTTTTATCAAATTTGTAGAAAACAAAAAAAAAATGAAAAAGTTATCGAGTTAAAAGTTTTCTATTTGGTGTATGTTCAGATCAAAATGCAGAGTGTGAATTGCGTGTGCCACATTCAAGTGAATTGGTGAACCTTAAACAAAAGTAAGTAAAAGACCAAAGTGACAGTATTGAAGTAGCTAGAGAGGATGATTAATGCGTGTCAAAGTAACTTAAAACACAAGGAAGAGAATAAGATACGGGGTGCGCGATGCAAGGAAACGAGGAAACGAACGGAACGGAAAGCAAGGAAAAGGAAAGAAGAGAAAGGGGAGAGAAGGAGATTCACTTTAGTGGTGGCTCGGGGCTACATTGTTTTGTTCGAACTGTCATTCGTTATTACGTCTTGAAAGTCAAAGATATTTGAAATTCCAACTGACGGGAAAGAGAACTGGAAAATGAGAAGAATGTTTTTCTGGCTGTCAATTTGAAATACATAAAATGTGACATATTTTGCTACGTCAGTGAATGCTCATACATTTTAACAGCCTTGATTTCTACCACTCAAATTTTGGGTTTTTTTTTGACCGAGTAAAATAAGTCAACCAAATGAGCTCAAAGAAGCTCTACTAGGGTCAAACAACCCCTATAATCTTTGTGACCAAACCGATTGCCCTCTTTGGGCGCTGGTAAGATTAGCTTACCCCACATCGCTAAACGGATACGCTTTTTGACTTTCAATAAAAAAAAAAAAAATATTGAATTCAATGTTCGTTTTGGGCAAATCAACGCGTTTTAGGAAAATCGAAGTTGATTTATTTACAAATGCAAGTTAAATCACTATGGAAGTGAGTTACCTATCTTACATTTAATGAGACCAATGTCACCCCCGTTGGTCAATTAATGCACCATGCAGCGTGAAATTACAAATTTATAATTATTTTTTGGCTTCCGTTGGGCATTTCGCGAGGAAAATTTTAATGCGATGTTTTAAAAACATATCAGTAGCAGCTCAGCTGAGTTCATTTTCAAAATAAATTTTGTTGAATTTCGAGCTGCCCCTAGAAGAATGTTACACATAAAAAATGACGACCTATGCGAGCTACAATGCCGCTACACCTAAACCCTGACCTGATTAAAAAATAAATACAAAATACAAAATATGAGTTACATTTGGTACTACGGTACTACTTTATATTTTCATTTTGAACTTCAAAAGTAAAGGTAATTAAAATCTCAAAAATCACTGACCATAACGAAAGAAAGATCACTCAAATTTAACAAAACCACCTAGCGACCCAGTGACACTGTTCTAATGGTGACAATGAAGGACAGGGGATGATGATAAGAGTGATGATGATTTTGTGGCAACACATTCGGTTCAGCTACAACTGAAACGTGCTAAACGCACAAAATGCGCCCGAAATGCTTAACAAAACAAGCTAAGATTGGTTTCGTGGTGGTGTTGGAAGGGGTTGTGGGTGGGGGGGGGAGGTGACTTTCCGACGAATCGGGAATTGTCGTAACTGTTCAACCACTAACAACAAGTGCAAGCAGTTCAATGTATAAGTTATAAAGCAGCGACTCGCAGATTGCTTCGAGGTAAACAACAGTAGCATCATACCTGCTGGTCGTGGTGGTGTGGGGGGGGGGGGGGATTCACAAATTATACACACGATAATTAGTACTTTTTGGTGTCAAAATGAAGAAAGTTCGGTTGCATGGCACTCTTTCAATTTGCGAAAACAGTATCTAGTTCAGATTTATTGTTCATGGCTGCGTTTCTTCACTCTACAATTGCTG
The DNA here is from genome assembly GCA_947568835.1 of Protonemura montana. Taxonomy (NCBI): domain Eukaryota; kingdom Metazoa; phylum Arthropoda; class Insecta; order Plecoptera; family Nemouridae; genus Protonemura; species Protonemura montana. The sequence continues at coordinate 2,646,967 of OX387604.1, read as the reverse complement.
GCACAATTGCAAATAATTGTGCTGATAACAATGTTAGTGTGCTAGGTGACGGTATTCTATCACCACCTCACCAGCCAGTAGAACACCAGGTGGGGATGGCGCTGTTTTCGTGTCATCGGGCTGTTCCGATAGCAATTCACTTGAAGAGGAAGCAATCTTCCACCATCCGATAACCTCAATATTCTCAATTCCCCCCTCCCCTCCCCCTACACCAACCCAAAACAACCCTCTCGCTCCCTCTCACTTCCTCTCCTGTCACTCATTCTCCCCAAAAACACGCTCATGTGTTCACACTTCTGAATACTCTTCTTTCTCTCGTACTGCGTTCGTTGGTACGCGATTTTCTTGCATTTTATTTCGTGCAAAGCCTACCTAGAGGTGCTTATACGGACTCTCACACAACTGACAAAAGTGAATATGATTTGAAATCTGATCTTAATTTAATACGCTTGCAATGAGCAAATTATATATTTAGTAGGAACATCGGTACTAAAAGATCATGTGGAACTATCATGTACGACCCATCTAAACCCTTTGACAGTATTAATCACCTAACACTCATTGACAAGCTTAAAAAGTATGGCATAACTGACTCTGCTTGTGACTGGATAGAATCATACCTGACTGGGAGAAAGAAACGTGCTTTCTGATAGTGAACCCATTAAAACAGGGGTCTCTCAAGGAGCCCCTCTGTCGGCAATACTGTTTAGTCTTTGTAAAAATGACCTACTGGCTTTTATTTCAAACTAAACCCGGAAATTAATTCTATTCGCCGACGACACTAGCATAATACTAACAGTTGACGACGACAATGCACTGATCACAGACACAAACAAGACACTAAACGACATAAATGACTGGTTCATCCCAAACAAGCTCAACATTAACGGCGAAAAAATTAACGTAATAATGTTTCAAACAAAAATACAAGTAGAGATAACAACAAGTTCAAAATCAAAAGCAAAAACAGTAAACGAATGTTGCTTTCTAGGAATATTCACAAGTCGACAACAAGTTAAAATGGAAAGCACACAGAAATGTGATTAACAAAAAACTGATCTCCGCTTGCTTCTTACTCCAAAGACTATCGAACCAAGTGAGTCAAAATAAACCAAAATTGTGAAAAACATTATGGTAGGTATAAAAAACAACGGAAAATAAATACAAATATAAATACAAATACAAATACACTAATAACCTCTCAAGAATTGGTGCCCAAAAGGGAATTGGAGATTATTTCAAAGTAGCTCAATTGGTTAGCGCAACACCCGTGACAGGTGGAGTTTGAGGTTCGTGTACCCGTAAGGGTACCAAATTTTGACAGGTTAATAGCTTTTCTAATAATAAAGTGAACATCATTACTTTTAGGCTTCAAATGTCATATTTCTAACAGCCATTCGATAAGTTCGATGACTTAGATTAAGAAACCGACTGAATTATGACGATTATTCTTAGGAGTTACACAAGTTTTTTGAGAAGTGCAATAAGTACATGCTAAGAGCCGCTCTGTTAAAAGCTGATTTTCGGTTGCCTAGCGCGTTTATCAGAGTTACTGACATTGAATCTCTCACAGAGCATCTCGATCAAAAGCACCCTCCATTGAAAGAAGTCCAAGAGTAAATCTAAAAACTCAGACCTAAGAATTGTAATGCTTGTTTCCAGTTTTAAATACGTTTATGACCATAATTAGCCCCATTAACGGGAGGGGGATATTGGGCCAAGAAGGTTCTGGGCCCTGACCCAGTCGGTCAACCCCCCGCCCCACTCAGTTTCGCACTCCTGTGATCTTAGAGGCTTTCGAATTAAATTAAAATTGTGATAACATGAAATTCTGGAAATGTTAGATGTACTGGCAAATTATTATCTTGTATTGCCACATGATTTACAGTTAGATATGTCAAAATACTCTTTAACACAAATCAGAGCACGTGGCTTTTTCTATAACCTGCAGTTTTGATTGGTCACTGAATAATCCGTGAGATGTGGAACGTGGGGGGTTGGGGAGGGGATATAAACCACCGAAGCGCTTGTCGCGTCTAGGGTTAACTAATCAATAATCAATTTATCAGAAAAAGAATCAAGGTGGCTTATAAGACTCGAAAATAATTCTCTCTCCACAAGCATCCCCTTGTGGCCCTGCCCCTGCCTCTCTTTTCCAAAGCAATCTTTTCTCTACTTTTTACGCATTTAGAATCCAGATGCCATGCAAAAGAATCAATTTGATTTGATATCAGCCCCCAAGTATCGGAAACTGTCTGTTGTTCAAAGCGTTTATCCGTTATTTCGGGGAGTTTCATGTTGGGAAATTGAGATGATTGGCTTAAACGGCTGCTCTACCAATATAAGTCATGTCAAATCTCGATATTAAATAGAATAGAGCATTTAAAATACAACCCAATGAGTACAAGGAAAATACCTGAAATGGACTTTGATACTGACATGGCAGATAAATGGTAAAACAGTTACGCATTCAGCTCAGAAGTTGCACATGTTTTCACGAAACTCAATTTTGAAAATCATTGAACGAATGTGTAGATTGCATTTCCCTCTGATAAGGAAAGGGAGGGGTGCGTTTTCTCAGTGCTAGAAATCAGACAAAAGTTTCTAACCTGCAGTTTCCACGCATTTTTCTGCTGATTGCAAGTTACGAAACTCAGATGAACTCTAGCCACAGTGGCCTTCTATGATTTATCAAAATCCACTAAATTTTGTCAGAGAAAAATGAAGGCGCACAAGGGATATTTTAAGTCGATGTCTCTTTTTCAATTTTTTTTTTGTTTCTTCGTGTAAGATATTTTATAAAAATATCATAAAGAAAGTAAAATTTGAATAAATACCCACACAAGCATTGGCTTTGATTGCTGGAAATGTACACAAATTGCTTATTAAATTAGAAAGATTTTTGAATAACAATCTTGTTTTGATCCAGTCTCATTGAAATTCGTTAGGTGGAGGCTGAGGGCCGCAGAGACATAAACAAAGACGGACTCATTTTCAACTACTCTAGTTTTCGAAAAAACATTTTTAAATGCACGCGGATTTCTCACACTAAGTCTCTCTCCCTAGCCGAGCATCATGCATCATCGCAATGGAATGTGTAATGCAGTAGTGAACATGGCAACGTATCTCCCATATCACCCTACCCTAGATTGTACTTGTACTGTCTCCATGGAATAGTAACTGGCGACATGAAGAGTACGTCATTACCTGTGTTATCAGCTAATTATGGTTACTTGAATCATGTGTTTGGAGTGCAGTAATCAAGAATTTCTCATACTTCTTCTCAACGTCAAAAATAGCCTGAGGACTTTTAGCGAAATGTTATCACATAAGAATTGTTTCATTTTGATATTGACCAAGTGATCAGGGAGCAAACAAATAAACGCAACGTTATGATGAAGACCTCTTTTGGTGGGCGCTATGGCACTGGTCTAATGGCGTCGGTGTATGAGTGGATGATGATTATGAACCTAACCTAGCATAGAAGAGAGTAGGGGAAGCCCGGTGCCGACATGAAGTCTAAGAGCCCAATATTTGCAGGTGTCTATTGGCCGTACCGCTGACGTTAGAATTCTAGAAATCGAGTATGTTGTAAACAAAGGATTAAACTGGGTTTAAAAAACAACAACAAAATTTCAATTTTGTTTCTCCTCTTGGCAAAATAAGCCCCAAAAACTGAATGTTCTAACTACGTCCAGGATAGGCTACAAGGCAAAGCAAATTAATTTTCGAAGATAGATTTTTCTTGGTATATTGTTAGATCCTTTATCTGCGTCATACTTGTCTTTGATTATTATTACCTTATAGTTGGGGCCATTACACACATGCACATTTTGGTCTCTTTATTGACATTTTCACTGCTTTTTGGTGACTTTGTTCTCCCTGAAATTCACGTCGCCGTCAAGCGTGAGCCAACGTTTTCGGCTGCAGCTTGTTGACAGGATGAAATTACGAGAATTAAAATTGACTCGATATTTTCTCAGTGGGGTATTGTACGCTTGCTGCAATAAGAATCAGATCTCAGGCACATGTTGCGCCTGTTTAAACCTAATATGGCTTGAGGGATTGTGATCGAAGCATGTCGGTGATTTATTTGGCCAGAAAATTCAAATCAACCGTGCATTGCAGAAAACTACTCAAACGAACATTTTCGTGTATCAAAGTCGCTAGAACTACATTCGTATGAAATGTTTATGTCTTAAGTGCTGGCGGTAATCGACGCCAACCTTTCCACGGCGCCGACCTCGGAACTCTGTTTTCATGCACAACTTCCACCCTCACGGCATGGCACGACGTCGACGTCGACGTCGACATGGAATGACAGCATGAAAACAGAGTTCCGAGGTAAGCGCCGTGTCGGAAGGGTGCACATCGAGTATCGAAACAAATTTCTATGGTCCTAAGGTTCGTTTCATGCCGCGAGGGTGGGAGTTGTGCATGGAAAAGTAGTTCCGAGATCGGCGCCGTGGGAAAGGTTGGCCTCGAGTATCGAAAGAAAGTTCCATGGTCGGAGCCGTCGACGCTGATGTCGCCTCCATGCCGTGAAGGTGGACGTTGTACATGAAAACAGAGTTCCAAGGTCGGCGCTGTTGTTGACGGTCACAAATCTAATCGGGAACCAGCGAGTACCGAGCACTTGAGACACGAAAATTTAGTGTGAATATCGTTCCGGTGGCTTTAAAACGCGAAAACGAATACTGGTCTAATAACGTTGCTATGTGTAATTTGAATATTCATCAAAATGTTAAAATTATATCACAAGAAAAATAACACAAATAATAATACTCATAGGGATACGTTAACCCTCTTGTGCTTCAAAAATCTTCCCTTTTCTAAGTAAAAATACCTGACGTCAGCTGGATCATCCAACGAGCTTGTGAAATGCCTGTATGCCACACAGTATATTATTTTCAGGCAGGCAACACAATTTAGTTATATTAATAAGACTTAATAGCACTTTCTCGTCGATTCGACACTAAAATCATTAATATAAATGAAAGGTGTGGCTCGATATATCTTTCTTGGTTACCAGCTGAACGATATTAATACGTTACTAGTTACTATCATGAAAGACTACGCCTTCTATTATCTATTAATTTTCGGGGTTTTCTACTTAGCTAGGTTTGAAACCTTTCTAATCGCATTAAGTTTCAAAATATGTTCTGCGCAGCTAAGGGCCGTCAACGGTCATCTATTTCAAATCGCATGAAACTTCTTCAGCAGTCTTTCGAGTTACAGTAAATCTAAAGAAAAACCACCCCATTATTATATTTTATATGAAGTGTGTAATATTGTTTCATTATTATGTTAAATAAAATATGATGTGAGCCGAAAGTTGTACCTAATGTTCAAGATTTTTTTATTTCCCCCCCCCCCCCACACCCATGTGGAGATCCCTAATCCATCCCGCGAAGTTTGGAATCTGTGTGCCCACATAGCTCATTTGGTAGAGCACCCGACCGGGAAATTGGGAGGTCCCGGGTTCGTATACGGGTTCGGTTGCACATTCTTCCAGTCTAGAATAATACAAACGATTTTAAAATATTTACATTCAGCGTTTGAAAAGTTAAAGAAAAATGACCACATAAGTGTAATTAGACACTATAATTACACCATAATTAGTGCAAGTGCACTAAGTGGTTTTGATTACGTGTTCTGCACCACTAGTCTAATGGCGTCAGTGACGAAGTGGATGGCGATGATGACGAACCTGACCTAGCCTAGAAGGGAGGAGGGGACCCATTGTCATGACCTGTCCTAGCACTGTCGAAGAGTACTAAAGGGACCGTCGGTTGATTTATTGATTAGTGAGGTTTAACGACGCACTGTTTTGACAACGGGTCATGTAGCACTGGTCTAATGGCTTTGGCACGTAGCCTTGTCCTGTCGAACAGCACCAAGGGGACCACCGGCTTAACGTCCCTTCCGAAGGACGGTACAACGCGAACAACAGGATTCCTCCACAAATCCATGCTGTCAAGAGGTTGATTAGTAAGGCGAATGAAGTTGCTGTACTAACTTTCATCCCTCCAACCTCTCTCCTGAACAGAACTGGTCATGTGTTTGGTGTTCATCCATCCTACACCTGACCGAGCGCAGTGTTGCTTAACTTCGGTTACCTTAGAGCCGGTATTTCCAACACATCAAACCGTAATCGGAAACTTAAAATATTTCAATGAGGATGCTTGAACTTCAATATCAGTTTATGTTGTGAAATGTATTGCTTGAAGAATGAAACCTGATAATTTCACTTTGTCGCAAAAAATAATAAATAAATGACGAATTGGCGTGCTGAGTTGCAAACGTCACCCTGCTTTATTTTATTCAAGAGCACAGTTGCTTGTTAAAGTCGGTGAGAAATTATTGAAAAAATTGGCTCTGCAGGATGAAAAGTGTATGAAAATTCTTTAACTTTTCGTACATTTTGATTAAGTAGTTTAATTCACTTTTTGGTCAATTGTGCTGAAAAAATCGCCAGGGGTCTGAGTTGAGAACAAAAAACCGTTTTGGCCGTTTAGGTAAATAGACACAAAAGCGACTTTTAGGAAGCAAGTGAAATTGAAGATTTCCCTAGGCTAGCTTCGCTCATCAATCAATTACATTAGAACCAACCAATAAAATCTTCTACATTACGGGTGAAACGGTTTACAGAAGAAGAACAGGCTTCCGAAATCTGAAATCTCTAGACATCATTTTCATCTAGTTTCATCTCACTTCGTTCAAGGTCATCGGTTCCTCCATTGTTGATACTGTTTCACAAAAACACTAGGGTCGTATCGGAGTCGACAACCTTGGAGAAAGATGTATACGGAGTTCCTATTCGCTTTTATTCTTCGTCATTCGTAAAAGTTCGTTTCCCGCTTCGAATAAAGCGGCAGTACTTTCTGTATATGAAACTTCTTGAGCTACGCTACCAAATTCGCAGAAAGCTAACAATTCAGGGTTCCTACCCGGACCCTACCAGCCTCTAGAAACACTCTGTACTTGAAATAATGTTCTGATTAGGCTCAAGTCACTATAAAATTGATGCATACCAACATTAACCGTCAAGTAGACATTTCAAATATGATTTAAAAACGAGTAATTTTCCACTCACTTCCTTGCTCCAATCACAGACGGTGTTATATGCGAATAACCCTCTTGTGGAATCGTAGTTCTCTAGCGCTAAACGCATCTCATCACTCCGTGGTGCAGTCCTGTGCAGGGCAGACGTGCGTGTTACTTCAGTCCAGTTTCATAGTGAACAATTAATTACAAGTGGCCGGCAGCAGAGAGTTTTTTGGTTTGTGGTGCTTTCTGAGAATCGAAAACTGTGCAAACATTCGTAAATAGCTTCGAAGTGTTAAACGGTGAAACCGAAAAACAAGGTTATAGTAAAGTGTGAAGTTTTTTCGCCGAAGAAAACAGCTCTGGATATTCCGTGCTGCAATCGGACCAGTTCGACGTAAAAGCTAAGTATTGAATATGTCTACATCGAAAATGCAATGGCAGTGGCATGTAAGACTTGTTAAGATACGTTTACGTGCATGTGCTTCCGGAATTAAAACCCTAGAGCTAAGAGGTAAATAGATAATAGAAATATACCTTGCATGTTTGATAGATTCTACCTCAAGGGTTAGGGTCATAGTGTCGGTATGGCTTCGATTGAAGAGGGTAAATCTTAGGGCTGCTCGAATACACCTTACCTTGAGAGCATAGTTTTTAACAGTTTTATTTTGAAACGATCTCTGTCGCTTTTCGAAAACCTCAACTTTCCTGTATTAAAGACAGTTATTTTCATGGACTGACGACTTACCTACCTTCCGGGAAACAAGCGTCCATCTCGCGGTACTCGCGGCGACCCTCGGGCTTTTCAAGAGTAGTTAAAAATACGAAGAGTTCTTTACTGTTAGTTATATTTTGATGTTTGAATTTTTACCTAATCCAGGAATCCTCTTCTTTCATGTATTAAGAAACTTGGTTAGTTTTAAGAAAAACTATTTGAAATGGGTTTTGAATTCTAAGTAAAGGGCTACTAAATTTCTCGACGTTTCGTAACATGTACTAGCTACTTCTTCAAGGGTCTTAGTCTAGTTAGACTTAGTCTAGTCTAGTCTTATGGACTGCTCTAACCCTTGAAGAAGTAGCTAGTACATGTTACGAAACGTCGGGAAATTTAGTAGCCCTTTACTTAGCATTCAAAACCCATTTCAAATAGTTTCTCTTAAAACTAGTGCTAAGGATAAATCAAGTAGATATGAGTCTAAAAACCATCATTGGTTAGTTTTTTTCGTTTGTCGAAATTTCTTCTTCTGGTTTCACATAGGGTTTCTGGACTTACTTGTTTGGGAGAAAGTTATTTTCACGGAAGCCGAGGGCTCAAACACCAGTAGATGAGGCCCTATGTGATCGATTGATTTGTTGGGTTCAAAGACGTACTCTTTAGACAACGGACTCTGCGGCACTAGTCTTTTGGCGTCGATTAATGTGGATGATGATGAGGATGATGATGAACCTTTGCTTAGAAGGGAGGAAGGGAAACCAAGAGCACCAAGAGTTCAATAGCACCAAAGGGAGACCGGTTTCAAGTCACCAATGTGTGATATAACGCAAACAACAGAATTCCTCCACAGATTCATGCTATAGAAATAAAGTTGCAGCACTAATTAACTGGACATATGTTTGTTGGTCGCCCATCCAATATCTGTCCCAGCGCAGTGTTGCTCAACTTTTATGATCTCACGAAAACCGAGTTCTTTAAGTAGTTGCAAACTAGTTTGTACGGAAGCTAAGGCGTGGAGGCGCCCTCATCTACTGGGAAGTAGGATTTTGATGGTGCTCTTGTGGCATCGGCGAATGAGTGGATACCCTAGCTTAGAGGGGAGGAGAGAATATGGCATAAACAGAACTGCTCGAGTTTTCAGCTACCCGTAAAAGTCCGAACGTCGACGCAAGTACTGGCTGATGAGCCTTTATCTCCCATGTAGTTAGTAATCTGCCGGTCCTCGAACAGAACTATCTTTCAACATATGAAGAAAGGGATTCCAAAAATTGGCCGAGTCGTCCGAAAAATGAATTAAAAAAAGGGTATTCTAGAAGAATATACCAGTTATACGCCTGTTAGACAACCTCCACCTCTAAAACTTTGCCTCGAAGTAGAAATGAGGCTTCTAGACAAACGTGAGATTCTCTGTCTCGTCGTTACCACTCTAGACAAAACACCGAGACATGTTTTACAAAATCCCATGCAAATGAATTAAACTTACGCGTTTCCACAGTACTTATCCTATCATTGCACGTGGTTGGGATTTAACTAGAACACTGTCTCAAGTGTACGGGGCATGTCACCATGCGTCGTATCTCATATTCAGGTAGCTCGTCTAGTTCACCTCTAGCTCGGTCATGAAAGCGTCTAGGCTGCGTGGGATAAGCATTAACAAAAGTAATACATGCACCAAAGGCAGACGATCGCGATGATTGTTTCACTCTCAAAATGTAAATACACTTTATTTTTTTCCTTTTTCCAAGTGGTCATCGTTCAGGAACAACATATTTTACTTGGGCTTGACTGCACGCGAGTTTCGTTAAGTTTGATAAACAAAAATCTAGAACGTTTTCATCGTTTTCACAGTTATTGAGATATTATTTTGAAGGTGATGGTGGTGAGGACGGGGTGTAGGCGTGCCCGAAATAGGGTATAAATAGGTAATAGGTAAATAGGCTCTGTGGCCTCATTACAAATACGACTTGTAGTTAGGCAGGTATACTTGTAGTGGACCTAAATTCAATTAGTTAACTTGTTCGTAAAGAATCAGTAAGTAGATATATGTAGTTTGTCCGTAATTAAATTATAATTTTACAGTTTTAGCGTAGGTCCTTTAAGAGTTTGGCCAAGGGTTTGTGTTTGCATGGGGATATTCTTGCTATAGAACATCGAAAAATGATAATTTCTTCCATATGCTTGTAAAATATGTAAATTGCTGTAGGGCTGTAGTAGTTGATAATAAGATTAGGCAGTATGAATTATACTCATTACTCATTATAACTCATGTAGGTAATTTCAATAGTGACAGGGATCGGGCCCGATGGCTTGAATTAACAATGTATTTGCATTAGTTATTTTGTTTTGTTTTGTTGTTTGTTTATTTAGTTTTCAGTTGAATTTGCACGGTATGAGATACTTATTTTGCTTCGTACTTTGTGATTGCATAAATGATAGGGACCGGGCCCGGGCCCGACGGTATAGGCCGTCAAGTTTCACTTTTTTACGGTATGAAATAATTATTTAGCTTCATACTTTTGTAGTTTCAATAGTGATAGGGTCCGGGTCTGATGATATAAACTTTTAAATTTTCATTTTTCTCTATTTACGTTCTTAATTTTGCTAATTTAATCCTTTTTAATGTAAATAGTACTAGGGACCGGGCCCGGGCCCGACGGTATAGGCCGTCAAGTTTCACTTTTTTACGGTATGAAATAATTATTTTGCTTCATACTTTTGTAGTTTCAATAGTGATAGGGTCCGGGTCTGATGATATAAACTTTTAAATTTTCATTTTCCTCTATTTACGTTCTTAATTTTGCTAGTTTAATCCTTTTTAATGTAAATAGTAATAGGGACCGGGCCCGATAGTATCAGTTGTCAAATTTCAATTTTTCACGGTATGAGATAATCATTTTGGTTCATACCTTTTTAATTTCAATTGTGATAGGGACACTCGATGGTGTAAATATGAATGTACATATGTATTTATTGTAATATAATCTATGCATGAGTAATATAGTACATCATTGAGTATGACACATATTTCCTTTGTTTTTCTGGTCATATGACTCGGAGTCGAGTTTTGTCGTACATCAACAATTATGATATTTCCAATGCTAAAAAAAAAACATGCAGCACAAGTGAAAAGTCATGGTATCACATATAGGGTATAATTGCCATGGCATTTTCAATAAAAGGCATAACGATACTTATAGACTGCTACAAATCTTTCAGTGTCCGGTGCATCTATCCCCGTTCAACAGTCCAGAGGCTGTCAACTGAAGACACTGCGGAAACTGCGTGGGCTGTCCATCCTGCATCCTTTACGCCCAATGAATGGAAAATCAGACGAACCCTTCTGCAGCAAAAACTGGTGAGCTGAATTACAGCATACTTTCAGCTGATTTGATTTCTTTACATCGAAAAACTTTCGCTTTAAAGAAAGGGTTTAAGAACGAGAAAAATGGAACAGGATGGAAATGGAAAAATTTTCATTTTTGTATCGATACCAACGGAATAGGAATCTACACCGAGTGAATGGGCAATCTGGCGATTCATCCTGCAGCAAAGCCTGGTATGCTGACTTTGAGAATATAAAAATGGAACGGGAGGGAAACAGGAACGTTTTTATTTTTGGATCGATACCAGAATTATCTGGAATAAGCATTTTTTTATCATTTGCACGGAAGCATCAGTTGCACTTGTTACAATATTTTCGCTCTGGTTACGATATTTTCGCTTGAGCTTAACTGAGATTCCACACCCTTACGCAGTCATATTTTAGGAATCTAAACATGCTCGAAAAAATCTGAAAAAAACAGTGCAGTGGAAAAGACTGTGGTCATGTTTGCTACAATTTTATTTGTGAATTGAACCTATGGTGTCGTCAAACAAAGCCTTCAAATATGTGCATTTTAGCTCTTTTTTTTAAACATCACCCGGTCTACATTTTTTAAAATATACAAATCTGATAGGGTAGCAACCATAGACACACTCTTCCTCTCGACACTGATTTCTTTCAGATTATTTTATCTTTTATCAAATTCGTAACAAACTCAACATCTTGGAAAAAAACCCTAAAATATCTGCCAAATTTGTTCAATAAATAGTACTAAGTCATCCAATAAAGGCTAGTGATATTTAGAAAATTTTTTAATTCGAATTTTCGATTTTGAATTTCGATTTTAACCGATACGCAATCATAGAATTTTTAATCAACTTTACGTGTTTTACTGGACGTGTTGTTATCGAGTAATCATCGAAAGGTTGTATCATAAAAGTTAATATTGCCTCGCTACTGATAATAGAAATAAATACATCAAACGTAAGGTTTCTAGCAATAACGTAATTAAAAAATATATACATCTGTTTAATAAAAGAGGGCATCAGGGCCCACTAAATATTTTCATGAATTGCATTGCTGATTCCAAAATTTTTAAATTACTTTTTGCTGTGGAGTTTGGCGCCGGTCATGGGACCCTCAGCCTCGCTTTGATGTTTCTTTGATCTGTTTCCTATTAACACACTGTTTTTCGTTCCGTTGATATCCACATATTTGCTATGTATATTTTTATCTGTTGTTTCCAGAATTGAATACTCTCGGTGGTTAGGCTACAGGGACATGTTGCTTTGGTAATCCACAGAAGAAACGAAAACGAGGCTTGTCTACAGTCCAATAAACCGCTCTATTCAAACAACTGATCTTTCGATACCATCAAAGAATCGGTAAGTAGTGCCAAAAGGCTTTAACAAATACTAAACAAAAATATATGGATATTTGCACCGTCCTGTAAATAAAAGAGCCGGATACCCCAGTAGTTAACCTTTCGGTTACTGACCTGCCATGTTAACTTGTAAAATTCAACATCTTTCGCAACTGGCTATTTTACTTTTGGCAAGTTGCGGGTCCCATTATTTCCTCAAGTATTTATGCCAAATTCTACATAGTTTGGTAGTAGGTCTAAGCGTCATATGTTTCAAGTACTTATTAGACTTAGCCACTACAAAGTCAATGTGTTAAAGTGTATCTAGGTCCAAGTTCCAAAATCCTTGATGAAGCTCAAAACGAGCTCTAATTGACGAGCAACGCGACAACGCGGTCGACGCAGCGTAATGAGACAGAATGCATGGTATACTTATTAAATTCGGCCACAAACCATCCGATAGATTGTTGCAAACAGGGGGAAATAAATCACAAAATACAATAAATCGAAACACGTGACTGGTGGCTGTCAACAATGGTCAAAAAGTTTCGCGCATACAAAAATCGCGCTTCATCTGTTTTCAACCAAGCATTCGATTGCAGTGACCGATTGTTGCCACAACTCAAAGGGACTCCGCCTCTCGCCCCCATTTTTTTTACGCTGCGTTCGGATGATCAGAGGAAAAGATAATCCTCGCACAAATTTATTTAGTAATACCAAAATATTAGTGAACTTTAACAAAAAGTAAGTAAAAACGTCACACCATAAGGTATTCTTGATAATGCGCGACTAAAATATTAATAAGTTGTTTTATAAAACTTGATTTCTAGGTCAGAATGTCGGGTCACTCGCAGGAACAGGAAAACGAGAATAGGCTATGCCTCAACACGGTAATTCTACCAGAGATCAGCACCGACGTCGCAGAGGCTTCCAGCCACCCGGTACTGAAGAATGCTGAGCCGATCCAACTCGAGACAAGCAGGAGCCTCGAACTCTGTTCGGTATTTCCTGACTCACCCGCAACTTCTCACAGCTGGGTGCAAGGTTTCACAGTCGGTGAGTCCAACAATAACGAGGTCTCATATACAAGTCGCATAAGTGCGGAAAAAGAACAGACAAGCTCTAGCATCCCCGAAGTGGTTGAAGATCCTTTGGCATGTGACGAAGAGACTCTCTTGGCTACACAAAAACCTTCAATGGGACGGGATGTTACCAAAGAAAGTGTGTCCGACACAACAGAGAAGGAAGGCAGTGGCATTGCCAGTGCTTCAGGATTGCCCTCTATTCCTGACTTTGCTTCTTTTGAGGCACAGAGTACACCAGTCCTGGGACTTGGTTTACCCAGCCCCAGTACGCACCGTTTCCGTACGCGAAAAGTAGGTCTTGACATGAGCACTGCTCCAGTATCGTCATTAATTTCTCACCTTGATTACCCGGAGACTCAAAGTACCCCGCATCTGGGACGTGTTTTGCCCAGTCACAGTTTACACTGTTTCCGCAAAGTCAAGAATAGCAATAAAATCAACACCGATCAGTCTGAAGCTGAAGAAAAATTTAGGCGCACTCTTAAGTACCCCGAACCGACGTGGAGGAAGTATGCTAATTCGCGTATCCGCCCCCGGAATGCACGTCCGAGTGTTCTGGACTGGCGTTTGAGTGAAGACAGCGTCGCAAGTTTCACCGCTTCAGAAACAACGGATAGCGTCGTCTATTTGGCTAAGCCGAAGATTTTTCCTGAAAAGTCTTCATCTGTCATTGATCTCTCCGGTTTCGAGTCAGTTCCACAACTGAAAACATCCAAGTGGGTACGATTCATGAATAGGCTCCGGGGAAAAGCGATGCCTGTTGCAATGCCGACGCTCGAGGTAACCAGCGAGCAAGGGCCAGGACCCTTGACGGAAGACAAGTGTGTTCTCCCTACAATATTTGAAGGGGTGAAGGCAGAGGTTGGGACAACTTCTAAACCTTACGATCCTGAAGGAGAAATGTTTTCGGTTGGTACTCAAAGCAATGACCAGGGCAGCCCTCGTAAAAAGATCCAGGGAAAGTTCGGTCGTGGATGGCTCCGTAAACCGTTTTCGGGAAAGAAGAAGGCCGAAGACAAAGCATGCGAGGAATTCCAGATCGACCCGGATTCCGCTCTCAACACCAAGCCTGACGGAATGATGTAGGCAGCCTAGAGCTGCCTGCACCCAACTTTAGACCCAACACCTTGAATGTGTCTTTAAAATTTCAGTGAAAAGTTTTATGAATCAAAAGGTGCTTAAATTCTTCGGTTTTGCTAGAGTATGCCGAAAATTGCTGCTTATGCAGCTAGCATCAAGTTATATGGAGGATTATAAAGGAGTTAATCTTTTTTGATATGTTTTAGTTTTTGAAGAGTAAGAATTGTATATTGGCACCCATTTTATGTGCAAATAAAGACAAGGTATAAACAACAATTTCTGATTTCTGTTAAGCTACAATATAAGTGTCCTGCTTTCTTCTTGTTATCTCTATTTGTTGTTGATTTTATCTGACTTAAGCCATATTCTTTTTTAAATTCACTGGGTTTCATCCATTTTTTTTTATTAGGTTTTCAGTTATCTAAGGCTATGGAGAAATATTGGGCAAGTGCTACCTAAACCGGGACTCTATAAAACTATGTCTCACTGTAAAAGCTTTGTACTTCTTTGAATTGCTTACTTTCTAGAAGGTTCCAGAGTGTTAAATCTTTTTAAAATATTTTGGCCAGAAGTGTCGGAATGTACCTAACGTACCAGAGAGGCATCGTCGACACAACCATTGCACTAAGTCACCGAGCATGGGGAACGCATTTGGTTTGTAAATATTTATTTATTTTTCAAATATTTATTTTCCTGTTGCATTCTTGCAAAACATAAGCCAAAGAAAAAAATAAGACGTTATTACAATTCAGCTTCAATAAGGAAAGTTAAAAAAAAAAGGTTTTTTAAGAACCCTTAGCTCACTCAAGCTAAGGGTTCTTGGGTCCTTAGCTCACTCAATACATTAAATTCCTTTCCCGATGTTTTAATTTTGTTTTGAAGTTAAGTTTTGTCGCGACTCCTAAAACGCTAACCTAAGCTACAATGTATCTTCAGACTATTTCTCTATTTATCCACAGTATTCGTCTTGCTTAACTTACATCTGTAATAAATATTTTTATCGGTGATTTCCAGAATTGAATACTCTCGGAGGTTAGGATGCATCACCCCTACCATCACGGTCTTCAAATGCTTCACAAGGACATCCTTGCTTTGGATGTCTGCAGAAGAAACTAAAACGGCGCTTGTCTACAGTCCAATTAATGGCTCAATCTATTCTGCTGATAGCTCAATACAACCATAGAATTAATAAGAAATGCTAGAAGGCTGGTACAAGAACTGAACAATCTAGTTATGCAACGTTTTGAAAATGAGAAATACAAATTATATCCATGCAAAAGGCAAACTAGGTGTCCTGCAACTTAGTTGTTTAAAAATAACGTGACAGGTTAAAATTTACAATCCACATTTTTAAGTCTGAGTAGTTGTTCACTGTTTGTTCTCCCTTACGTTTCAGATTGAAGTCGACTTCAGAGAGACGAAGATCCTGGGAGTGAAGTGATCGAACTGAGGTTAACTGACCAACATACTGACAACAAAACTTTGCTACGCCTGCGAGCAGTAAGGTAGTAAGAGTGTACGTTTTATATTTAAGAGATCCTCGGCTTGATCGTGGAGACCGATCATCTCATTATTGATCAGTTGTCACCATACCCTTGCAGAGTTCCAGTACCTCCAAACTAGCATCTGTGACTTTGGAGCCAGTGAATTAACACAAAATAAACGTAAATTTTGCTATAAATGATTCAATGTACCTCCTGACAGCTTCCATTTGTAATTGAGGCATTGAATAAACTTATTGCAAAACCAATGACATGATTAGCAATCCAAGCACCAGATATAAACCAAATTTCAGAGAGGACTTCTCGAAAACCACCATGAATTAGCTTTTGATTTAGTTTCCAAGCTTTACCATGTATCTTCAGGCAATCAAAATCGAGGCTAAACAGATAAAGGTACGATTTATAAAAATATGAGTCATTTTACTCTATTGACAAATATGAGACAACAAATATGTAGATACAGTTGAGATCGTTAAATAGGTAAATCATTGTGATTGCATTTTTAGTATAATAATTGATGTGAAACTACTTTGTTTGTAGGTACATCTGTTCCTTCTGTGCTGTCTGTGAGCTGCCAACAGGCTGCCTGGCTGCCAACTGAAAACACTGCAGAAACTGCGGTGGCTGTCTATCCTGAATCCTTCATGCCCAAGAAATGGAAAATCTGACAAACCATCCTGCAGCAAAAACTGGTAAGCTAAAATATAGCATACTTTCAGCTGATTATTTACTTATACCAAATAACTTTTGCTTAAAGGATTTAGATTTAAGGTTGAGATGAATGGAACAGGATGGAAATAGGAAAAATCTCATTTTTGTATTGATACCAAACACTAATTGGAATAAAGATCTTTAGCGATTGGAGCAAAGATTGGAGTAAAGAGGCATGGCTCAATATTAAGAGACTGGTATGATTCTCTTAGACTTGGATCATCTGTTGCTGCCAACTGAAGACCTGCTTCAACTAAGGGGGCAGGGGCAACACAACTTTACATCGAGTGATTGGACAAAATGAAGATTCTTTTGGCAGTAAACCCGGGTACGCTGATTTAAGAATATGAAAAATGAACGGGACAGAAACGTGAACATTTTTTTATGGATTGAAACCAGAATGACTCGGAATAAATATTTTTTCATGTGCAAGGAATGAGCAGTTCAGCAAGCTGAGTAATTTGCAATTGTTACGATATTTTCGCTTTCGTTGACCAATTTTCTTATAAAATTGCTCTTCCAGACATATCCTTTCTGATAGCTTGCATTTATAGTTGTCTTACCCTGGTGGATGCTTAGTCAGCATCCATTACAAAATAGAAAAAAACGTTAAATATTTGATTGATATCAATTTTTTAAACATTGCATTCAGTTTCTAACTGACGTTCAATCACAGAATTTTATTGTCAACTTTAGGTTTTACTAGATGTGTCAGTACTAAGTTAGTTTCTTAAACTTGAATCATGAAAATTATCTTACCTTTCTCATAAAAATAGAAAAAAAATATCTATTTATCCCATGATGCTGACATTTTATGTGAGGTTTCTTAAATCTTTAAAAAATGTGTTAGTTTCTTGTCAATGAGATCATAAAATTCAATGTGTAGACAGTCAGTTTGCCTAAAACTATTCATACAGATTTTATTTTATCAGGGGAATGCAGTGGGGTAAGGAAGTGGGTATGCTCCCATCCCTAAAACTACAGTTTAATTGACTAACTAAATCACTGGTAGTTGAATTGTATTCTCCAGCTTTGCTGTGGAAACACCATTAACCTTGGGGTGGTTATGTGTTGCATACCCAGTACTCTCACTGCATGCCCCTAAATTCTAAATTCATAACTTGTTACTGCTCAACTGTTCACTGTCAATGATTCGTCTTCAAATTCAAGTTATGCTATATTTTGTAAAAGTGTGAAACATTCCTACGAAGCTTAGCCAGTATTTGTTTTCTTTGCCTATTCGGAAATTAATTAATTATTTTTTCTATGGTAGACACTGCTATTTTGCTATAGCTATTGGTGATTACTGATTAGGGTAATTATTATACAGAATTATCAAACAGAATTTCAATAACCCTCTTGGACAGGGAATCACTTGAATAACTTTTTTCACTTCTTGATGATAATGAAGATTCAGATGTGGAAGTTGTTAATTCTGCAAATCCCAGTCTTACACCATATCAGTACAAATCGGTACTACAGTGCACTACTGACGGATACAAAATTACCTACAGAGCATCAGTGTATTAAACAGTTATGCTCAATATTAATACAAACAATTATATTTAACCATTTTTAGTTTTTACAATACTAATCAAATATTAAACCCTAAAAATAATTAAAAAATCATGGAAAAATTAATATAACCAGGAACGGGTTCAAAGGAGAAAATTCTTTTCATTATTATGAACACTATAACTGTCTCATAAATGTATGCCCAAACGGGGACTCGAACCTCGATCTCCACCTATCTTGTGTGTTGCTCTAACCCATTGAGTTACTTGGACACTCGCTTTTTGAGACGATTTTAGTGTATTTGATCAGAATGACGGATCTCCAAGGAGTAGAACCAAGAGGCTGTGAATACTCACAGTCACTCTGATTCTAGTGACGCTATACCACGTCACAATCTGTCAATCTCGAGTAACTCCAATTTGACGTTGGATGATTTAAATAAGATTTCAACTAAATACAATGCATCCAACGTCAAATTGGAGTTACTCGAGATTGACAGGTTGTGACGTGGTATAGCGTCACTAGAATCAGAGTGACTGTGAGTATTCACAGTCTCTTGGTTCTACTCCTTAGAGATCTGTCAATCTCATCAAATACACTAAAATCGTCTAAAAATGTCTGTGTCCAAGTTGCTCAATGGGTGAGAGCAACACCCGTGATAGGCGATCGGACTCGATCGGGGTTCGAGTCTCCGTTTGGGCATACATTTTTGAGACGGTTATAGTGTTCATAATAATAAAATGCCCCGCGCATTGCAAGCGTTTGCAATTTATATAAGATTTTAACTGAGAAAATTCTTGTTCCTTTATTTGCTTGGGTGGGGCGTTATAGATTCTGCTTTCTGCAAATCGAACAAATTTCTGCCCTCTAGAAAGACTTTGTGTACTGAAGACTCTAAATGTTTTGGTCTTGCCGGCACTTCACACGTGTTGTGTAATGTTAATTCTGTAATGTATTGTATGTGTGATGTAATGTATGTAAATTGTGTAATGTAATCTTCGATGTTAATTTTCATAAATATAAGCAGCTTGTAAATAAATAAGCATGACGTTGTCAAAAGTTCAGATTTTTTTTATTTTGGTCTACGTGACTCCCTTTTTGGTAGACGGAACATACGCCTTGCAGCCCTCTTTAGGAGCTTCAAGACGACCTTGATATTGTCGGAATTCCCACGAAATATTTCAGATTGAAATAGACCAAAGTAGACTGTCGCTAATGTACATACTGTTGATAAGCGCACGGTGTATAGTTAATTGACTCTTCAAGCTATTTCCAATTTACCTTCGAGTCCAACTCAATTCCTAGAAGTGCGACCCTTATTTCTTGGCTAGGGAATCAGATTGTGTCCTCACTTATTTATTTATGATTATTATTTATTATATATGATTATTTTTACAATTTTTTAGCATTGCATAAACAACAATATATACAACGGTCTCCCGAATCATCTCAAAACTCTAGATGTAAGCAGAGATGTGTACAAATGTAAAATAAAAAACTACCTAATGAATAACGCTTTTTATAGCATTAATGACTATTTAAAGGGAACAAACTGTTTATAACTATACTGTAAACTAAAACATTTTATTGTATTTTATGACATGATTTATAACCTGACTATTTCCAAGACTCCGGCTTTATTTAAAAAATAAAACTATTATGGAGTGAGCCTAACTTGTATGTTAAAATATTATGTACCTGAATACTGTGCGACGGAAAATAATAAATAAATAAATAAATAAAAACAATTTATTTGTGACTCATAATTTGGGTACTGACCGATAAACCGATTAGTTTTATCAAACAACCATTTAAATATTAAATTGTCTTTGCTTGCAATGGATGAGAGTGAAATCTCGACGTAACCTAGGATACGTTTGAAATGATCGTTGGAGAATGATGACCATGATGCATCAGGTTAGTGTCAACTTGAAAATAACTTACTTGATAATATTCTAGGATGTGACACAAATATTTTGTGTTCTTCTCTTTGCCTACTCGAATTAATTACTGCCTCCAATTACACTTTGGGATAATATTTCTTTTCGGTCGAGGATTATTGTCTCACAACAATTCCTACACTGATAAGCAATATAAATCAATTGCACATTTAAATTCTAACAAGAAGATTGCACAAACCTTCACTTGTGTTTATATTATCTCTTTATCTGTCCATAGTCACAGAGTCTACAGTCAAATAGTAAAAGGATGTGGACTCATCCAAAATAAAAATAGATTATAATTAGAAATATATTGCAAATTAATAAAATCAAGCATAATACTAAAATACTAAAATACTAAAATACTAAAATAAGCAGGTGAAATAATTTGAAAAAACAGTCACACCTTTGTCCAATACTTCATGTCAAATTTATAAATTCGTCACATTATAAAAACCTTTATATGATAACAATTTCTTCACAGTGTGTCAAACTTTAAAACAAGAGCTATTGAGGCAACAATGTCAGGAAGGTTACTAAAAAGTTGAATGCCAAGATGAAATACGCTGTCTTTAAAGCAATTTAATACGCTTGAGAATACATAGTTTTGTGCAATTCCTGGTACCATACGAGTGTTCATTTGAATGTTTCATAGAAATAAGCTTTTCTTTAAAAATACAGGTCAGTGATTCTAAGATAAAAACGCTAGGTAAGGTCATAACACTTTCCCGAATGAATAATTTCCTATGATGTTTTCTTTTCTTCAATTTAGTTATTATTCTAAAAGTGTTTTTTTTTTAATTGAAAAACTCTTTTCAAAACCGAGCCAGCATTACCCCAAGCTGTAATTCCAAAAGAGGCCGTAAGTGAAAGTACACATAGTAGACTTCCTTCGATTTGGTTTTGTTATCATGTTTCTTATTTTAAAGAGGGCACAAAAAGAAGTCCGTAGTTTTTTACATAAATATTTTATATACCTATATTATATTATATTTCTTACCATACAGCTAGATTCAAATTTTAAAGTGGGCGCCAGTCATGTAGACGCTGGGATTGGACAGCTGGGTCCCTACCCTCTGGCAGCGGACCCCAACCAGTAGCATATTAAGATTGAAAATGGCGGATATATAAGCACCCTTATAGAGGCTACATGCCTTCTCTATACCGCTAAACCATTCAAAAGTGCAGTAAAGCGGCTCTTTTCGTTTATTACAGTCCATACGGATAAATTAAAACCACATAAAAACCTTATAATACCTCGAGATATCAGGAACACTTGACCTGGCTTCTCTGTTCAAAGTGAAACAGCAAGATCATCTGGAAGAGCAAGTAAAATTATCATCGATTCAAGGAATGACCCATTTCATTTTCCCTATTCCTTACATTCCAGCCTTATGACGCTCTCCATGCCAAAAAATAACAATTCAATTAACTTTTTTACACATTTACCCTAGACCATTTCGATCAGCTATTGATAATCTCAGATAGAATTAATTTAAAAAAAAAGTTTATAAAGCGCATGCTTGTACGGTACGGTAGAACGTAGTAGCTCTAGTACAGTGGAACAATTGCATTATATTACATGATAGGTAAGTACATATTACAAAACATTTTAAATATTGTACAACAATCCTAAACTTTTCCTATTTTCAGCATTTCTCTTTTAAATTTAGCACATGTGCTAAATTTAAAGGTATAATATAAGGTAAGAAACAGTGATTTTACTAAAGCACTTTTCCTAACTCTTTCTTATCTCTTATCCCTGTTTCTAGTATTATTATGTATATCCTTGATTTTAAATTAGACAATGAAAAATACTGGAGTACGGTTCCCAAATTTAGCTTGACTAGAAATTAATTGCATTAAAATATATATAGATTTGTAAATCTATCCACCCTAGTGCTATGAATAATATTGTTTATGGAAAATCTTTTTAGATATTTTTTTGCCTTGGCACTTTGCGAATTCGGTTAGTCGAGTTTGTCCACAGCATCCAGTAGATACGAGGTACGATGAGCTTGGATTGGCAACCTCTCGCGGTGCGGAACAGGCCAGAGATCGTTTAAAGTCGGAGGCTGTTTAACTAAAATTCCAACCAGAAAAAAGTGGTACCTCTAGCCTTCACTAAACTCTGATTTAAATAAAAAGGAATGAGGAGTGAAAGTTACAGGAAGTTCTCAATTTTACAATCACCACAAACTCATAAAATTACTTTTCATCTGGGGATTCCAATCAAATAGCTAAAGGGTCGTATATTTTTATATCACAAAACAATATATCAAAAGAAAATAATATAGCCATCAAATACGATTCAAATGCTTTAACAATATCTGAATAACTATTGACATACTTTGTATTTACGTAAATCTGCAAACTGTGAGAGTGATTCATTCAATGTTTACAAGCGTTTGTTCCGTGAGGTCAGTGGTCATGGCCAATTATAATCTGTAATTTGTGTAGATTATAATCAATCACCCAGCATTCGCTTTAATGTGATGCGCAGAAACCATGAAAAACGAACGTCGGGGCGGGCCTCACGGGTGCAAACAGCAACATTATGCAGGCGAGCGATTAAGCCCTATAGCTTGTAAATTTGGTCACATGAATCTCAAAGCATCTGAGGAAATCCTTCTCTCGCTTATGACTCTATCTGCCATGTCGTGATGTTGGTTTCATTTACCACAATATTAGAAATGACGTTTTAGACAAAACACAAGTTTAGAGAAAAAGCGCAAAACGAGAGAAGACAGAAAATGAGACATGAAAACTACACCAACAAATCGATCTGCTAACAGCAAACTTTCATCGATGGACACTGCCACAACGAAACAACCAATGCCTAAAAGAAACCTACAACAATCTAAACGTCGACAACAAACGACCTTCTCAGAGAAAAACTACAACAATCAACTGCAACAACACAGCAATGAAAACTGCTACAACCAAACAAGTTTTCTTAAAAGAACCTACAACAATAAAAACTGGACTCGTCTCCAAATATTTTCTGACTTATCTCGTGTCACACAAATTAATTAAGAATTATTAATATTTCCCGCACTTGAGAAGAAAACAGCCTCTGAACTGACGTGACGTAAAGCCCCGCAAAGCTAGCAATGAAATATGTTATTGGACAAATCAAAGTTACCTATGTTTCCTCAGAGCCCTGATAAATCTCTCAAAGCGCGTCCTTGCCTCGATTTCAACTGCTTGATGCAAGGTCTCCGAGTTGAGTCGTCGAAGTTCTTGTCCCCGCGGTCCCGAAGTACAGAACGAGACGACGCCAAGGCAGCGGCTCGTAGAGTGAACCTGAAGAGACCAGAATAAAGTTAAGTTAGACTCGTTGAAAACTACATGACGACTCGTATACACATTTACATACGCTGAGGACAGGCATTCACTTCAGGATTCGTGCATAACAGCTCTAGAACAAATGAAAACTTTAGCTTTGTTTTGCCAGATATACACCAGTTGTTTGGTGCAGTGTTCAGATCAGACAGCTGTTTGCTATTGTTGATACCAGGTCACATTTTTGTAGAGAACTAGAACTTGTTACCGCTAACGCTGGACTACTTTATCAACATTGTGTATTAAGGTCCTGTTTTACCAAAATCTAAACTTTTAGTTGGAATGTTAGTTGAAACATATCGCCATCATATGCAGTGAAATTCAGATGTTTTTGTGAGCTAGAGGTTCAACTTACGGTTAAAATGTTGGTAAAAACCAACCTTAATGCAGAGCTGGCCAACAGAACAAAGGTCTCACGGATTTGAACATTAATAATTTGAACATAGATAAAACTTGCATAGATGTTAAATTCTTGGGGGGGCACGAAGAAATGAAATATATTGCATCAGTAGGCTAGAGAGATCTGTCAACGGAGTGTGTTTATTATAGACGTCATTAATTCGCGATTATGAGAATAGTATAGCGGTGATTGTCAGCATGAGTGAGACAGGCTGGATTACTAAAGCTCCACTTTTTTAGATGAGTTTTGAGGTATTTTTTTAATTTGATAGAAAGGCCTTCTTTCAAGATTTTACAAAGCCAACTTGAACCCAGGACAGACCATCTGTGCTAGTAATTTCACTATGCTCTAATAAAGGTACATTATTTTACTATACTATAAATTTATTTCCTTGCAATTATTTAGCCCTGCTTCAGCAATACTTCAACGTAGAGACAAAATGTCTCAGATCTTGACTTGAAAAGCGGCTAGTCGTGTTGGAAGCTATGCAGCTGAGACAACGATCAGACATCCAAGTCGGTACCCCTGAACACGTTGCGACGTGAAGCCTGCCGCTGTCAAACTCCGAATTATACGTTTGTGACAATTAAATAAAAATAGCTTGTGTTATTGCCTGACATTTGACTATCAGCTGCTGAAAAGTAATGTTCTGTCATTAGGTTCCTGTGGGTAGGTTCCTGTCATTAGGTTCCTGTAGGTAGGTTCCTGTCATTAGGTTCCTGTAGGTAGGTTCCTGTCATTAGGTTCCTGTGGGTAGGTTCCTGTCATTAGGTTCCTGTAGGTAGGTTCCTGTCATTAGGTTCCTGTCATTAGGTTCCTGTAGGTAGGTTCCTGTCATTAGGTTCCTGTAGGTAGGTTCCTGTCATTAGGTTCCTGTAGGTAGGTTCCTGTCATTAGGTTCCTGTCATTAGGTTCCTGTAGGTAGGTTCCTGTCATTAGGTTCCTGTGGGTAGGTTCCTGTCATTAGGTTCCTGTAGGTAGGTTCCTGTCATTAGGTTCCTGTAGGTAGGTTCCTGTCATTAGGTTCCTGTAGGTAGGTTCCTGTCATTAGGTTCCTGTAGGTAGGTTCCTGTCATTAGGTTCCTGTGGGTAGGTTCCTGTCATTAGGTTCCTGTAGGTAGGTTCCTGTCATTAGGTTCCTGTCATTAGGTTCCTGTAGGTAGGTTCCTGTCATTAGGTTCCTGTAGGTAGGTTCCTGTCATTAGGTTCCTGTAGGTAGGTTCCTGTCATTAGGTTCCTGTAGGTAGGTTCCTGTCATTAGGTTCCTGTAGGTAGGTTCCTGTCATTAGGTTCCTGTAGGTAGGTTCCTGTAGGTAGGTTCCTGTCATTAGGTTCCTGTAGGTAGGTTCCTGTCATTAGGTTCCTGTAGGTAGGTTCCTGTCATTAGGTTCCTGTAGGTAGGTTCCTGTCATTAGGTTCCTGTAGGTAGGTTCCTGTCATTAGGTTCCTGTGGGTAGGTTCCTGTCATTAGGTTCCTGTGGCATGGGTTAAAAGACGAAGGTTAAAAAAACACGGGTCAGTGAAACAGAAACACAAGTAAAAAAAACATGAAACACAATTAAAACAGTCAGTTACACAAACACAAACAATGTTGCAAATAGAAACTTGTACAAACAGATACATATTTTACAGGTATAGGACAACCGTCCACACAAGAAGAGCACAACAATTTCTGATTCCAAACTCTCGTTTGCTCCACGTTTCTTCCAGTTTCGATCGCGCACACTATAAAGGACTGTTAAAAATAACACAAGAATAAACGCAGTGTCAACGCAAATCAACACAACGCAAGTCAACGCAGCGCAAAACGTTATCATGTTGCCTGACTCCACGACGTCTTAGCTGAACATAAACGACGACCCAGCCGACCGAGTTGACAGAATGGGTTCCCAATTACGCGGCCCAATTTACGATAGCGATGGAAGACTGTGGAAGTCTTGGCGTTGGAGTCGAAGGATGGCGCTTGAAGTCGACACGATCTCGGCAGGGCCTGCAACGAACCATACACAATCAGCAACCAGTTACAGTGGGATCTGATTTATTTATTGTTTATTATTATTTCATCAGAGTTTAATTTGAAAATGCTTGTAATGGGTAGAGTTCGTAACAC
Source organism: Protonemura montana (assembly GCA_947568835.1). Lineage (NCBI taxonomy): Eukaryota > Metazoa > Arthropoda > Insecta > Plecoptera > Nemouridae > Protonemura > Protonemura montana. The sequence goes on along the minus strand of OX387604.1, from coordinate 2,620,832 downwards.
TAAAAACCCATTGAGAATTGGTGCCCAGCTAAGTACTCAAACCCGGTCCCGATTTGGTGTTGCTCTAACCAACTGAGCTAATTGGGCACAAGCATTACGAGAGAATTTTAGTGGCAGCTCGTTAAGCGGACCATTATTTCAACTTAACTGTGTTGACTGTGCATCAAAAGAGTAAAAATCAGCGCAGGGTTTAGTAGAAGTGCCCTGGCAGGAACCGGGGTGTGGACCTCGTTCAGCAGACAGCGTGGCCTGGCAGGAACCGGGGTGTGGACCTCGTTCAGCAGACAGCGTGGCCTGGCAGGGACCGCAGTGTGGACCTCGTTCAGCAGAGCAGACAGCATGGCCTGGCAGGGACCACGATGTGGACCTCGTTCAGCAGTGCAGACAGCGTGGCCTGGCAGGGACCGGGGTGTGGACCTCGTTCAGCAGAGCAGACAGCGTGGCCTGGCAGGGACCACGATGTGGACCTCGTTCAGCAGAGCAGACAGCGTGGCCTGGCAGGGACCACGATGTGGACCTCGTTCAGCAGAGCAGACAGCGTGGCCTGGCAAGGACCGGGGTGTGGACCTCGTTCAGCAGAGCAGACAGCGTGGCCTGGCAGGAACCGGGGTGTGGACCTCGTTCAGCAGACAGCGTGGCCTGGCAGGGACCGGGGTGTGGTCCTCGTTCAGCAGAGCAGACAGCGTGGCCTGGCAGGGACCACGATGTGGACCTCGTTCAGCAGTGCAGACAGCGTGGCCTGGCAGGGACCGGGGTGTGGTCCTCGTTCAGCAGAGCAGACAGCGTGGCCTGGCAGGGACCACGATGTGGACCTCGTTCAGCAGTGCAGACAGCGTGGCCTGGCAGGGACCACGATGTGGACCTCGTTCAGCAGTGCAGACAGCGTGGCCTGGCAGGGACCGGGGTGTGGTCCTCGTTCAGCAGAGCAGACAGCGTGGCCTGGCAGGGACCACGATGTGGACCTCGTTCAGCAGAGCAGACAGCGTGGCCTGGCAGGGACCGGGGTGTGGACCTCGTTCAGCAGTGCAGACAGCGTGGCCTGGCAGGGACCACGATGTGGACCTCGTTCAGCAGAGCAGACAGCGTGGCCTGGCAGGGACCGGGGTGTGGACCTCGTTCAGCAGAGCAGCAGCGTGGCCTGGCAAGGACCGGGGTGTGGTCCTCGTTCAGCAGAGCAGACAGCGTGGCCTGGCAGGTACCGGGGTGTGGTCCTCGTTCAGCAGTGCAGACCGCGTGGCCTGGCAGGGACCGGGGTGTGGTCCTCGTTCAGCAGTGCAGACAGCGTGGCCTGGCAGGGACCGGGGTGTGGACCTCGTTCAGCAGTGCAGACAGCGTGGCGTGGCAGAGACCACGATGTGGACCTCGTTCAGCAGTGCAGACAGCGTGGCCTGGCAGGGACCACGATGTGGACCTCGTTCAGCAGAGCAGACAGCGTGGCCTGGCAGGGACCGGGGTGTGGACCTCGTTCAGCAGTGCAGACAGCGTGGCCTGGCAGGGACCACGATGTGGACCTCGTTCAGCAGAGCAGACAGCGTGGCCTGGCAGGGACCGGGATGTGGACCTCGTTCAGCAGTGCAGACAGCGTGGCCTGGCAGGGACCGGGGTGTGGACCTCGTTCAGCAGTGCAGACAGCGTGGCCTGGCAGGGACCACAATGTGGACCGCGTTTAGCAGAGCAGACCGCGTGGCCAAGTAGACGGCGTCTTCTCGCGTGCCCACTGTGTGACTCTTAAATGTGTCGAACCAATAAATGCGAATTAGGGTGAGAACCTTCTTAAGGGTAACCACAATGTATTAGCCTTATCATTTTCAGCAGTCCTTTTTGCACTTTACACTGTGCACTTTGTGCAGTTCTTCTTGACTTTAAAATGTCAAGTGGAGACCGAAACAACGACATCTTCGAATGTACGTTTTGTAGCAAGACTGCGTAACGATTCACACAAAAAGTGCGTGATACGTTTGATTGCGTTGACATAACGCAGTTTTGGCTGAAAAATGTTGTGCAAGGAAATACTAGGTTGGTGTGATTGATTTGATGGATGCCCACCCACAAACAATGTTTCCTTGCACTACAACAAGCGTATTGTACCGAATGCCGGTAGAAAGGTACCTGTTAATGTTTGATGTGTAGCGATGCTTGTAGCTTCAAGTTCCTAGTCTCTTTTCCGTAGCCTATAACCTGTAGCCTGTAGGCTGTAGCCTGAAGCCTGTAGTCTGCAGCCCGAAGCCTGAACCCTGGAGCCTGAAGCTTGGAGTAAAAAGGTCCTTAGAAAAGTATCATATTTTATCTTCTGATGAAGTTGCAAAATGTAATCATATCGGGACAGATGACATGTGAATACGTAGGTACTAAAGCCTGTTCAGGCAATCAACTCCAGGAGTGTTATCTTCCAGTGTTACAAAAGTGACGGAAATGTGGCCATCATGATGCCGGGTCCAAAGATGCAAGAACTTGCTGTCCAAGGAAGAAACACTGCTAAAAACGAGAGAAAGAGACAGAAAATAAATGACAGCAAAGAATATCCCGGAGCAAGTAAATCGAAGCAAAGGTTTGTTATAACAAATTATCGCTGAAATGTTTTTATTTACTGATGAGGTTTCATCATTGAAACAATGGCTTAGTTTTTGACACAATTGGAACGCCATATAATAAACCAGTTATTTTTATATGAAATTAGAGAAAAAAGATGTCTGAAAACTAGTTTTTATCTCAAGATTGGTATTATAGATGAAATAAAAAATTCCGAATTTTTCAGTCCTATTACTTCTCGGGAAAAATAAGGCAACAGCAAAACGTTTTTTTTTTTCAAAAAATTTCCCGCAGAATAATTTTTTGAAATATTTTCTAAGTGACTCGGCAACACGTAAGAATAAAGTAATCCACAAGAAATTGCTCTTAAGTCGATTTTCATGTCCCATACGTTTCATATAATACATAGGGGCTAAGAAAACAAACAATTTATCGCAGTTTTGTGTTATTGCACATGCATGTGTAGACTAAATGTTCTTATCTTCCGGTTGTTTCTATTTTAAAACGTTGCACAGGCTTACATTCTCAGGCATTATCTTATTGATAAATTGGTAAAGTAGAAGTCATCAAGATAAAGCCATCCAGAATACATTGCATTTGACCATGACGAGTATAAAGTCACGGAATTCGAAAATTCAAATTACGCGGTTGGTATATAAAATCGCGCTTCATCTGTTTTCAACCAAGCATTCGATTGCAGTGACCAATTGTTGCCACAATTCAAACGGACTCTGCCTCGCCCCCATTTTTTTTTCGGCCGCTAGCGTAAGATCAGAGGAAAATATAATCCTCGCACAAATTTATTAAGTAATACCAAATGTTTAGTGAACTTAAACAAAAAGTAAGTAAAAACGTAACACCATAAGGTATTCTTGATAATGCGAGACTAAAAAATTAATAAGTTATCTTATAAAACTTGATTTCTAGGTCAGAATGTCGGGACGCTCGAAGGAACAGGAAAGCGAGAATAGGCTTTGCCACAATACGTTAATTCTACCAGAGATCAGCACCGACGTCGCAGAGGCTTCCAGCCACCCGGTACTGAAGAATGCTGAGCCGATCCAACTCGAGACAAGCAGGAGCCTCGAACTCTGTTCGGTTTTTCCCGACTCACCCGTAAATTCTCGCAACTGGGTGCAAGGTTTCACAGTCGGTGAGTCCAACAATAACGAGGTCTCATGTACAAGTCGCTTTAGTGCGGAAAATAAACAGACAAGCTCCAGCATCCCCGAAATGGTTGAAGATCCTTTGCCGCGTGTCAAAGGTACACCATTGGCTACACAGAAACCTGCATTAGATCACCAAGTTGCCAAAGAAAGTGTGCAATTCACAATAAGGAAAAACGACAGTAATATTAGCATGGGTAAAGGGTTTTCCTCCATGGGTAAAGGGTTTTCATCACCTGCTGCCCTCGAATATCCTTATTGTCAGCCTACAAATTACCTTGTACAGGATTTTCCCGCACCAAACATGCACAGTTCCCAAACAGGAAAGAAAAGCAAAAAAATCGGCACGGCTTCAGGCTCATCAGTAGTTCATAACCTTGCCAAGCAGACAGAGCGCACACCACACCTAGGGCTTAGTGAGCCTACCTCCAGTAAGCACTGTTATGAAGCACAAGGAGAAAGTGATAACATCGGCACTGCTCAAGGAGAGACCTCAATTCCTGACCATGAATATTTGGAGAGTCATGAGACACATGACCTGGAACTGGACTTCCCCAAGCCCAATACTAACCATTGCCGAAAAGGAATGAAGAGCTACAACTTTGGCATGGCTCCAGGACCATCATTAAAAGCTCATCTTGGCACTTTAGAGGGAATGAAAACACCAATCCTTGAAAAAGATTCATCGAGGTCAAAAACGCAGAGTAGTGGATCACGGAAAAAACGAAGTAATATGGATAATCTTGAAAAAAAAGGCCCCCCACTTTGCCTTGACTGGTCACTCAAACCCCCGGCCGACGCACGACCTTTCCGACGCAACCACCATTCTGACAAAAACGAGGAAATAAGGCAAGCTCGCAAGGATGTGGAACGAAAGTGGATGGAGCGTATTAATAAACAAAGCCGCAAGCGTTATGTTCGACGAAATCGTTTTGACTGGCGTTTAAGGCAAGAAAGAGTCGAAGATCCCAGCACTTTCCTTGTGGACTTCAACCATTCCATACATAAACCTCTCAAACAACTAAAGACTTCCAAGTGGTCAAAATTTATGAAGTGGCTCCGAAGATTGAATCCCCTCTACACAATGCCTTCCCTCGTGGACACCAGCGAGCAAGGACCAGGATCCTGGAAGGGAAGTTTTCTTGAGACCATATTTGAAGAGGAGGAGACGACGGATGTTACGACGACTCCTAGGCCTGGAGCCTGTAAGAGTGAGAACAGCGCCGGAAGTTTCACCGCTGCAGAAACTACGGATAGCGTCGTCTATTTGTCTAAGCCGAAAATTTTTCCGGAAAAGTTTTCATCGGTCATTGGTCTATCTGGTTTTGAGTCAATCTCACAACTGAAAACATCCAAGTGGGTAGGATTCATGAATAGGCTCCGGGGAAAAGCGATGCCTGTTGCAATGCCGACGCTCGAGGTAACCAGCGAGCAAGGGCCAGGACCCTCGACGGAAGACAAGAGCGTTCTCCCTACAATATTTGAAGGGGTGAAGGCAGAGGTTGGGACAACTTCTAAACTTTACGATCCAGAAGGAGAAACATTTGTGGTGGGTGCTCAAAGCGATGGCCAGGGCAGCCCTCAAAAAAAGACGGAAGTGAAATATGGGAAGAAGAAGGCCGAAGACAAAGCATGTGAGGAATTCCAAATCAACCCGAACTCCGCTCTCAACACCAAGCCTGATGGAATGATGTATGCAGCCTAGAGCTGCCTGCCCCCAACTTTAGACCGAACACCTTGTTTGTCTTAAAAATTTCAGTGTTTGAATTAAAAGGTGCTCATATTCATTGGTTTCGCTAGCGTATCCTGAAATTGGCTTCTTATGCAGCAAGCACCAAGAGATATTGAGGATTTTTATAGACATTTATCTATTTTGGTATGTTTTAATTTTCAAAAGAAAGAATTTTATACAGGCACCCATTTTACGTGCAAATAAAGACAAGGTTTAAAATACAAAAATTGCTGATTTCTCTTAAGCTTCAGTATAAGTGTCCTGCTTTCTTCTTGTTATGCCCTAATTTTTTTTTAATTCCAGGGGCATGCTGTGGGGTAAGGAAGTGGGTATGCTCCCATCTTTAAAATACTGGTTTAATTGACTATCTTAATCACTGTTATTTGAATTGTATTCTCCTGCTTTGTTTTGGAATCACTTTGGTAACGCCGTTTACCCAGCATACTCTCACTGCACGCCCCTGTTGAATTCATATAAATGAAGCCATGTTCTTTTTTCATATTTACTGAGCTTCATCCTATTATTTTTTAAACAAGTTTTCAGTTATCCAAGGCTGATAATGCAGAAGTATTGGGCAGGTGATACATAAATACCGAGACTCCTATTCTGGTGATACCTATAGCCTGTCTCGCTGTAAAGTGTTTGTTTTTCTTCGATTTGCTTAATTTGCATTGGTTCCAAATGGTCTAGTTTTTTTAATATCTTTGTAATCTTATTTCCAGAAGTGTCGAAATGGACCTACTGTACACTTTATTTCTAGTGGGCATAACCATTGCACTCAATCACTAGGCACAGGAAAAGAATTTGGGCTTGTTCTTTTTTTATTTTTTCATATCTTTCTTTTCGATGTTTTGAGCATAAGTCCCTTGAGAATGGGATCCTACCTGACTTCTTCTCGCTTGCTGTAACGGGACACGGCGAGACAAAATACAAACAAAAACATCTTGACAAGCTGAAAGACAGTGTTTTCCCTGTGTAGCCAATCCCTCGTCCTGCCCTTTCCTTATCTTCACCTCAGCGATTTGCTGGTAGTTACCACGATTGGTTTTCTTTCCTTCATTGGAGAACCATGGCAACCGCTCGACTTGGCCAGCTACAGCGAGCGGATGATGATGTACTCCATCTTGGGCATTCTTTTCAACACTTGGCAAGATATCTCTGCAATGACTTGGAAATCAAGAAGAAATATAGGATTGACATGAGTTGGTATCATATTGCAAGTCGTTCATTTATCCATGCTGGTTTGTTTCTGGTCCATATCAATCTTATTAATAGTACACAAAACATCCTAATAATCTGATGAATATCCTAGGGAATTTCGGAAAGCAAAAAAGCTAATGATTTTCATGACATCTAGTGCATTTCTCTGCAGTATCAGAAAGACAAGATGCATCAGGTGAAACATAAAAAATTACAAAGTAAAATAAAAATTGGGCTGTTCCGGATTTAGAAAAGAAAGAACTGAACATGTTGGAATGCTGACAGAAATTGTCGAAACTAATTTGTAGGTGATGCAAAACAAGGTTCAGTTCCAATATCTCATTGTATAGTCCACAATTAATCAATACAAAGATTTTGACGGTTAACTCATGTTAGGTTTCTGTTATCTTGTGTTTCATATCTTGAAGCGAAAGCTTGTTTTGTGATTTCGAATTTGTTTAAAATTTTATAAGTGTATTGCACTATTATAACTGTTTATCAAGGAAAGAAATATTTTAATTCTAGCAATCATATTTGATGAAGTGAAAACACCGGGTTACTTATGCCACATACCTGGAAGTAGCGGCGCTGTTTCTTCACCTGCCGAGTTCGATCCTTCGTCGGAATGAAGGAGGTTTTTGATGGCGGTATTCCTCCTTAACGGTCGCATTGTCGAGTTTGCAACAAAATAAACCACTGCCAGAGCTTACAGCGTACAGTTTCAATAAAACACTGAAAATTAAAAGACAATTCTAGGTTATTGGCCAAAGAGGACATTATCTAATCCAATATTTTGCTTATAACTAAACATTTGAAACATCTCAATCCTAAAAATGGATACTCAGTCAAAATTGACCTAAAAGGATGTCTTTTTTTCAAAGTACAGTGTCAAACAAAACTCTGATCGAGATCAATCAAAACCCATTGAGGTAGTCTGGGAAGTCACATAAATCCACAACCAAGATAGCCGGTCACCAAATTCTAGCCCGGAATCGCCCAGTAGCAGAGCAGTCTCATATTCTGCTACAAAATGGAATAGTTCCACTCATTCAAATGCTTTTGTTGTCAGAGGGAATGTTATATTACGAATAAGTTAACGCAAAGTCAGAAAAAATAGTTTTTTTGGACCGCAGATCATCTGTCGAACATCGGATGGTCATTGCGTTAACATCTTTTCCAGAGGTATTTCCTCGCTCGCCCCTCACCAGCTTCGTTATATCGTCAACAAACATCCAGGATGTTGTAAGAAGGCATCACAGAGGTTGCCCACGACTATCAAAGTGTTGCCCACGAGTATCAGAGGTTGCCCACGACTAGCAGTGTTGCCCACGACTAGCAAAGTGTTGCCCACGGGTATCAGAGGTTGCCCACGACTAGCAGTGTTGCCCACGACTAGCAAAGGTTGCCCACGACTAGCAAAGTGTTGCCCACGAGTATCAGAGGTTGCCCACGACTAGCAGTGTTGCCCACGTTTAGCAAAGGTTGCCCACGACTAGCAAAGTGTTGCCCACGAGTATCAGAGGTTACCCACAACTAGCAAAGTGTTGCCCACAACTAGCAAAGTGTTGCCCACGACTAGCAGTGTTGCCTACGAGTATCAGAGGTTGCCCACGACTAGCAAAGTGTTACCCACGAGTATCAGAGGTTGCCCACAACTAGCAAAATGTTGCCCACGAGTATCAGATGTTGCCCACAACTAGCAAAGTGTTGCCCACAACTAGCAAAGGTTGCCCATGACTAGCAAAGTGTTGCCCACGAGTATCAGAGGTTGCCCACATCTAGCAAAGTGTTGCCCACGACTAGCAAAGGTTGCCCATGACTAGCAAAGTGTTGCCCACGAGTATCAGAGGTTTCCCACGACTAGCAGTGTTGCACACGACTAGCAAAAGTTGCCCACGACTAGCAAAGTGTTGCCCACGAGTATCAGAGGTTGCCCACCACTAGCAGTGTTGCACACTACTAGCAAAAGTTGCCCACAACTAACATAGTGTTGCCCACGAGTATCAGAGGTTGCCCACGACTAGCAGTGTTGCACACTACTAGCAAAAGTTGCCCACAACTAACAAAGTGTTGCCCACGAGTATCAGAGGTTGCCCACGACTAGCAAAGTGTTGCCCACGACTAGCAAAGTGTTGGCCACGACTAGCAAAGTGTTACCCACGAGTATCAGAGGTTGCCCACGACTAGCAAAGTGTTACCCACGACTAGCAAGTATTGCCTACGACTAGCAGTGTTGCCCACGACTAGCAAAGGTAGCCCAAGCTTTGCTCTAGACACTCTCCCTTTTTTGTTTGCGTCGCTTACCCTCGGCTTAAGAGGATGGGCGTGGCATCCTGGGGGCGGTGGCAGGTTGCAGTATGCTATAAGCCTTCTTGGAGTGAAGTGAAGTGCCGGTCGCATCATGATTGGCCGAGAAGGCTGCGTTGAAGTCGGTCCTTCCGGCAGGAGTCTGAGGAAGGTAAGATGCTGCGTTAGAGTCAGTGGTAAGATAATATTAACCTCCCATTAAACCAAGACAAATATCTGATGTCCAGCTCACATTTTCTCAATCAGCTTACAATGATGTATTAAAACTGAAACACTGCTAGTTCAGTATCAGAATCAGATTGGTTGATTGATTGATTGATTAATTGTGTTTAACGACGCACTGTTTTGACAACGGGCCATGTGGCACTGCTCTAATGGCGTCGGTGAATGAGTGGATAACGATGAAGAACTACACCTAGCCCAGAAGGAAGATACCCGGTGCCGACACGTAGCCTACTCCTGTCGAAGAGCACCGTGGGGACCACCGGTTAAAAGTCCCTTCCAAAGGATGGTACAACGCGAACAACAGGATTCCTCTTGCTCCATGCTTTTGAGAGATTGATAAGCAAGATGAGTGAAGTTGTTGAACTAAGTTTTATCCCTTAAACCTCTCTCCCGAACAGAACTGGGCATGTGTATGATGGTCACCTATCCAATACCTGACCCAGCACAGTTTTGCTTAACTTTCATCCCTCCAACCTCTCTCCCGAACATAACTGGTCATGTGTGTGATGGTCACCCATCCAATACCTGACCCAGCACAGTTTTGCTTAACTTTCATCCCTCCAACCTCTCTCCCGAACAGAACTGGGCATGTGTATTATGGTCACCCATCCAATACCGAACTCAGTGCAGTGTTGTTTAACTTCGGTGATCTCACGATGATAGGTGGTTTCAATACGTCAAACCGGTCGGTGGTAGCAATATGAAGATACATTTAATTGCAAAGTATCGTGACGCGATTGGATGGGTCGCATGGCACAGCTGCACAAAGATTGCGCTTGTTTACAAGCACTAGTTAACATAGTGACAAGAGAGGCTGGGATTGGGCTGGTCGGACAGAGCCATGGAGGCACATTTAAGAAGAAGTACCAAAGATTGCAATGTGAAAATTATGTTTGCTGGATAGGTACAAGCGAGCGAAAAACTTGTAGGTAATTAGAAAATGTAAAAATTGATTGAAGTATTAAATTGTGCGTACGAAATCGGTTTTCGGCTAGAAAGATTTAAGAAGATCTGGGAAAATGTCAAATAAAGCTTCAGAAAATCTGAAAAAGAGATGTTACTTTTTTAGTTGAAACTAGCATTATGAATTAAAAAAGAGCAAGCTACTAACTAAGTAAGAAAAAGGAGGAGCAAAATTATTGGGTGTCTTTGAATAAACCACTTGAAATAGATTTATTAATGTGATGCAGAAATATGGGATCAGAAATGTGGACAGGACTATTAATGGTATAATTAGGACCGTTATTAATTGAATGGAAAAAATGCAAAGAAAGCAGTGAAATGGAATACTACCGTGAAAATGTAGATGTACTCGAAGTTTCCCAAGAGCTGAGACAGGGAGGTAAATGTTGAAGACAGTAAAGACAATGATGGTAATAGATTCTTCATTTGCGAGCGAAAAAGGTGTTAATTAAAACAAGTGTTTTGTGTGAAAATGGCGAGATAATAATAGGAAACCTGTTGCTAAACGAAGCTTTCCATGGCCCTTAGCATGGCCCCAAGCAAATGTGAATGCACAATAATATTGCAGTAAATAATGCTCTGTAGGGGACTGTAACTCTGTATTAATATCATAGAAGAGATGTGTATCTCACTAACAGAAGTTTTGTCGGGATAATGGACTCCTAGCATAATAAATCAAGTTGCTTAATCACCCTGCTACCGGGTCGACCAGGTACCTATCTACCAGACGGATTCTCGGCACAAAATGGCGGAGATCGGTCATATTTCTGTAAACCCGGCCAAAGGAAGGCCATCAACGGCACGTGCCGTTAAACCCATGGTTGAAACAATGTAGATCCCAATGGCGAAAAGGCTGATGAAAAAATGATGAGAACAGCGGAGATAATTACTCATTAGAAATATTATCGTCAAGTTTCCCATGTACCACTCGCAAGAAGTGAATAAATAATTAGTCAATTAGGGTAAGTAATTCGACCTATGTTATAGGTATTCTGGCTTGACCTCCAGGCAGACTGAGCCAGTGAAACTAATATCATAGAAACTAAACGATCTGGATTTTTATTTTATTGATGAAATCAAAGAAAAACCAAATGTGAAACTAACAGGACGATGCTGGTCGTGGTTTGAGAAACTAATATACTAATTGATTTCGATTTTGATCGGAGGTATTTCGGGCGAGTTCACCTCCATTGCCGTGAAACATAGAATGAAGATGGCGTATCACCTCACCCAAGTCATATTAGATGGCAGTAAAAATGTTCATAAAAAAAAAATCGGTGGGTTTCAGACAACAACAAAACATGTTTGGGCAAAACTTGAGATGGTCGGGTTGTAAATATTTTCAATGGAAACTTCGAGTGTGGCCATAATATGTTACCTCACGATTAGATTCTGAATGCAGCTTACTTTGCCTAGTTTTAATTCACCTGGATATTTTATTTGTCATTTCGGTTAGCTTCGGTCTGCTAGAACACCTCGGGTCGGTGACATTCCAACGGCAGGGATTGGATAGTATCGTTGGTAACTCCAGTAACAACATATTGAAGAACAGTCTAGTTGACGCTGAAAATGTAGTTTAACCTGCACATGCATAGTTTTTCGGTTAGTAAGTCGTTGCACTCGCAACATGTCTCCAAGAGCTGGTTCCTTCATAGAGATAGTAATATGTGTCTTATACTCACGTTTTAATTCGTCATTCATATTCCCCTCCAGCTGTTTCTCTGCATATTCACTACCTACTGGTGCGCCAAAGTTTGACATACTGACTTGCTATCAGAAGCTCTCTGACTTCTGCATTGTCCGCCGAGGAGGGATGGGGACTACCTCCCCTACTTCAGCCACAGCTCCACCGTTTAGTACTTTTAAACCATCTAGCGAGCTGAAGGCAATCAGCATTTGTCATACTCAATAAAATTGTTGAAAAATAACCTACCGTAATTTAATATCCACTGTGATTGACCATGAATAAGAACAGCTTGAATTCAATTTCCTGAAATGCATTTGTAAACCTCTGATGGGCCCGGAAAATGCAATCCTCTTATCGGCCACCCGCAAAGAAGGATGCCGTTGGTGGTGTGATTTTTATGATTCATTTTAAAAGCCTGGGCACTGGAATCATGCTATACAATCTTTGGTCTGCTTATGTTGCCTGGGGATATAGTTGGGAAAGATCGTTTTGAAATCGATCTTTTAAAAAGATCAAGATCGTCGTCACAATACGATCTTTTAAAAATATCGAAGTTTGCGATCGTTTTTTTTTTAGTTAAAATTAAAATTCGTTTCAAGAAAAGATCCAAGTTCATTTAAAAGATCGTTTCCGAAAAAAAAAACATGTGATATCTGGAAAAAACGTATCTTTTAGCACCTATATGAACTAGGAAATGCAATACTTATTAACATAGAAATAGTAGGAACACAATGCGACGAGTATATAGTCGCGAAATTCGAAAATTCAAATTACGCGGTTGGTATAGAAAATCGCGCTTCAACTGTTTTCAACCAAGCATTCGATTGCAGTGACCGATTGTTGCCACGATTCAAACGGACTCCGCCTCGCCCCCATTTTTTTTTTCGGCTTCTAGAGTAAGATCAGAGGAAAATATAATCCTCGCACAAATTTATTAAGTAATACCAAATTTTTAGTGAACTTAAACAAAAAGTAAGTAAACACGTAACACCATAAGGTATTCTTGATAATGCGAGACTAAAATATTAATAAGTTGTCTTATAAAACTTGATTTCTAGGTCAGAATGTCGGGACGCTCGAAGGAACAGGAAAGCGAGAATAGGCTTTGCCACAACACGGTAATTCTACCAGAGATCAGCACCGACGTCGCAGAGGCTTCCAGCCACCCGGTACTGAAGAATGCTGAGCCGATCCAACTCGAGACAAGCAGGAGCCTCGAACTCTGTTCGGTTTTTCCTGACTCACCCGTAAATTCTCGCAACTGGGTGCAAGGTTCCACAGTCGGTGAGTCCAACAATAACGAGGTCTCATGTACAAGTCGCTTTAGTGCGGAAAATAAACAGACAAGCTCCAGCATCCCCGAAATGGTTGAAGATCATTTGCCGTGTGTCAAAGGTACACTATTGGCTACACAGAAACCTGCATTAGATCACCAAGTTGCCAAAGAAAGTGTGCAATTCACAATAAAGAAAAACGACAGTAATATTAGCATGGGTAAAGGGTTTTCCTCCATGGGTAAAGGGTTTTCATCACCTGCTGCCCTCGAATATCCTTATTGTCAGCCTACAAATTACCTTGGACAGGATTTTCCCGCACCAAACATGCACAGTTCCCAAACAGGAAAGAAAAGCAATAAAATCGGCACGGCTTCGGGCTCATCAGTAGTTCATAACCTTGCCAAGCAGACAGAGCGCACACCACACCTAGAGCTTAGTGAGCCTACCTCCAGTAAGCACTGTTATGAAGCACAAGGAGAAAGTGATAACATCGGCACTGCTCAAGGAGAGACCTCAATTCCTGACCATGAATATTTGCAGAGTCATGAGACACATTACCAGGAACTGGACTTCCCCAAACCCAATACTAACCATTGCCGAAAAGGAATGAAGAGCTACAACTTTGGCATGGCTCCAGGACCATCATTAAAAGCTCATCTTGGCACTTTAGAGGGAATGAAAACACCAATCCTTGAAAAAGATTCATCGAGGTCAAAAACGCAGAGTAGTGGATCACGGAAAAAACGAAGTAATATGGATAATCTTGATAAAAAAGGCCCCCCACTTTGCCTTGACTGGTCACTCAAACCCCCGGCTGACGCACGACCTTTCCGACGCAACCACCATTCTGACAAAAACGAGGAAATAAGGCAAGCTCGCAAGGATGTGGAACGAAAGTGGATGGAGCGCATTAATAAACAAAGTCGCAAGCGTTATGTTCGACGAAATGGTTTTGACTGGCGTTTAAGGCAAGAAAGAGTCGAAGATCCCAGCACTTTTATAGTGGACTTCAACCATTCAATACATAAACCTCTCAAACAACTAAAGACTTCCAAGTGGTCAAAATTTATGAAGTGGCTCCGAAGATTGAATCCCCTATACAAAATGCCTTCCCTCGTGGACACCAGCGAGCAAGGACCAGGATCCTGGAAGGGAAGTTTTCTTGAGACCATATTTGAAGAGGAGGAGACGACGGATGTTACGACGATTCCTAGGCCTGGAGCCTGTAAGTGTGAGAACTGCGTCGGAAGTTGCACCGCTTCAGAAACTACGGATAGCGTCGTCTATTTGTCTAAGCCGAAAATTTTTCCGGAAAAGTTTTCATCGGTCATTGATCTATCTGGTTTTGAGTCAATCTCACAACTGAAAACATCCAAGTGGGTAGGATTCATGAATAGGCTCCGGGGAAAAGCGATGCCTGTTGCAATGCCGACGCTCGAGGTAACCAGCGAGCAAGGGCCAGGACCCTCGACGGAAGACAAGAGCGTTCTCCCTACAATATTTGAAGGGGTGAAGGCAGAGGTTGGGACAACTTCTAAACTTTACGATCCAGAAGGAGAAACATTTGTGGTGGGTGCTCAAAGCGATGGCCAGGGCAGCCCTCAAAAAAAGACGGAAGTGAAATATGGGAAGAAGAAGGCCGAAGACAAAGCATGTGAGGAATTCCAAATCAACCCGAACTCCGCTCTCAACACCAAGCCTGATGGAATGATGTATGCAGCCTAGAGCTGCCTGCCCCCGACTTTAGACCGAATACCTTGTTTGTCTTAAAAATTTCAGTGTTTTGAATTAAAAGTTGCTCATATTCATTGGTTTCGCTAGCGTATCCTGAAATTGGCTTCTTATGCAGCAAGCACCAAGAGATATAGAGGATTTTTATAGACATTTATCTATTTTGGTATGTTTTAATTTTCAAAAGAAAGAATTTTATACAGGCACCCATTTTACGTGCAAATAAAGACAAGGTTTAAAATACAAAAATTGCTGATTTCTCTTAAGCTACAGTATAAGTGTCCTGCTTTCTTCTTGTTATGCCATAATTTTTTTTTAATTCCAGGGGCTTGCTGTGGGGTAAGGAAGTGGGTATGCTCCCATCTTTAAAATACTGGTTTAATTGACTATCTTAATCACTGTTAGTTGAATTGTATTCTCCTGCTTTGTTTTGGAATCACCTTGGTAACGCCGTTTACCCAGCATACTCTCACTGCACGCCCCTGTTGAATTCATATAAATGAAGCCATGTTCTTTTTTTATATCTACTGGGCTTCATCCTATTATTTTTTAAACAAGTTTTCAGTTATCCAAGGCTGATAATGCAGAAGTATTGGGCAAGTGATACATAAATACCGAGACTCCTATTCTGGTGATACCTATAGCCTGTCTCGCTGTTTAGTGTTTGTTTTTCTTTGATTTGCTTAATTTGCATTGGTTCCAAAGGGTCTAGTTTTTTTAATATCTTTTTAATCTTATTGCCAGAAGTGTCGAATTGGACCTACTGTAAACTTTATTCCTACTGGACATATCTATTGCACTCAATCACTAGGCACAGGAAAAGAATATTGGCTTCTTCTTTTTCTTAATTTTTTTTTTATATCTTTCTTTTAGATGTTTTGAGCATAAGTCCCTTGAGAATAAAAATAACGTTATATGCTTATTTTTATCTGTTATTTTGAGAATTAAACACTCTCAGCGATTAGGCTTTGGGTACTTTCTTGCTTGCGTTTTCCACAGACGCTTTCCACAACGAGGCTTGTCTACAGTCCAATCAACGGTTTAATCCAATTGGTTGATCTCTCCATACCATTATAGAGTTGGTAAGGAGAGTCAGAAGGCTAGTTAAATTACTGACAGAGGGAGTAAGCAACTTTCTGAAAATGAAAAAGCTGAATACCTAAAATGTAAAGTTAATTGATGTTTTGGTTACGGCCTTGTCATGATAGCGAGAAGAATACATCGTTTGCAAATTGCAAATTTACTTTGGCAAGTTGCATATCTCTGTCCTTCCTTATTGAAGGAATATTTCCTAAATAGTTTGGTAGGTAGTTATGGCTTTAAATGTTACTAACCTGCTGAGGCGGCTAGTAAGAAGTTAGTTAGGTAGGGCACAAATAAAAATAGGAGTTGGCATTTGTATTTTATGAAGATAGTTCGACTATTATGTGCCAACAAAAAGGCTGAAGGCCTACTTTAAACAATGATAAGATCACAGATTTCCTTCCTTTAAGACCCCTATTATTAAAACAACTCGAGTTATTTACAAAGATTCACTATTTACAATGCAAGGGAATCATGTGCACACATCTTCTTTGTACTAAAATTGCTGACATGTCCAAGCGAATTTTAGACCTTGGGCAAGCCACCTTCATTAGCTACATAATGTTTTGTTCGATTTAGTCCCATTCCTTTCTCTAAGGCTTAACCACCAAATTCCAATGCTATTTTAGTTGATCTACTATTTATTCAATCGAGCTCAGGTGTGTTTAAAGTAAATATTGTTGACAAGTCGATATTAAGTAAATATGGTTGGCCTTTCATACAAAGCTTAACACCAATTTTGGTTAAGGCATCGCTTTAAATTTATTGCCCAGAGCAAGGTAAATTATTTTGAAACTAAATTGTACACTAACTTTATGATTTAAATGCAAAATCGCAGTGCAAATTACTAGTTTAGCCACAGGAAGTAGGGACAATCTATCCATCAAACGCTTGTCGTGATACTGGCCAGTCGTGAGTCATGGTGAGGCCAGAGGATACTCGAAATGTTTTAGTGCAACTCGGCTCTTTTGTGCAGAGCTGGCCGATGCACTTGTAGCTACCGAGTCGGGCAGAGTCGGGCAGAGGTGCGTATTATTGGTAGTATTGTATTGTATCGTTATGTTGTTTATTTATTTTGTTCGTGATCTTAATATAGTATTTATGAGCATGCATATGATTTAGCCCCTGCTAAATATGAAATTTAGTGTGGCAAAACTGTGAAAGCGGGTAACAGACCCGGCGAAGCGAATCGGGTGTAATTATAGAGTTGTGAGTGTCTGATGAACTTTAAGTACTTACAAAACATGTTCTGAAAAAATGTTTTGACGTACGACTCGCGGTAATCCCAACAAACTCCAGAAGGTACAGCTGCAAGACGTCCATTAATCCGTGATGCTCTGCAAGTGACATTTAAGAATGAGTTTTTTTTAATTGCAGTTTGGGACAAATAAGAATGTAATTGTTTAAACATATCTGGAGAAATAGAGAATGCCGAGCTTGATGTTAAATCCTCAAACGAACATCTGTGCTGGTCTATTACAAATCATTAACAAAGGCTTAGAACTGAGCATGTCATTGGGCCAGGCATCGCAGAGCATTCATTTTCTTGGTTACGTACCAGAAACAATACAACTCATGTCTGTCATGAGTGTTAATGACCCTTTAATGTTTTGCACATTTTGAATTGCAAATGAGAATTCATAGCATGAAAGAATTCTAAATAATACACGAAAATCAAAAGAAAAATGTTACAAAATTGTTTGGAAAAAATTAAAATACTTATAACAGGCAACTTTAGTGTCCTGTCAAGGAATTACCAACCATTTTATTTCTGCTTAGAAATCTCTCGCGTCCAATGAAAATGGAGCCCTAAAATGTTGAAACTGGAATGCAATACACTAGCGAGTGCTAGCAAAAGAGCCTAGGCCACTCAGGCAAACTGCTTTATATATTACTTGTTAATTATCTTGCAGGGAAACATGCAACTCGACTAATGACTGGTCCAGAGTCAATGCACATTCCACATCAGTGAATTTTATGACTGTCTAAAAATAAACATTTCTTATTTCACTGGAAAATATTTACAGTATCACACTTTTGGTTGTCTTTAGCCTTAAAAGCTAAATAGGCAAATCTACCATTCTAATCTGTGACGATTTGTAAAGCCAAAAAGTAGGGGGGTCTCAAAAAAGTTTCAATTTGTGTAATTGAAGACTTCTCTAAGACAATACCATTATGAGTTTCATGTCAACAAGGAGATAACGAGAAATGCTCTCAGGAAACTAAAGGATGCAATTTAATTTGGTGATTAACTCAATATGGTGATAAGTTCAATATTTTGGCTTATGGGATTCAACCAGTATTTTATCTGATATTTTTATTTTTATATTCAATTTTTTTTTATTTCCTGACAAGTGATAATTAATGAGCAAACATTTTCAAAATGTTGTTTCAAAATTACGTTTAAAAAAAAGCAGTTCACTACTAACAATCCACATTCTCTAGTCTCCGTGTTTGTTCACTGTTTTCTCACCATTACGTTACAGATTGAAGTAGACTTCAGAGAGACAAAGACCCTGGGAGTGACGTAACTGAGCCTACCTGACCCAACATACAGTGAAATACTAGCATGGGCGAGGCAGCCTGGGCCTTTCAGGCTATTTGCCTACCATAGGCAAATAATTCCAGCCTATGTCATACTAACCTGGGCAAAGCAGCCCAGACCTGCCAGCCTGGGCCTGCCAGCCTGTGACCTACTAGCCTGGGCCTGCCAGCCAGCCTACTAGCCTGTGACCTACTAGCCTGGACAAAGTAGCTCAGGCCTGCCAGCCAGCCTACCAGCCTGTGACCTACCAGCCGACAAAAATTATTCAGTGACTACTGAATAATGCTTGT
Source organism: Protonemura montana (assembly GCA_947568835.1). Lineage (NCBI taxonomy): Eukaryota > Metazoa > Arthropoda > Insecta > Plecoptera > Nemouridae > Protonemura > Protonemura montana. The sequence continues at coordinate 2,602,097 of OX387604.1, read as the reverse complement.
CGGCTGGGGAATCAACTAATCTTCACCTAGATAGCGGGGAAGGAGTGCAAGGATGCAAGTTTGAAAGGAAAATTAATTCAATTTAAATGAAAATAATTAAACTAAAGACAACAATACACAATTGAACTCACCATCTTTACCGCCCGGCAGCTAACTGTTGGTTCCGATGCTTTCGGCTAGCTTACAAATAAAATTTGGCAATGAAGTTAGCTTATAAAAAACGAGGTGAAGTTAAAAGCATATATTACAGTTATAAGCGAGGCAGAGAACAGGTACAGTAAAAAAATCGATGCTGACGTCAGTGTGGTCCTGCTTAAGACATTGTTCTAAGGTAGTCAGCGGCTGTGTAGTTGCGCTAGACATTGGAATGGTCTAGACATTTGTAACGTCGGTGTTGAGGATATGCGTCGCAAGTACGTTACGGATTTTCGTAGCATTTGGTGTTCTGGAGCCTGGAAACAGTGCCCGGAGTTCGGTTGCAAGCTACTGACTCCTCGCACTCTATTCACTGTGCTTACTAAGGTCGAAGCCATGAATGCTTCTTTCTGGGGACGGCCTGAGAGACTCCTTGCTGTATCTCAACGTATGGTCTAGTGTCCGTTTGAATGCCTTGCAGTCGTTTCTCAAGTAACCACACCTTCCACCCTTGCAAAACCTGCTCTCTGATGAGGAACATTTAAACTAATGAATTTTCTGGTTAACAAGGCAAAGTGCAAGGTGGCACAGTTGTCGTGTGCTAGTATATTAACTTACAATTTAATGTGAAAAAAAAAAAAAAAACTATAAATAAAAGCTTATCTGTTGAGTGCAGTAACTTGCAGTAGGGAAGGTAAAGGAAGGAACATAAACTAGGTCGTTGATTACCAGCCAAAGATAGAATCGGTTGCAACACTGGCGATAAAACTTTGCTACGCTTGAGAGCAGTAGGGAAGTGAGAGTGTACGTCTTACATTTAAGAAATCCTAAACTTGATCGTGGAGACCGATCATCTCATAGATGTTCAGTTGTCACCATACCCTTGCAGAGTTTCAGTACCTCCAAACTAGCATCTGTGACTTTAGAGCCTGTGGACAAAAACAAAATAATTGTAGAAATTGCTATAAATGTTAACAAAATTTAAAAAAAAAGAAACATGATTTGCGACCAGAATACAAGATTTAAGCAAGATTTCAAACTAGACTGCTGTAAATACAAAATGTGGTCTAGATTTAGGTTTTAAGCTTTTTATTGCTTTGCCATGCTAGTTTAGAAAGTAAAATTAATGAAAAATATTTGTTTTTACTTTTTTGACAAAAATGAAACGTAACAAACATTTAGATAAAATTGAGATCCGTAGATGCATAGCATATTAACATTACTTTAATTTAAGGTTCATGTCAAATAAAAAAATTAAATACCTACAGTTTATTTTTTTTATATTATTTATAAATGATTTAGAAGCCAATGTAATTTTGGTTAATACACTAGGTGCTTGTCAAGAGAAATTAAAAAAAAAAATTAGTACAGCCTCTCATAATACCTACCTACACATTTTTCCTAAAACAAAATTTTTCTAAATTTCCCAGTGGCTTACTCTGAAAGAGTGTACCAACCTTTCAAATCAGTCACTGTTAACCAAATTGGATCGTCCAATTAAAGATGTGAAATGGAAATAAAAAAAATTACAGATTGCTTTAAATTTGTATTGATGTTTAAATGTTTGGTGGGATTGGTCCAAAAACTCCTTTACAGCATGAAGTTGCCTCCCAGTTCCCCTCAGTTGCTCTGCCAAATATGGAAATTCAAAATTATTCGTAAAATCACACGTGAAACCACAATAAATAAGCAAATGAATTGATCAATAAAATATTTGGGAGTTTTTTAGAAAACACTTCATTCAAGGATAAAAATATTGCATTTATTCATTCAAATAAATAAAATATTGATATTTCTAAATTCCCCAGATTTGAATAATCTTAGTTCTTTCAATTATGGCAACATATTATTTTAAAACTCCCCAGATGTAGATAATTACTTGTAAGTTTGCACTACTGCTTGGGTGTCATCTTTCTACAGTCTGCTCTTATTACTGAGCATTGACATGCCATGATGTACCTACCATAGTTGGAAGCCATTGCAAGATCAGCCAGCTACCAGGGAGGTCAGACTTTTCACCATCCTCTACAACTCTGTGTATTGAGGAAGAGTGGTTAAAGTTTGAGGGTATTGGCAAACATGAGTGAGCAAGAGAAAGCCCAGGGGCTTTCTGTCCACAAGGAAGAAAACTGGGATTTAGAAGAATACCATGTTGTATTTAACTACAAACCAGCTCACAAGTTGCATAAAAAGACCAAAAAACAAAGGAAATCAAAGAATCAGAGAGGAAATGCTGATGAAAAATTAAACTTCAAGAAGGCTCCAGCACCCACGACGCTAGGGGATGCGATAGCTTTCCAGTTGGAGAAAGATTTAGCCCGCCTTGGGCTGAACGATGGAGGTGCTACAAAGAAGCCTAAGAAGGCCAGGAAGCAAAAAAAGTGTGTAAGTTGGAGTTGCTGAACCACGAACTTCTGTTATATGTAAAAATATTTTTTTTTTAATCTACTTCTCTTCTTAAAGTGTAGTCTTACAAGGTGTACTATGGATGTAATTAATCTGTTAGGTTTTTGGTGCACCATCTGCCCCAGTGAAAGACGACACCTTAGAGCTTCTCGACGATCAGGAATCGGAGTCTGATTGCCAGAATTTTATGGGCGTGCCAATAGCATTCAAGGAGTAAAAACTCAACGAAAACTTCATTTGTAACAGTTTAGTCATGTGAATATCCATTGTCTTCAACACACATGATGTGTCTATACTTACAATAAAGCTAATAAAAAATCTATTTATAAAATAATATAAAAGCATGGCCACCTAAATATTCCTAGCTTCTATACATGTACAAGGACAACATCACCAACTACATATGCTACCTCTCCAAGCGGCCTAGGCGACTGCGGAAACGTCATCAGTTCTTATAAACTGCAGTGGTCTACCTAGATGCTTCTCTCTGCAAGTACCGTTCCTCCACTAAACTTTTCTCTTCCCATACTCATAATCATACATTGAGCATGATTAGGTCTACATCGGAGGTCATACCAACAGTAACAGAAAGCACAAATTATTTTGTGTGTATTATTTAATAATACAAAACTACAATAACTTTTTTGTTATTTTCTTTCTGATTCAACATTTTTCATTTTATTTGTTCTATTATATTTTAATAAATTTTTTGTTCTATTTATTATTCTTTTATAGAAAGGTACGAGTGCTAAAGGTGTTGTAAAAAAAAAACGAAACTTGCCTATAGGTAGATATGGCCAATTGCAACTATGCCACCTAGGGTTATATGATTATGAATATGATGTTTGTCATAATTACAGCTGCACAAATTACAGCAGCAGATTAAATAAATAACTTTATAGATAACATCATCTCAAAAGCTTCCTAGTATAATGTTTAATATTAAAAATGTATGATGTGTGGTTGCATTTTCATTGTTTTACAAAGGCAGAACTAGTACCTGGAAGTCAGTTCTGCCCTGGCGATAAAGTCACTGACCTAATTAACTCTACTCAGTGATGTATTGGTCAATACACGCGGGTGTACGGAGTCCACCCACTATTCATTTTATTTTTGGCCGTACCCCCACTTTGAATTTTTGAGGGAATGCAGGTGAACGTACGGGAACGCAGTATTAAATTATGATTATTCGAAATATCCCAGTTATAAAATATCCCAGTTAAGGGTTTCATTCCTAATAATCCACTTACTTAAAAATAAACCTACCAAGAATGCCACCTACCAAGAATGCCTATGCAAGAATAGTGGCATTCTTGGTAGGCTGGAACTATGTCGGCCGAACGTACTAAGAGTAGGTAGGCTGGAACTATGTCGGCGTCGCGACTCGCAACAAAGGGGTTAGTTAGAACCATATTACTGTTATCACTTAAAGAAGTCGGTAGCCGCTTTCACGGCGTCGCACGGCGGTGCAAGCTCTCAGAAGCAAACCCGCTTCAAAAAATAAGAATTCGCAGGAAAGATAAAAATACAAACAATAACCAAAATGCCAAATACGAGCCACACTGGACGAGTTAGTTCAATTCAAGATGCAGAAGAGGAAGTAAGTGGATTTGCATTCCCTTTGGAGCCTTGGTCCTCCTAAAAAACAAAAATTTGGTTTGAAGTCATTCCAAGCCCAATTTCATTGTAAACTCGTAGACGGACTCCAAAAGACTACAGCTTGCTTAACTAAAAAATGGCTACTGGAGTTGGCAAAGTGTCATTGGAAAAGTGATTGTGTTCGTGTTTAAAATTGAAGAAAATTCAGGATTTAAGTGCAAACGTCGGTACACTGCAGCTGAATAAAAAGAAAGGTGAGTCCATTATCATATTGAACTATATTTTAATCGCAAGCAGGGACATGTGTGTGTTGTCTTCTGAAGGCACTGAAAGCTGACAGTACCTATTTTGTTTCTATTATAAATACATAATGGCTGGGGAAATAAAAATAGATTAACAACAATACATTGTCATATTTTTGGTTTCAATTTGAAGAATTGAGAACCAAAAGTCAGCTTCGTCTTAAGGGATCAAATGAAAATACATAGCAAGTCCCAGTACCAGGGGCGCCGACTACGTGTGTGCCCGAGAGCTCGAGCAACCCTCAAAAACTTTTTGGATATTCTCAAATCTTTCGATACTAGATTTTTTTCTGTAACTCATCAATAGCTGTCAACATTCCAGGGCTTAAAAGTTAAAGCCATCTGTGTGGCATGTGTTGCCGTACAGTAAGATGGTTCAAAAAATCTTACGAAATCATTCTGAAAAATATATGACAACTATACTCGCTCATAATAATATTTACAACGCAAAGCGATCGCAAAACTATAAGCTTGGCCAAGGTCAGCGCACCACATACCCTTTGTAAGGCAGCGCCGACAAAGCAATGCGAATACCCCTATTTTCGTAGTTTCCACTCTCAGTACATGACCGATCCTTTCGTAATAGCACAATGGGTAGTCTAGGAATATTGACGACAAAAAGGGGCGTGTCCGTATTCGGTGTTATATAACGCTGAAATTTTTATATTATGTGCCTAACACCATGACACAACTCATGTCACAAACCGGACAAAAATTTTCATCGGAAGACATCCAAAAAAATTACCTAAGTCAAAATTTCTTGAAAAATGAAAAATTCTAATAAGTTTAAGGATTTGTAACAGCTGTGAATTGTTAGTTGATTCCTTGTAAGAGGGTAGTGCTAAACGCATCCGGGGGAGTGATACGGGACGCGGTGTGCATTTTCCCTTTCCACACATTTTCTACCGTGGCACAAGGGGAGTGTATCACGTGGGTGTCTAGCTATGCGTCTAGATTTGATTTGGAACAAAACACTACTGAATATCTAAGCTGATTTGCGATAAAAATTATCCGAGAATCAGTAATACCAGAGCCATTTAACTCAAAAATCCAACTGGTGCTATTAATTGAATTTAGATTTTTTAAAGCACCATTACATTCGGCTTCGAGACCTGATTTCAAATCAGTTAAAATGTTTGTTCTAATGTTGAAACTACCCTCTCTAGCATCACTTTACCGTGATCAACCAGCAAAGGTACTGGAACACCTGCTCCGTCTCGCCAAATCGTCGTAATCGCCTGGCGATATTATTATAAAACCCAGTAATGCGGGAATTCCAAGAAAATCAACATTGAGATAAGCACCCTTCAAGTCAAAGTACCTAGCATTTGATCGATTTTCGAAATTTGAAACAATACATTTTACTTTCCAAAATGTTTTATGCGGAAATATTTTTCGAACGGCATCCTAGCCCCAGATTTAGAGATTTGACATAATTTCTCACCCAAAAATTTCAATGTGACATGGTCATGATCGTGAATTTATGCAATGAGAGGCTCACAGCGACTTCCAAGCGTGTTAATATAAGCAATATCCCCCTATTGGGCTGCCATATGGTATTACAATTTAGTTCAGTAGCAAGCATTTTACTTGCCGAAATGAGCAACCGACTAGATTTGACATATCGCGAGTACAATTTATAGCTAAGAAAACTCGTTCATGACATCGCACTGAGGTGCATTGTGACAATATTCTTTCTGCACCGAACTGAACTTCTCGGTGCAATAAATTTAACTAATTAACGGTGTAACTAATAATGAAAATATACAACAAAGCAGGGAACAAGAAATCACCCGATGAAATCTCTCAAGACTCGGGCAGCCTCTGAATCTGGAAGGATTGAATGTGTTGCTCGCTCAGTCACTGCAGCCGCTCGGCAATTATTATAATCCTGAGCTATTTCCGTCGTGCGCTAGGAATTCGAATGCGATAACGCTGCTTCGACAGCCGCGAGAGGGGAAAAACTAGCAGTTTTTGGACAGAGAATTGTATCGATTAATTTCTGTGTTTACAATTAGGTATTACCTAGGGCCTACCTATTACCTATACCGCCTAGCTCATTAAAGATAGAGCGTTCGTGATTTATTTCAAAACAAATATTTACATAATCTAGTTTTCTGTCTTGGCTTCAATACAAAGTTTGCACTCCGAAAAAAGGTATCAGCAATTTTGATAAAAAAATATAAAATGCATTCATGTATGAACCAATTTGAATTTCGAAAAAGTCGTGTGTACAAAACATGGTTTCTGTGTCAACAACGTAAGTGTTTAATTTCAAGTTTGCAGCTCAAGTCGTTTCGTGGCAATCTTTGATTTAGCTGAAAAACAGTCCCTTCTTTTTCGGTCAATTGCATAAAGAATATTGATTGGAATCGATTGAAACGTACAGGGCGGTAGGAGAACACATGCACCTATCCAAAGAATTTTGAATCATATTTTTAGGCTAAACGATACGGCAGCTGTGAACAAAAGATGTGAAATTGTAGCGAAATGTTGCATTGTGAATCGACGGAGAGGATTAGATGATTATAATCAAAAAATAATCTCTGTAGCATATCCTTAATAAGTAGGACATTTCCAGAACAGAATGCAGAAAAATAATTTCCACCACAGATTTTGGTTAATTTTTCTTCTGCAAGTTAGGGTTATTAACCAGAGAGAAGGTTCCTAATATAAGAGAAAAGGGCCTAATTACATTGATTGCTGCATGCAAAGACAACAATGATATTGCAAGAACAATCATTCAAGCAAGCACGGTTATACAAATTTTCCGTATAAATATCATGGCAGTTGCAGAGAAAAATGTAGACATAGCAAAAAAACGTAGGCTCGAGTAACCGAGAGTAAACGAGAGACTTAAATAGAGGTGAAACACCACCCCAAACAAACGGGTATCACGTTCAAAAATGCCAGAATTTGACTGATACATGCACTGTTTCATTATCCATCAATTAAGAGATACAAACAAGACAAAATGCGCATTTTCTCTCGTTGACATGAATCCAGAGAGGTGCGTACGCAAGAGAAATGCGTCTCTGATCTGGACAAGTCAACGGCGAAAATTTCGGACATAAGCAAGAAAACCCGAGGCTGCTAAAACGAGACGAAACAGATGTGTCAAAAATTATCTCGCACATTAAATTTGACATGACCGATCCTTTTGTAACAGGTATGGCCAACAATGATGTCATTAACATCGGCAGTTGGCTCGCTGCAACGCCTGAAATTACCAAGTCACTAGTCAACGCAATCGATGATGGGAAATGTTTGTTAGAGCGTTTTGTGTCTGACCGATTTGATGTGGACAGCGTTGCCCCAAAATCATTTCACGACCCAATCAAGAAATTGTTATTCAAATCATTCAAGGACATGAGGAAACCCGACCGTGTAATTATCGAAAATAAAAGCAAGCGCGTTGCACTCTCGTCGGAAGTTGTTTACCAACTAGCGAAAGAGCGACAAGACGTGGACTTAGAATAAGTGTTAAGCCACCCCATGAGCTCAGTCCCTTCGGCGATATTCAAAGATGATGGCTCCCGAAGAAACACCAACAAATCCGAATTCTACACGAGCTCGAAGCTGCTGCCCAATCAACGGTATCCGAATTACCACCTTTGCCGATAGGCAATCCCACCGCTATCATAATCGATGCAATTGTATCTCTCCAGCGGTTGAACACAAAAAACTTGAAAACTTTCAACGATGTGGCTCGCACATTTTTAAATTAAATTCTGCTCCTGTTCAACGCCGCCACCGAAATCCACAGGTGTTTGACCGCAACGACGACGACGATTCTCCGAAGAACGAGGAGAGGGCTCTCCGCCAATCGTCCACCGGACATCGATACCACATTGCAGGACAACGACTTTCTTCCTGCAGGAAGCTGGAATCTGAAAGTAAACAACATCAGCTACAGCCATCAATTCATCAGCTTGAAATCTCATGTTGTCATGACGATATTTCAAAGATATATATTAAAACTTATTTTTTTATTTTTAACTCGCTAACACATCGCAACCACTTGCATTTTGTAAGTACAAACCGTGCTGCTTCCGTCACTCACCTTGCCTACAGATGTTTTAACTTCTTGAGCTTTTCGGATGCTTTCTGTCCATTTTTTCTCTTGGCACCTCTTGACGAGTCCAGCGCGGCCGCGTGACGACTCGAGCTTTGTAATGGCCAGGACCGAGGGTTTAGAAGGACAATCTCGTATATCCCGTGCCAGCCATTTGGCGTCGTAATATAATTTTGTTCGGATAAACAGCTCCATTATCCAACTAGAAGTGCGAAAAATGTGTTTATTAGTGACAGCAATGATAATAAAGATCGAACAATGAAGCAGAGAATTATGTAACCAAATTTTTATTGCGCATAGCAATAATTCGTACCTTCTGTGCTCCGCGCAGTGGCCAGAAAACCGGTCTGGTTGTCGTTTTTTCAATTTCTCGGATATCATTTTGCGCACGCCCTTTAGATGTTGGATTTCAGGGTACGTGGCACAGAAGAAATTGTTTTGATGTTTTACGATCCCAAGGAACTGGTCACTTGGCGCCAGAAGATTACCCAAGTCAGTCCCGTCCTTCGTCATGAAGGACCGATAATATATAAGACCCTCGTGGCCACCGGACATATGTTGGCCTTCATTCACAAGAACTTTGCAGCACTCAACGCAATCGTGCTTGCGTAGTCCCCGCCGGGCGAGCCAGCCAGCGACGTAAGTTAGAGAGCTAACGTCAAGCGTCGGCTGCTCGAAGTCTAGGGGGTCTTCGGCGTCATTGTCGTGCACTGTTTCATTGGTTTCCATGGCCACCTCGGCGAGAAGGTCTGCATCTCGGGAAGTTGATGGCACCGGGGACTTAAATGTCACAACCTCCACGGGAGCCACGGCCTTTTCGTGGCACATGGGGGCTTCGTTCACAACTCCCGAGACAGGGTCCTTGCTGTCGATCGCAGTCAGCCACACATCTTCATCCGCTTCGCAGTTGGATGTTTTCGGCGGATTAAGAAGGTGCACCATGATGGAATGCTGGAGATTCAGCCGAAACACCCTTGCAGTCGGGTTCGAGTTGCATCCACCGCGGTTTCGAATGACTGCGAACAAGTTCTCGATGTAGTCTTGATTGTACCGCGATGTCAACAATAACTCGAACCCGTCGTCCCGCATGTCATCCCACAGCATCAGAATGGCATTGACAGTGAGCTGTAAGCCGTCGAAGCAAGGTGGATCCACACGATCCTTTCTCAGCGACCACAGTTTGAAAAACTCCCTGGCAAGGATCAAAAAGCGCAGAGGAGGATTTGCCGTGTCCAAGGGCTCTGGGGGAGTCGACTCCTGTTCCTGCAAGTTGGGGTCGTCGACATCCTCCCAGTCTGTCCACATTGCCAGCCACGTCCTCTCTTCGAGGGAGAGCCGGCCGCAGCAGGCGCCTCGCAGTGGTCGTCGGTGGGGCGTCGCGTCGTAAACGAACCGGCTGTTCAGGGCGTCGAACAAGTTGTTCATAAACCATACGAATTCCTTCGTATAGTTCACGGATGGTGAAGTAAGCTGACCCGTGCTGATGGCAGTTGCCATGCCCGCCGTGGTCGAGTGGCTGAAAACTTGCGCCGCCAGCTTGACGCTCATTTTAGCGAAAGAACCAGGGAACATGTGCTTCATGGTGAGCTTTGGCGCCGCCCTGAGGCCAGTAGTCCCTTTTTCGGTGTCGACAAAATAGAACCGCACGATGTCGCGCCAAGACACCGTGCGGTCGCCGATTGCAAAATCGTTGTAATTGCTGCTGTCTTTCGGCTTGTTACTTAGGTTGTTTCGCCTGTCCCAGTGTCCCATGAGACACCATCTGGGGCACCTTTATCTTTGTCCCAATTTTCTATGTTTGGTTATTTTTTTGATAAATGTATCCTTATTATCTTCATTAATGCATGTTCATGTCTGCCACTATGAATATAAAGTTTATATATCAAGTTTATGAAAAGTTCAATGCACCATTTGCAAGGTGTATTTTTAATATATCACAGAGGTTTGTTTTGAAAGATTTAACCGAGGGATTCAACCAAGCCATTTAAATCAAATGTCCCCGTTTTTTTATTCAACCTACTCCAGAATTTACTATACCTACCATGATATCGTGTCGATGCAGAGATCTCGGCTTCATCGGCTGGTAGGGTCGTCTACTCTCTGCAATCTGTCAAGCCTCGTGAGTCGTGGTCCTAGGTTTTAGCTCATGCCGACAGCACGTGTAGTTTGGTAGGTGTAGTTTGCATACCTAAAGTCTGTAAAGTTAAACAACGCTGTTGAACCTTGCAGGGAAGTCTTTAAGTTTACTTGTATAATTTGTATATAATGGAAATCACACATATGGGTAACATGTCTAGCCTTTCTCAAATTTCAAAGGTTTGTTAGATTTTATATTTTGTTAAAAGGTATCTTGTTAAAGGTATTCCGCGTAAGTAAGGCTTTCCATTCCTCTCGTATACTTTACATGCTTATCAAAAAAGCCGTAACCGTTTGACTTGGATTGTAGGAGCCTGTGATCTGACCATCCAAGCCAAACGGTTGTGGCAACAGCAACAGCAACAGCTGAGGACCACAGTTAATAATTATTTTTATTGGATTGGTATAGTGGTGCCAAGCTGCGATCTGTAGTAATCTTTACAATGTCGCTGACAGAAGGAAAAATCCCAGATGACTGGTCAGAAGCCATTGTATCTCCAATACACAAAGGTGGATCCAAGAGTTCACCAAAGAACTACAGACCTATCAGCTTAACGTGCATACCATGTCAGTTACTAGAGAGAATTATTGATCAACACATTCCCCGACACCTTAAACAATCCAACTTCTTCTTAAAGCACCAGTTCGGCTTCGGGTCAAAGTACTCATGTGAGGCAAGTCTGGCTGGTTTCACACAAGAAGTTGTGCAAGAGGTGGACTTTCAAAATCAGCAGGTGGATGCCATTCTAATTGACTTCGAAAAAGCATTCCATAAAGTTTCCCATGACATACTGATGTCCAAGACAGCAAATCTTAATGTAAATATACAAGTACTGAAATGGATATGGTGTTTCCTGCAAAACAGGAAGCAAGTTGTTCGAATTGACTGTGAATTTTCAGACATCATTCACGTTACCTTTGGAATCCCACGAGGCAGTGTCCTCAGACCACTAATATTCCTGATCTTCATGAATGACTTGCCCGAGTCCATAAACCACTCGAAGGTACGCCTATTTGCGGACGACTGTATTATTTACAGAACGGTCAGCCGTAAAGAAGACTGCGTTCAACTACAGCATGACCTATCCTCCTTGTACAAATGGGTCTCCACCAACAAAATGAGGATAAGCATGGACAATACTAATAAAATATCATTCTGTACAAGAAGAAGAAGATTTGAGTACAATTACACATTTAACGCCATGGACATCAAACCAGTAAACAACAAAAAGTACTTGGGAATTCTATTATCAGACAATCTCCTATGGAACACGCATGTAGATGCCACAGTAAAGAAATCCTGTAAAACAATGCACTTTGTGATGAGAAACTTCAAAGGCGCAACAAAGAGAGCAAAAGAAAGAGCATATCTTACCCTCATACGACCCCAGCTAGAGTTTTTAAAAAAGACCCTTTTTATGCAGGTGCTAAACTGACTAATGCTCTTCCCAATTTTTTAAAGGGTAAAAAAGGTCCGCAGCTTTATGCGAATTTGAAATTATACTTAACTGATAAAGCATTTTACTCAGTAAAGGAGTATTGTGAAGAGCTGTAAAATTAATATATAATTGTTGTATTCTTTCATGTATGTTTCGCTGTATATATATGTAAGCATTGTATATATTGTATATATTGATTGTATTCTGAATTGTAGAACTGACAATTTCCAATACTCTGGAACGAGTCAAAGGAAAATAAATAAAATAAATAAATAAATAAATAAATACTGTGCAAGTGTCTGGAGCCCCCACACAGCTGCAAGCATCCACTGCTTGGACATGGCACAACGGAGATCAGCTCGATATGTCTGCAAAAGCTTCGCTAGAACCCCCGGACCAACACAGCTAGTTTGTGACATGAACTGGGAGAATCTGGGGGAACGGGGAGATGGATCGCGAATCATGGCCATATTCCGAGCATACATCAATGAACCTGGATGGGAGGACGTCAACCTGCTCCTTCAACCACCATCATACTTATCCCGACAAGATCCAAGATTAAACAGCTGCAACCAAGAACCAACATCAGGAAGTACTGCTTAGCTGCTGAGGGGATACGATTGTGGAATAATCTGCCGGAAAGTGCGGTTATGCTACTACCGAATAGCTCCAGAGAAATGAGGGCTAAACTAAACAATATACAAACAACCTAGCAACAACCGATAGCATTTTATACTGAATGAAACGCATGTCAAAGTTGTGGAAATAAATAAAATAAATCAATAAATAAATAAAACATTACGACAAACAGAAAAAACACACACCAAAAGACTTTCGATTGACAAAAAGTAAGTTTCTATTTAATTTAGTTCTGCAATCACGATTGAACATTGCTCTATTAACCTTGCTACATTAAGACCCCATCAAACACATGTTAGAATGTTGAAAAAGGTCAATTCCAGATATTCAAATAATTTCTAGCTGTTTTCAACCAATTTTTTTAAGGTTAAAGCAAATAATTTTTAACTGTCAAGTGAAACGTCCCCACAACCCTAAGCGTTGGGATAGGAAGACCCAACGTCCTCATGTAAGCGTCAGTCAGCTCGAGGCTGACCTTGGCCCTTGGCCAACAGAAGAGGGCAAGCAACACTCTGCTGTCTCAACAAAGCCCTCTGGAGCACCTGCATGGAACGATATTAAAAGACTAACTCTCCCAGCTAAATTTCTGGGAAAGAACTACCACCCCTGGAAGATCAAGCTGACACGGTATTGCTTTGACATCGGGCTCCACTCGTTTGTTGGCCGGGCTTCCAGACTTTGGAACAAGCTGCCCGCAAACGATGTTAAAGAACTCAGGAGAGAGCTGAAGGCTAACAACTAAAAGGAACTCACTACCTTTACTTACTACCTATTACTATATTCCATTCCAAAATAAAGTTATATACCACTTTCGTATAAAAGGCATTGCCTAGAAGAAAGTTTTTACCGTCTTTTTATAACATAACTTTTTGTGGATATTACGATACGTCGAATGTGACCATCTCCTATGAGCAATGTGGTTTTCTTCTTTATTTCCATGACCAGATTTCTTTTTGAGTGAAATGTGTAAAACTAGAGTTAGTGCTATATAGGAATTTTCCAATGATTTAAATTCAGTTTTTTTGATTGCAGGCTAGATAATTAAGTCTACATCCTATCTCTGGCTTGTCGAAATTTGTCAAAATCTATTGCCTAAATTGTTCAAACAATTTTCTTGAACACCCAGTGTAGGTTTCTCGTTTAAATTTACCTTAGTTTTAACTCAAACACAAAGTTTCCACTTGCCTCTATTTAGGCCACTTTACCCACTTGCTTGTCCTGTGGCACAAGATAGTCAACGTTTCCATACCTTGCTGATGCAATTCCATGGCTCATTTTAAAATTGCTTTCTGTGTGCCTTTAATGTGTTTTTGGAAATAAAACCATGATTATAATCTGAAGTGTAGTGCAGGCACCTGAAATAATTTTCTATTGAGAGAGAATTTAAGTACCTGATAAAAAACCAATTTCATTGGAATAATAAATATAATTGCATTGATATATTACACTAACTGGAAACACAAAGGAGAATTTTGAAACTGCTGAATCTATATGATTTCAAATTATTTTGAAAATTACTTGCGAGATAAACTTCTAAAATTTGTTTCTAGATGACAAGTGAACTGCCAGGGGGTGCAGCGTTATATCACAGCCACTATATTTAATTATTTTCCAGTCATTGCTATCGACTGATGTTCTCTAGTGAGATTTCCCAGAACTCCAATTTATTGGTCTAGCAATTTCCTGGGTCTTCAATTGCAAACACTTTAATTTTACTTGGTTTAAACCAATTTGCCAGCCTGTTGAAATGTAACCCGCGTTCAAGGGTCCACAATATGGCCAGTTCTGTTTACGCTGTTTACAGCTGATCTTGTGAAGCATGCAAACATGGGTAGTCTAACTCAGTATGCAGACGACACTACGCAACTCATCACCGATGCATCATCAAACAAATCGGACACAGAACAGCAAATATGCCTCAGTGTGGCTCAATAGCAGTGCAGAAAATGCAAGACTACTGTGCAGATGATGGCCTCTTCCTCAACAAGAAAAAGACAGTTGTGATGCACTTCAAACCACTCTGTTGCATACACAACAACAGATCACTGATTAGAATGGACAAGAAGAGCATTCCTGAACAAAAAGCGGTTTACCATCTGGGAGTCATGCTGGAAAACACGCTCGAATGGAAGTAGCACAACGATACTCTTTGTTAGAAAATCTCTTCTGACTGCCACCTTTTCAGAAACATGAAGGAAGAAACAAGCCCTGAAGTAGTCAGGCTGCTTTACGTCTCTCAAATTGAATCCAAATTACGTTATGGTATCACACTTTGGGGAAACTCACATCATGCACGTCATGTTTTCATTTCGCAGAAAAGGTGTGTGCAGATCAAGGCGGTTGCAAAAAGCAACCCCTCCGCAGAGGTCTACATAAAAGACTCCTGCAAACCACTCTTCAGGGAATTTAATATGTTCACGCTTTCAAGCTTGTATATCTATTGCAGCATTGTGCATATGAAAGAAAATCCGAAGCTGCTAACTACAAACGGGACCACTCACTCACACTACACCAAAAGAAGAAGCAAGCCCTGTCTTCAAAAACACAACAGAGAAATCCTTAAAACGAATCCCATCTACGCCGGCTCAAAACTGTTCTAACGCTTTGCCCAAGGCAATTAAAGAAAAAGAAGGTAGCACCTTTACATCTGACCTCGGGCAAGATCTGTTGGAGACGTGCTTATATGATATTAAGGAATTTTTTCAATTAGACAGGGTCCAAGACTATGTATTTAGTGTAGTAGCAAAGGATTGTTTTAGTTTGATAAGCTTCTACCACACTTCTACCCTGTGACTTTTCTTTCAAACTGTTATTCAGCTTGTTTGTTTATTAGTACCTGGGCGACAGAGGTTGTAAATCTGTGATGTAATGTATCTTTAGTGAGGGACGATTGCCACATTACGAGGCAATCTACGCAATAAAAAACTATTATTAATTATATTATTATTATTATTATACAAAGCTATTTTTTGGCACAAAATGTACAATAGCTGTTCCATTCTTGGTGGTTGAGATGCAGGCCAGATATGGACTTTTTTGTATAAGAAATGAAAAGAGGTATTCTTACGGCATTCTCGGATTTTATAAACAGTTTTGTGCATTGAGCGGTTTACCTGATAATTGTGAGGAGAATCACTCTCAACTCCCGGTGCATCTGCCTTGCAGAGATTTCCTTGTCTCAGCGAAGCTCTTTGAAGTTGCTCGAAGAAATGCCTTTGCTAAACACAAACTACATTAGGGAAACTAGCAAACAAAGTCAGCACAGCAAGATAAAATCACTTAAACAACACTCAATGATGAAACGCAGAATACCAGAAATACTGTTAAAAAAATTAATTTGAATCGGCGTGTTTGTAACATGCGATGAATCACGATTCGTGATCTGGTGTTTTTTCCATACACCAAATCGCGGAACTTATGAGATCATCGAAGTTAAGCAACACTGCACTGGGTTAGGTATTGGATAGCTGACCATCACACACATACACACACACATAGGCTACTCGCCCAGCTTTTTTGGCAGGACAGAGAGAACCTGCAGCTGGTCACTTTTCTTCCTACAGCAAGCAAACCTTTCCTTCAATTGCTGGATAAACTTAGCTTCTCCCTTTCTTGTGTCACGGTAATCCGAGGATTGGGCGCACCCAATGCAAGTGTTTTAATTGCGGGTTTGATCTTCTGACACTTTTCTGTGCGGTATTTTTTTGCCCAATTTTTTTCTTTTTGATTGGAGACTCGCCTATCACTTTCAGAGAGTGGGTAAACATATTTCGAGCTTCATCCAGGACCTCTGGGGGAACTATTGAAGGACTAGGTGGTCCCGGTGCCTGAAAGCATAGCTGAAAGGAATCATACGGAGGGGTACCGTCACGATGCTCTGGTAAATTTGAAATTCGTTTCCAACACTTATCACACACTTTTACATTTTCTGGAATCGTTGGCACTTTCTTCTTCAATTCTATAAAGAGGTAGCGTATCCCCTTATTTACACTCGAGTAAAGAGGCTCCTGGAATGGGTTGTAGCAACTAATGCGACTCAAAGACACAGCTTGATTACGCGTCACCGCTGAGTGCGGTCTCTCTAAATCCGTTTTCAGTTGGATATAAAAAACATTTAATGAGTTTTAAAGTAAATAAAAAATTATATCCACAGTTTGAGCAGATATTTTTACCGACGAATCACACGATTATAAACAACATAAACTGCAGTTCGCACTGTCACAACAGTAACACACGGCTCAAAGACTGACTCGAGACATTCGAGACTTGCTCGAGTAACTCGTTCCTGCGACGCAGCTGACAACCCTTGCTAAAAATATTTGGCCTAACGGGATACTATATGCTAGTCCCCCCAACCCAAAACCTCAACCAGAGAGGACCTCAACTAACCAAGCAACTAGATGGCATGACGCAGCTCTACAGCCCACTACACTAATCTTCCAAGTATTGACAAATGACAATGCAACTCCTTTGATCATAACTTAAAACTTATCATATAAAAAAACTAAGCAATAGTTTTAGCCCCCGTCATATAATTTGAGGGGGGTGATGTGTTTATGTATCGACTATTTTTTCCCTCAAAACGTTGGTGAAAACTTAGAGAAGTAAGTAAGGTACTAGTGGATACTTAGCTCGCAAAATCTAAAACGCCATCTAAAGGCACCAACTCAACATAGCGCAACGAGAAAACAGCCTACAAAACTAATAAGCGCTAGCCTTCAAAAATACGTGATGTACTGAACGAGACAGGCTAACAATAAAAAAATTTGGTTTTCATTTATTTGCGAGAAAATGAAGGGGGGGGGTACTCCCTTGAAATTTTCAAAGATGATAGAGTACTTGATAAGCTTTCGATCAGTGATGGTCTAAATTTTTGGCCCAGAATTGGACAAAAAAAGGCTAACTTTAACAAAATTTTTGTCATCATTTATTTGCGAGAAAATGAAGGGGAGGTACTCCCTTGAAATTTTTACAGATGATAGAGTACGTGATAAGCTTTCGATCAGTGATGGTCTAAATTTTTGGCCCAGCCTTGGACAAAAAAAGGCTAACTTTAACAAAATTTTTGTTAACATTTATTAGCGAGAAAATGAAGGGGGGCTACTCCCTGTTTGGCGTGTTGGAAACACCGGTTCTCGTTAAATCACCGAAGTTAAGCAACACTGCGCTGGGTCAGGTATTGTATGGGTGACCATCATACACATGACCAGTTCTGTTCGGGAGAGAGGTTGGAGGGATGAAAGTTAAGCAACACTGCGCTGAGTCAGGTATTGGGTGGGTGACCATCATACACATGACCAGTTCTGTTCGGGAGAGAGGTTGGAGGGATCAAAGTTAAGCAACACTGCGCTGGGTCAGGTATTGGATGGGTGACCATCATACACATGACCAGTTCTGTTCGGGAGAGAGGTTGGAGGGATGAAAGTTAAGCAACACTGCGCTGAGTCAGGTATTGGGTGGGTGACCATCATACACATGACCAGTTCTGTTCGGGAGAGAGGTTGGAGGGATGAAAGTTAACATAGCAACTTCACTCGCCTTGCTTATCAATTTCTCGACAGCATGGATTTGTGGAGGAATCCTGTTGTTCGCGTTGTAACGTCCTTCGGAAGGGACGTTAAGCCGGTGGTCCAAGCTTTTCAACAGAAGTAGGGTACGTGCGGTCACCGGGTTTCCCCGCCTCCCTTCTAGGCTAGGTTAGATTAATCATCATCCTCATAATCATCCGCTCATTCACCGTCGCCATTAGACTAGTGCCGCATGCCCAGTTGTATAACAGTGCGTCGTTAAACCCCAATAATCAATCATTCAATCAATAGGTTTTCGTTTGGAAGTTGAAGCCGGGTTTAGTTACTCAAGATAGCAAGAAATCGTGTCGTGGACAATTTTAAACCCATTTAGAACATTCGGGCACAAAATTTCCTTCTACCTCAAGAAACCTCGTTATGCTGTCATCATTTTACAAGATGTTTCAATTCGACAATCTCAATGGGCTGCTTGTTGGGGTCCGGCCCGACCAGCGGCACATTCTGATTAAACATGGCTGACTTTTAAACACCTCTTAGGAGGCTACTATCATGCCCGCTAAGCCAATCAGAAACCCAGCAATGGACCATGTAATTTAAGGCCATTCGCGCAAATTCGAACATAAAGAAATGAAAAATATTGCCAATAATTAAAAGAAATACAAAAACAATTTAAATCTAGGCTCAAAATAAAATAAATCACATCAAAACACACAAAAATTACTTATAAACTGAAAATGCACTAAAAGGACACAATTACGACTAAAATAATAAACATACCAGAGAAGCGTGAATGTCTAAACCAGCTGTAACTACCAGACGAAAACCCGGTCCAACTAAAAAATCTTGTACAATTAAAAGAACATACAGAGGTACCTAAAGGTACCTTTACGCAGAAGGAAAATTTGGGCAGGATTTTCTGAAGGGGTTAAACGGCGTCTAATTCCCAACACACATACGATTTCTTGCTACCTTGAGTAACTTAATGTGTACAATAATAAGAATATACTGAGGTACCTTTAGGCGGAAGGAAAATTTGGAAGTGGAAGTTACAGGAATTCCAGATTTACAAGCACCGCAAATTAGTGAAATTTCTTTTCATCCAGGGATCCCAATCAAAAGACTATAGGGTTGTAAATTTTTATATCACAACACAATATATAGAATGACATTAATATCGCCATCAAATACAATTCAAATGCTTTAACAATATCTGAATTACTATTTACGTGTTTGTGTTTACGTAAATCTTCCTAACTATGAGAGTGATTCATTTGATATTTCCAAGCGTTTGTTCCGTGAGGTCAGTGGTCATGGCCGATTATAATCTGTGATTTGTGGAGATTATAATCAATCGCCCAGCATTAGCTTAACTTAAGACGCGCGAAAACCATGAAAAACGAACGTCCGAGGCGGGCCTCACGGGTGCAAACAGGAACATTATGCAGGCGAGCGATAAAGTCCTATGGCTTGTAAATTAGTTCACATGAATCTCAAAGCATCTGAGGAAACTCTACTCTCCCCTTATGACTCGACCTGCTATGTTGTTGTCTTGGTCTTATTTACCACAATATTACAAAATGTTCTAGGCGTAAGGCAAGCTAAGAGAAAAAGCGCAACATGAGAGAAGACAAAAAAATATTGGATATGAAAACTAGAAGAACAAGTCGACCTAATTCTGGCGACCCTCAACGATGGACAAAGCGACAAAGAAACAACCATTCGACACCAAAACCTAACAAACCTAACAAACCTAACAAACCTAACAAACCTAACAAACCTAACAAACCTACTACGGTTCGGTACCGAACCAATCTAACCGTGAAGAACGATACACCTCTAGAAAGAACCTACAACAATCCAAAACTTGGACAGGAAGTCTAACAACAATGGCCTTGTCCCCAAATTTTTCTCAACTTCTCTCATGTCACACAAATTAATCAATAATTATGAATATTTCCCGAACTCGAGACTTGAACAGCCTCTGAACTGACGCGACGTTAAGCCCCGCAAAGCAAGCTATGAAAGATGTTAACTAACAAACAGAAGTTGCCCCATGTTTCCTCAGAGCCCCGATTAAACTCTCACAGCGCGTCCTTGCTACAATTTCCAGGGCTTGAAGCAAGGTCTCGTCGGAGGAAGCCGATTCCAGCAGCGGCTTCCAGCAGCGACTCGTGGAGTTCACCTGAAGACAACAGAATAAAGTCATATTAGACTCATTGCCAGGTACATGACGACTCTTGGACTCAGTAAAACATGCTCCGGACAGCGACGTTTACTCGGGAAAAATTGCGCAAAACCAGTTTTCAAACTTGGGAAAACATTAGCTATGTAGAAAAACTATTTGAAATGGGGTTTGAAAGCTTAGTAAAGGACAACTAAATTTCCCAACGTTTCGTAACTTGTACCTGTTACTTTATCAAGGGTAAGAGCAGTCCTGCCAATTTTCCAATAACAAAAGAACCTTATAAAATTATAACAATTACCAAGTTCAAGCTTCCTAAATGCATCTAAATAAAATAATCAGGGTCAATAACTAAAAAACTAATGTATTATGTATTGTCAGGACTGCTCTTACCCTTGATAAAGTAACAGGTACAAGTTACGAAACGTTGGGAAATTAAGTTGTTCTTCACTTAGCATTCAAAACCCAGTTGAAATAGTTTTTGTTAAAACAAGTGCTAAGTTTACATCAAGTAGACATGAGTCTAAAAACAATCATTAGCTTTGTTCGTTGGTCATGAACCTGTGGATTATATCTCTTAGACGGAGACAAAATGTATCCAGTTTTTGACGCGATACGTCTTTGAAAAGCCAATTCTAGGGCGAGAGATTACGGACTTGTATTGGAAGGCTCGCATGCCGACTTACATCTATCGACGCTGCTGTAGAGACGTCTCGATGTCGCTTGTAGGAGATCGGATTACGTCCCACCGCGGACAGCTTTCCATCCAAACCAAGGCAGAGTGGAAACCTGCGTGAAAAGAAAGGCCGCAGATTAGGCAACACATCTATGTTATTATTATTATTTGCGGTGTTTAACGACACACTGTTTTGACAACGTGCCATGCAGCACTGGTCTGATGGCGTCGGTGAATGAGTGGATGATGATGATGAACCTAACCTAGCCTAGAAGGGAGGAGGGGAAACTCGGTGCCGGCACGTAGCCTACTCCTGTCGAAGACCAAGTGGACCACCGGCTTAACGTCCCTTCCGAAGGACAGTACAACGCGAACAACAGGATTCCTCCACGAATCCATGCTGTCGAGAGGTTGATAAGCAAGGCGAGTGAAGTTGCTTTATTAACTTTCATCCCTCCAACCTCTCTCCCGAACAGAACTGGTCATGTGTATGATGGTCACCCATCCAATACCTGACTCAGCACAGTGTTGCTTAACTTTGGTGATCTAACGAGAACCGGTGTTTCTAACACGACAAACCGTTCATCAATTATGTTCCCGCTAGACGGTTGCTAGCAACAACTTTTTGTGGCTAAGTCCAAGTATGTGCCTCGTAAGCTAACAACTGGGGGTCGATTCCACGAATGGGAACAAAGTTTCTAGAGGGTAGTTGTGTACGCTCTCAGTCGATTGAATTCTCACTGATGTACATGTCGAATTAAAATGTCGGCTTACAATCAAAGTTACGGTTTGGAGCAGTGAGCTTTACGTCCATGCAGTTGCTTACCTGTAGTTTTGTTGTCGAATATATTCCATCGTACGACACTTGTCGCGGGGGAAGCCTGGGGGCTCAGGTTCCTCGAGGTCTTCACCGTCACTTTCTTCAATCGTGAATGACAACCGCCGACTGCAGACAAAACCAGAAACACGTTAGTCACGATCGACAGTGGCTTGCAACGCCACTGGGACGGGTAGACGCGAAATTTAAACGAGCAAAGCACAACGGACGGACTCGTTTAGTGCAAGGTAAGTTGCAGTGGTGTAGTCGAGGGTGTACGCGGGTATTAGCCGCATACCCAAAAAACTTTTAGACACCGAGCGTATACCCAAAAAAATTACAGGGTATACGCCCAGTAAATACACTTTGCAAAACTTTAAAATGCGTTATGTAACGACAATTCTTAATCTCCCTACAACATGCACTATAAAAACTCGAAAAGCAAAGTTTATTCCGAAAAGTGGGTAGTCCGTGTATGGTAGCGGTTCGTATGATCTGGATGGGTATGCAATGGTTTTTCCAAGCAGTCAACGTACTCATTCAACCCACCCGAGGAAAGCGCGATTGCAGCGACCCCAACACCAAGTAGTAGTTTTAGTGTTGATAGGAATGGACTATCTATGAACTATAACTAGTGAATAGACTAGAAGTACCTAGCCAGTACCTAACCTAGTGATGACCACGGCATTTGGAACTCATAGCCTGATAACCCAGCGTATACCCAAAAAAAAATGTAGGACTACACCACTGGTAAGTTGGAAGAATCGATTCCTGCAGCGGATTTATTGTGGAAAATGCCGATCAAATCTTGGCTTACCATCGGTCAGTCGAGCAGCATGTCGATCTTCATTCTTCGTTTTGGTCTCGAGCGACAAGTGTTACGGGCGCAGATTCTGTAGCCTCGGGCGGTCAGCTGGAAATCAAAGGACAAAAATAAAACAAACGTTGGGCTGACAAATTTCACCGGGAAGAGATGCACAGAGTTTCAAAATATTCCCGAAGCAAACAACGGTTATTATGTAAATCTAGTCAAGAGTGCTTCATCGGTCTCGACTCAACTTGTTTAATAATTTGTAATGTTTATTTGTTGGCTCACCTTTGTTGCCGTGGCGACTGGCTAGGTACTGGGAGTCGAACCAGAACCCTCTTCTAAACTCCGTTCCATCTTTGTTGCCGAGATGATGATCCAGTTGGTAGCCATGGGGTTGATGCAACAATCGGCCAGTCGTGTTGGTAGCCATGGGGTTGATGCAACAATCGGCCAGTCGTGTTGGTAGCAGTGTTCACGGAGACACTTGACGTTCGCAACAATGAAATCAAAAAAGTTTTTGTTATTGCCTGGCATTTGATTATCAGGCGCTGAAAAGTAAAGGCTCCGTCATTAGATTCCTGCGACATGGATTACAAGAACACAAGTTAGTGAAACAGAACGCAATTGTAAAAATTACATTAAACGCAATTAGTAAAGTCGGGTACAAAATCAAAAACATAGTCGCAAACAGGTACATTAACAAACATTGACACAAACATTAACACAAACATTAACACAAACATTGACACAAACATTGACACAAACATTGACACAAACATTGACACAAACAGGAACATTTAAAGGCACAACAGTTCTTACAATCTCACACTTGACAACCACAACAGTTCCTGCTTCCATACTCTCGTTCCCTCCACGATTCCTCCAGTTCAGATCGTGCCAGCTATACGGGCCGGCAGCATAAACGCAGTAAAAACGCATTAAAATCGCAGAGTAAACGCAGAGTAAACGCAGAATAAACGCATTATAAACGCATCAAAAATGCAGAGTAAACGCAGTATAAACGCAGTAAAAACGCAGTATAAACGCATCAAAAACGCAGTATAAACGCTGTAAAAACGCAGTATAAACGCATCAAGAACGCATCAAGAACGCATCAAGAACGCAGTATAAACGCAGTATGAACGCAGTAAAAACGCAGTAAAAACGCAGTAAAAACGCAGTATAAACGCATCAAAAACGCAGAATAAACGCAAGACTAATCACGGTACCGAAGCGAAATCGTAATGAACGCTGAGGAAAGAGGTCGTAGGATTAGCGCTTCGAGTGTGAGTGAGTGTGTGTGTGTGTGTAAGCTATCTTGTGACGTTCTTCCTCCGGCTCCTGCTGCGTCTCCCGGCGTGATCCTCGGCGTAGATGCGATCGCTGACCTGAAAGGCTGGAAAGTAACTTTGGTGAATCTCGAAGCTGACGCTGGAAGCTGGGAGCTCGAAGACGCGGACTTAGCTGCAAAACTACCCCAAGCCGTAACGTTACCCCACCCTACGCTGGCCGAAGCAGACCTTCTGTCTTGCGGCTAAAGTAGCTACCCACCAACCCATTGGTGACCATCCTGATGGTCCTGTTCCCCTCCATCGTGTCTGAGTGATTAGACAAGAGGATCGCTTGACGTCAATCATCCCCCCTTGCCTCCAGGACACGTTCGAGCACGACCCTCCCTAGTACGAAACCCTCCCGAGAACACCCAAGAGGGAAGGCAAGCCATTGACCCTCGGGACCTAGAGTAGAGAACGGCGTTGATGGATGCTCGAAGACTCGAAGACTCGTTGACTCGACGGCCTAACCCACCCCGAGGCCAGCAAACCCTCCTCGTCGTAGAGGGACGGTATACTACTGGGCTATTCCCGACCGCCGCAATGCCTCCCACGACGCCCTACTCCTAACAAAAACCCTCCCATTTATAACTGTTGGGCCCCGGGATCCCCGATATCCTCCACCTGCCCTAACCCCACCAGCAGGCCTCCTGCCGAGCTAAGTTTCCTACTCCCACCCTTTAGGCCAGTTACCCCACTCGTCGCGATGGAACAGGGGATCTACTTGGGCTTTCCCTTACTTATCCCCTGCATACGACCCACCATTAAGAAAACACGACGCCCTAACCTAGCGCTCCCACCCTTTAGCTGAGTCCCCATGCCATGTCCCCATGCCATGCAATCATGCGGTGCCCACATGCCATGCAGAAGATGAAGACTCGTTGCTCGTGGACCCGTTGGCTCGTGGATGACTGCTACCTGTAGATACCTGTTGCCTAACTGGTTGTGTGTTTGTGTGTTTGTTTGTGTAAGGCCTTGAAGCGCTAACCCTAGACCACTTAGCTGACGTTGAACGCAAACATCCCGGCCGACCGAGGTAACGGATTACGCGCCCGTGTCCCGATTCCGATAGCGACGAGAAACGCGGGCGAGTCTCGGCGTCGAAGTCTCGGCGTCGAAGTCTCGGCGTCGAAGTCGACTCAATCTCGGCGGGGCCTGCAACGAACCAAGATACACTCGAATCAATAACCAGCTTCAGTTTTAATTTGATTGTGGAATTCAAAATTGATGCAATTGCTCGCAATTGGTCCCCGGGGTAGTTTATTGTTAGGAACATAATTAACTCAACATAAATTAGTGGCTGGTCGAAGTCTCGAACCCGGTCCGTCTGGTCTTGGTGTTGCTCAAACATCCAACTGAGCTAATAGGACAAGAGCTTTTCAAGACGATTTTAATGCGTTGAATACAAATGACGGGTGAATGACCAAGAGACCGTGCATGGTCACAGTCACTCTGATTCTTTCCACATCCATTCAAGCTCGGTGACTCAATGCTTGCAATGGGCAAAGTATTTTTTTATTAAGAACACTAATAACCTCTAAAAAATGGATGATCCAACGGGGACTGGAATCTCGATCTCCACCTGTCACGGGTGTTGCTCTAACCAATTGAGCTACTTGGACAGAAGACTTACTTTGGAGAGGATTTGAGTGAATTTGATGAGAACGACGAATCTCCAAGGAGTAGAACCAAGATCACCAATTTCTGAGAGGTTTTTTGTGTTTCTAATAATAAAACATGTCATCGTTAAATGTTGTTCGGCAATATGAAAGGAGAAAACACAATTTAAATTTTGTTAAATTCAGTAGTCGATTGGGGCAGCCCCAGGAATTGAAATGAGCCTAAATGATGACAAAAAAGCACGCTGTGTCTCCGACTACCTCAACGATACAAACAGGGGAGGAGACTGGCAAAGTACTGGAGAGCAAGGCAACAGGTGATGAAGGATGATGGAATCTCCATTCGTGGAACGAGAGTTCTCAATTGAAAAAACCCTTTCCAAAATTAGGATCCAAGTCTTGGCTGTTAGGTGCTATGTTTCCTTACGATGGTAAAAGATACAAGGTCGTGTGTTCAATTGAAATAAGAAATCAAATCTGTTGAAACAGATAGAAAACCCGGGATGATACTTTGGAAGTTTGGCAGGCCGTGACGAATTGTTGTTCTTTAAAACAAAGCATCCAAACAAATGGAACGTTTGCACTCTCAAAAACAAGTTACTTGAGGAAAAACTTCACGGCAAGAGAGGGTCTTTATGAAGCAAAAAAACGCTTTTTTATTATTATGAACACTATAACAGTCTCAAAATTGATGCAAGTTAAATAATATTTTAACTAAATAAAACGCGTCCAACGTCAAATTGGAGTTACTCGAGATTGAATGGTTGTGACGTGATATAGCGTCACTGGAATCAGAGTGACTGTGAGTATTTACAGCCTCGTGGTTCTACTCCTTGAAGATCTGTCATTCTCGTCAAAAACACTAAATCCTCTCAAAAAGCCAGTGCCCAAGTAGCTCAATTGGTTAGAGCAACACCCGCGACAGGTGGAGATCGGGGTCCAAGTAGCTCAATGGGTTAGAGCAACACCCGCGACAGGTGGAGATCGGGGTCCAAGTAGCTCAATTGGTTAGAGCAACACCCGCGACAGGTGGAGATCGGGGTCCAAGTAGCTCAATTGGTTAGAGCAACACCCGCGACAGGTGGAGATCGGATTGACTAAATGATTGTTTAAACTCTTAAGGTCTAATCTTCTAAAGAAAGAAACGCAGGTAACCAGAAATTAAATAAACTAGCCAACACGCGAGGAATATACAACCAATATTTGTAGCAGGTTTTGCGAAATGAAGAGGAATGACAAAGCATTGAAAGACTCACCCAAACAATGAAGCGACGACTCCATCTTGTCTTTCATGGGCGGGAAATGTTCCTCCATGTTGCTGCTCTCGTGTTGAAGGCGTCCCATGTCTGAAAAACACACGCCATTATTGGACAATGAAACACATTCTAACCACGACTCCTCGTTGCCTGCAACAAGTGCAATTGTACGCCATTCGTTCAGCAAAGCTACAACAGCGTTTTGAAGTTAATTGCAAAAATAATGTCAAAATGAAGTGGATATTGAAATAAACGATAGCAGTAAATCTAATAATGATTGTAATAGCGCCTCTGATATTGCGTCCCCGTATTTTCTCTGCTGTTATAAATTGAAGCCAAATAGATTATTTATAATAAAAAAGGCTGGGTTAAATGACCTCGGGTAAATTTTAATGCATACTAATAATATAAATGTGGCGACCGAGAGTCGAGCTGCGACGGTTGAATTATTTAGTTGAATTGTAAAAAACGTAAAATGTCAACTTACCGAAATAATTTGAGAGATATTTTGAGCGAACAGCAAGCAAGTTGATCTTCCACAGAGTTGTCTTGGCCAAGAGACGAGAAGACAGCACAACGTTCTCGTCGGAGAGTTCAGAAGCGAATGCCCGAGCTCCGCTAAAAACACCCAGTAAACGGTTGGGGAGTTTTGGTGGGAAGTGGACTACCTGCTAATTTAACAACGCTACCTGGCTGCATGCAGTGGTACTCAGCCGAACTGCTCGGAAAATATGAACACATTCAAGAGAAAACATTCCTCGGCGCAATTTTCCTTGCACGCACGAAACAAATTTATAAACCGTACAATTTCACAAAATAAATATAGTTTGGTAAATATGTGTGTACCCTAGCTACTTACCCAGTTGCATGCATAGATGGATAGCTCGCTAGGCAGATAAATGATGGCGTTATAATAGCAGTGTTTTATGCGGTTGATCTTTATAATTACAAGAGCATAGCGCTAGATTTTATTAGAATCGTAGTGTGCAATGTCATTGTCAACGGTCTTTAAAATTATTATTTAAGAAAAAAATATGAAAATTAGGAATTCCTTTTTCTCAAAATACTTTTGGTAGCTCTGAAAAAGGCTCGAAGCCTAAGATAAGTGAATATTTGATGAGTTTTCTTGCTCACTTTCCTATTCTAGTGGATTTATTTGATCGTGTACCATTTTGTTAGTTTGGATAAAACTTTGATATCGACGGCCTACATAATTGGTGGATATATACATAGACAATAGGTCTAACTAAACGAGGCAGTTATTTTCTATAAATAGCTGAATAACGGTCAATGCGTACCCCATCTATACCTAATCACATACCTGTCCTTTGTGTGGTAAAAATTCGCTGAGAAATATGTGACCCTCTCCGCAGAGAGGTATGCCAATATGTCAAAAGTGATTGAAAACGGTCAAAGTTATTTAAAGCTTAATTCGTGATTAGATCGTGAATCAGCAGAGTACAGGATTTTAGCTCGTCGAAAGATAAACCCAAGAAAGCCAAACAAAATGTGAAAACTGTGTAATTTCATGTAACAATGGTTGTTGGTATGTAAGTACATCGGTAAGTGGCCTGTCTTTTCCGCGACATTCACTTGGAAATCGACACCCCAAATAGAGATTGTGAAAATTGATTGGAAACAACTGGAAATGGTTGTAAAATTAACATTATTTGTAAGCTTTATCCAACGTGACGTTCATACGGCGGTTTGTTGGAGTTACAAAAGAGAGTTTTTGCTCAAACTATCTGTCGAGAAAACATTTAGAAACATTCAAACGAGATCACACAAATAAATAACAGTAAAATCGTACTTACAATCATTTAAATGAGAAGACACATAATTAGTTTCAGACCAATCTTTCGTATCTTGTCCTGGCCGTATCAATGCAGTTCGAATTCTAGTTGCGAATTAAAATTTCTGTTGTTACTGTTACGTAAACCTTCTCACTTAAGGCCCGCATTCATTGATAACTTGTAAAATTATTTAAGTAAATAAACACCCGTAGTATGATAAATAAATGTGAAATCATTTTCGTTTGCAATTGGTCGATGACATTTCCTCTACAAACGTAAAGGTTAATATTTCAAAACAGCTGTTCTGGCGCAAGGGACGGTAGAATCGTAGAATCAAACGGGCAATGACAACGCCGTGTCGTAACGCAATTCAGTGTGCTTGTATGTAGTGTGGGTTGCATACATACAGGCGACAGCAGTGGATAACCCAAGAAATCGAATTGGTGTTGGGTTTAGACGCCGTTTAACCCCTTCAGAAAATCCGGCCCACATTTTCCTTTTGCCTCGAGGTACCTCTGTATGTTCTAATCATTTTACAAAGATTTTTGAGTTGGGCCGGGATTTCGTTTGGTAGTTACAGCCGGTTTAGTAACTCAAGGTAAAAAGAAATTGTGTCTTTGTTGGGTGTTGGATGCTTTAAAACCCATTTTGAAAATTTGGGCATAAAATTTGCGTCTACCTCAAGGGACCTTATTTTGTTTTGTTTAAAAAAATTTGGTTTTGATTTATTGGCGTGAAAATGAAGGGGGGCTACTACCTTGACATTTTCACAGATAATAGAGTACTTGATGAGCTTTCGATCCGTGATGAAAATTTTGTAAAAGTTAGCCTTTTTTTGTCCAGGGCTGGGCCAAAAATTAAGACCATCACAGATCAAAAGCCCAACACGTACTCTATCATCTGTGAAAATTTCAAGGGAGTACCCCCCCTTCATTTTTTCGCAAATAAATGATAACAAACATTTTGAAAAAGTTAGCCTTTTTTTGTCCAGGGCTGGGCCAAAAATTAGGACCATCACAGATCAAAAGGTCATCACGTACTCTATCATTTGTGAAAATTTCAAGGGAGTAGCCCCCCTTCATTTTCTCGCAAATAAATGATAACACAAATTTTGTAAAAGTTAGCCTTTTTTGGTCCAGGGCTAGGCCAAAAATTTAGACCATGACAGATCAAAAGCTCATCACGTACTCTATCATCTGTGAAAATTTCAAGGGAGTACCCCCCTTCATTTTCTTGCAAATAAATGATAACAAAAATTTTGTAAAAGTTAGCCTTTTTTTGTCCAGGGCTGGGCCAAAAATTTAGACCATTACAGATCGAAATCCCATCACGTACTCTATCATCTGTGAAAATTTCAAGAGAGTACCCCCCCTTCATTTTCTCGCAAATAAATGATAACAAAAATTTTGTAAAAGTTAGCCTTTTTTTGTCCAGGGCTGGGCCAAAAATTTAGACCATCAGAGATCAAAAGCTCATCACGTAGTTTATCATCTGTGAAAATTTTAAGGGAGTACCCCCCCTTCATTTTTTCGCAA
This sequence comes from Protonemura montana, assembly GCA_947568835.1. NCBI lineage: Eukaryota > Metazoa > Arthropoda > Insecta > Plecoptera > Nemouridae > Protonemura > Protonemura montana. The sequence continues at coordinate 2,571,818 of OX387604.1, read as the reverse complement.
ATAAATGATAACACAAATTTTGTAAAAGTTAGCCTTTTTTTTGTCCAGGGCTGGGCCAAAAATTTAGACCATCACGGATCGATAGCGCATCACGTGTTTTATTATCTGTGAAAAATGCAATGTAGTTTCTATTTGCTTTCATGTGTTATTAAGAGTGGAATATTTATGTGCTGTTCCTTTTGTACACACTTTTTTTACTGCGGTCCGTTCACATAGTCTGTTAAGCAATTCCGAGCAATTCCGAGCTTTTGAAGGCAAAGGCTGAGGCTAACTTCCCACGAACAAGTAAGGTCACTTATTTTTTTGCAGAATGCAATCTTTGGTCGATATTTTCAACATTGCATGTATGTTCCCGTCTGAAAATATCTCATTTTTCTTGGTATCAATAGGCTTGAAAGTTGTCAACTTCCTCTAGTGCCATTTTGTGGCACACGAAACAGCTTTACAGAGTATCACCGTTGAGTATCACTGCTCCGAGAAGGCACATGTTAGTCTGCTCAAAATCCATTTTACTTATTGACACAGATTGACTTATTGACTTAAATTGAAATTGAATTGAACTATATCCAAATTTCTTGCGAGCTTGTAAGTTGTCTAGTTAGATGTCATCTATGGACTGCATATTTCAATGTCATCGGTTGCTTGCAAAGATCATTTGGTCGCGAGATTGTGCGACGGAGCAGGCATGCAGATCAGTCTTGGCTAATGTCGAGGGCGGACGCTTGGTTGCTAGCTCCCGACTTGAGGGTGGGGTAGTTTGTATGGCTCGACAGCTTTGGCTCATACCAATAAGAAGATATTCCAGAGCTCAAGTGTAAGATTGAGAAGATCGCTCCTCTTGTGTGTCAACGCTGATCCGGCGAAACGTCGACCCGACGCAGAGCTGAACAGTCGTAACGAATTCTCGTGCTTGATCGATGGGTGAGCACATTCGTGTGTTTTCTGCGGGCGGCGTCGCAGGATAACAGGTAGGACCGCACCACTAAAAATGTAATAATCTGCTTAACTGAAGTGATGCACGCGGATTAAATGCACGCTAGTCTCAACATTTTAGGTAAAATCTTGTGCTCGTTTTATGTGATGGGCCAAGTCGCTGCGCGGAATGATTGTGCGGGTTCTCCACTCGGTACCTTATGACGGCGTCGTCGGTCGTGGTAACGTTCAAAGCTGCAAGGCTGCTCTATGTAGGGATATCTTGCGACATGATAAAAGTATTATATTAAGGTTTTGGAATTTTCCAATCGCGAGATGCCGAGATTTTTACAAAGTCACAAAGTAGGCATAAGAAATACCATTGATCGTTTAAGGCAACATATTTTCTCAGAGACTACCGGACCTAAGTATAGGTAATCAATAGTTTCTGAAATGTATCTTCTCATTTTCTCCAATTACGTTGATGAGTAATTTATAACCTTAGATGAAACTAGAAATAATGTAGTAATATTTTCCCCCGAGAGGATTAGCGATGACTGCTTTGCAAGTATACGAAAATGCTTTATTATCCAGTGCTCAAATGTCAGTTTTGTCCCCAGTTTTTGTTCGAGAACTCAAAAGCAAATTAATTAAACATCTGGAAGCATTTACAGAAAGGAAGGTATCAATAAAATAATAAAGTTCCCGATTTCGTATGTGGTTTTTTTTAGTATATCATGTTTGGGAATTACTTGCTATTAATAATTAACCATCTAGTGCGATTAGCCTGGAATTGTTAAATGAGAGAGTTCCCTTTGTGCTAATTGCTGGTGGAGTAACTGGCTGGAAAAGTCAGACTTGGATATTTCGCTATGTGGTAAAACCCGTTTTTTTTACGCTAACTAAGCTCGGAGCTTTAAACAAGACTAGTCAGCATTATATCATCTAATAAAGAAAGTCGTATATCGGAAATTACATAGAATTTTCAAATTAGAGGACAGGTTTGTATGGTTATGCGTAGGAAATTTCCATTAGCAAAATTTTATCAAATTCAGGAGCTTAAAAAAATGCAAGCTAGGGAATAATATCCTGGCAAGCAAGTTTTTTCAGTGGAACTGCAAAGCTACAGATATTGTGGGAAACAAACATTTCGAGTGATACATCCGGCAAAGAACTAGTGCTAGGGTTGCCATAATAAAAATTTCGGAAGCCGGGACAAATTTTACCAAACGAAAAGTAGTTAGGGCGGAGGCTCGGGGGACAGACAGAGCCCCCCAAAAAATAAGAGTGTGGTTGTGGGAACAGGATTTGAGGGCCATTTTCAGCAAATTTACGCGTTTTAGATATATTAGGGTTTTTCTTGGCACTTGAAATCCTGAGTCATATTTATGCATCAACTTTCAATTTATCAGCAGACAATTTAGGTGTAATTCGTATAACTATTTAAAAAAAATATTTATTTAACCATAGATTTAAAAAACAAAAAATTATGGGCGGACAGTTCACGTACAATCATAATGTCATTGGCACAATAAGAGGAACAATTAGCTATTTACTTTCTCTCTAAAAAAAATTCTCAGTAAAAAAATGATAAAATGGTTTTTTTTAGGGGTGGTTTTTTGGAAACTGTGGAAACGTGTAAATTTTATGCTGTTTCAAGTTAGCACCCTATCATCCATTGTGTTTGTCCTCATATCGTTTCGAGTTGCAAAGGTTTTTTTGGCCAGTCGTATTTTCCGTTTAAAAATACAAAAGTGGTAAAATTGGTTTTTTTGAAGGCAATGCAGACTAGATTTGAAATTGTTAGGTGAGCTTAGCAAATGAATTTTTCTGTCACTTAGTTTATGATTAACTTGATAATTTACAAGATATGACTATCAATAATTTTATAATTTGCATAATACAATTAATTGATAATAACCAACATTTCTACTAATTGTGATGCACCTCTATTCGTTAGGTGTGTAATAGCACATCTTGCATTCACAAAATTGCGCATAAGATGGAAAAGAACTAGTTCCACTACATCTGATTATGAAATCAACACCCCAAGAAAACAACTTGATTAAGTCACCAGTGTACGACTGTGGCCTCTCCCTATACCCTAAGGGTTGCTGGAAAATGATCTTAAACTCACTTCCTTTCAGAACCACACAACTGATAATTTGGCTGCACCACCACGTGCCAGAAGACCACGTACCACGTGAGGCACAGACTGACGAGGTGGCTGGTCTAAGGGTGCCACAGCGGAGGAGATGCCAGTACGGGCATCTAGTTTCATGATTTAAGCGGTAATTTCCTCTATTTTCAGTGTTTTGACAGTATCATTTTCCCACAAATAGCATTGAAACCAAAATTCAAAATCATTCTATTTTCTGGCCCCTTTCACGACCAGAGTCTCATCTTTATTTTGGTGAGGCTAAAATTCTTGCCATCTGACCCCACTCACTACCTTCCCCCCCCCCCCCCCCCACACCAGATGCATCCTTTGCCCTTTTGGGGGGTGGAGGGGGTGGCATGGTGCCTGGTGCCTATTTTCCCATATCAGGCACCGGCTATACCTGCCACTATCAATGACAATTACCACCTTTTCTTAGGGTATTATAGGTAAATAAGCAAATAATCCATCAACCAATTTACAGTATTGTCTAACATCCTTTTAGAATACCCTGAAAGTTAGCTGACTTATGCAGGTCAGGCTCAACCGGCAACAGCGTCGCTCATCTGGCAACAGTGTCGCTCAGCTTCGACATCTACAGCGACATCATCCTTGATGGTACAAGTCTTCATGGCAGAGACGTAGGAATAAGGCGTAATTCCGCTAAAAAACACCAACACGGTGGACCATGGTGACTGCGTTTGGCGACCGATTGAGCAAGACCATTTTGACTCTGAAATGTACCTTGAAGACAAAAAGGTGATATACTCCAAACTGGTTGTGTGCATTTTGTGGGGAACATTTTCAAGATGACTTTCTTTGCTCCAATCGATCGTTATTCTTCAAAATCTGGTGACTGATTAGAGGAACCGGTCAGAACCTGACAATCAAATTTATATGCCTGAGTTGGTGCCCTTCATAATTGTAAAATATCTTGCTAAATGATTGCAAAGGTAGTGACAGAGATGCGGAACTTCCTTTTGCCAGCTAATCAGAGAAATGTCCCACCAAGAGCCCCAAGTGCAACAAAGTGTTCAGCTAAAAATACAATGAGTGCCACATGCTTTAAGAATTGCAATAAGAAATAGGTCATATGAAATGTAATATTGTGGCAAGTTTGTGATGAGAACGTTTTAGGGAACCTTGTGATTCAATGCTCGCAGATAAAGTCAAAGAAGACTTCTTGCATCTAAATGACAACACAAGTCTGTTAGAAAATTAGAAAACATGATCAGAAAAGGTTATCCCACCTTAATTTACATAACTTCAGTTAACGAACTTAAATAGATATTCTATTTTACTTTATAAAATTTAACATCCTGACCATGACATGCTTGTACATTTATACCTCTATTGTATTTATCATGGAGAACCAACATCTCACATCTAATGCAAAGGAACTTCATAACCATTACACTAGAAACAATAAGACCTTAATTCATAATCAGCATATTTCTAAATTCAACAAAATGAATCCAATAATAAATGGAACTGTATTTTACAACAAAGCAGTTTCAATTTGCCACAGTAAGAAAATAAATGTAAACAAGGAATCGATTTTTAATATTAAGTCAATAATCAAACGTTTTTTAATTGAGAATGCTTTTTACACGGTGGAAGAATTTTTGAAGTACAAAATGGTGAGTAATAACTAAATAAGAGATTTTGTATGTATTAATATTATTCATGCTTGTATGTACGTTTAATTGTATTAATTGTTTTGTAGTGTTAATTGTGTATTGTAATTAATTGTATTATTGTATTTTGACGACACTCATGCTTTGGCCAATCGTGTTAATAAACAACAATTATTATTATTATTATTATTATTAAGTAGCTTACCTTGATTCTAGTGAGATGTTTATCTTGTTTGCAAAAGTTACGCATTTCTGTCCCCAGCTAAGTAATTTTCTCAAATTCAATTCTCAAACCTCCTCAAATGCATCCACAAGTCAAAGTGAATGATGAGCCTTGCAAACAAGCTGGAAATGCTTGGTGCAATTCTTTTAAACATTTTTACTAATGCATACTGTCATATCTGCAAGTCTGAATTTAGTATCAAAAGGGATTGGCAGCACCTTCCATGCAGAAATAACAAAGTGCTGTATTGTACTGTTGTAATAACACCCAACACGCTGTGTTACGGAGATCTTTTCTCCCTTTGTAATTCATCGCCTGTGAAATTCTTCTTACTTGCACTCTGAGGCTTTGAAAGCATCGAGCAACAGCTTTTGATGGCTTACTGAAATAATGATGTTGAAATACAGTCCCCCAACTGTGTCAAACCTTGCAGACGAACATTTTCTTATTAACAACACTATAACCGTCTCGAAAATTGATGCCCAGACGCGGATATCAAATTGATGCGTTTGGGCATCAATTTTTGAGACGGTTATAGTGTTGTTAATAATAAAATACCCCGCATTGCAAGCGTTTGCAATTTAAATAAGATTTCATTCTTATTGCAGACAAACAGTTTTGGTTAATGCATAGTGTGTGGCACCTAAAGTCATAATGAGCATAAAAAAGGAGCTAAAAGATAAGATCCAGCAATAGGGTAACACTCAATAAGTCCAGCTAAGTTCCGGACATCTCATCTTGGCGATGTGTTGGCTGTAAAGATAGTTTATTAAGGATGCAAGTCTTCTGAGATCATCCAAGAAATTGGTTGAACAGGAGCTAAAGCTCAATAATTTTCAAGACATTTTGAAATCTATGTTAACCCACAGCATGACCTGCAGTAGCCTATGGTTATGGTTCTGCCTTACCATAGATTTTGAAAGCTTACAAAATATGGTAATTTTTGTTCGAGCATCTGGGTCCACAATCCCCCGTCATACAATCTTCCAAAAAATGTCCTGTTTTAGGTATAAGAAGTAAAGTAACTGCAGTTATTATAAAGGATAATTACTAACTAGTTTTATTTATTTATTTATTTATTTGAAGCGACGGATAAGTACATGGTATTTGTATGTGCTTTTTACGATAGCTTGTACCGTTGTTGCATGTTTGAAATTTTCAAGTGTAAAGAGGATAATTGTAATTGTACTGGAATATCTGTTAGCTAAATAAATAACTTGTTTCTTATCCAATTCTACCTTTGTTTTAATCTATGACAAATGGTTCACTTTCCAGTATTACTACGTAGAATGAATTCTTCCCTAAAATCCCCAAAAAGGAGGTCATTTACTACATAATTTAGAATGGAAATAAACTCTTAATGTAACCAGTGGAATTAAGATAATGCTGCACCATTGAATTCTTGGATAACTGGTCACTTAATCTCTCCCCATATGTTAACCTTTCCACACCCATAGAATAATTAAAATAATTAGTAACAACATCAAGTTTACACAATGATTAAATAAAAATGGTTCACAGAAAATAGTTTGCATCTGGTTTATACAATGGATAATTCATACAAGTGGTTACACCTTGGAGAAATTGTTTGAATGTAAATATTTGAAGAAAATTGAGATTTCAACATAACAATTAAATGTTGCAGTGGGTTCTCTGTTTGCTAAAAGGGTAACCTAGTTCAAAAATGTTTTTTGTATTGCTTTTAAATGCAAAATAAAAAAACAAATTGTAACAATTTCTTAATTGACACTTCACTGACAATCTCTGTTGTCCAATCTTTATGTGAAAGGTTTTTGTAATTTTTGCTTAACCAGCAGCTTGAAACCCATGCAGGATATCTATTGTGTGGCGCACCCACTCAAGGGTCGTTGGACAGGTCTCGGCAGTTGCCAGGTTCGTGAAGATGTGTAGACGTTGATTTGCAGGTTGATGATTTCGACGTAAACCTCCCTAAATCTGCATGCGCCCTGAAAAAGGAAGATATGGGCTAGACATGGTTGTATCTTGGTGAATGTAGCATTAAAAATTGTTAATTGAATGTAATGTCTTAAATATTCTATCAATTTTCAAAGTAATGAAATGCATTGATCACTGTCATTTGGAAGTCTCGAAGGAACGACAGAACATAGGATCTCTTATGGAAACTAGTGACGTTTTTAGATAAGTGATACATCTTACGGGAATATGGAATTCCTCTCTCGCAGTCCCTGTCAATGTTGTCTGAACTTTACTAACATTATTGATCTTAGCTTGAAGTAAGCAATTTGAGTTGCGCTTTAAGACAAGCGTATCGATAATTTGGGATTTTTCGCCGCCAGATGGGACAAAACAGATATCCATCATGTAGTCATTTTCCAAACACTTGTCTACCACTTGTTGACACTTTTTTCAGTACAGCAACAGCTAAAATTCACAAAGTTAAGCCGTAATTTATGAATAAAATGAATAAAGCACATACGGGCTTGAAAACTATGGGAACTTTTAAATTTTGGTGTGTTTCATATACTAATAACAACCTTTCACCTACGCAGAAATTTGCCAACCGACTGTAGTCTAGTTATTTATTAAAAAGTCTTGCAAAACGTGTTACCAGCATTAAAATTTGTTCAATGAGGCACGAATTTACCAAAACCATTCCCAACTAGTAGTTGGCCAACTACCACCTTTCTACGACCTATATTTTTTTAACTATTAGTTGGCTTTTATTTAAGATAACGAATAAAGAATAACATTGATATGTTTTAAAATTAGAACCACGTAAGAAAAATAACTTAAACTGAGTATTAATAATTATAAAAATTGACAAGTAATCATACTCTGCAATGTATACCTACTCCTGCAAATCTGTTGAAATAAAAATAAAATAAAAATATATCTTGAAACTAAAAATAGCACCAAATCTTAAAGGAAAATTACGTTCTAATTTCAGCTTTGCTTACCAGCAGAAACTAATGGTAACGGCTTTGATTTCCTGAAGTATCTCGAAAAACCTTATGTAGCGACTCCAACTTGCAATTGCAGCTGTGACTGTCAAGCATTGCACAGCCTTTGGACTTCCAGATTCCAGTCAAGCCATCAGCTGCAACAAGCACAGAGCCTGTTGCATAGAAAAACAATTCCAGAAGTAGCCGGTCCACTGGCAGTACAGCATTGCTTTTTCATGAAGCTGTTGTGATAACGAACAAAGAATTCTTCCTCTGTCCCTGCCTTAAAGTTATCTGGCCAAGGAGTGCTCTGACGTGCATGGCAATATTCTCTAAAAGCACACCACCTTAAGATTCAGAATCACAGACCAGCAGATTATTGTTGTTTAGGATCTGTAAACAGCAAGAATTATTGTTGAAAAACCAAAACTGGCAAAATACAAGTATGCAGCGCCATCGGTGCCATCACGTGTAACCATGCAGTTCTTGCGGTAACCACGCAGAGCCACTAGCCATCCGTAGTGTCTCGCAAGAATTTTTAAAGTACAAGTAGGATGTGATGAACATTTTATACAAGAAATGACATAATAATATTGAATATTAATGTAATATTTTTTGAACATTTTGCTCGAGCTCAGTTCTACTTTCTTAAGAAGCATCTTTGACGTGTCATATAATATTAATGATCGAATTTTAATAACATTTTCCGATTTTCTATGCGCCAACTTGACTTTACACGAATACGTTAATTTTCAAAAAACAATAATGGAATAGAATCAAAGGGCATATACATATTTGTTTGTTTTAACGACAGCATTGTTTTCCAAACAGATCGACATGCAGTTTGAACCGAATTTGCCAGTTCCAACAGATTTTTACAGTTCGTCAAAGATTTGCTGAAATCACGGTGCTTCCACGAAATCTATTCGTAAAGCAATAAGCGATTAAAACAAAATCCATCCGTAATAAACATCGCAAATTTGTGATGTAATTGAATTAGAATAAATTATATTATTAACTGAATGTTCCTAACTATAGATAATAACAAATTAAAACATTTCGTGACAAAAAAAAATTGCCTGGGCACTTGTGGAAATCTTTAAAATCATTTTCCTGGTTTGTTTTCCAGCGAGCGTTCTTTCCACCATGATTTGGTATAAGTACTTCGTCTACGGCATCTTCTGACGTGGGGGTCTGTTACCGTGCGGTCTGCGTTCCAATAACATCTTCTCGAACGAATGTTTCGGACCATGTAACATCTTCAATGTCACAAGAAAAAACCCTTGGGCCCCACTGTAGTTTCGACCCCCTTTTGGCTTGCATCATTGCTAAGCACATTTCTTTCCATGTTTTTTGCTGAAATATGCGAATATTTAAGATGGCTTTTTATGTTTTCACCAAGTTGCCAAATAAAAACTCTGTCAATCAGTCATTTGTAGTTAATTTTGAACCAAAGAAATGATTTTAAGGCGGATGTGTCTTCATTGATGTCTTGCATCGGTTGGGGAGAAAACAAAATACGGGATAAACCGGGATATTAACATGAAACCTCTTACACACAAAGTAAGAATCACGAATTAGGAGACTGAATAAAACTAACAAACTTGCATTTCTGCTGATAGATTCAATTGATTTGATCATCTAAACATGGGTCTTGAGATGTGAGTCTAATGATTAATTGCCAAAATTGGGAACAATAACAGGAAGTTGGCTCAACCGTGATTTGAACCCGGGGCCTGCACTCAAAGCACTAATCTTGAATTATGAGGAAGACTAAAAAGACTCGAGTCTTCTTATGAGAAGAACAAGATTCTTGCACACTTGGACATCTAATCCATTTAATAACTTAAAAAAGACGTGTGTTTTGAGTGTTATGACGCCTTACATAAATTATGAACAAAAACAAAAACAAGGGCTCAACCGGGATTTGAACCCGGGACCTCCTGCACCCAAAGCAGGAATCATACCCCTAGACCATTGAGCCATATACCCGTCGATGTCAATTGCTTGCATTTCTATACTTTCTAGCAACCAAACACTTCTCTAGTTCGCGTTCAAAGAGCAAAATGTGATTTTTATTTTGTTTTATAGGATCAGAGAGAGGTATTCTTCTGTTCTTCTTGTTCTTATTATCAATATCTGAAATATTAACTTTTTATTTGTTTATTTGCAATTTAGTTGTAAACTGTTATTATATAGCAGCCAATGAGATGATTACTATTTCAACACCACTATAAACACAGAAAACCCAAGCAAAAATGCGGGTACTTTAAACGCAATATGGCCTTCTGTAAGGATAATCTTGGCTGGACCAAATGGTTCTGTTTTCAAAATCTGAAGTATTTTAGGAAAAAGTACTTGGTATATCACTTGATAGTCAAAAATCCACTCAAACATTCACGATCACGATATAACGTAAAGGCAAGAAAGTCACCTTGAGTCAGGTGCATGTTAGTGCAAGCGTTAGGTTAGGTTAGGTTAGAGTTAGTGTTAGAGTTGGTGCAAGCGTACCGACCACTAGAGGTCACCGAGAACAGGTATTTATTCGTAAAATATTTACTTGCGGAGACTGTCAGGTACAAAATCATTCTATTAAATTGCGTTATCACTGTTGGTTTCTGCCTCGTCGACCAGGGTTGCATAGCCGAAGGAGCAATACTGATTTCTTTGATTTCTGATTTCTCGTACACATTTTGGAAATCATTATATGTTCGCTACTAAGGTTTTGACCTCACCGTAACAGACCCCCCCGATAGAGCGGTGGAGACCAAAGTACTTAAACCAGTTGAGACGTTAAAGAACACTCCTGAAGAAACAGATCACTAAAATGATTTTAAAGATTTCCACAAGTGCCTGGGCAAAAATTCCTTTCACGAAATGTGTGTCCTTTATAGTCTCTGGTACTAGATGTTTTTTTTAATCAATAAAATTATTACAATAATCAAAATCGCATATTTTCAATTTTACTTAGGTGAGTTTTAGACCGTGAAAGGGTTGCTACCTTGGCTGGTAGAGAGCGCAGTGTCTGGGCATGTTTGCTTACCAGGTAGTCGGGCCCCGGCCGGGTAGGCAACTTCTTGTACAGAGTCAGTGGATAGATACGGAATAAAGCTAGTCTTCCAGCGAGTTATTGGACCTAATTTCCTCTCGAGGCTCTCGTAGGTTGCAACCGGTTGACAATTGGTTTGTCGGTTTGATAACCTCATCACGAAACAGCTACCTTACCTACTAGCAGTGTCGGACTGGCCAGGGCAGCCAGGCGGCAAATGCCGCCGGGGCCTCCAGCCGGCCGGGGCTCCTGAGGCCTCTGCGGCCCCGGCCGTCTGGATTTTTTAAATTTGATTTTCTTGCTTAAACCCACAAATCAGGGTTCCAAAAATAATTTTGGGAAAATTTCTAAGATCACTTTTGTAGACTTACGGAATAACACCATACGCCTGTCATTCGGGCCTCGCGACACCGACACAAACGGGGCGCCGGTTCAACCCGTTTCAATCGCCTCTCGCTCTTTAAACTCGACACCAAAGTGAATAGTATTTTATACAACTCACTTGTGTAGCACTTGTAGCACATACAAAGAAACTGCACACTCAGGGGGTCCCAAAAATGCATGGGGTGGCCGCCGAATTGGTTCTTCTTTTAAATGTAAAGTAAAGAAGTCGAAGTAAAGTAGTAAGTGATGTTGGACAACATTTACAAGTTATGCTAAGCATAGTGGTTGATAATCGAATAAGAATCACATGAATTGCTAAATTATAACTTCCAAATTTGCATCGTATGGGTTATTAAATTATGAGGGTTTGCATTGAGCTAACCACATATTTACAGTCGACCAAATTCGACCGTGCAAATTACTGCACTAATAGTTACTAATAATAAGTAATAATTATACAATTACATGAATGTGCTGCCACTAAATATGAGCATCGAAGCATTAGACAAGTGAAATTCCAAAAAGATATGTACATCTCAGACAAAGTTTTCTCCCCCCGGCAATGTAAGCATATGCAGATCAAACAGTGTCTAGCATTTTTTCAGTGCCCAAGCTTTTAGAAGGTAATATCTGTGGTAATATTAAAATCATTCATTTATTTAAAACAAGATGCCGGGCCCTAAAGAGGTTAAAAAATGTATTCCAGAAAATTGAATTCAAGCTGTTCACATTCCTGGGCAATCCTCGTGGATATTAAAGTACTGTAGGTTTATTATTGAACGATTTTATTGAGTATGACAAATGCTGATTGCCTTGAATTCGCTGGATGGTTTAAAAGTACTACGGCTAATTGCTTGGGAGTAGGGGAGGTAGTCTCCATCCCTCCTCAGCGCACCATGCACAAGTTACATCATTCTACCGAACTTTGGCGAGCATTGCAGACGTGAGCCTCGAGACAGCCCGGATTTGTCCAGCACTGATCGGCAGCGAATTTGCAGAGAAATAGCTCAAGAAGATAACCGATAGCGAATTAAACCGTGAGTAATGAAACATATTACTAACTCTATGAAGAAAGCAGACCTGGGCGAGACATATTGCGAGTGCAACGACTTGCTACCCGAATACAGGCATATCTGCAAATTTTACTGTATTTTTCAGCGTTAACTAGACAATGCTTTCATAAAAAATTATTGCAATTTGATTCAATATTTTGATACTAGACCAACGATGCCAAGGTTTTATACTAGTTTGTGTCTTTGAACGTTATTACCACATTCCTATAGGGTTGGAATGTCATCGACCCATGAGGTGCAGACTGATGCTAGCAGCTACAGATTGTGCGATATTACATTTTGAAGTGAAATTAAAAGTAGACCAGTATATTAGAATCGCATGCAAGCTTCGTGCAGAATCTGTTGGTTAATATTGGTTACACATCATGGCCTCAAAGTTTGCGACTATGCGTAGAGGGCAGTTGGTGCCCGGCAAGGTCAAGCTAGCTGCTAGCCTCGTACGGAACGTGGCGGCCCAGAAATTGACGGGCAACTTCTGTCCACCAATGACATTCCGCAAGTGATTTAATAAGTTATTTGGTAATTACTTTGGTTATTTGATCACTGCTACAAGCAAAAGAAGACTTGCGAATGTTTGCGTCGATTTGGCTTCTCCCATCTTACAGTTTGGTTTGGTACTCAACCGATCTCAAGTTTCGCCCACACATCTGTGTTGCTATCTCAACATCATTATGAAACCCGCCGATATTTTTGTGTCGCGAAAATGTTCGACTATGACTCTGACTTTTGACTTGGGTGAGGACACATGCCAACTTCCTTGTCTGTTTCGCGGCAATGGAGGCGGATGTGCCCGAAATACCTCCGATCAAAATCGAAATAATGTGAGTAACGTTTCCTCAAATCGCGATCAGCGCCGTCCCGTAAGTTTTACATTTGGTTTCACTTTGATTTTGCCAATAAATTCATGCTACGTCTACTTAAGTTTCGTCTCGTTCTATGAAATTAGTTTCGCCGGCTTGGTCTGTCTGGAGGTCAGGCCAGAATACAAAGGTCGAATTATTACCCTAGTTGCCAAGTTATTTAAAAACTTCTAGCGGCTGGTACATAGGAAAATTTACGGTAACGAATATTTTTTATAATAATCTCCGCTTATCTCATCATTTCTTTCATCGGCCTTTCATTGTATTGAATTTATTGATAATTTTCACTTCTCAAATAAATGTCGGTCGCCATTTGCCTGCATTGTTCTACCATGGGTTAAACGGCACGTGCCGTCGGTGGCCTTCATTAGCCCGGGCACACAGACATATGACATATTGTGCTGGGAAAAAGTCCAGTGGATACCTGCTCGACCAGGGTGATTAGAAAACTTGATTTATTGAGCTATGAGTGGTCATATTATGACAAAACCCAACTTCATGTACGTGACTTAAAACGCTCTGCTATGATATCAGTAAAGAGGTACAGACCAATTATTTAACCGAATGCTTTGCTGGTTAGGTTTCAGCATTGCACAACAATACTCGGCAACAGTTTTGAAATAGCCATTAGTGTAATTGTGATTTCATTGCAATACATATGAAAAAAATGTTTGCAAGCTTAATTTCTTTTTTATTCTGTAATCACGCACGTTTCAACTGTCGCATCTTGTCTCGCTGATACTGCATATAAATGAACTGGCATAAAAATCATCAGCTGTTTTGCTTTCTAAAACTCTCTAGGATATTTCCTATACCTCTAATATGTTTTGCGCGCTATTTTTTAAGATCGTTATGGACCAGAAACAAACCCGCGTGGATGTCAATGACTGTCTTGCAATTATAGATCAAAGCATGTCAATCGAACGGTTTGGTGTGTTGGAAACACCGGTTCTCGTTAGATCACTGAAGTTGAGCAACACTGCGCTGAGTCGGGTATTGGATGGGTGACCATCATACGCATGACCTGTTCTGTTCGGGAGAGAGGTTGGAGGGATGAAAATGAGTACAGCCAAGCCATTCGCCTTGCTTATCAACCTCTCGACAGCATGGATCCTGGATCCAGCGTGGAGGAATCCTGTTGTTCGCGTTGTACCGTCCTTCGGAAGGAACGTTAAGCCAGTGGTCCCCTTGGTGCTCTTCGACAGGAGTAGGCTACGTGCTGGCACCGAGTTTTCCCTCCTCCCTTCTAGGCTAAGTTAGGTTCAACATCATTTATCATCATCATCCAGTCATTCACCGACGCCATTAGACCAGTGCCGCATGGCCAGATGTCAAAACAGTGCGTCGTTAAACACCACAAATAATAATAATAATCAAAGCATGTCAATCCTGCATTGATTCCTGATTTCCCGATCATTGCAGGAGAGCGCATGCCAAGTTTTGAAAAGAATGCCCAAGATGGATAGCATCATCATCATCAACTCGCTGCATCCCGGCCCTATCCCGATGCATCCCGGTCGAGTCAAGCGGTTACAACGGTTCTACAAGGAAGGAAGGAAGGTAACTCTCATCATGGAATCTACCAGCAGCACATTGCTGAGGTCAAGTTAAGTAAAGGGCAGGTCGAGGGATTGGCGCTACGGGGAACACACTTTCTTTCAGCTTGACAAATGTATTTTTGTTTGTATTTTCTTGTATTTTGTCTCGCCTTGTCCCGTTACAGAAAGCGTCAAGAGGTCAGGCAGGATCCCATTTTTAGCTGACGACGTTAAGAGTCCGAATACTCTGCTGTCTGTCAAAACAAAGTCGCCCGCTAGATGGCACTCAGGATGTATTTTAGCTCAAACACAGAGTTAAATAACTCTTGCAAATGTTCACCGAACTGTTGGCTGAACGTAGGATGTGCTTACCACTGATAAATTCACCGCCAGTAGGCGCATTGGCCCTTGGGGTTTCAATGCGTCTCTGCACGCTGGGATGTCTCTTGTCTTTCCAGTTCATCTAGCATCAGTTCCGTGGTCTGTAAGAGACGACTTCGACAACCCCAACCCCGTAGTTAGGCCCCATCTTAGCTAGAGACAGGTTCGATCACTAGAATCAACCCCCGCTAGTCGCCCCCCTGCCATCTCATCCCCCTGCCACATTGCATTCCCCGGCTCTTCATGGTACATCGGTACCTTTTGATATCCCCACGCACTGAAAGAACTACAGGAGCAGGCAGACGTTGCTTAACATTAACACAAGAATGCAGAATATCAGCAAGGACAGGATCTGCAATGAAGGCTAGTTTATTTTCGGCCCACACTTCCTAGTTGACAGCCATCTCTTGCGCGTTGTAAGCATTTTTCAACAAAAGTTTCAAAAAGTTTCAAGTTAACATCCTAGGAACCGCTGTTTGCGTCCCAGCGATATTTGACAGGTTTAATTCTGCTTTCAAATAGGCTAAGACACTTGATTTTAATCTTGTATTATTTCGCAACATATTCGCGACTCGGTCTAGGCTCCCTAGGTGTATAAGTTCCAGAGCGCCCAGTCGAGCGCCGACGCAGAACATCGAGAACTTCCAGCTTCAAGGCACGAGGGCGTTCTGCACGGCCCGTGCTAGAACGGGTTCGGCCATTTTGTGGGGAAAACACAAACACATGTAGCGCTAATCCCTTAATCGTCCTAGAAGTATATCATGCAAGTAGACTCATAGCTTCACGTGGGTTGACCTTGCCTTTCAAGGGGTACCAACCCCTGGGACAGTTTGAGTAGACGCTCCTGTCCCACGTAGAGCACGTGCTCGACGGTATCGCAGTCTCAGGAAGGCGGTGATTCCTGCTCGTGTGCTTCAAGGTCGTGATCTCGAAGAACCGAAGAAAGGAAGTGACAGTTCGTGACGACTCGTAAGCATTTAGTTCAATTTTCTTATAAAATATCATGCTTTTCTGACTACCGCTTTTTCTGACACCTGGTGTTTTTTCTTCTCTTTTCATATTGGAGCCCGGAGTCTAGCTTTTCTGATGAGGGCCACACTGCGGTCCACACTACGGTCCACACTGCAGTCCCTGCCAGGCCACACTGTCTGCTGAACGAGGTCCACACTGCGGTCCCTGCCAGGCCACGCTGTCTTCTGAACGAGGGCCACACTGCGGTCCCTGCCAGGCCACGCTGTCTGCTGAACGAGGTCCACACTGCGTTCCCTGCCAGGCCACGCTGTCTGCTGAACGAGGTCCACACTGCGGTCCCTGCCAGGCCACGCTGTCTGCTGAACGAGGTCCACACTGCGGTCCCTGCCAGGCCACGCTGTCTGCTCTGCTGAACAAGGTCCACATCGTGGTCCCTGCCAGGCCACGCTGTCTGCTGAACGAGGGCCACACTGCGGTCCACACTGTGGTCCCTGCCAGGCCACGCTGTCTGCTGAACGAGGGCCACACTGCGGTCCACACTGAGGTCCCTGCCAGGCCACACTGTCTGCTAAACGAGGTCCACACTGCGGTCCCTGCCAGGCCACGCTGTCTGCTGAACGAGGGCCACACTGCGGTCCCTGCCAGGCCATGCTGTCTGCTGAACGAGGGCCACACTGCGGTCCCTGCCAGGCCACGCTGTCTGCTGAACGAGGGCCACACTGCGGTCCACACTGCGGTCCCTGCCAGGCCATGATGTCTGCTGAACGAGGTCCACACTGCGGTCCCTGCCAGGCCACGCTGTCTGCTGAACGAGGGCCACACTGCGGTCCACGCTGCGGTCCCTGCCAGGCCACGCTGTCTGCTGAACGAGGGCCACCCTGCGGTTCACTCTGCGGTCCCTGCCAGGCTGCGTTGTCTGCTGAACGAGGGCCACACTGCGGTCCCTGCCAGGCCATGCTGTCTGCTGAACGAGGGCCACACTGCGGTCCCTGCCAGGCCACGCGGTCTGCTGAACGAGGTCCACACTGCGGTCCACACTGCGGTCCCTGCCAGGCCACGCTGTCTGCTGAACGAGGACCACACTGCGGTCCCTGCCGGGCCACGCTGTCTGCTCTGCTGAACGAGGTCCACATCGTGGTCCCTGCCAGGCCACGCTGTCTGCTCTGCTGAACAAGGTCCACATCGTGGTCCCTGCCAGGCCACGTGGTCTGCTCTGCTGAACGAGGTCCACACCCCGGTCCCTGCCAGGCCACGCTGTCTGCTCTGCTGAACGAGGTCCACATCGTGGTCCCTGCCAGGCCACGCTGTCTGCTCTGCTGAACGAGGACCACACTCCGGTCCCTGCCAGGCCACGCTGTCTGCTCTGCTGAACGAGGTCCACATCGTGGTCCCTGCCAGGCCACGCTGTCTGCACTGCTGAACAAGGCCCACATCGTGGTCCCTGCCAGGCCACGCGGTCTGCACTGCTGAACGAGGTCCACACCCCGGTCCCTGCCAGGCCACGCTGTCTGCTCTGCTGAACGAGGTCCACACCCCGGTCCCTGCCAGGCCACGCTGTCTGCTGAACGAGGTCCACACTGCGGTCCCTGCCAGGCCACGCTGTCTGCTGAACGAGGACCACACTGCGGTCCCTGCCAGGCCACGCTGTCTGCTGAACGAGGACCACACTGCGGTCCCTGCCAGGCCACGCTGTCTGCTGAACGAGGTCCACACCCTGGTCCCTGCCAGGCCACGCTGTCTGCTGAACGAGGACCACACTGCGGTCCCTGCCAGGCCACGCTGTCTGCTGAACGAGGACCACACTGCGGTCCCTGCCAGGCTACGCTGTCTGCTCTGCTGAACGAGGTCCACATCCCGGTCCCTGCCAGGCTACGCTGTCTGCTCTGCTGAACGAGGTCCACACCCCGGTCCCTGCCAGGCCACGCTGTCTGCTCTGCTGAACGAGGACCACATCCCGGTCCCTGCCAGGCCACGTGGTCTGCACTGCTGAACGAGGTCCACATCGTGGTCCGTGCCAGGCCACGCTGTCTGCTCTGCTGAACGAGGACCACACCCCGGTCCCTGCCAGGCCACGCTGTCTGCACTGCTGAACGAGGTCCACATCGTGGTCCCTGCCAGGCCACGCTGTCTGCTCTGCTGAACGAGGACCACACCCCGGTCCCTGCCAGGCCACGCTGTCTGCTCTGCTGAACGAGGTCCACACCCCGGTCCCTGCCAGGCCACGCTGTCTGCTCTGCTGAACGAGGTCCACACCCCGGTCCCTGCCAGGCCACGCTGTCTGCTCTGCTGAACGAGGACCACATCCCGGTCCCTGCCAGGCCACGTGGTCTGCACTGCTGAACGAGGTCCACATCGTGGTCCGTGCCAGGCCACGCTGTCTGCTCTGCTGAACGAGGACCACACCCCGGTCCCTGCCAGGCTACGCTGTCTGCACTGCTGAACGAGGTCCACATCGTGGTCCCTGCCAGGCCACGCTGTCTGCACTGCTGAACGAGGTCCACATCGTGGTCCTTGCCAGGCCACGCTGTCTGCTCTGCTGAACGAGGACCACACCCCGGTCCCTGCCAGGCCACGCTGTCTGCTGAACGAGGACCACATCCCGGTCCCTGCCAGGCCACGCTGTCTGCTCTGCTGAACGAGGACCACACCTCGGTCCCTGCCAGGCCACGCTGTCTGCTCTGCTGAACGAGGACCACACTGCGGTCCCTGCCAGGCCACACTGTCTGCTGAACGAGGACCACACTGCGGTCCCTGCCAGGTCACGCTGTCTGCTGAACGAGGGCCACACTGCGGTCCCTGCCAGGCCACGCTGTCTGCTGAACGAGGGCCACACTGCGGCGGAAATAACGTGGAGCGAACGAGAGTATGGAATCAGGAACCGTTCTCCCTTTTAATGTTTCTTTTTGTGTTCAATGTTTGTGTTCAATGTTTGTTTCTATGTTGTATGTTTTTGTACCTGACTGTACCTATTGCGTTTGATGTTATTTTTACTTGTCTTGCTGTTTCTCTGACTTGTGTTTGTTTAATCCATGTTGCAGGAACCTAATTTGTTACCTAATACCCTACCTTTCAGCACCTGAAAATCAAATTCCACGCAATAACAAAAGCTTTTCTCGTTTCATTGTTGCGAACGTCACGTGCGCGGAGTCTGACAGCGGCAGGATTCAAGTCGCAACGTGAACACTGCTACCAACGCGACGGGCCGATTTTTGCGTCGGCTCCATGGCTACCGACTGGATCGTCACCATGGCAACAAAGATGGAACGCAGTCTAAAAGAGGGTCCTGGTTCGTGTCCCAGTAGCTGGCCAGTAACCATGGCAACAAAGATGGGGTCCTGGTTCGTGTCCCAGTAGCTGGCCAGTCACCATGACAACAAAGATGGGGTCCTGGTTCGTGCCCCAGTAGCTGGCCAGTCACCATGGCAACAGAGATGGGGTCCTGGTTCGTCTCCCAGTAACTGGCCAGTCACCATGGCAACAGAGGTGAGCTAACAAATAAATATTCCATATTATTTAACAAGTTGAGTCGAGACCGAAGAAAGGCTGATTGTTTCGAGATCGTTTTGAAACTCGGTGCATCTCTGAGCGGTGAAATTTGTCCACCTAACGTTTGTTTTATTTTTGTCTTTTGATTTCCAGCTAACGGTGAGGCTCCAGATTAGGCCCCCACGACACTTCAGAGCTCGATTCAGGATCGGAGAATGAAGATTGACCATCTGCTCGTCTGACCAATGGTAAGCCACGATTCGATCGGTATTTTCCACAATAAATCCGCTGCGAGAATCGATTCTTCCAACTGGCCTTGCACTAAACGAGTCTGTCCATTGTTGTTTGCTCGTTTAAATGTCGCATCTGTCCGTCCCAGTTGCATTGCAGACTGCTGGCAATCGTGACTAACACGTTGTTTGTTTTGTCTGCAGTGTTCGATCACGATGAAGGAAAGTGATAATGAAGACCTTGAGGAACCAGAGCGACACCACTGCCCCCCGGACAAGAGACTCGCGATGGAATGTACCAGACAACAAAACTTCAGGTGCGCTTTTTAAATAATAATGTTTATTTATTAGCTATTCAGCCAGTATTTTACACATTCTGTAACAGAGGAACATAATATTACAATTGTTTCGCGAACTTCATGTCCATTATTTTAAATTCATTCAAATCTAATCTCGTTGCATTGACATTAAATCTATCAAACATCTTAAAACCATTATTGAAAATGGAGGACACTCATTTTGCAACATTACAATTTCTTGCAAATGTCTTGTAATTTGATTACATGCATCATGCACCTCGTCTACACTTTATAGATCTAGGCATATTATTATTTTTTAATTGTCTTTAAAACACAAGAATAACAAAATGACACAAATGTCTTGCAATTTGACGCTCCCCTTGTGTTGCAATCATGCACCGACTTTCGACCTGACGTGAACACTAAAAAACAGCTGACAAAACTAAACCCAATCAACAGGTTCATGGACAGCAAACAAAGTCAATGTTTTCCTTTGTTCAAGAACTAGTTCGGCACTTGTTCCCGAGTAAACGTAGCTATTCAGAGCTTGTGTTGAGTGTGCAAGAGTCGTCATGTACCTGGTAACGTGTCTAATGTGACTTTATTCTGTTGTTTTCAGGTGGACTCCACGAGCCGCTACTTGAAGCCGACGCGGTGGCTTCCTCTCGTTTGAATCAACGAGAACTCCGACGAGAACTCTGCACAAGACTCGGAGACCTTGCTTCGAGCCCTGGAAATTGTAGCGAGGACGCGCTGTGAGAGTTTTATCGGGGCTTTGAGGAAACGTGGGCAACTTTTGTTTGTTAGATAACTTCTTTCATTGCTAGCTTTGCGGGACTTAACTTCGCGTCAGTTCAGAGGCTGTTTGCTTCTCGAGTTCGGGAAATATTCATAATTATTGATAAATTTGTGTGACATGAGAGAAGTCAAGAGAAATTTGGGGACAAGTCCATTGTCGTTAGGCTTCCTGTCAAAGTTTTGGTCGTATAGGATTTTACTAAAGGTGGTTTTGTTCTTCAGTTTTGATTCGTTCGGTAGGTTAGTTAGTTTTTTATTGGTTCGGTAGGTTAGTTAGTTTTTTATTGGTTCGGTAGGTTAGTTAGTTTTTGATTGGTTTGGTAGGTTAGTTAGTTTTTGATTGGTTCGGTAGGTTAGTTAGTTTTTGATTGGTTCGGTAGGTTAGTTAGTTTTTTATTGGTTCGGTAGGTTTGTTAGGTTTTGATTGGTTCGGTAGGTTAGTTAGGTTTTGATTGGTTCGGTAGGTTAGTTAGGTTTTGATTGGTGTAGAATGGTCGTTTCTTTGTCGCTTTGTCCATCATGGTGAGGGTCGCCAAAATTAGGTTGATTTGTTCTTCTAGCTTCCATGTCCTATTTTTTCTGTTTTCTCTCATGTCCGCTTGCCTTGCTCCTAGAGCATGTAATATTGAGGTAAATAAAACCAACGTAAAATCATAGCAGAAAGTCATAAGGCAGAGTAGAGTTTCCTCAGATGCATTGAGATTTATGTGACCTAATTTACAAGCCATGGGACTTCATCGCTCGCCTGCATAATGTTCGTGTTTGCACCCGTGGGACCCGCCACGACGTTTGTTTGCCATGGTTTCCGCACGTCACAAGTTCAGCAAATCCTGGGCGATTGATTAAAATCGTCACAAATTACAGATTATAATCGGCCATGACCACTGACCTCACGGAACAAATGCTTGTTAATATCAAATGAATCACTCTCACAGTTGGCAGATTTATGTGAGCACAAACACGTAGATGGTAACTCAGATATTGTTAAAGCGCTTGAATTGTATTCGATGATTAGAAATGTACGAATCTAAAGCTGTTAAATTCGAATCATTGTATTTACCATGTTGTACGATAAAAATTTACAACCCCCAAGCTATTTGACTGGGATACCCCCGGTTGAAAAGCTATTTGACTGGGATACCCCCGGTTGAAAAGCTATTTGACTGGGATACCCCCGGTTGAAAAGCTATTTGACTGGGATACCCCCGGTTGAAAAGCTATTTGACTGGGATACCCCCGGTTGAAAAGCTATTTGACTGGGATACCCCCGGTTGAAAAGCTATTTGACTGGGATACCCCCGGTTGAAAAGCTATTTGACTGGGATACCCCCGGTTGAAAAGCTATTTGACTGGGATACCCCCGGTTGAAAAGCTATTTGACTGGGATACCCCCGGTTGAAAAGCTATTTGACTGGGATACCCCCGGTTGAAAAGCTATTTGACTGGGATACCCCCGGTTGAAAAGCTATTTGACTGGGATACCCCCGGTTGAAAAGCTATTTGACTGGGATACCCCCGGTTGAAAAGCTATTTGACTGGGATACCCCCGGTTGAAAAGCTATTTGACTGGGATACCCCCGGTTGAAAAGCTATTTGACTGGGATACCCCCGGTTGAAAAGCTATTTGACTGGGATACCCCCGGTTGAAAAGCTATTTGACTGGGATACCCCCGGTTGAAAAGCTATTTGACTGGGATACCCCCGGTTGAAAAGCTATTTGACTGGGATACCCCCGGTTGAAAAGCTATTTGACTGGGATATCCCCGGTTGAAAAGCTATTTGACTGGGATACCCCCGGTTGAAAAGCTATTTGACTGGGATACCCCCGGTTGAAAAGCTATTTGACTGGGATATCCCCGGTTGAAAAGCTATTTGACTGGGATACCCCCGGTTGAAAAGCTATTTGACTGGGATACCCCCGGTTGAAAAGCTATTTGACTGGGATACCCCCGGTTGAAAAGCTATTTGACTGGGATACCCCCGGTTGAAAAGCTATTTGACTGGGATACCCCCGGTTGAAAAGCTATTTGACTGGGATACCCCCGGTTGAAAAGCTATTTGACTGGGATACTCCCGGTTGAAAAGCTATTTGACTGGGATACTCCCGGTTGAAAAGCTATTTGACTGGGATACCCCCGGTTGAAAAGCTATTTGACTGGGATACCCCCGGTTGAAAAGCTATTTGACTGGGATACCCCCGGTTGAAAAGCTATTTGACTGGGATACCCCCGGTTGAAAAGCTATTTGACTGGGATACCCCCGGTTGAAAAGCTATTTGACTGGGATACCCCCGGTTGAAAAGCTATTTGACTGGGATACCCCCGGTTGAAAAGCTATTTGACTGGGATACCCCCGGTTGAAAAGCTATTTGACTGGGATACCCCCGGTTGAAAAGCTATTTGACTGGGATACCCCCGGTTGAAAAGCTATTTGACTGGGATACCCCCGGTTGAAAAGCTATTTGACTGGGATACCCCCGGTTGAAAAGCTATTTGACTGGGATACCCCCGGTTGAAAAGCTATTTGACTGGGATACCCCCGGTTGAAAAGCTATTTGACTGGGATACCCCCGGTTGAAAAGCTATTTGACTGGGATACCCCCGGTTGAAAAGCTATTTGACTGGGATACCCCCGGTTGAAAAGCTATTTGACTGGGATACCCCCGGTTGAAAAGCTATTTGACTGGGATACCCCCGGTTGAAAAGCTATTTGACTGGGATACCCCCGGTTGAAAAGCTATTTGACTGGGATACCCCCGGTTGAAAAGCTATTTGACTGGGATACCCCCGGTTGAAAAGCTATTTGACTGGGATACCCCCGGTTGAAAAGCTATTTGACTGGGATATCCCCGGTTGAAAAGCTATTTGACTGGGATACCCCCGGTTGAAAAGCTATTTGACTGGGATACCCCCGGTTGAAAAGCTATTTGACTGGGATACCCCCGGTTGAAAAGCTATTTGACTGGGATACCCCCGGTTGAAAAGCTATTTGACTGGGATACCCCCGGTTGAAAAGCTATTTGACTGGGATACCCCCGGTTGAAAAGCTATTTGACTGGGATACCCCCGGTTGAAAAGCTATTTGACTGGGATACCCCCGGTTGAAAAGCTATTTGACTGGGATACCCCCGGTTGAAAAGCTATTTGACTGGGATACCCCCGGTTGAAAAGCTATTTGACTGGGATACCCCCGGTTGAAAAGCTATTTGACTGGGATACCCCCGGTTGAAAAGCTATTTGACTGGGATACCCCCGGTTGAAAAGCTATTTGACTGGGATACCCCCGGTTGAAAAGCTATCTGACTGGGATACCCCCGGTTGAAAAGCTATTTGACTGGGATACCCCCGGTTGAAAAGCTATTTGACTGGGATACCCCCGGTTGAAAAGCTATTTGACTGGGATACCCCCGGTTGAAAAGCTATTTGACTGGGATACCCCCGGTTGAAAAGCTATTTGACTGGGATACCCCCGGTTGAAAAGCTATTTGACTGGGATACCCCCGGTTGAAAAGCTATTTGACTGGGATACCCCCGGTTGAAAAGCTATTTGACTGGGATACCCCCGGTTGAAAAGCTATTTGACTGGGATACCCCCGGTTGAAAAGCTATTTGACTGGGATACCCCCGGTTGAAAAGCTATTTGACTGGGATACCCCCGGTTGAAAAGCTATTTGCTGTGTTTTTTGTGCATGTAGAACTGCAGATGTTTCACTCACTGTTTCCTTAGTATTTCAAGCGGTATATTGTATCTGCTAGAATAAGTATAATTATTTAAATGAGCTCTGGCTTGTACAGATTCGAAGAAGGTTGACAATCCAAGTACACTGTATTTCCTTTCCCTTCCGAGCCGTGCAGGTTTCTGGTGACCTGCTGCATGCTGTGGACAAACCAGACTCATTTCTTGACTTACCGGACCTGATAATTTGTTTGTAGTCTTGAAGTAGGTGAACCAAATGGTTTAGGATATATGTCTATACAAGCTAATTGAGTAGTCATTTGTTAGGATAGAGAGTGTCAGGAAACTTAAATGCAAGGATAAAGGTAAATTAAATGGCACAATCTTGGAATAGATGATAATTTCAGATAAGTTTGTTTGACAGTACAATTTATTTTTTACAATTTTTCAACTGAGAAATGACGGTAAGGTAAGACATGGATGTAGGTAGGGTTTTAAATAAAATGGGTAAAGATTGTAATTGAATGAAGAAAAGTGCAAGTGAAAAGACTGAAAATAATGATAGAAATTGTATAACAAAGAGTATTATTAAAAGGGGACAGTTTAGGTAAAAAATATTAGTGCTCTTCTTCCACCTGCATTTAACATGTAAATCAAAGTTATCTCTTGGAAAAATATGATTAAATAAATAAAATACAATTATGGTTAAAATAACAGGATAATAATAAAAGGTTACTTAAATTCTAATGGAAGATGCTGGGTCAAATTTTATTTTACCTCCAGGTAGATACATCTGTATGTTCTCATTTATGTAGAAGATTTTTGAGTTGGGCCGGGTGGTCGTCTGGTAGTTATAGCCGGTCGAGTAGTTTACGCTGCTCTGTTTTAATTGTAACATTTTTCAGTATTTTAGTGCATTCCCAGTAAATAAAAAATTACTGTCTGTTTTGTGGTAATATATTTAATTTTTGCCTGATTTTAAGTTGTGTTGTGTATTATTTTTGAAGTTTTTACAATATTTTTAATTTCTTTTTGTTAAAATTTGCTACCGGGCAATGTGATTGTAGCCTCCTAAGAGGTATTAAAATATCCGCCATGTTCAATCTACCAAGAGTCGCTAAGGTAGCCAATCCACCAACCCACCAAGAGATGACCATGATTACCTTAATATTGTCGCTTCCAACAGCTCTAGCAGCATCTCCATGGTCGGCAGGTGTTGAATATATTTCATGTCGAATATTTAATCTGGCAAGTTTGGTTGTATTTGTTGGGAATGTTTCAATAAATTAATATTTTTGGTGAAGATGAAAAATTCCACGAGCAAATAAAATTTTCAGTGAATTATCATGTTACCAACTTTGATGTAGATAGGTTTGTTGCTGCCAATTGAATCACACATGATTAAAATAAAATTAGTAATCCAGGATGGATATCCTGCGTGTTCTATTTTATTTCTAGGCTAAAAGGTAGCCATGTTGCAATTACTTTACTTTTTGCTCGATCTGTTCGACTTCTAGATTTAAATTAAGAAGTTCCATATCTTTTGAATTATGTTATTTTTTAATGGCCATGTTCTTTATCCACTAGGTAACAAACACAGGCGGGTGGGCGCTGGATGGGGCCCGAGCGGGCGCTAGCGGGCAAGCTGGGCAGATGGGTTCGAGCGGGCTAAGTCCAGTGGGCCCCACATGGGCGCCAGGCGGGCGCTGGCTGGGCCAGACACACGGGCTAGCCCACGTTGGCCCACGTCCGGACGGGCACGACGCGCTAGGCTAGCCCATCAGCACCCGTCTTTAGGCCGTGCAATAAATAAATTGACCACATGATATTATATATCGCCAAATATATGACAATAAAATGAACCACTTTGGTTTCACGATCAGTATCAACTCCGACATGAGCTTACATTGCACAAGTCGTAATTTTGATATTTTATCATCGTCATCGAGATGCGGCCGATATACCCATACTTTGCATCGTCCGCTAAGGTAATTAAACAAAAAAACAAAAAAATGGATCCGAAACTGTATACATGAAACAAATGTGACATTAAAATCACAAAACATAAAAATTAAAGAAAAACAAAAAAATGTCAATAATTTTGTCTTCGAATCAGGGTTTCACCGTCTATAAAACGCTAACGCTATGCCTGCGCTACCAGGGCACAGTGGAGACGGAGGGGTTTTACTCATTTTTGTAGCGTTAGCGGGAAACGCTTACATTTTTAGTGTTTTCTGCAATATTACGCTATTAAATTGAGTAATAAGTCTGTTTGAACAAGAAGTGATCTCTGTATTTGGTTATTTTAAATGGGGTTGATGCGTAGCGTTTAGAGGTGATAAATGCGACGAGTTTTAGAATGTTTAAAAGTACGACTGAGTAAGAAACTGATGGCCAGGCTGGGCATTGCAATGCAGGCCGTGCTAATTTAACGCTAACTTTGCAAATCTTTACATAACCTAAATAACCGCGTAGAGCATGCACATTTTTTCAAAGAACAACCATATTAATTGAATATTTCAAACTCCGTGTATTCATATCTCGCAACACTTCATATTGTTTGCTTTCGGAGCTTTTATTATACAGATATCATTGCATTCGAAAACTCCCTGGCAACGTGCAACGTAGCAACGTGACGTATTACGCCGAGCCGAGCCGACTAGATTTCAAACACTTCTGCGTTTACGCATAATTATGCACCTAAATGAGAATTTATTTGGGCTTTTATATAAATCACCGCACCTATAAGTACTGTATATTTTCTTCGTTTCACTGCATAGAATAACTATTCGACGGTAGTAATAAACAACCGAAAATACAGTAGTATGACAACAACTAAACTTAAAAATTAAGCTTAAATTTGATTTATTTGACCAAGGTGTTAATAAAATACGGTGTTTGTTCCATGATTGTATGATCATGGCCATTGCTGGGTGGATTATCTAATTACTTGGTCTTGAATAAGTGTACCAAAATTGTGTAGAGAACGGGTTAGAACCAGTATTCTTTTCTCCAAGTATATGGTATTTCAACGGACGCAGCCAAGGCCAAATTCATAGCTTGGGGGTGTTTGGCGACCCTCCCTTGCAATTCCTTCCCTTCCCAGGTACAGCAGTGCAGGCAGTGGCTGTGGATCTCACCCCGTCCCATTGTATCTGCTTCTGCCGAAGTGCAAACATCGTTTACAGTGAAATTGTGCTAAAGTGTTGTTGTTGTTGTTGTGGACTTTGTTGCGTTGCGTTGTGTATATTATTCAAAAGCATTTCATTTGCATTTGGTTTATAATTAGCTGTACTGCGATCGCGAAAATAGTGAAGAAAATATTGTAAGTATAACGAAATCCAGATTATTATTGTTGTACCACGAGGGTACTTGCTGTGCTATCAAGACGCAATGGCTGTAATATACTTTTTTTTATCTTGATTCATCGGATGTAGCCAATATTCTTTTTACCCAAACTGAAAGTTAAATCAGTAGCTTAAGTGTTACAAAACAATATTTTGTAAGGCACATGTTTGATCCAACAATATTTTTGTTTCAGATTGGACTGCTTAAGTTGGGCCACAAAATCTCAATCCCCATCTTCAATCTCCATCTTAAATTACTGCTCCTGCTGTAGTAAAAAGGTGTGGTGTTTAGAAAACTTTTTATTTTTCTTTCAAAGCCTTGATATCTTTATTTCTTTTTATTTATGGAGTCTAAGCGGTCTAAGCGCGCTGTAGGCCCACGGCAGCAGTTGCGTCGGCGGAAGAGTGCTATGCTGCAGCACGTGAGAGAAGTGGGTTTGGACATTTTGGTTGAAAGGTTGCTTGCTTGGGATGGTGCTTGGCCGGAGGTGAAGAGACCGAGCGTGTTCTTGCCAAGCGATGCATCATCTTCTTCGGATAGTGACGACAGTGATGGTAGCGACTGCAACATGGGTGATGCTGTTGGTGACGAAGAAATGGAGACGACACCAGACGCTTCGTGGGCGTCACATCCAGTTAACATTAAAAAAAGGGCCAGTAAGTATTTTTTGGATTAATTCGGTCTAGCTGGTTATTTTCACCTGAAATCTTCTCTATGTACACTGTTTTTAATGTTTGCACGGCAATCATGGGAATTATATATAATTATTTTTTAAATAGGTACCATGAAAAATGAACGGCTGGCGAAAGGCCTGGCCGCCTCGAGAACCGAGCCTTCCGTCATGGAGGTCACGCCCTCCAGGGTTGCCCAGCAGGCAAAAAGATTCAAATCCACCCCAGAATCTCCTTCCATTTCCTTCTCATTGTCAAATGTTCCGAGTTCACGCCGTCCTCTTTTCACAATACCATCCGCATCACCACTCCCTCTCCAACCAAGCCCGCCAGTACTGCCCACGACACCATCACCCTCTGCGAGTGGCAGCCAGGCCTGCGATCGACAGTCCTGTGCAGAGCACATAGAAGGCTTGAAATGTAAGAACCTAAGGAATCACTATAGGTACTAGATATTGGTCAATCATGACTGCCATTATAATTTACTGTGCACCAAAGTTTCTTGATATGAAAAACAGCTGGCTTTAAAAAAGACACCATTAACGCTTGTAGAAATCCAATAAGTTGAGCAGAAAACCAGAATTCTACTGCGACTCTGTCTTTTATCTAGTTAGGTAACCTTGTTCGGCAAATAAATTGTCACATTTTAAGTTCCATAAGTTCATTACACAATGTCTTGCATCTCAGCTTGAGCATAGGCCTTGGTTAACTTACAGCAACTTAAGTCCCGGGAAATAGATACTTGGCTGAGAATCGAAATGTTAAATGTCAGTTAATATAAGTTGTGTTTCTTTGCAGCTCTCGTCCAAAAGCTCTACAGCCTGGCGGCAGAGACACATGCACAGGTCTGTAAAAACACCGCCCTCCTCCAGCAGCGAAGCAATGTGGAAAGTCCACAAGGTGGAAGCGAGGCAGTCGAGTCAATCGACGGGCTGCTGTGCAACTCGCTCGAAGAGCTGCGAGCGCTAGACTCGCTGCTCAACCATAAGCTCGAGCTAAAGAAACGAGTAAGCCAACCAACGTTATTATTTGTATCGACATCTTTAATTAAAATGAAAATTCAGCTGATAGCTAATGTTAAATTCTCATTGAATCATATAGCCCTGAATTAAAAAAATACCAGCCTACCTTATTTGGTTATTTTTCACAATTGCCACCCTTTACTGGATTGCTTTATTCATAGGTTTTTAACTTTTTATTTTCTAATTTTTCTTTTTTTTTTAGGTTGCTTTTCTGGCGGTGCATGGGCACGAAAAGGAGGCTACATCAGTGACAAATATTGCATCAAAAGTGCTAACAACATCGCTAGCGCGCCTCTTGAACTTCAAGGGGGCGCCGAAGGTCTCTATCGAGACCTTCCCGAACATCTTAATGCTCATTCTCTGTAAGTATCCATAACACATTCTTTATGTCTCTGTAGCGGTAGGAAACAAGATAGCATTTAAAATGTCAAAGGCTCTTTGAAAATATCTTCAAAAACCATGAATGCCATAGTAGGAATTCATAAGCCAAAAGTGCAAAAATCATGATATAAGCACATTTTACAATAAAGTAGTTAAAATCTACTCTGAGCCATTTGTTTTTGCTTGCAATCATAAAATAATGTGAATTTTTGGCTATTTGGCGTTTTTTTTTTAAATCAGAATTGCACATTTTCTAGTTCCAATATCTACTGTCCTGTTTGCCTGTAGGTTCAATGCAGCATGAACTTAATTTTCACCTACGTAATTTGTAGAATTTAATCCATGGATGTCCATATCTCTGTCAGACTAAGAAACCAGAAAAGAGGTAATTTTAAAATTGTGGCCGTAAAATGTACCTCCAGCGCAACAGGAACCCTTTCCAGACTTTAGCTCCAGTTTGTTACGGAATCATTAGCACTAGCTTGGTGTACGATAGGCTAAAAGGTTTGAAAACAATAGCATATTTTGCAACCCTTGTCCAGTGGAAGGTAAATAGTGGGTGCAAGACCATCTAGCAGCTCCTGACCCAGTACTCAAGATCTACTCTATAACCAGGCCAACGCCAATTCCATTTGATAATAGTCTTGGATATGCCCCTATGGAATAGATTCTACCAGTTGCTGTATTATCTTTGCCCTTTGATATTTCTTTGTTTTACTACGATTTGATCATTATTGATTTTCCTCTAGTCGCAGTCAAGGTCTCTTCCCCCAAAGCCACTTTGACGGTCGTCAACAACAACTTAATGAAGTGGCTGCAGGGTGCGCGGGACCGGGATGGCGGCCGTGCACAGCGCGCCACGATGGCAAACTTAAAGAAGTCGGTGATCAAAAGGGAGTCTGCGTCACCGGTTCTGTAGGGGACCGGCTATTCCGAGGACGACGAACGGACTCTGTCATACCTCGAGTTGTGAGAAAACTTGACAAAAAATTAATAAAATTACATAAAAATGTGTGCTGTGTCCATATTTAGTAGATAACCTATCCCTTGTCAATCCTCGAAATCGAATCGTCATTGAATAATCATTAAAAATGTGTCTACATATTATAGTAATATATTAAAAATGTTATATTTGGTATATTTACACACAATTTTTTAATTCATTTGTGCTTACAATATTTTCTCTATTTTTACATGCAATTTAGGGTAGAGTGATTCCCGTGATCCACGAATATCTAACAAACAATTGTTTATTGGCGTACGCTGGGTGATGCACGGGCTGAGGACGGGCTAGAGCAGGGCGACGCTGGGTGATGCACGGGCTGAGGACGGGCTGGAGCAGGGCGATGCACGGGCTGAGGACGGGGCCAGAGCGGGCGCTACATGGGCTAGCCTTCAGGGCTAAATTCTTCCATGCATCGAGCTACAACAACGGTTGCTATGACGAGACAAGTCAATGATAGGCATTCAAGTTTTACCATAGCATACATTTTGTGATGAGTTCATTTTGGAGTTTGATTCGCTAAAACTTGGTAAGAAATGAAATAATCTGCATTTCCCCTTTGTTTCCATATACATTTGCTTGTCGTCTTGCATCCAATTACATCTGCATATTTGATCGCCTTTTTCACCTATTTTTGCTGTTATGCAAAACTGAAACCAGCACGTAATTTTCCTCTCGGATTAGGATCCATTTGTAGAATCCAGCTATAGCTGGATTTCTGCCTGTTGTATGTGAATTATTGCGATTTTATTATTGTCTGTCTCTTCTACGGCGCTCCATAATCTCCATGTACATTCCAAGATTACGCACTACTGAAGGTGCGTATCTTTGACCAGATCGTTAACACTGAAGGCAGAAAATCTTTTCCTCGTCCTCGTATACTGTAAAATAAATAAATCGAATGATTTCAATTTATTGAACAAATGTTAAAGTTTGAAAGTAGTTGAAAACAAATGTCTCGTGTTCATTCTCTTCTGAAGAAGACAAGCCGTGTCTCGTCGAAACGTTGAGACGTGAGACCCTTTCGAGGGCCGCAAACCTCTTCAATGCAGAGCATATACGAAAAACACATCATACCATCAAACCATGGCTCTGAAAACCACCACTTAACAATGCCATTAAAATCACGAATTAAATTATTTTAATCAATCTCATTTTATCCCACTTTCTGAGATAACACCGGCGCCTATTGGCTATTAGGCATGTAAGGTGCAAGAGAAAATGTTAGAGTAATGAAAGTTAAAAAATAGATTTTCGCACAACCCATCTAATTAGACGATGCAAAAGAGATTCAGAAGTAAGAAAGCTACGCCTACACATGTTCATTCTTTACGACACCGTTTTACGATCGTCGACGCGCGAATGCCGACTCGCGATTGTGTCCAGAAGTTACCATCTTCTTTTAAGATTAGGCGTTGATCAATAAGAAATATGATGCATTGTTATGCAGTTAAAAACACCTGAGTTCACCAATGTAAGTGCATTTTCAAGTAAACATTCGATTAGGAGAGAGCGAAATTGTGTTGCTCCTTCGGCTATGCAACCCTGCAGCGCACGATTCGTCATCGAGTCAAATACCAACAGCGATTGTTACCTGACTGTCTCCACAACAACATATTTTACCTACAATTACCTTATCAGTATTGTTCACGATGACCTCTACCGCTCGGTACACTTGCACTCAAAAGTGACTAGAGGTGACATTCTTGCTTTCACCTATTTCTTGATCGTGAATATTTGAGTGAATTTTTGACATAAAATTACAATTTTAATGTTAACTATTGAATATTGATTTCCAGTTGACGTATTATAACCAGTTGTGAGGTGAGGTTTCAATTGCCATTTCGATTTAAAATACTACACGTTCAGGAGCTCAGTACTTCTTCGTCAAAGTACAATTTAGGTTTTTCGGAACAAAGGCTTCAGTCAAAATTGTCCTTATATCAAGCCAAATTGTGCGATATGTATACGTATTTCAGTCCCACAGGTTGTTAGGTTTTCTGTTTGTATTTCTGGTAGTAACTGCAGCTGCACGTAAGTTGCTCAGTGGCTGTGAGGAAAAGAAAGTGACACAACTAGACATTGGGCCAATAGTTCAACAAATAAGAATGTGGATTTTTCAGAAAATGATGATATTGTTCTCCCTTGCTGTAAAATGAAATATAAATTACATTTGACGCAGACTGAAAATGTATAAGGTTACTAAGTACAGAATAATAGTAGTCATGTTTTTAGTTGAAAATATACATGGCTCAATGGTCTAGGGGTATGATTCCTGCTTTGGGTGCAGGAGGTCCCGGGTTCAAATCCCGGTTGAGCCCTTGTTTTTGTTTTTGTTCAGAATTTATGTAAGGCGTCATTACACACAAAACACACGTCTTTTTTAAGTTATTAAATGGATTAGATGTCCAAGTGAGCAAGAATCTTGTTCTTCTCATAAGAAGACTCGAGTCTTTTTATTCTTCCTCATAATTCAAGATTAGTGCTTTGAGTGCAGGGTTCAAATCACGGTTGAGCCAACTTCCTGTTAATAATAATAATAATAATAATAATTTTTATTTATTCTCGATTGACCAATAGCTTTGGTATGAGACATGTCATTACAATATATTCGTGTTTTACACTCAGTCATATTATATAATATTTACATATTCACTTAGTTAATTCTATTACATACTAATTACACAGTCTTAAAGGCTAAAAAACTATTCACAGAATAAAATGCGTTATCTGCCAAAAACTTTTTAACATTCATTTTAAACACCTCGTCATCTTTGTTAGTTTTTTTGATGCTAAAAATGGATAATATTTTGTTATAAATTAATATTCCAAGCATAAAAGGATTGTTCTTGTCGTATTTTGATTTTGTTTTCTCATTTTTTTAAATATGTGAGTTACGTGTGCTATTGTTCCGTGAGCTGCTACCCAGATTTAGATGATTAATATTATCAATCATAAAACATATGGCACAATAAATGTATATGCACGGTAAGGTCATTATTTTGTATTTTTTAAAATAAGGTCTGCATGAGTCTTTGTAGTACATTCCTGGCGTACAGGGATTTCTACTTGCTGATGACAGGAGTCGGATTGCTTGCTTTTGTAGTATGAAAAGGCGATTTATATGCCGAGATTGCCCCCACAATGTTCCCAATTTTGTCAATTAATCATTAGACTCACATCTCAAGACCCATGTTAAGATGATCAAATCAATTGAATCTATCAGCAGAAATGCAAGTTTGTTAGTTTCATTCAGTCTCTTAATTCGTGATTCTTACTTTGTGTGTAAGAGGTTTCATGTTAATATCCCGGTTTATCCCGTATTTTGTTTTCTCCCCAACCGATGCAAGACATCAATGAAGACACATCCGCCTTAAAATCATTTCTTTGGTTCAAAATTAACTACAAATAGCTGATTGACAGAGTTTTTATTTGGCAACTTGGTAAAAACATAAAAAGCAATCTTAAATATTCGCATATTCACGCAAAAACTGGGAAGGCCATGTACCAAAAGGGGGTCGAACTAACAGTGGGGCCTAAGGTATTTTTGGCAGGGCATTTACGATAGTGTTCCATGGTTTCGCACAACGACCGCACGGTAACAGACCCCCCCGACCATCACGGCGTAGACGAAGTACTTATCCCAAGTCATGGTGGAAAGAACGCTCGCTAGGAAACAAACCAGCAAAATGATTTTGAAGATTTCCCTAAGTGCCCAGGCAGATATTAGTCCACAACATTTTTTCTCTTATTATTATCTATAACTGGGAACATCTAAAAGACAATAAAACCAATTATTTACTAGAGTAATTCAATTAAATCACAAATTTGCGATATATATTATGGTTAAATCTTGTTTTAATCGCGTATTTCTTTAGAAATAGCGGATTTTTTAATTTATTTCGTAGTTGCACCGTGACTGAGTCTAGCAAATCTTTGATGACGAAGAAGTGATGCAAAGTCACGATTAATTTCATCTGTAAAAATTCGTTGGCACTAAAGAATGCGGCTCAAACTGCATTTGGAAAATAATACTGTCCTTAAAACAAACAAATACTTATATGCCCTTCGATTTTATTCCATTATTGTTTTTGCAATTGAACTTATCCATGTAAAGCCAAGCTGCCGCATAGAAAATTGGAAGATGTTACTAAAAATAGATCATAAATATTATATGATACATCAAAGAGAAGATGCGTCTAAAAAGATTAAAAGATATATCTTCGTAATGTTAAATATGATTTTATAAAATATTCCTAAAATACTACTTCTGCTTTTCAAATTCTTGCGGGATACTACGAATGGCTGCTAGCTCTACGTGGTTACCGCAAGAACTGCATGGTTACAAGTGATGGCACCGATGGCGCTGCATACTTGTTCTAGTAGCGAGCCATTTTTGGATGAGTCTATGAATATTCCACAAATAGACTGTCAATCTATGCGACACTATACGAAACACTTCCTTATTTTTATATTAATTAGTTTTTGTAGGCCAAGATATTTGTAAGTCAAACTAATGCATGAGGGAAGTTAATATAAGTCACAACAGGAAAGAGACAACGCTTTTTTCTTTGACAAACGCTTCATGGACCACATTTGAGAAACTGCCATCGCAAAAACGAAATTGATTGTGCAATCACAATGAAACTCACTTGGGGCGCATGGAAAATGGTAAATAAGTGAAGTGACAGACGATAAGAAGGTAAAATTCTAAAGGTAGAAGGTAGAATTCTAAAGGACGAGAAACAATTTTTAAAGCTGTTAAAGGAATTTTTAAGGGATCATTGTTTTTATACTCTTGACGAATTTTATACAAATGTATAGGTACTAGAAGTAGGAAGTTGATTTTTTTTTTATATATAAAGTGACAATTGTCGATATCATTGTATGATTTTATGACAAATAAAACATATTATTATTATTATTATTATTATTAACTATAACAAAAACGATTGGATGACTATAGTTTAAACTATTGTAAAAAATTCGGAATATTTCATGTGTAAAATGTGGTAAAATTAATTATCTTACCTCTTGGCCATGTTGAAGTATCTTTTCATTTGTAACATGTCATGCCAGTGTTGTCACATTCGTTACCCGGGAGTGTTGTCAAAGTCACTTATTCTATATTTAAACTTTAAACTTCTTGATCGCCATGTCAAACTAAGCAGCTAGTGAATTCGTTGCTTCATATAAGCTTCTCCACAGCTCTGGAGAAGAGGCCGAGAATTATACCTTCGCTTACTGAATGAATTGTCGTGTTGAAGTTTCGAAAACACCGTTGGTAGTAAATTCGAACTTGAAACTTTTTTTCTCAGAAGGTTGGTATCTTTTGGAAACATATAACCTTCAATTCTGTGCTTCAATAAAGGAATAGCGGAGTAACCGTTTGGAGCGGCAATATTTGTCACATCAATGAGTTTTATTAGGGTCGAAGAAATGAATATAAGTCTGAAAGAGCAAATAGTTTAGAGAAACTATCTGCCCTCTGCAGTTTCATAGATCATTTACTGGGCCATACCTTCAAGTCTACAACTAGATTTGATACTGCACCACTTGCTTAAAACACCTCGAGTTTGATCAAAATAATGATACATCTTTCACGAGAAGCACCAATAAGAAAAGAGGACAGAGTTGACAGAAGACCAATCAGAAGTACTTATAAGTAAAGTGCCACTGGACACTTTTAAAGGCTGATAATGATAATATGAACGCATGTCTCGCCCTCCCGCTCCCTTCCATCAAGCTAGAACAATTAAGCTATTTGACCCCGGTCGAAAGGGGTCACTACAGTTTTGTGCTGGGGAGGGGGTAGGGGGTCAGAAAGCTCGACAGTAACCCTGAAGTGGTTGTCTTGTTGATGGGCCCATTAACCTCTTCTGGCAATCGATTGCAAGTGTGGCACCACATTCATCCAACCACCTACTGCGTAATGATAATTGACACATTTTTTTTTAACTAAGAAATTATGGAGCATGATACATTATTGAAACTAAAATAAGAATAAACGATTGCTTTTGCTTTCATTGTTGGGGTTTCAATTGTAATTTTATTTCAGGAGTGATGGCTATTTAAAGACAGAGGTGAAGAGTGGTTATAAATAACAAACGATGCAAAAAAGTCAGTGGCAAAAAAAAATAAAGATTTTCTTGGGACATTTTACTATTTGTTTTACAACAATTGACAATTAGCCAATGTCATCAGTCAAAGCGAGTGGACATAATGTCAATAAAAATTTCACGTGAAAATAATTCCCCGTTCATGGCACATTTTGGACGGGAAAATTCATTTACAGCTTGAATTAATATTTTTTTAGGCGTGCAACCAAGAGGTTTCACACTAAAAATTCTGTGTTTGCAAGAAAACAAAATTAACTATAATTTCATTAATGGGATAGTTTTGTCTCCTCTCATTTTGACTAACGAAGATGCATATCATCCCATTAGGGTGATTATACGATCACGATAAGATTACGCCAGAGTAAAAGAGGATATTTTTCGAGATGCTATACACATATGCATTATGCCCCTTAAAATGAAATGCAGTATAGGATGACACAGATACACCAGGTAGAATCAATCAATCTAACATCGCAAGAAGATTTGGCCGAAAAGCTTGAAAAAAATCTAATGCGTCACTAAAATAATTTTGATTAAATCACAATTTTTCACAGTATACATTTTAATCGTGCTTCTAAATATTATAAAACTAAATTCTAAATTCAATGCTGAAATCCTATTTCGGTTCAACCCAGGTATGATTCTTTTTTGTATGAACTGAAATCGGCTTCGGATTTCTTGTGTAGAAATGAGTATAGCAATAACCACCCCCCTTTCATTCAAGTTTATGGCCCAATACTAACTGTCAAGATGATAATTTATGTTAATGGCGTATAGCCTCATCTCACTTGCCCTCTCAATAAGGCTGTATAAGTGCTAGCTCTGTCTGTCTTGTTGAAATGCTCGAGCAGTAGCTCTCTCTGAGTCGCACTCAAGACACTGTTCTATAGCTTTCTCTCTCTTTTATCACAGTTTCAAGTCTGTTCACCATCCTTACTTCCATTTCTGTTCAGTTTGCGTTGGGCTTTAGTTAGTGATTGCCGTATAAAATATTTGCTAGTTGGTGATGTGCTCAATCCACAGTGAGTTTTCAGTCAGATTAATACATTTTTTATATATTATAATACTTTTCAATCTAGACTATTCAAGATAATCGTTCTGACCAATGACTTCGAATTGTCTTATGATATAACTGATTATAAAAAAGACACTGTTTGCAAGAATAGGAACTAGAAAATACACTTTCTTATGATAGCTATCTATAGTTTTCGTATTTACAGTTATTGTATATTTCTGCATGTTATTCAATGATAAATTAAATTGCATGTAACTCATATTTCATGGTTGATGCAAATAATTTACAATCATATATCCCCAAATTGATAACTACATTCGTCTATTATTTTTTGTGTCAAACTTGCAAATTGACTGTATTTTGTTTGCAAGCAATTCCAATTTAACGGCCATCGTCTGAGACTTTTGAAGGAAATTTTGTGGTCCCCGTAGGTACGTAGGTATACAAGACGACACCTGACGGTGTTTCTTCTTTGATTAATATAATCAGGGACACAGCTTGGAAAACAGCAAGCCACTTCTACGTCACGTCCGTGATAATATAGTTAAGGCTGTAATTAATTGTAAACATAAATGTCACTGGCCAAGTACGGTCGAAATTAGGAGGACATTCATTCTAGACGGTTATCTGTACATATTGTGCTTGGATTTGATGGCATTTTATATTACCTATAACATTCATAAACTTGCTCTAGTCTTAAAACAACAATTTCACAATTTCTACTCAGTACATTTATTAAATTGCTTACTTTTATTGATTTTATTGATTGAAGTTACTTTACTTGAAATATTTAATCTTAATGTGTTTTTTTATATTACCAAACATGTGGGAATAGTCATCAACAATGTATTCAAATTTTATTCAATGTCTTAATTTAATTTTGTATGTTCGCTTAATCTGATATCAACTGACTGATAATGTTTGCTCCTGAGTCCAGCATCGACCCATGGCTCTACGCAAACTCAGCAGCGCCATTTTCTCGAGACCCGGGAATGGAACAAAAGCTCGTCCGGAGGAGGCGCGCTCAATCGCCGGGCAAACCTAGTAGCGGAGGCCCGGTTAATCTTCGGCATTTCAGGTTCGCTCATGGTCAAGTTCTAAAAACGCACTACACGATTATATCATTTTGTTCATACTTTTCTTCTTGCTGTTCGAAGGAAAGAATCCGATAGGAATAATGAACTATTAGTGATTGTCACTTATGGCTGCAAATCCTGACATAGTTGGTCATCCTGGTTAGGGAATGTTAGTTGAAATATTTGGCCTACCTCCAATTTCAATTAATATTGGTAGGGATCATCATGGACTGTATAATACCGCATTTGATAAAAATGGAATTCGATAGATGGCAAATATCAAAAGATTTTTACTATGAAAATGAGATCTTTATGCTGGACTGGAACTTCAAAAGGATCATGCCGTAAAAAGATGTCGAAATTAGGAGCAGATTGCATTCCTTAAGTCATGGGTACAAGATTATAATTTGCTCTTCAATAAAATATTATTATGTATCTATTGTATTTGTGTATATATAGTATATTTACAATACTATAATATTATGCTTGGAAGACCAGGGAAACAAACGAAAAATCCATTAAAATTATCAATTATATTCAATTATAGTTTAAGATCAATTGTATGAAGAAGATACGGGAACATCCACAAAGCCTCCAGAGCTTAGCACACACACAGATTTTTTAATTTCAATGGACTCTAGTACAAACAACTGTACAACCAATATATAATGAAATAGGACATGAACGCAGGAAACATTGAAAAGGCGTCGATTTTGCCTTTTTTAATTTCGATAGTAAAACAGTACCGATAGACACTGTAAGAAAAAATCACCTGTAATATTGCTCATGGCTGTATGCCGTATACGTGATCATT
The DNA here is from genome assembly GCA_947568835.1 of Protonemura montana. Classification (NCBI taxonomy): domain Eukaryota; kingdom Metazoa; phylum Arthropoda; class Insecta; order Plecoptera; family Nemouridae; genus Protonemura; species Protonemura montana. Next base: position 2,531,770 of record OX387604.1, on the reverse strand, counting down.
CTGCACTGACTGTATTTTGTGCAGGGACGCAGAATAATTTTGGGCGGTGTTGATGTGTCGAATGGCCCTATGGCGCGGGGGTATGGTTGGTTCGAGGGTGTATGCGACGTGCGGGGGGGAAGGGGGGGGGGGGGGGTTGATATGTAGGGGAGAGAGGGGCACCTCCTCGTTGTCTGTAACATCTGTGAAGTTCACAGACTGTAAGCCCACGATGTAACCATGGCAGGGCTATGATCGTGCCTTTCTAGTCACCATCCTGAACAACCAAATGAACATAATCCTTACTCAACAGTTTTAAACTAGCTCATTCATGGCCTTGCCTTTGACGGCTACCAATGAAGAACATACCCACATATCTAGAGCCTAGAGCTACTTTCAAAGTCACAAGTGTGGGGGTCCTCTCGTGAAGTGATATCTGGCACGTTGTTGTGTCTGGTTTGGTCACCTTCTTTATCTCAGATTTCAGTTTTTACATAAATGCATGTAATCAGAGTAGGATCCGAAGACTGGAAAATCGTTTTCTTTCCTGGGCCAGTGATGCAAACCCTCTTTTTCTGGTCTGACTATGTGCCTGTGCCTGTGCCTGTACATGTTCCTGTGCCTGTACCTGTGCGTGAGCCCGGTTTCGACATAGCTAACAAGTCGGTTTTTATGAGTTATGCTAGAAATAATTTAAAGAACACATTCAATCACAGTGATTATTCGATCATTTAATTCTTGTAGGGGTAGACGGCAAGTGATTTCTGATGCAATTCTCGGCTAAATATAAACGTGTTTATTAGTTCTGATTTTAAAAATGACAAATCAAAAATGTTGGTTGTTAAATTTTTTTTCTTGCACAACTATCTCATTCAATGACAATTCAACAGAATATTCTCAGAGTAGCTGTGACATCACTAAGGTCAACGGGGCCCAGTGAGATGATTCACATCAGGGGTGACACCCTTCTGCTCCGGTTGAGATTGAAAGGGAATTTTTCCTGAAAAGCATTCGTTATTTTGTCGTCATAGATTGATTCACTTGGTTCTCTTTGCTAATTTGTAATGTTTCGTTTTTCGAAAGATGTTAATTTTTTCTGTATTTGTAGGATAAGAACCACTTAAAAAATAACTGATTCACAGTTTTTTACCTCTAATCGACCATAAAAGTGTGTAGGTATAGTCTTCTTGGCAAGAAGGGAGTTCGGCCATTTTTGTATTTACTTGCAGTTATTATCCTAAATATAGACAGTACAGAGTAGAAGTTTCGTAATTATTGCAATGTTTCAGTTTAGAACGAAAATACACTCAAGAAACCCTGAAACGGCTAGGGCACTCGGCGTCATGAGCAAGGTTATAAAAGTAGGTAAGGATTTGTTCAATTCTTTTCCCAAAAGGTCGTAACAAAAGCTTAGAAACATAAAAGAGGAAAAGTATAAATCCAAAATGCATGCTTAGATTGCAGGTATATGCCTCTAAAGCTGCCCCAAAAACCTCCGCGATCCAGATGGCAGATATTGTTTGGAAGGAGAATGGAATTCACATCTTCCATGCGCTTTCAAAATTGAAACTGAGAGCTGTTACGGACAAAAATCTATATAAACGTTCAAACATCATTTTGCCCGCAACTTGATTGAAAATAAATTCGATAATGAACTATTCAAAAGCTCAGAGGACTAGACAGAACAGCGAAAGAAAATTCAGAAAATATACGCTTGTTTTACGGCAAAACAACATTTTACATTAAGTCCTGTTTAATTTTCTAGCTCAAGATTAGCATGATGCGATTCTCGACATTTTCTAACTAAACAAATAATTTATAGCAGATTCAAGTAAAGAAGTATTACATAGTTTTTCTATTTCATCAATTCACAATAGATGTTCCAGACACTACAGGCATTGGCCTTGTCTACTACTGCTCGGCAACTGTATTGTATATCGGTACTAGAATGTGTCGAACTGCATGATTTAGCACTCTTGTCATCAGGAGATAATATGAGATAAGTCCTATGCCGCTTGCTTACTATACTGTAGTGTCACTAACCTTTCTCAACTCTAGATGAATTGTATCATGGAAGGCCGTAAGATTAATGATTTCACCATTCTCCATTCTCAGTAGAGTAATGGTCTTTTAGATAGGTCATGATATACGCTAGAATTATTCACCGTTAGATAGGACTCATCTGTTTTCACGCCAAAAGCCAGAGTAACGTCATGATTTTGGATCTGTAATGTGACTCTGACATGTCAATTGACTACCATTCTGGTGAATCAATTGATGATTTCAAAATCTACAGATTTTGTCACATTTATGGATCTTCAAACATGTTAGATGGCATTCTTTCTTGCAACAGAATCAAGTTAGTTCCCCACTGTAGGATGATCAAGAGAATAACATCTGAAAGAAATATTTGAACCCACGAAGGACATTCTCACTATGAAGGTTTAAAATTATAAAAGGTAAAAAAACGACTACAATTATGACTTCAAAATTTGAACCAAAAAAACTTTGGGTAGGTTATACCCAAATGAAAAAGAAACATGAAATTTGCTAGATATTGCAAGAAATCGGTAATTTGTGAATTATTTTCGTGCTTCATTATATTTTTGTTGCATACCTGCTTCAATAGTGTGTGTATATCTGTGGGTTGGCTGCAGGTTTGGGGTTTCTGGTACCAAAACATTTACTTCCAATAGTTGAATAATCGATTTCTCTCCAAGCGACGATGTGCATTCGCTTTTTTAAAACACTTTTCCGGAGTAAACGAAGGCAAAAAAAAAGTAAAATGCAACTCAAATCCGGGCTTACGATCTTTCAATCGGGTTTGCCAATAATGCAGAAAATGCTTAATTAAAAAATAAAGATAACCATTATTACGAATATTACGGCCAGTTTAAAAACTGTAATACTGCCAAGAATTTCAATTGCTTGAACACAAAAATAACATCGTCCGCTACATAATATCTTCTAAATTATTCATACTATTCTTGATAGTTATTAGCATTGTTTAGTACTTGGAAGAGATTCTCTGATCTCGTGGCCATGACAGTAGGCTGGCTATATAGGTTGGTTGAAGCCAAGGTCTTTATTTTGGGGTCGAGGCTCGGGATCCCCTCTACCCTCGGTCCCCCTTTACGAAGCTGCGCGACCAGTTTTCGAATGGCTCGCTGCTACCCAAACAGCCGCCTCGCCAGGCGCACTTACTTCAGCCTAGCGACAGTACGCCGACATTGTAGCGTCACCCATAAGTGACATCTACTCATTTACTGCCTTCATTATTAACTAATTACTACGTCAATCAAAGTGAGTATCATTAGCAATTTGTTCTCGCGAATTTTATTTAACCGCTCTTTATATCTGCAGTGCTAAAAATACAAAATTGAAGATTCTGTTAATAAGGATACCACAAGTTTTGTTGATTGTATTGTATATAGAAATTGATAATTGAAATTTTAAGTTTCTTCTCAACATTGAAGAGTGTAACCGGGGTTAAATGTAACCAAACTGCCAAGTGCCGAGTGAGTATTGCGCAATGTGTTTCAATTTTTTGCAATAAATAGGCCTAAAATTGCATATTTAAGGAAGGCATACTTCAGGGTGAAAATTGTAGATGCAGATGCGGTTAACTCTTTTTAGTGAAGGTTTGGCCAAAGTATTTAAATTAGACCTACCTCACATATGATCTGACATTTGGTATGCTGATATAGGCCTAATTATTATGATTTCTTCCCTCACAAATCAAAGGATTTTCTTAGTTTTTACAATCAGGACTAGCGTTGGAGACTAAGGATGTCTTGGTTGCGTTTACTTAGATTACCCTGCAATGTTGCCATTTATATGATTATAAAAGTAGGTGAACTTTGAGCATTTGATTATATTTATTATATATTGTAACAGCATTGTAAAACATGGTTTTTGAATGACGAGTCAATTATAATCGTATGGCTTAACCCTCCGTCTTTTTATGGGACATTTCTTGCTAAGAATTTGCTTAGTTATTTTGCATGATAGATATATTCTATTTTATATGTAATGCATTAAACGGTTAGGAAAACGAGAGTATCTACATGGAATAAATTATCTCAAATGAAAGGCTTATTAGATTTGAGTAGGATATTCTAAATCGTGTTTGAAAACTGTTTTAATTTCAGTTTCAAATGGTACCTACAAATAACATAGTCCCACTTTTTTGACAATGACTTTATTTCCGCATTTTTGGCAGGAAAAGCACATGGCAACTAACCCCATGCAAAATCGATCGCATAGAAAAGATTAGTCAAGCATAGACAAATTGTAATCATTAATCATACTAGCGATTAAAATATCATCAAGTCTACGAGAAATTGAATGAAAAATGAAATTGGTTTAGAATAACTTCCACATAACTTTGGTCATTGATATTAACATGATAAATTCATCTAATAAACTTTGATATTTCGGTTACATGAGAGTTGGTATTTGACTTGTTGCAAGATGGCTGCTGGCTGTTCCGCCAAGTGACATTGGATTGGCTCGGTGTTTAGGGTTCAGGATAGCTCGGGGTTGGGTGGGGTGGGGGTGGATCGATTCAGCGAGACCCAGGCGCCCTGTAAAGGGCTCTCACGCCAAAAAAGTAAAAGCCATCGCTGTACATGCTGCACACGCTTCTTTACATTTCAATTTCATTTCAAGCTTAATTGTATCTCGCCGATCATTCTAATACGCTTTGCACTAAAAGTAAAAAAATAATTACAGCTACTGCTACAGATTCTAATACACATCATACTCGTTTTGTATTTATTTATGATGAGTTATATAAAAAATTTAATTTTGGGTTTTCATTTGGTTACACATTCACTAATTGGCTCTTTAATAAGGTCCTCTAAATTTTGCAAATTCTATCTAGCGGCTCAGTGTATTGATTATTGATGGCGTAAAATGCAAATCACTCAAGTTGAGTGAGTCAAAATATTCAGTATCTATCGTCAAAATACTTTGTAATTACAAACTTAATGCTAAAAATACTGCATCCGATGCAAGCTTCATTTTACCATTTAAAAAATATCAAAATACATAACATTAAACTGTCTTTGCCATCTTAGAATAGTGATTAATGATAAGAGGATACGAAAATTGTATGTCGGTAGTTATTTTATTTAGAATCTCTACATGCAAAAGTAGATTTTGGAGTCTTCTGAAATTTTAGTCTCGACTCTTTAGCGATTACGTTTCATTGCAGTCAAATTACATAAACAATTATTAACCTCCCACAAATTATACATTTTTGCAGATATTTAAAAAATGTTTAAGACGCCCTATTCTCTTATTAATAATATGATCTTAATTACAATTACTACAAGTAAAGTAAATTATTATTTAGTGAAAACATATCGACTTGCAGACTAGGAGAATTCTATCTATTCGAGCTTGTTTGATGTTGGTAGGTTGAATAGTAGGCATTCATCCAAAAGCCCATTACGAAACATTCATCATAATGCCCCCAGGATTTGGAGGTACCTTCCTAACCTTAGACAATATATCGAACAAAGAAAGAATACTTCCAGGCGTAGATCGGAATTTAAACCCCCTCTTCACACGCAATATTTGCTATGAGGCACACTCCATTATCTAGTACACAACATTATTAAAATCACCTAATTGTGGACAAATATTTTAGTTATTGAACTCGTTCACGATTTACCTTTGCCGAATGTTCTAGAAGGTCACACATTTTATTACTTTTTGTATCATTGCTTCTTTTTGTAATACCATTTTTTTAATGGAATCTTGGCTTTCATGCAGAACGCTGACTCACCTAGCGCTAAGTGCAGCGAGTATTGGCAAATTATTTTCTATTTTATACCTTGATTTCATTGACTTCTGTTGGTTATAAATAAAAATTATATTATTTTTAGAGATGCTCATTTCTTCGTTAGGCGCAAAAACGCCAGCACACTTACACACTAACCAAGAGCTGGTTTTTCTGTAAAATTTATCTAATTTTCCCGACGTTCTAATTTACGGCACTTGAAAGCCTGACTTGCGTGTTATTTTTTTTTCATTGATATTCTCTTAAAGACCGACGATTGTTTGTAAATCGATTAAAAAATATAAATACATTGAATTTAATTAGGTAAAGAACTAGTGTTAAATCTTGGACGACTACTTGAAAAATGAAACAAAATTATTTATATTTATGACTCATTTGGAGTGCTATTTTAGCGTGCTTCTGGAAATATCACAGGCCAGGAAAGAGAAGAATGATGGGAAATACATTGAGCTTATTAGCATCAAACAGGAAATTGATTGACCGATCGTATATTTTGGAATAAATATAAATTTTGAAAAAAATTGGAAAAAAATTAATTGTTAGCTAAACTTGTTTGCAGGTTTGCTGAGGGTAAATATGCTTTTACGACGGTGCCGTAAAACCTAATTTTAAATTAAATTTTGGACACTGCTTTATCCGTTAGGTCAGGTAAAACAAATCAGAGGAATGTCTCTGTGTTTTATACACGATCAGTAACCTAGCTAATTTTGCAGTAATGCAATGTCAAATGCATGTAAAGCATAACTGCTGGACATTTAACTTCGGAATTCACTTGCGTCTGTGCTCAAATTACACAGTGCACATATCCACCATGTTTGACGATCAATAATACATTTCATGGCTGAAGCATCAAGAGGTCCAACTTGTGAAGCCATTATCCACGCAACATCAAACAACACAACATCAAGTTGATATTCTAAACCAGCTCTGTCAGATCTGGATTCTGACGATTGTTATATCAGAAATTACTGCCCCACATTGCGTTATTCGATAAATACTTCTAATGAATTTTAGAATTGATATTACGTGAACTTACATTTTGAATTTTTTCATGATTTCAGGATACTACAACTTCTTCTATGTGACATCAAGCAGAACAAAAGAAAAATGAAGCATTTTACAAAGAATAACTCCAAATTGTACGACTCCCAATTGTAATGCTTTACATCTACCCTGTAGATCCGAATTTGTTTGATATTTGGCGACAAATTCGGTTCTAGAGAGGTTTGTGTGGGGCATACAAGGCTACAGCGGGCTGCAATTTCATTCAAGAACGTCAAGGAAATTCAAGATCCTGAAATGACTCGACAAGATCATCAAGACTGTCTACGTTTGATGTCCGAAACTACAAGAATCCATTTTTGAATTTGAATCAGTTTATTGATGTCTAGTTAAGTAGTTGGCTTGGATAAGAAGAGAAACAAACCAAAGGGAGCAAATTAAGTATTTATAATTTGATTGCATCAATTAAAATATCTTTCAAAATTGGACCTGAACCCAAACGTGGTCTACTACAACTCTACTAGGTGTAACATTTTATATTTTCAATGTCTTTTCTGATAGCAGGTTAAGCACCAAATAAAGCTGCTGTGATGGAATCTGAAATCGTGGTAATAATTTTATAAAAGGCGTAAACTGATTGGCTGCTGAAAGGCATATCTTGTGTTAACATTAATCAATGTAGAAAATTATTTCTGATTGAGACCTTTCCTTCACTGTGTTTCATTTCCTCCATGTCCATACCACAGCCAGCATCTGCTAGGAAGTGATCTTTTGAACAGAACACCAAATTTCTTTATTAATTTGCTTTTAAATATAATATTGATGTAAGCAATACAAATATTTTTATTTTGCAGACACTTTTGGTGGGATTTACCAGTATCTAGGTACTGGCTTTGGAGCTATAAAATGAATGTGTTTATTACTAAAATGTGGTAATTTATTATTTTCGTCAATCCAGTTTCCTAACAGATGCATGATGGGTTACTGAAAAGTTCGGATTAAAATTAAAATAACTTGTATATTGGAAATAGGGGAGTTTTCGCGGAATTTTGCTCATCTGTCGTTGCTACACCAACATTCATTAAATAGCATATTATAAAAATGTGAAGAGAGAGTCATCTAATACAAATAGCAATCATGTAGTGAGTGTGAGGAACGCATGAAGGAACCGGCACAGAGAAAATTAATGAGCAGGATTGAATGAGGAGGATTTGAATCAAGCAAAAGGTTTTTTCGCGCTACCCCATGTTCAATGCCACTAGATTTGGGAAACGACGGCAGAGACTGAGACACTTTTACCTAGGCACTTTCATCGAGTTGGAGCTTCAAGGACAATCTAAACTCTAAAAGGTTTGTAAGATCCGTTAGTTTATTGCCTATTATTGAAAATAAAACGGGGATGAAATTGAATGTAAGGGGATAGATATTTAAAATCTTATTATTTCATCCAACAAGAAATGTTTGGACATTTCTCTCCGTTATTGGAACTGGATTTTTGTGTGGCACATAACTGAAAATGTAGATACTCTGGCCGGTCAGGAGAAATCTCTCATTAGTCAGTCAATTCTTATTTTGCATAGGAAAATATTGACGTGACAATTAAAATAGTAAGTGCACCATGTCTTCCTTCTTCACCGAGTCTATTGAATGTTCAAGTTCCCTATAAAGCGCACCTAATTTTGTCATAAAATAACATTTACATTAGATTCCTTCTCAAGGTGTTCGTTATATATTGCGCTAGCTAGTAATACGTGCCAGTTCATTTATCAGCACAGATGATACTGCAGAAATCAATAATATGTTGACAACTTCATTTGTGGTAGCCTGATTGGGCGTTTCACCCCCTAGCTCTCTTCCGTGAGTCCCCCTTCACCCCTCTACCCCGTTTCAGCGACATGATTCTCTCCTGGTAGTTCCACGATTTGCTCATAGATGGCGTCTCTAGTTGCTTGCTGCTTTTATATGTGAGGGACATTCAAGCGTGATCTCAGTGGAAGTGCCAAGTTGGTGGAGGTGCCGAGATTTGCTTTGTATTTGCTGTTACAGATTAATTTAATCGATGGAAGTATTGGGGTCACATACATTAATTAAAATCAAATGAGCAGCAGAAGTAAAGAAACATTCAAGCAACTGTATGGAAATCAAAGTTGATCTGATATAACACAGAAAACCGTGTTAAAAAATAAAAATGCATTCTTGAGTATCGTTGAGAAGGAGGTGATACAGGAGACAGTCAGGAAACAGGTTTCAAAAGAAAATTGACGGACAGGAAGATTAAAATAAAAAGAAACTTTCGTTTCAAGCAGAGAGAATTGGTTTGATTAGTCCCTGTTTCGGACAAAAGTAGAGTTGGATATTTTTCTAGAAGTTAAGAACGGTACATTTGCCGGAAAAGTCCATTTCTCTGGTGAGTCTTTATGGGAGAAAGAGTGTGTGATAGGTTAATTTTCTTAACCTATTATTTTGATTTCCCAAGCCACATGGCTAGCATTTCCTTGGATATTGTATAAGGCGTCAAGCCAGTTGATCCTATAGCAAATTCGTCACCTATTTTGAAGGAAAAAAACGCTAGAGGTTAGGGAAAAAAACATGTGTATCAAAAATATAAATAACAAGTACTTTTTGATTAATTGAATATACATAAAGATTTAACGTCATTAGCAGATTTTCATCCCTGCTAGTTGTTCGTACACCTTCTATTATCTTATAACATGATATTCCTCTACCTAAAGGTAAAAATTTCCATCAGAATCATTCACTACGGAATCATTAAAGATGACGTCATATAAAGTACCCTGTTTAAAAAATAGCGTCGAGTCACCGTTAGGGTATTTCGACATAAAAGTCCACATAAAACCAGAAAAACTTTCCGATGTTTCTCCTTTCAATCTTTGCCCTTTTGTGATTAGATACACCTTTGACATAACCTTAAAAAAAAACCTACCCTGAACAGTTTCTTTGAACAGGTAACGTGGTGTTAGGTTTCGCATTCAACTACTTAATATTCTGTAAGAAACGTATTTTTAATTTTCATACAGATTACTTATTAGCCTATGTCTATAATTTGATGAGTTACTTGGGTTGGGCAAAGTGAAAAGCACTTATGCTGATTGCCAAGAGATACAGCTTCAGACAAGTAATTAATATACGCTTCAATGAACGGTTAAAAGGTTCTAGATTTTTATCAATTCAGATGATTGTCACTTTATATTAAAGCAAAAATTATACCTGTAATTGAATACTAACAAAAGCACTGTTTATATTGCCTACAATTTAATAAATATATTTGGCATACAATTATTAATTCAGTAGAAATAAGAGGAAAACTTTAATCATTTGGCTGCTGCGTGAGCAGTGAGCACTGAGGTTTGTGAGGTTTGTGAGGTTATTTTTATTGTCAGGTATAATAAGTGAGGTCATTATATACGCATGATACTTGCAAGCAAACAGTTACTTCATAAAGAAACTCTCGATAACTGCAAGCGGTTATTGACTTCTTTTCTAAAAGATATGCCTTCACCAAAAACCCGATCATATTATGTTGCATATCAAGCAAAATCTTTATTAGAAATTATAGACAAAAAGCATCAGATGTTTCTTGGTACACCTGTCCGTGAATCGAACGATCGTAATTGAATGACATCACTGAAATATTCTGACGTTGTAATGTATAAGTAAGATTTTCAAAGGTCTTCGCTATTTTTAAAGATTGCTGAGATAATTAAACACATTAGGTTTAGTTGGGGGATGTTTCCTGTATTTATTGGGTAACTGTCATTTTTTAAACCTGATTAGCTCTCGCAGGCTTTACAGAATTACATTCACTTTCCCTTTGTTATAACAGACGAATCACAAGTAGATATCCTGTAACATTTGCAAAGCACCATTAAAACGTAAGAAATACTAGCGCAAGTGCTTCTACCTTCTAATACTAGAGACTTTTCTGTAGATTGCAAATTGTCTTATTTGTGACAGACACTAGGCAGTCATTGTGACCGTCTCACACCTGTTACTGCCTACTGCCTACTTCCTACTGCCTACTTTCTCACCTGCTTGATCTGCCAACATGGCGGCTGTTAGGCTCGAAGCAATATTTTGGATTTCCCCCCCCCCCCCCCCCCTTGATCCTAATGAGGCAATTCCATGCCTCCAGGGCCATGGAGACATTTGGGAGTTGCAATAATAAACCCAAAAAGTGCTTGTTAATCGAAAAAAAAACTATCCCAAAAAAGGCCCTATTTTTGGGGAAATTTTTTAGTTGCAATGAGGAAATGCGAGTCGAGCAATTAGAACGAAACATGTCTAAGGCTTGTGATAAAGAACAGTATTTTGATGTCTCCCGAGTCAAAAAAAGGCAAATTTAGAGGTTAAGATTGCCATAAAATCGCAAAATCACTGGTATTGTGATACCTAAAAAGGGCCCAAAATACCTTGTGGCTCCGAAAACCTGATTACGCAACGTAAACTGGCTCAATTCTAGCACGTTTCCAAAGTTTCAACTGAATACCTTCGACATCATTAGACCATGGTGCCACAGGGCACGTTGTCAAAACAATGCGACGTTCAACGCAACAAATCTATAGATCTATTTAACAAATCTATAGCAAAAATAGCTTGTGTAAATGAGCACCACCAAACTTATCTCATCAATTCGCCAATCATATCACTAAAACTATTACTAGGTATTACTAAAAAAACTCCAAACACAATACAAATTTCAAATATGCAAAGCAGACTGCTGATTTATAATTTGGAATTTCTAATTTAGATGGAATCCTTCAATCAAAGGTTAGCCAACATTTCCAAGCAATTTTTCATCGTATAGAAGTTATTAAGCTGATATATCCACCCCGACTATTTCATGCACCCGTCACGCCATTTATCACAATATTTCCTCTCTGAAAACTTCAATCATTTTCTCATTTTCTTTCTCTTTATCCACGAGGATTTTTGCATTTTCAATCTAGTTTTTTTGTTGATGTTCTAAAAAAAGAAATCTTCGGACGGCTCTTGCACTTTGTTATTATTTTTAGGATTCCATCGTCGTTATTTGCTTGTAGGAGAGCCGAGTTCGGTTTTTTCATCAATCTTCCATCAGGTTTGCAAGATGACTGGCTACTTTAGAATATAACTATTAAGCATCTGTTTCCTGACTGGATATTGTTTTTGAAAGAAGAGCTTGTGAAGGTTGCATACCAAGCAGTAAGCTGTTGCATCAACTAATGGTTGTATTATTGTTGCTCGTCCTCTCAACTTGCTGATCTCTTAGCTGTTACTTCTTTCAATGCCAATAAACCCAATAAACTCAATAAACCCAATAAGCCCAATAAACCAAATAAAATTGATACAATTTAATTTTCAGCGTGGTTTAACTAACGAGCTTTACAGCGTATTATTTATGTAATGTGTTTATAAAGCAACTATTTTAAATACCGATTGTTTTTAGACTCATGTCTACTTGATGTTACCTTTATTTCAATTTGAATGCTAAGTAAAGAACAACTAGATTTCCCTACACAACAACTACTTTATTTAAATTACATTAATATTAAAATAGGTATTTTAAATACCTATCGTGAACTTATATCCTGCATACCTACAGCTTAAAAATTAGATATTTGTAAATTACACTTTTTAGTTGCGTACTTCAAGGAATAGTTAGGTTCTTGAAGTGAATAAAATGCTGGTTTCGAAGCAAAGTCCCAATTTTTGTTCGAGAGTGTAAGTAATATCCACTTATTCAGATGTTATTACTGATTCACTGTGTTCCTTTTGCGAAAAGTGGCCAAAATGAAGACAATTATTGTTTCAACAAGAACACCAACTACTGGCATTTAAGCTGTCATATTCACAAAAATGATCAAAACATAAAATTTTATTTTAGGCCAATAACGCTGAGAACTAAAATGTGTATTGCCATTTTTTCGCCTTCTATACGTATCTAAAAATATCTCCCCAACGTTCTCTCTTCTCCAATCTCTTGAGGGCTTTTTCCAAAAGACCTCCCCCCCCCCAGGCAACCTCCCAGCCCCCCCTGACATCACTCGAGTCGGTGATTAATGATCGCTCGTCTTCAAGCAGCCCCATCCCCAGAAAGCATTTCGCGCCAGAATTTCACTGTCGTCCCCGTTCTTATTTCAAACTTGAGATGCTTTCAAACCCACTGAAGCCAAGGTACAAACTCCCAGCGAGATGTTGATGAAAAAAACCACCAAGACAACTTACTTGCCAACTTGGGGTACACTTATGTAGCTGAGGCACATAGACCTCCAAAAGTCGACAAAATGTTTAGTCTTTCTGATCTTGAATGCAGCTTTTGCCGTGAGAGGAAAGCCAGCGAAGAATTTTTCTTGATCATTACAAAGCATTCCGATAAAAAAAAAAAGGAATATAAGTACTGCAAGTTATTTGACACAGAAGTCATACTTTTAATAGGTCACAAAATTATCCAAGTGGATATAATAACACAGTACATTACATAAATGTAAAGTACAAATAAAGAGAAAAATTACTAAATAAAATTCAATGACTTATAGGTAACAGGACGATATTTCTTTAAACAGGGCGATCAGTTTGTCCGCACTGTAGGTGGTCAAAAAATAGGCTTGCCTAGCAAACCATAGTCTGTCCGATGAAAATTAAAGGTGCTCCTTGAATAGCAGTAAAAATCTGAGCCCATTGAAACTTCACGACAGTTTCTCAATCAAACACCTCCATTTAAATATCAGGCAGCATTATATAATTTGATGCAAGCTGCATTGATGGTTACAAAAAGGAAACAGTCTTCATAGACCCAAAAAAAAAAGCATGGACTTATTGAAATGCGAGATTAAAATAGGGCTATTCTGTGCAGATACACATAGATACAGAGCTCTAGTTCTTATACAAATATGATATCATTAATATATGCCAACATTTTTGTAAAGAATATATTACATACAAGGTCGGCCGTATTTATGTTATAATATTGTTATAGAAATTCTTTGATACCTGTCACTCTGATTTTTTTTGTTGTTACGAACCGTAGAGGTATCTTTCAAAAAACTTTCTCATATTTATTTTCAGCTATCATCAAACTTGATGCAAATTGATCAGCAGATACTTGCCGATCGCTAATTTTCTTTTGATGAAAATAATTATGGAAATTGGTTACATGTAGGTACCATATAAAACTGTTGAAACAAAAAAGAAAAATGTCTATGATGTAAGAGACAACGTATCTCGTTTATTTTTGTTTATTTGAGCCTAGCACGAAAAACTATTTCACGATGTCATAACGCCATCTTAATTTCTTCATTCTTTACCTTCAAGGAAACCGAAGACATCAAGACGTGGCCATCGAAATCTAAACATCCTAGAAAAACCAACACATTGTTTTCTTCCAAGACTCCGCCAAATTTGTCATCTTTGTAAAGCAATTCAAAAGCTGCCAACTGCATTATAGATACATTTTAAGCCATTTGTCGGTGAAATTTAGTTTCTTTCAACTTTCAAGTTCCATGTATACCCAAACGTATAGTTAGTTTTCCCCTATCTTACCATTTGTAATCCCTCGGGAAGAAAGATCCATCAAGCTTTCTGCCTCGTCACTCTGTTCCCGCTAATATTTCTGGAAATCATATTTCAATGAACACCTTCGGGATCTCAGGTTGATTTTTACTGTCACATGTAAGAAACCGTGCATTCTCTCCCCCCCCCCCCCCCCCACAATACCTGCATTGTTTGAATACATCTTCCATCAGGTAGTCAGAATATTATGATAGTTATAAATCATGTGTATCGATATTGCCAATTGAAAAAGCGTCTGTCTGTAAAGCGTGACTTCTTATAAAGTGTAAATATTTTCAAAAAGTGAACATTTTTTGAAACATCAACGAGTATTGAATAGAAGCTTGGAAATTCATAATAACAACACTTTTTCTTCTGCCAGGTATTCATTTATAAGCCAGGTATTCACTACATATGTTTTTAACTTCTAAGCTAAAAACTGATAAGATCAAATCAAATTATTTAGTGTGTACTGATGGTGGTGGGTGTGGGGGGGGGGAGGATTAAATGATGTTTACTTATTTCTCAATGGAAAAAAGAAAATCTACTTTGATGTGTGAACACATTTCCTTCTTGTAATTAGTAAGAGCTTTGGGTCACTAGGCTAGAGATGGGAAACTCACTTACTAATGACCGCTAGCAGAATTGTTCACGGCTTGAGGCGATTTTCTTGTAATCTTAAGAGTTTTACTCCCCCCCCCCCCCAACCCCACACCACCCTCTTTAACAATGACTTGGTTCTCGCAATAAGCAAAATGGTATAAGAAGTGAATGGTGAAGACGAATGTTGGAGAGACAGGACAAAGTGCTCGGCAAAGGGGTAAGGGTTGAGAGTTAATACAGACAATAATGAAGGGGAGATACGAAGATTTCATTGAAGGAAATCATTGACATTTCTTTTAGCAACTGTATGTAAAATAATAAATAGGTCAGAGATACGTGTCAAGAAAATATGCAGGCATATTACAATTATTCATAAATATATGATTTTCATTTGATTTCATTTGATTTTCGTTTTGAATGTTTTTATAACTTACTTCGCAAAAGCTTGCTAACTTGCTAGTGGTATGGATAGCTACGCATAAAGGTCTACCTATTTACAAGAAACTGGGCCAAATATCTTAAGATCATAAATCAGAGGTTAGTCCATGCCTAATGGAGAAAGGAATTTTATACAATACAGTACTAACTATGTTGGTTTCTAAAATACCCTACTGTGTATTTCACGTAGAGAACCCTTTGCAAAAACTCTTTGGTGTCTTGAGTCCATTAGAAGGTAGACTGTCCGTATGTAAGGAAGTCGAGTCTTCGCGATTTCAAAAGTGTGCTATTTTATTTTTAAAATTCAATTTCAGTGACCACTGATGAATAAATAATGTGTCGTTCAAATTAGAAGAAAAAAGGTTATCTTGAACTTAATTTACGATTAGCGCAAAGAACTGCGCTTTGTGATTTTAGCGACTTCCAGATCCTTTTAAAAGTTTCCTAGAGAGATTGAATGATAGAATTTTGATAAATAACATTTTTGCAGGGCTGCTATGTCTCTCAAGATCCACCCTTATATTTGCTATACTTCCCCCCTGACCATTTTATCTTTCTTTCTGTCAAAACAGTCTGGCGTTAAACTCTGGCTTTGGCTGCCACTTTGATTCAAGGTTTTATAAGCCCGATATAATGATATTCCTCTGATATAATTAACTAACTTCATTTCACCAGAAACCCTTCTGCTTGGCGTGGTCCAACGTTGAAAAGTTTTCACAAAGTCATTATTTATAATTTATTATAAACTTTTCTACCACGAGTTTATTTTATCATTTGTGTCATCTACGCAATTTTCTACAATGTTCCAATTTTCTGTAACAAATATCAGCCAATTTTCATTGTTTTTGAGTGTACCTCATTAAAAGTTGAAATTTCACTATGGAAAAATGATTTTTTTATTTGTAGAGAACTTTATAGACTGTTTTAATCTTGTTTTTAGTCAATCAATCACTCTTCTCAGAAAGTCAGGCTTCAAATGAAACTCGATAGAAACTTTGGCTAAATGAGATGTTTTCTTCTAGCGGGAAACTCAAAGAAAATCTATACGGTAGGGAAAGATCCCATTATCTTTAAAGTTATTTTTTGCTCCTAAATGAAAATAAACTTTGGGTTCTAGCGTCTCGTATGTTATTATAAAACGAAGCCATATTCAAAAACAGAATATTTTATATCACCACACCTGGATCTGTCAAAGGAAAAATAATTGTTCATCCGGCTGGGGCCGACGTAGGTGGGATCATGCGACTGGGAAGGATCACATTGATATTTTATCCATACTCTATTTACTGTTACCTAACCTAACCGGCAATAACAAGTCACAGTCTTAAAATCTGTTTTGGCCGATTCCTGAAATTCAAACGCGCAATTTTAACCATTTTGTTAATAGTTTTCTGATTAATGATTTTTACTGAGACAGAATATCTCAACAGAATATCTCAGAATATCTAGGCACGTCGTGAAAATCACTTAAATGCACCGTTCAAAAACAGAATATAATCTTTGATAACAGCGTTACCTGTACGCCCCTATAAATACATTGCCTTCTCATTTTCAGCCTCATTTTCATTTATAGATTTTCAAAAAATGAGGATTGAGATGAGGTTATTTTAGAACAATTTGGCCAAAGCGAACAATTTACCTATAGTGACTTCTTACACCACGCGTATCTAAAGTAGCCCTGAGAAGACCCGAAGCGAGGGTCTGGTCGAAGATTGCGTCAGATTTTTGGGAGTATATTATGATGTTGTTATTTGTAGTGTTGTTTGCTAATTTTGCAACGATTTAGGAAAATCAAAATAAGTTTGAAAAGAGGGGAGTACTAGAGGCTTATTTCTTATTCTCACGCAAGTGCGTTTTGTCAGGAAACGTAGTGCAAAATGTTAGTTGCTATCTCAGAGAAAAAGCCAATTATAGTTTTGTAACGTTTTCGTGTGTTTTCGTGTGTTTTCGTGCGTGTTTGTGTGTGTTTTCGTGAGCCTTGCAAACTTTGAGATTGCCCATTTTGCCATTTTGAACACTAACATTTTGGCAAATTTTTATGGCTGATAGAAAGAATGAACTGTTGCCAGTCATGATTCCAGCCTTTCAAAACCCGTGTCTGTATTTTCTCTAGAATACCAAATGTCACGCATTACAAAATAACGAGAAGAATATTTCATATTATAACCAAACTGAATCATATTCAAGGTATTAAAATATGATTACTATATATGCTCACAAGAAATGACTGATCATCCGGCTTATTTTTAAAATCCATGCATATAATGAAATACATTTGACAATGCAACAATGCAGTTTTGTCATTGACGCATCTATGATGTAATCACCCATTTCCAAGCTCGGGAAATTCCTTCAAAGTGGGCGTACACTTTTCGGGTGTCTAATGTGGGTTGCGGTAATTGAGTTATTCCAGTTGTGTTCACTCGAGGGCGACGAGCTGTGGAAAACCATGAGTCGTTCAGCTGGGAAATTGCTGGAATCGGGTGGAAATGGAATGATCGGAGTGTATAAAAGTGCTGAAGGGTAGTTTGTAGAAAAAAAGGGGGGGCTCTTAATGAAGACAGTATTTTCGGTACCTATCTCTAAGCCAGCACTCTTTGGATTAAGGCTGTGATGACAAACTGGCATTCAAATGGCGTTGCATGATTGACTAATGAACAGTGAGTGTCGGTAGATATTTGAGCAACTAATTTAAAATGTGAAGTCATTGCTTATAAGCATTCATTATACAAATTTATTTGTGTATTTGCATGCCAATCGCTTGCTATTATTGAATTTATAAATACAATCGTAACAGAATCAACACCTAATTGATAGATTTCGGTGTTATGTAGTCGACATTATTAATATGTAGGATAAAGATTGTAATGTGTTTTCTGAGAAATTATATTGAGACGAGTTCCTTGTCTACCTAGATACATTCTCTCTTGTTAGCGGCCCAAATAATCAAAAAGTTATTACGCTCATCAAATTTGAAACATACAAATAAAACACAATTAAGGTCTGCAAGAAAGAACCAAATTAAAAATATTTTAAAAACATCTAAAAAAAGTAACCAATACGAAATAAAAATTCTCAAATATTTATCAGCTTTAGAAATATAAAATCTTATAGCAATGACATTTAAAACAGCAGCTTTATTTGAATTAACGACTTTATTCAAGTTTCAAGTTTCAACTCTAAAGAGCGTAACGAAATTTTCTAATAAACCAATTTATTTTCTAATAATACCAAAAATACCCAATGCATTTCAAATAGAGAATTTATATGGTACATAGATCGTAATAGGAAAGATTAGGACTGAAATGAAAACAGGCATCTTTCGAATAGCAATGTGCAGATAGTCGAGAGCTAGAGATAAGTTTGTAGCTCTAGTATATAGAGAAGAGAGGCCGAGAGCAGAGAAGCAGCTACAGTGGCAAAGTGATTGATTGTGTGAACCAAACCAAGTCTGCAACCAAGTATTCCTCCTCCTCCAACGATCCACTCCCTGCCGTTCTACCCCCTGCCCCTCGTCTGCTCCCATGGCGTCACATCATTCGACGAAACGCGAAGAAATTAAAAACCTTGTCTTCGTTCATCTTGCGTAGAGTTTCTTCCGTGTGGCGATAGTGGGACATAGCTATTAAAAGAGAAATTATAGAAAAAGAATGTCTACATCGAGAAGAAATCACACAAAATGGCACGTACTTTATTAAATGAGTATGAAAAATGTACAGTATGGTAGGTATGCGTTATGGAAATTGGAAAATTTCGAGAGAACAGAGGAAATTGATCGGTCTTCAATTTGAGCGGTATTGTTTGCTAGCTTTGAACCTTTTTTTATCTGTGAGAGCAAAACAGCCTGCTCAAAACGACATACAGCATAGGTTCAAAAATTCACCTTAAAAAGAGTTCACATTGAAATGAATTTTCACACACATTTTTCATTTTTTTATTTAATAAGTATCGAAAAATTGTGAAGTTTTTGCAAAACCTGGAACCATATAGGTACTCCTTTCTAGATAATATAACCCACATACATATGAGCTATGTTTTAGATGGCATTACACATAAGTTAGGGAGCATGGAGTTGAGGAGCAGGTTTTGGAAGGGGGAGGAGGGATATTACATTTGTAGTGGTTCTACAATGGGAAGGTCACATAAATTAGGGCTTTTATGCAAATTTTTATCACTTTCTCAACGATCAGAAGATAGTCTAGTAGGCATAACCTAAAAAATTATTGAAAACGCATCCATCTTCACATTTTCAAGTTCCTATCATCACAGAGTCAGGGATGACAGAACAGGAATGATTAAAATACCTGTCAGACTCATGAAATTCAAAATAAATGTCTAACTTAATTCAAGCGCTTAATTTCCAGAAAAATTTTAATAGCCGTGTGTACTAGCATTGAATTTGTAGATAGTCACAGAGTCGCATCGCTAATGTTTAACTTTCTGATGAACAAACGAGTCTCCTACCCGATTGCGCTTCCAGCTATAAAGCCTATACAATCAATAATCACGACTCAAAATATCGATACATATACAACAACGGTGGAAATAAACATTCCTACAGATTTGAGTCTAAAATACGAGAAATATGCGAGAAATAATAAAAAAAAAATTCTTGAAACTCAAAACTCCATCTACAAAGATTACAAATTTGTCGGTATGCGAATCGATCGGTATTTTTTACGGAGACAGTATAACATTGGCGTTGAGACTCTGACAAACTATAAGCCCAATGGTACCAGGTTTTCTTCGTGTACCATTGCAAAATACCACCAACACCTGTAGGACACCTGGAAAGGCAAGGCACGTGAGAAACGCAGGTTTCTGAAAAAGCCTGGCGGTTTACATTTCAGATCCAACCCCGAAAATCTCAAGAATGGTCACAAAATAAAAGTACTCCGTTTTTTTTATCATGCTCTTGAAGATTTATAAATAACTTCATTAATCGTAAAATCAGAAGATTATCACACCCAATATCTTAAACTCAATTGCTCAGATTTGATAGCAATATCACCCAGAGAAGAGCCGATAATAGCATTTGAAGAGAAAAATACGACTAGGTTAAAATGCCGAATTCAAAACGGACATATTTTTTTTAAGTTGGAATTTATCTATTTTTCACTAAAAATTGGCTCATGAAATTTTGGCAACGGCACAATCAATTAATTTCAGCAAAGATAAAATAAATGTTCACAAACAATCACAATTCAAATGCCATTTCAGAAAATGTTTTCAGTTTCAATTACAGCCCACCGTGGACAGATTTTCAGGATCAGGCGTTAATATGCTTTGCCTAAACTCTTCTGGTTTCTTTTTCCTGTTGTTTATATGTGGATAGGACACGAAGAAAGTCTTAACCTGCGTATGAAAGTGTGTTCAAGAGTCAATAGAATTTCTAAAAAAACATTCAAGTTTTCATCCGGTGTACCTACAGGCACTTAGCTGCGTTTTCAGATCGAAATTTCTGATTTAAACATATTTTTTTGTGCCCTTGGACGGTCTACGAATGTCACCTGTGTCATTTGTGTCATTTGTGTCATTTGTGTCATTTGTGTCGCCTGTGTCATTTGTGTCGCCTGTGTCATTTGTGTCGCCTGTGTCATTTGTGTCGCCTGTGTCATTTGTGTCGTCTGTGTCGTTTGTGTCGTTTGTGTCACCTATGTCGTTTGTGTCATTTGTGTCACCTATGTCGTTTGTGTCATTTGTGTCGTCTGTGTCACCTGTGTCGTTTGTGTCGTTTGTGTCATTTGTGTCGTCTATGTCACATGTGTCATTTGTGTCGTCTGTGTCAAATCTCTCTGTGTTATTTTTATAAGCGAGGTTTTTTCCATTTAACTCGATACTGAAAAACGTAATTTTTTTAATTATGTTTCCGCGGGGTTGAGCGATAGTTATTCGATACAAAACTGTATTCAAAGCCGTAAAGGACATTAAATAAAACAAAAAATTGAAATTTAACCCAGACTGCTAACATACTTGTATGATAAAATATTTTTGGGGAAATTATGAATTTCACAATTCTTTGGTTTGTTACTTTCACATACTTTCACCTTGTGTTCCGATAAGTTAAATCTCCCTGAAATCGTTACCTTCCGTCCTCCTGACCTTGAGATAAGATTTTTTTAAATCGATCTAAGATAGTGGTACAAGACGCAAGCGCCGGCGTCATCATTAGATCTTCACAATAGGTACTCAGCGGTAAGATGCTAGCATAGCGTCGCACCTTGAAGACAGAGCCGAAGATTCTTCTTTGATAGAAACGCAAAAGAAACGCAAAAATTCATAGGAATATGTTCTTATGCATTATGCGAAAAATCCAAGAAACTTTGTACCTGCTAGGTAACTGTAATCGCTTTTAAATACATGGATTTTTGACAGTTTTGAACCATTTTTGACCACTTCTTTGTAATTACCAATTCAAAATATCTTTAAAGCAAAAGATGTTCATTCCATATTGCCTCCACCGAAGGTTGAAATATATTCCAACCGTCTGTGCCTATTGCACTTCATTGAGTTCTCGAAATCCATTATCGGCACAAGCTATCGGTGATTCGTTTATGATTTCATCGCTATCTTATCAAGATAAGAATCACTTCAAATCGCACGACATTGGCATTTGAAGAGCCGACGTCTGAACAAATATTGTGCCAGAGTCCATTTACGAAATGAACCTGCAATGATTTCAATCTCAAGCAAAAAATTATAAATGTAACACTGTCTTAAAAACAATCACTTCTTTTCACTGAAAATATACTTTTTCACAAGAAAGACGTTCACTTTTAAGACCAAACTCTATTAAAAGTATCTCAAGATAATCTTAATACATATTTCCGCATTTTTTTATTTTTAGAGTAGTTCTATCTATAATGCAAGTAAAATAATTGTCCATAGTCCTGACCCATGTGTCAGCCTTGCACAAAATCGAAAAACCCCTCACATCCGACCAAGCACCCTATTGGAGCAATCTTTCCCTTAATTTGGTGCCATGGGGGTGGATTTTGGTCCTCAGTGGGGTGGGTGGATGTGTCATCTGCACCATAAGTACAGGAACGAGCTGCTGGGTGGTTCGGGAGGGGTGCAAGGGGTGCAGGGGGAGGGGGAGGGGGGGAGGTTCTGGGAGGGGTTTGCTGGGCCCATGACAGCCACGTCACGTGGCCCGCGCGAAGAGGGCCATCCGTCTAATATACGAGAGTGGTGGGCAAATTTAGTTCCTCGTCCAGTCATCGCAGCTATAAACGCTAGTATGTAGCTACTTACCTTTGCAATACCTTGTTAGTTTTTACCGAGAAGCAAGGAGATTGATTAATAGTAATTACTTAGCGAGTGAAAAACGATTTTGTTCATTCAGGTGACAAGTGCTTCGTTGTTCTTGTTTTTGATTACTTTATAATTTTACTTCTAATTGTGGATTGTGTTAAATGAGTTATTTTATATCAAAGTGTTGACAGTGGAGCTTTGCAAGAGCTCAAAATTGCGTATACCTAATTGCAATACTTGGTGCGGATCAGTTCAATTACTTCGAATAAATTCCAAGACAAAGTTTAATAATATTCAACTCAAACCATTTTTGTCTGCAATTTATAACTTATTTTGGCAATTCTCGTCTGCTTTGCCTTTTAGCTATTCGTATGTTTCATAATTTGTCTCTTTTGTTGAAACACTCAAGGTTCAAAGATAAGGAAGCAGATAGTTTCCAGTTTTTACATATGCGTTCATGAAATCTTCGGAGACCTAGACACATATTTAATCGGTAATTGTGTCAAAATATCGTAACTTTGATTGTCTAGTAGTCATATCATGGAAAACATGTGTTAGCTCTCGCATCAGCGGAGATCGAAGATAACGGGATATCTTATCCAATATGAGATGTCATGGTTCGATCAAACATTGATTTGTCTTTCATAGAAATTACATAAATAAGGTAAAAGTAGCGTCATTCGGCGATATTATAAACATTTTCTCTGGCGTGAAATTCAGGGGGTTAATTTAGGAGGTTAACAATGATTTATTATAGAAGCACTCGAAAATCCAATGGATGTTAAACATGATGTTAAGGATAGAAATGTTGTGTTATATTTAACAAAAAAAAAAATGTATATATATGAAAATGGGGAAACACTCACCAATACTTTGAGGGCTGAGGGTTGTATTGATACGCAAATGGTTTATTAGGTAACTGGATAGTTCGAAAACTCGGAAATCCCTCTATTGTATTTAAAAAATCGGGGTGGAGGATTGCCTCAAAGAAGGGACTGAGTATTCAAATCAGGTCATGGTATCAGACCGCTGTAACAATATGCTAAAGCAAGTGGCATTTATTACATTAAAAATTATATGATTTTATCGTACACTATAGGTATTAGATATAATATTTTTGTTTTTCATCACTCGTGCAAATTTTAGTGCCATTTATAGAAAAATTTTCGGTTAAATGCGAAAATTTTGCGAAGATTTGCTTAATCAAACAAAATTTAAATCGTTCGTCAATTAATCAATCACAAAACTCATAGTTTAAGGCAAATGAGTGTATACCAAAAGTGCAGTGGAAACCGATCGAAATACACGTGCGTTCAGCAAGCATTGTGTCACTCCTCGGCCAGCTGTTAGCACAAACACACAACACCCACTCTTGTAAGAAATCTTGCGCAGTTTGCTCTAACTATCTCCAAGTATTCGTTCCTTCAGGCCGGCCCCTCATTCCGCCGAAAGCCAGTTCCCAGTTTCGTCGCTCGCCGAGTTGGCGGCGGCGCTAGTGTAGCTCCTGCTAGACGGTGATCCATCATGGTCGCTGACAACGCAGCATCCTAATTGGTCACCAGCCCGACCACGTGCTATGCTAATTGCATTCGGGGCGGGGCTTAAGAGTTCCAACTCAAGGGTGGGGGAGTTTAGAAAAAACTAACTACAAAAATCAAAAAAGAGAAGAGGACATTAAGTTGGTGGGTGAATGCTTGGTTTGTAGTGTCGTGTGCCGGTATGCTAGAATCGAAGGGAAGCATAAAGTTTCAGTGTCTACTTTTCTTCGGATATCTTCACTGTTTTTGGCGAGTGATTAAAAATAACTAGAATTTCGCACTTTATATCTTGACAGATGACGTAAATTTCGATCGGTGAAAAGTTTTAACAGTGCGGAAAATAATTTCGAAATTGATTTTTCAATTCTCGTTTGTATATTTGCAGTGTGCATATTCATTGGCAACTGTTGCCAGCGTCCAACTTTCCTCCAAGCGCAGAGAAATGATTACTCAATAAAAATGAAGAAGCTAAAACAATAAACTTTACAATTTAACCGAGTGATCAAAACAGTGGCAAAAAGTGAACAGTGAGATTGCTGAATTTGTTGGTAACAGAAAAATTCAGAAGTGACAGAAAGACCACGTCTTACACTAGCACACGTTTCCACAATTATTCAATTACAATGCCCCTTATCCCTCAATAAAAATCCCAATCTCCCTCCCACCTTTAATTCCATCCCCACTACTATCACATCAGATTTCGACTAAGGAACATTGAGCGTTGCTTCGTCGAAGAAGAAAAATTAATGACTATGAGTTCTTTTCTAATGAACCCCGCATCGACGGGAGCTCTTCAAAGTTCGTATCATCAAATACAACAGCACCACAACATGGTGGACCCAAAATTTCCCCCGACCGAGGAATATAGTCAAAATAATTACATACAAACGAATGGTGACTTCTTCGGGAGTGCGCCGGGACACCACCAATACGGATACCATCAACATCAAGCTACAGGTATGCTAAATCCTTTGCCTTACTTCAGTCAAAACATTCCCAGTGGTTTTGGGTGACAAACAAACAAAGAAATGCATGTTTCTTCCCGATTCTTGAGAACAACAAAATAGCAAACCTTTTGAGTAGTTGACTTTGACAGGACTCGTAAATTAACTGCTAACAACCCCTTGCGAAAAGCGTGTTATGATTATTCTTTCTCGAATCGCATAGCATATTTATGGCAGTAGAAAGAAGTGCCAAAAGGATTTTAAACCTTAAGAAATATTGAGCGGCATTGTCAAAACACTTCCGTAACAAATATTGCTACAGTTTACTTATATGAGATATTCATGATACAATTTTACGTCAAAATCCCCACTTGTAACATTCTAACAACACTTTCGTGTAACTTTGTTTTGATTAAAAGGTACGCCGTATGGAGCGACTGTGCAACTGAACGCAGCAGGATACGCTAACTACGGAGGATACTATCACCAAATTCACCACCCGCAACATCTACATCACCCAATTCTACCAGCGGAAGCACAGCAACCACCAAATCAGCCATCTATACCAAACCAATGTGGGATTCAACCAAATTCAACTACGCCGATCCAGCCAGTTCAACTCCAAACAAAATTTGGTCCGCTACAGTCATCGACAATACAAAATTCTAGCCAAATCCAAGGAAAATTCGGTCAACATCAAGCAAATTCTTCGTCAGTAACTGTGTTACACCAAAATTCTGTGCAGAGTAGTGACATTCATTCTGGTGAAGGAAGTCCGGTGTCTCAAAGCCCTACGCCATCCCAAGTGTTAGTTTCTGGTGGTATTAACCATGGTAGTAATCTGAGTGTTTTACCACTTCAAGAACTCGTTGAACAGCAAAGTCGCTTAGAGGATGATGATGATTTGGATGAAATGGACGACGAGTTGGACTTGGACGACGATGACGAAGGACTAGATGACGGCGATCGAGTGATCTACCCGTGGATGAAGAAGATTCATGTCGCCGGTGTAGGTGAGTTCACTTTTATTCGTTTCTTCATTTTTTATAATTCCTTTTGCAATTTTTTTAGGGTATATTTTATTTTTACCATGATAAAGAAATAGTTATTTATATATTACAAGATTTAAGTGGCAAAATATTCGTTTGTTATGAGCATTTTAAAATATTAATGGTTACAAAAAGAAATAAACAAACCACAACCTAAAATAGAGCATAGGTACAAGGTTGCAAATAAATAGGGTAAACATTTTTCGGGTTTCCATTCAAAACCCTGATGTGAGTATCTTCCCCTGTTCAGGTGGTCCAATCTAGACAACATTTTTAATATATTAGTGCTCACCGCAAAGAATGCTCTCAGCATGACATTGTGCGCTAAGATACCAACAAAACCACGAAAACATGTCCCCTTGAATTTTGATACCTATCCTAATCAATCACTGAATTCTGTACATTGAAAAGCGAAAATATCCAGGTATGTCTATTGACCAAATCGACGTAAACCAGATAAGATCAACAGCAAGATATAAACACTCCTGAAAAATGACGAATTACGATAATGTATCTCTTAATTCATTGCTCAATGCTGTACACCTCGTATCGAAAGACATAGATGGTGTTACCTATACGATTGTTGATTCAATATATGTTCAACATGTGCTTAAGTAAGGCAGGTCAGGTTATATTTGTGTAACAAGGGGCTTGTTCAAGATGTGTGAGTGCGTTATTTATTGCTGCCATTTATCTCTTCGGACTAGATGTAAAGAAAATAGCTATTAGGATTTATGTCCGTATTTTGTATGTTAAATCGCATGGGTTGTACACCTACTGAATAGAAAGATGCGTTATGACTTATGATTGTGTGTTATGAGCTTGAACCGATGATACTTGAAGTCGATTATAGAGAGATATATCTACAAATGTGCGAACAAAATAGATATGAATGGGTATAGGTCCCCGTTTATTGGATACCCATGTGTTATATGCTCTCCGATATTTTTGTTTTGTTTGGGTATGTGTCTACAATGGATCGTGGGGAACTGACTTTGTAAAAGGATAGAGAGGCTAGCAAGTATCAAATCTTGTACATTTGTCTGTGAAATTTAATCGGTCACGCGTTTAAACCCATACATTTTGTTGGATTGATCTTTAATTAGATAAAAGTAGACTTGTGTAAATTTGGTTAGATTTACTTCTAAGAAACGAATGAAACCGGGCTTAAAAGTTTTAAGGTAAAATAATTTTCAAGTTGCTAACGTTTAGGCACAATATATATCCGTAAATTGCATCGAGTATTATGAACATGCACTTCCTGCAAGCAATGATTTAACAATTAATTTGATTTCGATGTCAAGTTTGTCATGTTTTAACACTTGAAATTGAAGAAAATTTTTTGAAAAAAAAATAATATGTGCATTTCGTGCCTGCTTTTTTGGAGTGAATCTGAACATTTGGGGACAACGCTGAGGTTTAAAACGTGTTGAATGTTGGAGAACGGACAGAAAGAATTCCTCCCTTTCTCTGCTCGGTGAAGAATGTCAGTCGTGACTGTTCTGGACATAAGAATTATGAAATGGAATTCAGGGAACGTTTCTACAATATTCCTGACCAACCGAAATAAACCGACCTAAATTTGGGCGTTATCCATAACTTTAATATTCAGTTCTAATCCACATTGCAGAATAATTAATTTCTCTGAAAAGGGGCAATATTTTCCGAAAATTCCGAAAATTAACAGCAATCGCCTTTGAAGGATATTTTGCGATAATCGTTTGTAAAACAATTTCTTAGGTTTTACTCAACGATCTGTATTTTTTATTTGATTCACTAGTAAAAATAACCAATTTCACAGTCTATTTGACATATTAACCTAATAACTCTTAAATAGCCACATACAGCAATCAATACCTATTTTGAAAATAGTCATTTTGCCCCTTTGAAAAAAGGGTAATACAATTTCGAAAAAGCAATATTTTCTTTGAAATGAACATCTTCATTTGCAATTGCACGCTTGTGTGGTCCTAGAGCTGCAAATTGATTTTCTGTCCGACTACAGTTCGAGCAGTTCTATAAATATACCCACAGAGAAGACTCGTTACAAGGTACATGACGTAGAACATGCTATACATTTTAGAAGAAATATTTGCTTTTCTCGTAGACTTACGACAATCTTTGCCAAAACGCATTCATTTTCTTATTTCAATGTATCATCTTAACTTTTAAATCAAAGTCTTTCTACTTCCGACTGCGAGTTTATTAGAATTTCTTAGATAGTTCTATACATTTTGTTCTTTTTAAATTGGTACTTTAATAAATTTAGATATAAAGTGTCGGTTATGCTCGCTTTTAACTTTAGGGCGGAATATAGTCACGCAATTTCCGGAATAAAGATACAATTTAAATAATAATTTAGCCAATTTTGAGATACTTTAAGCTTAGAGTGTAGATAATGAATATGTAATTATTATACGCAAGAATATAAATCATTATCTTGGTGTTTGATAACACTGTTTTGCTTTTGCCGAAAACCACTTGATAGTTTCATGTCAAGATTATTCGTTCTAAGATAGTCCCTCTCCTTGCACAACACCTGAAACCATTTCAAGTGCACAGTGTTACAGTGTTACAGTGTTACAGTGTTACAGTGTTACAGATATTACCATCTCTCTCAGATCAAGTCGACATTCAACAATTGTTTGGAGTTAAAATTTAATCTGACCAAACTCAAATCCACTGAGGCCCAAACTCAATAGCTAGTTTTAAACTTCAACAAATATTTTCTAACTAAGATAGGGCAAAATACAACTCTGAAATGTAAACAATGTAATTGTATTGATATTTCAAAGATAACACTTATTTTCTTCAGATGTTTTGTTTCATGGTTTCAAGTTTGGAGCAAATATTCTGTGACCAACTTGTCTGGACAAAACTAAATTGGCTTATAATTGTGTAACAAATAATAAGGTTTATATTATAGTTACTATTTACGATACTAACTCCTGCTCACTAATACAAACAAATTGTGATTTCGCATGGATTTCAGATATGAAGGGCACAAAAGTAGACATTTTCATTAGTATCAAATCTAAATGTCTGTGTACAAGGCTTATTGGGCCGTCAATGCTTAGGCCTAAAGCGTATTAGGAGGTCATTATTGTTTAATTACCATGCCATTGCAGCACACCCCTTCTTTGAGTTTACCTCAGCAACATTCTACCCACAAGAGTAAGAAAACAAATCCATTTTCAAGTCACTGCTTGTATACTTTTAAGTAAATTTGCTGTACCACTAATATTTGACCTATTAAGGACCAACGGTGGGAAAATGTGGCAATTTAGTTAGTTGCGTGCGGATTGGAAATTCAAATATCTTATTCCTCACGAATATTTTCACGATGTCTTTAAAAATATGCCTACTAAGAGTTTGAAAACCTCTCAAGAACCATACACAATGCTCATGGCCCACAAAACTGTAAAACCGAAACTGAGCGTTGTGAACAAATCAATCGCTAATAACGTTATAATTTTAAATTTTAAAAACTCTGCGCCGTAAATTAATTGTATTATTTTGATTTAAATTCCAATGATGCGGCTCCCAAATATATTAAAAGCCGGAATTTGGCTCTCTTTGATCTCATGCGTGCCCACCCGTATACCAGTGTACCAGTGTAATTGAAATTACGTTTAGCTCCTGCGTATGAAAAAAATGTTAGAATTAATAAACATTTTCGTAAATTTTGGCTGCTGGAAAGTGTTTTTATTGATTTTTCTGAAAACGCACTGAGTGTCAGTTGAGAAACGAAACCTTACCCTAAAAATGTAAATCGGGACAGCCGGTACGCCGTTCCTAGAGCGCTATACAGCAAGAAACAAACACATGCACAAAATATTACAGACTCTTGTATTTTAAAACTCTTACACTCACCATAAAATATGCATTCTTCAAAATTTGTACGCTTGACAAAAGCGTTATGAATTGAACGTTTGTTTATAAGCAGTTAGGGCAAAATTAAACGCAACTAATTTTCCAGTGGGCCACAATTTAGCCAATTAATGGTGGTAATAAAGACATAAATGAAGTGGAAAGATAGCTCATCAAAATGGCCACGATTTGGTAATGTTTCTATCCTTTGAAAATATCACAGTGTTTTTCATGTTCCTGCATTTTATTTGAGAGCAGAGAAGCTTCTTGTACGATATCGTTATAGCTTGCTCGAATGTCTAAACCATAACTTTTCATTTTTCAATGAAATATGCCATACATGTGTGGCATGTAACTTTACTTGGATAATGTGAATTATTGTAATAATAAATTGCAATGCTTCTTCAAATATATTTTTCTTTCGGGGACATTTTGGTAATTTAAATCGGACAAGCACCATCAAGCATACTAAAACATACCAAATCAAAGTATACTACAAGCACAACCACAAGCATACTGAATCAAATTGATAAAAAACAAAAAGAATGTGATCCAAAAAGATTGCAAGTTGATTTTTTCCAGCCATGGTGCTTCACAACTCCTTTTTTCATCTGTTTTCGAAAATTTTTTGACATTATTTATGATTTTTCGGTACTACTTTGAGCCAATGGATTGCGCGGCATTTCAACGCATTTTCACGACTAAAGTATCCTGCCATCAAAATTTAATTGATTTTTTTTAAATTTTGCTCTTCATTATTTGCTATTTTATTGTTTTGCCTGTATACCACTGTAACGCATGACTTGTAAGTTGTAAATAATCACACTTTCTGACATTTTCGCAAACTCGTAACAAACTAAAAATCCAAGTTAAGCTTCAAATTTTAAATCATTTTTCTAAAACCGACTTAAAAATGCAATGCTTTGATTTGTAAGTAGATTTGTCAAGGCACCACAAGGGAGACTATTGGTAAATTCCATTTCTGCATTCAGGCTGACCCGATGGATAGGGACCAAACATTTTCAACACTATTTCTGCTGAATATTAAAAAGCACTAAAGAAATATTCGAACATTTCAAGCCTGACACAGTCCATGCCATTGCTAAAAGTCCAAGGAGCCGTGTGCCCCTCAAAATGGACTCCAGGACTGGACAAAATAGAGTCGCAGACAGGTGATTGTCTATACCATGATGCAGAAGCTTGCGTCCATGTTGTTTTTGGGTAACCTAAAAGTATTCCAAGTTTTGTTTAAAACTAACTTGAGCATAAAAAGGAGAGAATAAGCTGCTGTTATATTCTTACATATCGATAAAACATACGGAGTGAAAACAAGTATCAATTCAAGGGTTTATTAATTAAAACCGCATTTAATTTCCTCTAGCCTCTGAAGAGTCAGATAGGTTGGATCATGATTGACAGTATCTATCCACACGTTATAACATAAATATTTCAAAAAGAGTGAACTAAACAATGTAATTTATGTTAAAAAAAATACTTTCACTGAAAATAATCATGTTTTGAAACGTATGTTTCGTGACGACTAACACTAGCCGATTGAACCCTGACATAAATGGTTTTCACTCAGTTTTCTGAATAGCCATTTTTTTTCGATGCAATCATCGGATTTCCTTTCGTGTGCTGCACAGATCGATTTCGATTGTGAAAAATGTCACATAAATGGCGCATATGAGTCATACAATAAACAGTAGGGCGACAAAGTCACTTTCGATGGGGCACCGGCACCCGTTGTGTAACAGAGAATAAGAGAACCGTTGTAAGATATGCAGCAGCATAGTAAGCATGAACAGTAAATTACCCGTTGCAGACATCCAAGCCTGGCTCGCAGATCATTGGCATTTCCATAGCTTCTATGCTAGACAATGGGACACTGGCATTCATGACTAAGCATGAAATAGCTAAATATTTAATTTTCAATCTCAATTAGCATTGGAGGAAAGAATCGAAGATTGATATGTTATTTTGAAACATTCGAGTCATTTAGAAAGATAATATTCTTTCGTATGTGTTTACATTTTTAATTCTCGGCCTGTTACATATGGCTGACACAATATTTGTCTTTGATTTACATGACCTGATTTCATGAAATTGATACCATGTATTGTATAATTTTTTTTTTTGCAATTCCCAAAATTAGTGATGCTTTTCGAGCCGGTTCGGAAAAAGCATGAGGTTAGGTTACCATCAGATAGTGGAAGGATGGTATCCTCGAATAACCTTGTGGTACAATTGAATAGCAACATGGATCAGGTATAGGAGGACCTCCCATGCGCAATTATCAAACACACCGCCACTAAAATTAAACTATCGCATCATAATCGAAAATGAATCCAAACCTTAATTAACAGTGTTATTGATGATCGTATTTTGTACATAAATTAAAAGTTTCTGGTTTTTGAATACAATCTTAAGGCGTTTATTTTTAAGAAAACAGATATTTGATAACAATTTAAATAAATGCTTTTTTATTTTTGTTTCAGCCAATGGATCATACCAGCCGGGTATGGAACCGAAAAGACAACGTACTGCGTACACCCGCCATCAAATCTTGGAGTTGGAGAAGGAATTCCATTACAATCGTTACCTAACTCGACGCAGAAGAATAGAAATAGCACACACATTAGTACTGAGCGAACGTCAAATCAAAATATGGTTCCAGAACAGACGCATGAAATGGAAAAAAGACAACAAACTTCCTAATACAAAAAATGTGCGAAGAAAATCAACAGCATCTGGCAATGGAAATTCGGCCAGCGGCCAGAAAAAAGCGAGCAATCGTGCGACAAAGAACAGTGCACCTAGTAATGAAAGAAGAAGGGGGAACAGAACGACCACAGATCTCAGCCATCTTCAAACACCTGCAATGGAACATTCTACGATGAACAATATACAGAGTAGTAATTTGAATTTGAATTCGTCGGTTCTGAGTGGACTAACTCCGTTGACTCCGGCACAAACGTGTGGCCCAACTGCTCCTCCAGTAGCTATTAAATCTGATTATGGATTGACGGCGTTATAGGTAAGAAAAGAATACAATGTTAATTATATGGCGACTAGTGAAGTGCATAGACCAAGATGAAGATTAATCAACGAGTCAAAAATCGTTGCAACTACGAACTTGTGTCTATTCAAGATTTGACAATTTTGTTGTATACTGAATTGGTTCTGTGAGTTTTTCTCGTATAAGTTAAAAATATCTCAAATATGATTTAACAAAATCAAAATAAGTGATTACTTCCACAACAGTTGATGTCTAAGTTCCGATACGTGAAATTGTTGCTTGGTTAAGCTTTTCTCATTTTCACGACGAATTTTACCCTGTAAAATGATTGAAGTAATTCGTCTATGTTTCTATTATTGGGTTTCCTGTCACGCGTTCTTAAGCTTCGCCCAAACCTTCGCCAAGCGTTACAGAACCAGTATCGGCCCGGTCTTACTGTGGTGAAAATATCCAAAAGAGCGAATTCAGATAATTTGTTGATATTTGCATAAAGTCAAACTTATTTTATGTTACACTTTTTGTGTTATGCAATTCACAAATTCAACACGCTTATGTAAAGCATATTTTTCTTGGAGACTGGCAGTTGCCCCTCGAGTCTTTGTACCAAATTGATGGAAATAACACGTCGAAAAAAAGCTTTCCAGGGGCTCAAAACTGACTTTATGCTGATCACGGTTGGGCTAGCCAAAGATCGCAAACAATTACAATCAAAATGATAGTTTAATTTATCAAATCATACTTTGAAATGAGTGAAATGTTTGTCCTTTCCTTCTGATTATATACAGAATATATAAGAATATTGTTATATAACAAAATAGTCAGCCAGTTATGTGTTAATCGCACCTTGGAGTCAATTTTAAGTGTATTTAACGTTTACTTCAACTAATTATGTTGATCAAAAGTTTGTGCCACATTAGTTTTAAGAAATGTATATATAAATTGAAGTGAACAGTTATGCGAAATCAAATCACCGTTGCTACAACTATAATTAAATTATTAGCAATTGTACCTTTAAAATAAAAAAAAAACAATAAATAATAGTTAGATGCAAATAATATTGATCCATTGGAAACGAAACGGAAATTGATATTAAAGCACTAAAAACGGTTATTTTAAATCGGAGCAAAGAATAACTTTTTATTTCGTTGTAAGAAATAATGTTCAAAACCACAAAACTCAGGGTGACCAATTATTAGAATGAAAATCGTACTAGCTATAATATTCTAGTTTTATTTAGAAGTACCTACCTATATTTTAAGTTAATGTAAATTTTGAGCCATGGAAAATAATTATTAGTGTTTGAAAATTTAGGTTGGGTACCTATACATTTCACGTGAAACTGATCAAAATTCCTGTATGATTGCATAAATGTTTTTTTTTAATGTGTGAATATAATATGTTATCAATAATTACATATACAAATAAATGTGCTCATGATGGAAAACAGCTGAGGTTCAGAGTTATATCGACAACGCCCTGGTCATTCCTTAACTTGCGGATGCAACCCAAACATCTACGTTATAATATCTGTTTCAGTCTGCTTCGAAAGAGTAAGAATGTGAAGGTCCGAACACGACAGATTATTTTGAAATTGACACATCTATTTGTAGGTAGGACTAATGACTAACTCTGAAGATGGCGGTGCGATCTTCACCGAAACATTGGACGATGAGATTGCTAGGACAAAAAATCATTCCAATAAGAGCTTACACCGAAACCATCCACAAACAATGACTAATTGCTCATAAAAAAGCTGATCTAAAAAAAATATCATAGTAGGTATTTAACTGAAAACGTTATCTCGCAGAACGAAAAACATGAAAATGTTGGCATTTTCGAATTTTCCAGTAATCCAGGGAAAATCGCTACAACAATGACCTGTGCTTAAATAACTACGCATAAATTCCCAAAGAACATAACCCTAAAACACACAAAAACTCTTGTAGATAACCGCCACCGAATTATGAACCAAAAGCTCGACTACTTGTAAAATGCCATCAATACCCAATCCATGCCACAAGGATCACCGATAGCTTTTCGTCCCTTGTTTCCCACGTCATAAACTCCTCGGAGATTACCGTTTGTCTCCTGTGTGTGCTTAGCGCCTTAGCGCCTTCACCTCAAAGGGTCACTGAAAAGGGGTGAGTCGGCTTCATGGTGCAGACTACGTTCAATGTCCTGAAAATGACCAAGCCATGCCCAGTAATTAGTCTGCGATTCCCTCTGGGACTATAACAGCAATCCTTTTACAAATTTACACACAGGGAAAGGACAGGGGTGGTTTCGGTTCAGAAAGTCAAAGGGTTGAAATATAAATACATGGGGGTGGGTGACCAGTCATTAACAGACAATGCAATAACACTACTTTGAAATATTGCCCATCTTTCAAAAACGTTTCTTTGACTTGTTCCGAAAGTGTCCTCTATGACATAGGGACACCGAAAAGAAGAAACCGGGAAACGTGAGATGTGCTGATTTCTGTTTTTAAAATGGCATTGTTAGTTTCGTTTGTTAGGAGTTTGACAAGCGGGGAGCAGCTTTACAAGTTACAAGGTTGGGAACCACTTGAGATTGTGCGAATGAGCATACGGCAGAATGCGACGTTGATGTAATTAGGTCAGAGAAAATAATAAATGACAGCAAGCAGAGTAAAGCAGAGGAATCTGAGATTGTATTTTAGTTGCCAAAAAGTGTTGAAATTTGGATCCAAGGAATTCTTCATCAGAATCCAAAGGTTAAATGATCTGGAATTATCGGAAATATTAAATTATAATAGTAAATTTCAGTACGTAACACTTCAATTAGAGTGGATAATTTCTAAAGTATGATATTGCAAGAACATCGGAAAGTGTCAACGTACACCTTTTATCCTTTATAGAAGAAAATAGAAATAAGTGGAAGCTAGGCGTTAAGATCATTTTTGCGGTACTATTTTTTGAAACTCGTGTAAGGTACTCGTGTTAAGACAATATGTCTCTTTTTCTAGCCGAAGAAATAATTGATCTTGGAAATCTTGTGTAGCGTCATGAAAATACATTGCAACTTGGCAAGTAACGTGCAATTCAGTGACATGTGACAACCCAGTTCACACTTCACTCAGTGAGCGCTCCCACCCCCACTTAATGCATTTTGTGGGGTTGGTTCTTGCCACCTGGGGTCTTTTGAAAACTCTCTGTGGACTTGGTGCCGTCACCCAACAAGGAAAAGTCGGTATAAATAGCAATTATACAATTATTTTGTTGCTTGGAACATATCTTCTATAGATATTATGTATTATCAGTATAATACTTTCAGACGGGTTCGTAGCCTGCACCATCTTTGCAAAAAAAACTCAATATACTTATGATAATAATTCAAAACTTCCGAAGACGATCATCTATTAATTAATAATCAGTGCTCAAAAGTTAAGTTTTTCTTTTCATAATTTAACCTTTATATTTCTCTTTATTATCACGTAGCTGAGTCCCAATGCAATGTTTAAGATACGGAGCACGGTCCCGCAACATTCTTACGCGGCATACGCCATTGATTCGCCATTTTGATGAGGATTTGGAGCTCAACCAAAAGCAAAACTAGTCTACCATAGGGTGCCATAGGGTGCCATACCCAGAGGTACTGTTACGCCACAAGAAACTGCAGCATCGTTAAAAATATCAGCAGCAAAGATGTACTATGTAGCGTGCTAACATGGTGCCTCTAATATCGATTACATAATCATTATTCATGATTTGCAAAAGAGATTGTTTTCAATATTCGTAAAATTAAATTCATAGTGTGATATTGTTACAAGAAGTAAATGTTCACATTTTTTAATATGATTCTAATCTAAACATAAACGGGATTAAACCAAGATATTATTCATTTCACTTTTAATTATGGTTAAAAAGATTAATAACATTGCAGTTAGGCACTTTTATGAGCATCCTAGCCAATAGATTCAAATGACTTAACCTATATATTCTGCACATAGAAGTTCCTAGCTGTAATCAAGTCTTTATGTAAGTTCTTTTTGCTGAATGCTGTATTCATACGTTTAAAAATTTTCTTCTGAAATTTTAAACATGTCAGCTAAATTTTAGCGCAAAGATCACTCGTCAAACACTATTAATTAGAAACAGATTATAGACAAGAAGAAAAACCAACTTAATTTTCTACCAACTTTTCACACAAATATCCAATCTAAAATGCAGTGCTGCATTTAACATGTTCATAGTTGTATTTTATGAATCCTATACCTATTGCATGAAGTCTGAGTTGGTTGATGTAGGAAGGGAGAGGTGGTAAGGGGGCAGGAGGGGTTTAGGGGGTGGGGGCAGGGGGCAGGGGCAGGCTGCTCGAGCATGTTACGGCGAATGGGATCAACCATTTCCAACCCTCTTCACATCTAAACCACTGAAGCTCGACAAAAAAACAGCCCCCCAGATAACAAAAGAGATCATATTTTCGACTCATTACGAATGATACGGTAATCTATGACTGAAACGTTCGTAAAAAATTAAACGGAAAGTATATGGAGTATTTGATGCCATCGTAATAACACCATATTATAGAGCTGGTAATTTAAAGTTCTTCGAAAAATGTTAAGTAAGGTTCATCATATACTCGGGGCATTTCAAAAATCATAACACAGAATTTCTGTCTGTAAGACATTTTCAATTGTGCTCGAAAGTACCGTGATATTTAAATATGCTGGCACTTTTTTCTATCGGCGAAAAAACCTATCACTCCTCACTGATTTCCTATACTTTAAACTTTTCAACGTCTGCTGCAGGCATACACTTTTTATCAAAACAAGAGTGAAACTGCGAGTGGAGTGAAGAGGAATTAATCCACTCTGATCACTGATAGGCCAAAAATATAATCAGAATTACTTTTTTTGTGGACACATCGATCTGAGCAGCGAAGACGATATTGACTGGATCTGACTATGACATTTCTGCCCTCTCTTACTACAGATGCAGAGTGTATACAGATCTACAATCCACAATCTTACATGATTTCAACTGCTGACAGAGCAGTGAACGATTGGTGAAATTGTGGCGATTGGTGAAAAGGTAAAAAAGGGATGAGATATCTGCAAAATGGAAAAATAAAACCAGGATGACCGATAATCAGGTTCGAACTGGGACCAAATATTCAGAAAACACAAATCTCCCGATCACTGAAGTGCAGCTGTCTTGTACTAAAAAAAAATGCATCTAATTACTCAGTGTGTTGAGTGCATCGAAGCTCACCACAAGGGCTTCCTGTAATGCATCGTCATCTCAAGGATCTCAAAGAGTCGACGATAATTTCCTTATGATCGCAAATATACTTTGAATTGTGGAGACGTTCTGAATAGGTGTAAGCACCCATACATCAATAAATAAACGGGATTGCTCTTTCTTTGCAGAATTGCAATTAATTGATTTGCTGGTACATAAAAATTAATACAAGATCAATTTCAATCGAAATGTTTGGAGCATTATTTCCACCTGCTCTTTCACGAGTGTTTCTTTTAACTTCTTATATACGTCTCAGTTTACTGCAGAGTGAAATATTTTTATATTTAGAAACGCCCATACCGAACCATAGCAAAGCAAAAAAGCTGATATACAAGTCGGAAAGATGAAGGAAGGTCCTAGCTATAGGTAAGACAATTCTAGGACTAGCCGCAAGTTATTTCAAAAGTGGGCAGGAAAAGAAAGCAATAACAACGAATGTAGTTGCCGGTCTCTTCTGCTTGGCGGTGGGCAGGTTTTTAATTATGTTTGTGATTCTTTTGACAGTTGGCCACCCTGACTGTCATGTGTCATGAATCTATAAGAATCTTGATCGTGTAGTCCTATAATATGAATGTTGGATCTATCCATGTAGGTATAAACCCTGTGTTAATGCTTCAAAGTATAGGCAGTCCAACTCCAAGCCTTCACTGACCAGAGATGAAAGACCAAACAAAAAAAATGTAATATGGTACAAGCCCTTGTTTTTAAATGTAGCCTATCACATTTCTGTTTGGTATAAGCACAGAATGTAATGCATGGTTTGCTATTATAGAAGACCATCTGAAAGGC
Organism: Protonemura montana; assembly: GCA_947568835.1. Taxonomy (NCBI): domain Eukaryota; kingdom Metazoa; phylum Arthropoda; class Insecta; order Plecoptera; family Nemouridae; genus Protonemura; species Protonemura montana. The sequence goes on along the minus strand of OX387604.1, from coordinate 2,492,664 downwards.
TCGATTATTGACATAATCAAGCCTACGCCTCTTTTGAGCGAGTATTCTCCTTGCATATATATATTTTTTTAATCATTACAAGCAAAAGTGCTTTAAAATGGGTCGAGGAAAATAGGTTTTTTTTGAGTTCACTCATTCCAAATGGAGCCCAAAAGAAAAAAATCAGCATTGTAGCTATATTATTTGAATTATATCGCTAAAAGAAAACGACAGTTTTCTAAATTACTAATGCATTGGGAAATGGTTTTATAAAAGAACAGTATTCGCTTAATCCATAAATGACAAACATTGTCACATAATTGGTCAAAGTTTTTTTTAAATTAACGACTTCCATCGATTGTTTTTTTTAGGATGGAAAAAGTAATTCCGGTCTGCAAAAAAAAGTCACCTTCAGCACAAACTATCGGTAAAAATTTAACTGTTATATAAAGACAGGCTTAAAAAAATAAACCCTGTGTACAAAATTGTGACAGTCATGTATTTTCATTATGCACATGTACATCAATGAAACAATAAGAATTGTGCAATACCTTTATAGTAAATTACTTCAATTATAATACCTAGATATTAAGTGTCGTAATGAAGCAGACTTCTCTTCAGCACCAGAGCACCTGTTAGCATCACTCCAGGTGATATCTAACACTATTTCATGGTAATTCATTACCACTAGCAACCATTGCCTGAGGTATTATCACAGTATATTGATCTCGCACCACGCCAGCAAAGATTGTCCATCATTCGTATTTGACATTATCGAAAATAATGTGACGTCTTAGCATACGTCACAAACATAGACCACCCAACTTATTTATATTCGAAGCTAATCAATTTTTATCATCTGCTTCATAATGTGTCGTCGTATGTGAAGTATAAAAAAAATCAATAAGCAGATTGTTTGTAGGTAGGTCTTATACCTATCCAATCGAATAAATAAACAACCAAAAAGTGAGTTGCACCTATAGAAACTGGACTGCACGAGCTTGTTTGAAGCTCGGTTTGAACTGGTTTGAAGCTCTCACACAAACTGCTGATGTTTTCGTCTAATTTTCTTGAATATAGATTTTTTACTTGAAAAGCGTGCTATAAATACTGGCGTGTGTTTTGTGTTTTGTGTTCGTGTGCTCATGTCACCAATGCCCGAAAATTTGTTTTCGATTTGTCACTAGCTTTGAAGCACGCAAGCGTGAAACAGATAATTAGCTCTCCTAATCTGTTTTAGGTAGACATGGGTTTAAATAAATATCGTTTTTGGCTGCACTTCCCAAAACTCCTGAGTATTCTAAATTCAACGTTACAATTCATGTATGAATTCAGCTAGTGACAGATATTATACCACGATCTCCACACAAAATTTTGTTCGGTAGCACGATGACCCCCAAACCTATAACCCCCAAACCTAACATTCAAAAGTTAACCCCAAAAACCAAAGCCGCAAAATGCGGTTAAACATTCCTACCCACAACCTACACAGTGTAGAACCGTTGAGTGTGTACAACTGACACATATTCCATCTAACTCTGAACCCAGTTGGGTTCATGACAAAAATTGGCATACCATTTGAAAAACCTCTCATTCCATTGAACCATACAAGAAACACTTAAAAAAGTAACGAATAACACGTTCCCAGCAGCGCTCGTCAGCCACATTATAGCGTAATTTGTACTGTGTCCGAGAGTTACATGATGATTGGGACATCTGTTTACTCAATGATCAATTAACTAGACACTAGTACATTCCCAGCTTCCTCTAGGCTTCTTTAACAATGGTCTACATGGTTCATTTGAATTCCGTGAACACAGATGAGCTCCATCTCCCTAGCATGGTTACTTGTCGTCTCCCTCCCTAGAATGTTTCGATGCAGCTGTCTCGCTTGCATTGCTTTTCATCCCGCTCTGGGGAACATCTCAGTTTAAACATTCATTTAATTAGCAATGAGCCAATCTCTGGTTAATAGAATGACAGTCGTGTTTCCAAAAGGGGGTGGTATTTCATGAACGCAGGAGATTGCTGATTAGGATTCAGTGCCGTTTTCATCTTGGGGGACTGGGAAATAACAGAAAACAGGACTGAAAATAAGAAAGATATAGAAGGTTACTTTCTTTACCGTTATATGAAAACAACTGTCATTATTTGCTCTCTTGTATTTGGCAAGATTTTAATCAGCTCTCTGCATTGCTTCGAAAACGATAGATTTGTATTTTGGTATTTTATTTGACCTAATTGGGAGCACTTGTAGGTTATGTATTTGGGATACAATTTCGGTAATAGTACCGGAACTGAGGCTATACTTGAGGCTAATGTATTGTTTAAACATGTAAAATAAATCAAATAAAAAATTCGGTCATCATCAATAATTGCAAAATATATTCACATTCAGCTTTCTTTTTAATAAGTTTTTGTAATCACAAATTTCCAAAAATGATTAGTATGTTGCGATGCAAATTTACTACAAAGTCAGTAAATCTTACATTGTGGTGGTAAGTTCTATATGAAATAAATGATTGCATTCAGCTAAACAAATAACACTGGCTAGGTAATACAAAATGAAATAAAATACAAAAAAAAATATTAATATCTCTTAGTCATGTTCTGGTTCGCTAATATACTGGGTCTTAATTTACAATTCATAGCAAGAGTCAATCAACTTAATATAATAACAAAGATATAAACATTTATTTGAAATACTTTTCGTTGGAGTGAGTTGGTTGGATTTTTTCCTCTTCAGTTTGGTCATTTAGTGTATGAGGATTTTGTTTTGACGATTACCGAATGGATATTGCTGATATTACAGCGATTAAATACACTGTCAATAAATCTGTTGGAATGTCATCTTATCTGTGATTACTTCCCTCGTTGCACTAGAAATGCATTTAGCAAACCCCTATTCTGAAAGAACGTTTCGTACCTTTGAACTGTAGAGTATTCTTCATCCAATAAGGTTATCTTTAAGTTTATCTTTAAGTTTTCTGGTTTCTACGTACGATTTTAACTCATGAACAAAATAACATTTCCTCATTGCTTGCAGTCTGTATATACCTACAATTTCAACGACCGTATAAAATTAAAATGAAATAATTAAATGTAATCATTAAATGTCTGATGGGCACTGATGGCCTCAAGATGATTGAAAGTGTTAGGCTGAAATTCTACAACATAGTACCATTCTGCATATACATTATAAACTATAAATATACATATAAGTATCACAGACAACAGCAAGAGTTCCGCTAATATTTATAACTATCGATGTCCAATTCATATCCCTGCTATGGGCTCAAAATATGGATCCAAAATATAGCAAAAAATACTAATCAATAAAACATAGTTACCTCACCATTCTACGTATTCTGATCGCCAAATTTAGCAAAGTTTAGATTATCTTTCTAAGCGCGTCCACTAAAATACCAATTAATCCCAAAACATCGACAGTTTCACACCACCACCCTTTAATCCGTTCTCAATGCTCCTTCTCACTCTACCTAATAACAGGACTTACAGTGCCTCTCTACTTTAGCACCCTCAATACAGCGCGTGCTATCTCCTTCATTATTGTTAGTCCGCATGTTGCATCTTTCTCTGTCTTTCGCCAGTAAGGATTTAATCACTTCTAATTGCAGGCACTCGACATCGCTTGTTTAATAGTGATAAATAGCAAAGCATTTCCGATACAGGCTGAATAATATACTATATTTGCAGCTCTAACGTAAGCTGTGGAAAAATCTTTACATGTTTTTGATGAGGATACGATGGAACATTACCAACTTCAATTTCTGCGTTCTATGGACACTTTTTGAGGTTCCCAGAGAACGATTACAGCTCTTGAAAATGATTAATAATCAAGAGGAAATGTATGAAAACTCGGGGAAAATATATAACAAATAATTTGGTGTATGGATTAAAAGAAAATATGCGGCAGGATTTGTAAATGGTATTAGATAATGTATTGCAGAGAGGGCAAGTATTTGCTGAATTTGTGAATCAATGGGCAGAGAATATTTTTAAATTTAGATTACTTAGGTCTTCATTTGATCCATAGACATGAATTATAGTTACATTTGAATTCACAATGACTTTCTTTTCTTGTACCTTGACTACTCGAGGAAATAAACAAATATGTTGAGGTGAGTATACCTGAGTGAAATTTCTCACCAGAACGCATTTTATTTCATCCACAGGTTTTTCATAGGCGTGTGCTCCATCTACTATTCAGAACAAATTAAGCAAAGGTCACTTAAATTGGTCCTATGCAGATAATAAAATCAGATTGACATTGAATAATATAGTCTAATTAAAAAAATGTTTGAATATACAATAAAAATGACCCTATAGCACAATTACAATTGATATGCAGCATATCGTTTCATAGTTCCTCATCTTTTCTGTATAATATTCACATCATTTCCTGCCTTCATTAAAATTCCCAATGGGAGGTGGGGTAATCTGTGAAAATCCGTGAAAATCCGTGAAAATCCGTGTGATCGTGGATTTCACTTGACGTGAGCTTAGGTGGCTGTCCTTTAAGCGCTCCTTGAGACACTCCTTCTTGCACGAAACAACGCACAACATCCGACCAAAAAGCAACCCCGTCCATTTTCTCAGAGGGCTAAGCTCGCTGTCACAGAAAAGTTAGAAATAGTTGAGAGTATAACCTTCCTAGGTATAGAATTAGACAATCAACTCAAATGGAAATGCCAAATAAATAAACTACAAAATAAATTATCTAAACAATGCTATGCAATAAGAATACTCAAAACCATAGTCTCTAAAAAAACTTTAAAAATAACTTACCATGGCCTATTCGAATCCCACATGAGCTATGGTATTATTTTCTGGGGAAACTGCTCAAATTATAAAAGAATATTTAAACTGCAAAAAAAAGTTATCCGTATAATGCAAAATTTAAAACCAAAAAAATCATGCCGTAAACATTTTAAATCATTAAGAATTATGACTTTGCCAAATTTATACCTCTACAAACTAATATTATTTATAAAAAATAACATTCAAACATTTCCGATACATAACCATAACCATAGTACTAGAAATAAAAATAACTTTAAATTAGAACAAGAAAAATTAACCAGAATTAAACAGCAAGTAAAACATATGGGCCTTCAATTATTCAATATTCTACCTAAACATATAAAGCAATTAGACATCATTCAATTTAAAGATAGATTAAAAAAATTCTTTATTAATAATGTTTTTTACACTATAGAAGAGTTTAAATCAGCAATGAAAAACCCAAAATTAGAAATATAAATTACAAATAAAAAATGTACAGTTCATTAATTTATCTTTAATATTTAATAGAAATGTACTACCTGAATTTGGTTAGGTTACTTATAGTTTTATTATTATTATTATTATTATTATTAATATTATTATTATGTGTGCTTTTATTATTTAATGAAGTTCATTATTATTACAATTCATTAATTTATCTTTAGTATTTAATAGAAATGTAGGTACCTGACCTTAGTTTGGTTAGGTTACTTATAGTTTTATTAGTTTTACACTTATTAATATTATTATGATCAGTGCTTTTATTATTTGTTACCATTATAATTGACATGCATTATTATTATTATTATTTTTTCCTTTTCTATTTCCATAAGAAGTTATTATTCATTTTTTTTTTAAATATTTTTATATCTTATAATATAGTATAGTCTGTACATTCCTCTGTATTACAACAGAGTAGGAATTCCTAGACTTAAATAATAAATAAATAAAAAATAAATAAATAAAAATTGCTTCTAAAAATACAGACATTTTGCTTTTAACCTAGGTACAAACTGACTTTTGGTTTTGGAAGCCAAACGAGTTCTTTGTTTTACAAATATTTCCAAAAATAATTACCGCTGAAAAATCCTCTACCTTGAACACCTGAAAGCGTACTTGAAAAACTGAATACCAGTCAAGTTTAACCGTTAAATTTATTTGAATTATAAATCTTCTTTATCCAAATTCATGACTAAATTCAATCGAAGAGTTTGGGAAGAGATACGTCTTCTATCCACCGCACGAATTCAAGTAGAATAAAATGAACAAAGAATATCGCCGCAATCAAAATAAAAAAAATCTATTATACCTAGATTTTATCAAACAACAAATCAAGAAATGAGAATGATTGTCAGATCCCGGGGCTCTTTTATAAAACACAAGCTTTTCCTGTGGATGGAGATCATCAAAAGCAAAGACCATGAAATCTTGACTTCGAAAAAAAACCACCTCTAAACACGAAGCCGTACGCTTCGAAAAACATCCTTTCATATTTTTATTTTTTATTGGTCTATCTACATGCATCAGTCTTTAGCCATACCCTTAATTAAGCATTATATTATATGTATTTATTTCTCTGTAGTGTTCGAGAAAGAGTGTAGCATATAGACAGTCTTTTTGGTGAGCCGCAACATTGAATGATATTCTCGCAGTGTCCGAACAGAGAGAGCTCAGGCAAGCTTATGATTAATCCAGCTGGTTTATGGGGAGGGGATGTTTTGAGCCAAGTGACCATGGTGGACAGAAGGTTTGAGCTACACCAAGCTTGCCAATCAACACCTTCTCACCCGGATAAACCAGGCCTAACCTATGAACCTCCAACCTTCGGCCACACACTATAAAACACAACTCATTTTACAGCTTTCCTTTAGAGTTTGATAAGCAAAAATAAAGAAATTACTGAATTTTTTTTTTTGATGTTACCACGGTTAAACGGCACTTTTATTTCATCCAATTTGTTTGAATAGATTATGTATAACGGAGAAATGAAGGGCTGATGACAAAGAGTTTCAGAGGTCAATCGATTTTATTTGTTAGATCGGGTTTTTGGGTGGCTGAATGGAAAGTCTGACACAATTTGCAGTTTAAAACAAGCTTCGTACCACCAAATATGTAAGAATACTTGAAAGTGCATGTATAATATTTAAATATTGAGTAAAAAATGGGCTGCTTACACTCGTCGCAACACTAGGAAGCAATTCTAGGATATTTGCAAGTTAACCGAAAAATCAATAGTAATAATAATAATAATAATAATAATAATAATAATAATAATAATAAAAATATTTATTGTCCATTTGTATCATAAAAACAATATACAGACAGTCATTAAATTAAAATTATACATTTTATACAAACTATAAAATCAAATCACAATCAAATGCTTGGAATGCTTGCAATCACAATCAGCTTGGATCGTCAAATCACACTAATCTTTCTTTCTTACTGAAAAGACAGCCGGCATAATATTCTTCCAAGTTATAAAAACAATTATCCAACAGATGCGATTTTAGGCCACTGGCAAAATATTCAGGCTAAAGGTATTAAAGACTAAAGCTGCTTTTCATCACGTCCTGTTTTGATTTGTTTTTGTATAGGCGAAGCAAATGTTGTCGTCCAAAGATATAAAAATACGACATTATATTAATTTGGTATTTTCCTCAAAATATTAGTAATAGCAGATTTGTAGATTTTGTTTGATCTGAAATTTGGACTCGTATTAATGTTGCTAGGCTAAAAGGTTCTTATATTTTCTAACAGTTATCTAGGATAATTCCAGTAAACATCGATATGGTTTAGAGAATCACGAAGTAGGAGTAAAAAAATACTCAGACAACCGTGGAAAATTGAATATTTTATGCATGGGATGTATACAAAATTAATAAGAACGACAAAAATGATTCTTATGGAAAGTGTATGTTATTATAAAAAGTATCACTGATCTTTTCCAAAGCAGGTTCATCTGATTTGAAATGAATAAGCAATCTTGCTGTGTGCCTACATCATGTTCTAGTTACCATTATAATGTATAGCAATTGTACCAGGCATAAAAAGAAACAGATCTAACACCGAGTCAAACCTCTAACCTCTGTCCTAACTCCGTGCTCGATCTCAAACGGGCAAAGCTTGGATGAACAGATTGAAAGGTAATACGATCATTGAAGAGATGGTACAGATATTGGTCAGGACTGATCTTTCTTGCTTGTAATTAATACCATTGTAATCTAAAGGCATACAGTCTATAGGAATGATAGAAATCGTGCAAGTTGAGTTTTATCCTAAAAAAAATGGTTTTGAAGCATGAAATATGTTATGAAACTTATAATTTTTAAATTAAATACTTATTTACTATCAGTTAACGTTGCATTCGTTCTATTAAAAATATTTTGGATCAAAAATCATAGTGCTAATAAGGTCGATTTTAAACGGAACATGAAAATTACACCAAGATTTAAGTACAAGAAGTCAATCATAGGTGCTATGCTATACTAGAATGTTTCAGCGTATATGGGCAATGTTCATGGAGTGACTGAAACAAATATGACTCCTTTGAACTGCGATCAATTTCAGATAACCCCTTCTCTTACCAATCTTCTATAATATTAAGGTACACAAAAAATATAAAACAAGGGTTTATTGATTTTTTTTGTTACAATATTTCGATACAGAGGACCTGTTTGTACCCACAGCGCTTATATATTTTACGCAGTGGCCGCAATGCCTTGTATTTAGCTGGCGTGTATAGCATCTGGCTAGATTTGTCTTTTGATAGAAAACATGACAAGTTCTCAGTTATTGGCATGATAGCATTACCAACGCAATGTCCGGGTTTCGTAGCACTACGGGGGTCCATTTCTGTCTAGATACTTTTTCACCACAGGTGATTTCTACGGTAAGCCATTGCCATACATACGTCCACTTTACGCATTCGTATGCAAGACGTGTTTAGCATCCTCTGTTATTATTTGAAAACAAAATAGGCTCAAAGTTATCAATAGGTTATAAGTGAGGACTGAAGTCATTTCTCGACAGCTATACGTGACTGACTTGTCGAAGATATATTGCTAAATTATCTGATTGTTCACTGATGTGTTGGTTTCAATGAAATTAACATATATTGCAAGGCATGCATTTTTCGAGTTTCGACTTTGATACATGGATAAAGAAAACGTTGGTTTATGGTAATCATGCTGCTCAACGGAAATTTCTACATGCTTTTTTGCAATTAGTTTAGTCAAGTTTATGCGAGGAAAGCTAGAAAATAGAAGTCCGTGTGAAGAATTTTGAGATTTGCTGCTATTGAACTAGAACTAATGAAGTAGCGGCGTAAGTAGTGACTAATTTTAAGTTAGAACACATATTGTAAACACATACTGACCCACATGCATTGCTCACAGAGCTGTTCTTCAAGGAGAGAATTGTGCAAACACCTAATTGGAAGATTTGATTGCTTCATTATGATATAACAATCGTCATACGTGGTTTGCCCTTCAGCAAAGCCAAGCTATGACGTTGCTTTTGACTTTGTTTAACCCCAAGCGAATTAAAGCTTTTAGGTATGTTTCTGTGTGCCTTAAAATGAGCGAAACTAGAATAAGTGTTCTGCCATTACCTAACACAACTAGGAATGTCAAGTGATAAGAGGCAGGTTTTGTTGAGAAATTACATATTCGCGCTTTGTGCTGTATTTGGTCAAAGCTGAATTTTTTACTAAAAATACAATGAATGTAAACCTCCCACTATAAATTCATTCCAGATCCGATTACGCACAACAAGGTTGCAGTTTTGTGACACATTTCTTGAATTTTGCCATCTCGATCAAATTATTTGGGATACAAATACTGAATTGTGAGACTCAGTGCAACTTCTGATTCAAATGCTGTGGCCCCAAATGAAACCTAAAGATCCAGAAGAAAACAGCATGTGGAAGTATCAAATGTTTCTGCTTGTAGATCTCTAACGAAAGAGTTTTAAAAACCCTGCCTTTTGTATTTCGTATATAATGCTGAAGCTTCCTGCAAGTAGCAAGTCCAGGCATAATTTTGGCGAGCATACAAAATGCTTATAAATGACCAAAAGTCAAGTCAAAAATGCGATACATTATCACAATTCTCTAACTAATGGTAGTTGAGCTCAAAATGCCTATACCAGAAAATCACCAACTGTTTCGTGACCCAAATTCGGAAGGCGACCTCATTTCGAAAATTTCATGCTAAATTTCTAAAGGCAAGTGACATTTTTACTGGCTCCTTTTGCTTCGTGGTTTTTCGAGTCCTAAGCGAAGGGAAAGGACGCCAAGTTACTATGGAAATAGTTACATTGGAACCCGTTGTGCGAATTTCAAATGGTGAACCCTTTTCCTGTGGCATCATAAAACCGTCTGCAAATGCACGACTCACCCTGAAAGTCCACGAGTTATAGAATATTATTGCACACGGAAGTAACAAACTGCGTTTCCTTGATTGAGAAACAGGAAAAGGAATCTATATTAAGAAACCGGGTCTCACTCACACTTGCACTGTTTATTAATGACAAATTTTATGAATTTTTTTTGGCCAATTTAGTGAAGTTATAAATGATACGTTTATGAAATATCGTCACAATTTGTAGCAGACCAGTTTTTGCAGAGTGTAGGTTTCTGCGACGTCGACTAAGAGAGATTGTAAAATCGAAAAGCGACGGCAAATTTAAAATGATTTTAAGTTTATTACCAATTGGCTTTTCACTTGTTAAAACATTGTAAAATAACATTATTTTCCTAAATAAAAGAAAAAAACTTAAATATGATTTCGGTACAAATAATTTCTTTTATGGATTATATTGTTTAACTGAACTATCCTTAAAGACATGTCTCATATTGAATCTAATATCCTCAACCTCAGACAAAATTGGTAAAAATCACTGGATTATAACGGCTAAAAATATTACTTTCTCACTTTCAAGACACGTTGTGGAATGAGCGTAGATCGTAACAGTAGTCTAAAAGTGAAACACCATTGTATTCTAATCACTGTGTCATTCCTCGGTTTTATTATATTTGGTGCAATTTACGGTTTCACGAATAATTACTTCACCGAAATATATTTCTCACAATGAAGTAACAGCTGATGTTTTTTGCAATTCACCAAAACAGAAGTTAGCGCAAATATAGTGGCTAAGTTTTTTGCTAAAAATATTCTGAGCTTGATGAGCAAGAAAAAGCTCATTTCAACGCCATAAGGACAAAACCAAAACTTTACTTGAAAACGATTTTAAAGAGTTCAAAAATGAAATGTTTGCCGCAAGAAAACAGTGTTGTTTTTGTTTTTGGCCCAATAATTTTCTTTTAGATCAAACAAATTTTTGTATCAACCGACATTTTACTGAGAAGTCGAGTCCCAGTGCCATAATTAATCTTAAACACAATTTAACATGAATAGCAAATGTATAAATAAAAACACATGTGAATATCGAACCCAACTAAGCTAAGCTTACCTCTGTCCCTCACTCAAAATCACGGGTCAAAATTCAGATCATCCGAATCCAAGCTAATTTACTTATCTAGAAGTAAAATTTCACAAGAAGTAAAAATAAAATAAAGTTTTGTTGTCTCCTACAAAAATTCACACATTCAGAAGGTATTCAGTCAGATGCCAAAAATTCTCTTGGAAATGGTACAGAGCCAACCCCTCCCCCTCCAACGGCTCTCATGGGTAACCCACGGGCGAGTTGTGCACCAGAGCAGTGAGCGAGCTCAGAACTGCTGGGAACTGAGAACTGCTGGGAACTGAGAACGGAGATGCCATATACAAGGCACACAGCACACGATTCATTAATCACAACATTTTGAACACGTCTAAAGCGAACCCGAAGGGGCTCAAAAGACTGCGAGGGGACATGGAACTAACTACGTAACGTCTCTGAAAGAGACTGGCCAAAGTAAAAACAAATCATATGTATTTTAATCTTTCAATAGATCTTTAAACTGGTGTAGCAGCATAAAGTATATAAATGGAAACCTTTTGCGAATACGACCATTCTTTGTGTTGCTCTGTATATTTTTGTACTTTTCGGGCAAGAATCGCTATTCGCTGGCTTGATTTTTTTGTCAGAGGTATGCATTTTAGTTTCAGGTTTTTGAGCTGAGAGAGAAGTGTGTAATAACACAATGTAGGCTTGATTAATACCTGAACTGCAGTTTGTCAAAAGCATTGCCAGTGGAATGCTGATAAATAATACATCTCCTAGCACATTTTTATAAAGTCACATTCACTAGCGTCATTCTCAGGAAAACCTCCATAGCATTTCTGGAGCAAAGAAAAACAGGAAACAGCTGATAAGACTGCCACTAAAAAATATATTCATATCGTAGATATTGATAATAAGTCATGAATAACTAATGGATTTTATTCTTTGTCAAATTCCTGCAACTTTATTAACATTTTTCTGTCTTGAATCATGCCCTAATTACTATAGAGTTGTGGGCCACCTAGAAACCCCAGAGCTGGGCAAATTGTGCCCTGAACAACCGTACACCCCCAAGTTTCCCACCCAACCCCTCTGCCCCCTTTACACATACATTATTCATGAGCAATATCAGCAACCCTCAATGTACATATATCCCTCACTCTATTGCAAAATTTCTCGTTTCCGTTCGCTTAGAAAATATACGGAAATTTTCTTGCTTTTCATCGCGTCGTTCTGAGAAAATTGATACTGATATACCTGATTTCCATTGGGGGTTACAACAGTATCCCTCCAGCAATCCCCTTTGAAATTGTTAATAACTTTCCAGTTTGTTTTATTTACATAGAGTTACAACTTCAATCCAATATTTCTTTGTTATCGATTTGCTTAAGCTCGGTTGTCAAGAGAAGCTTTTCGCCCATACCAAAATCCCCTTTAATCCCAAACCTTCAAGCGAGCACTCATTTAAAGTCGGGAAATATGAAAAACATCTTCCTTTGTATAAGGAATGTAAATTAGTTAAAGATGAAATTATCTCTTTTCGAAAGTAGCAAGATAGCAAGTAGCAAGTATCAAAGCTTTACAAAGAAACACAAAACGATTCTTTTTTTCAACACTATTCAAATTGATGATTAATCTTCAAAAATCAAACAATCACATAAATATATCATGTTGCTTAACGATTTCAGAAACATGATATCCTCCATGCACATGGCGAAGTATTTTGTCACTGGTTTTATCAATGTTGGTGACTTCTCTGTTCTACGTTGAGCGCAGTTGCAAAAGATCTTAGGTGTAAATGCAGGCTTACACGAGGAATAAGGGAAAAGAAGGCAAGCAAGACAAGACGAGGCGGACAGAGAGAGAAGAAGAGGAGAGGAGAGACGACGACACACATCCTGAAGACTGACGAGACTTACACTATCAATCAATGTCTCTCAGCGTGCAATGTATAGCTCACCCACACACATCAGAACTCTTGCATGCTACTGCTATTTCAAATTTCAGTAATAATTGTACGTGTCTTGTACAATATTTTTTATTTGTAAAGGATTCTTTTAGATTAAATCTATATTGCATTTTGACTATATATCAAATTTTTGGACGGGTTTCTCTTTTTTTTAACTTTTACAAGAAACCTGTCGTAATCGGCAATAGAGATATTAAAGAAAACAATGCAACCAATACACAAAGACCTTTGTGTGAAAAGCATTCAAGTATAAAAATCGACTTTGAGAAAAATCTGAGGATTGAGTTGGATCATCTTACCGAAAAATATTTAATATTAAATTAAAAAAATAGCATTACAGCTACATGGTTCTTAACAGATGACCAAAATGTACGGAATATTCATTATTCAGCAAAGTTCATAATTCTTCTATATGCAAGGGTAGGCAAAAACGCGGTGTTGATAGCGACGCCGACGGCGACGTGGACGGCGACGTCGAATCCTTGAAAACGGCGTCGTCTCTCGTTACTCCCTCCGACCTTTACTTGTGGCAATCTCTGGGTGACAGCAGCGTTGCTTGTAGGGGGCCCATGACGGTAGTGGGTTGGGGAGAGAAGGACGCTGGGGGGGGGGGGGGGGGTAGTATTGTGACGACGCTGAGCGTCTCAGCCCCCTTCTTCCGTCACCCCCTGGTTCACCCCCACCCACCCACCCTCTAATCCTGGCTGTCTCTTCAGGACGTCAAGTCTGCAAGGAGAAACACTACGGGCTGTAAGATAGCCAACCTAATCTCTACCTTCAAATCTTATACCTTCTAAGTCAGTGCAAAGAAATGGAGAAAAAAGTAGCCTTGCATATAAAACATGCTGTAAGTTAACTTGGTGTTTTACGTAAACATTGTTAAAGGGGGGGGGGGGGGGGGGGGGGGGGTTGCTCATTATTATGAATAATTTTGTGTTAGAATGAGATGAGATTTTAATTAAATTTTGTGAAGATTTTTGCGTTGGCACAGATGCTGTGTTTTTAATTTCTTTTGCATTTTCGATTTTCCTTTTTGTTATAAGTAGGTAATAATGTTTTCAGATACAAGAAAAGAATACAGGATAAAGTTGTATTAAATATCTCCTGCTGTTGCACAATTTGTCGAAATAGTGAATGTAGTGAATAGACAGATTTTAGTACGTAGAACGAAAAATTGCTGATGTGCTCCACGAGCTTTGATATCGCATTATTCTAAATAATTTTAAATTGGGACTAATTGTTGTGGTCCAGTTTTTTTTGGTAGGATGGACTCATCCGCACGATTGTCTAAAAAAAATCACAGACGCAGCTACTCACAGAAATTGATATGTCATTGTCCATGGAGTATTTCCCGGTGTATTTACAAAGGAAAACAATTTTCCAGGCATTGAGTTTGTGAAAACATTTTGAGTAAAATGTCTGAGAATTTTTCTGAACAGAAATATTCGCATTAAAATGTAAGAATTAGACCAAGCTTTAGGAAAGTTCATCCAGTCAACGCTTCTCCAGTCTCATCAAGTCAACTTTAGCATTATACAAAATACAAACGGAATAGGTAGAAAAAAAAAAACGGGATTTTAAATTCCTAAAACAGAGAATTGTAGACCAATTAGAACCGAATTACATTGGATTTGTCATGTAAAACTTTCCAAAAATGTCCAGTTTTTCACAATGTATCAATTGTAACTACATTATCCAACTTTTTCTGCTTTACAGAAAACTGCTTCAAATCTCGTGAACACCCAGCAATTTGTCACGGCTTTTGCCGTAAGAAACAATCATATTCCTGGGTTCAAGCAGTTCACATGACGCGAGCAGTTCCCGAGCAGTTCCCGAGCAGTTCCCGAGCTCCGAGCAGTTCTCGAGCTCCGAGCATTAGCCGAACTTAGAAGTTATCTTTGATAATTATTTATGATAATTTATAATAATTTATGATTAATAATTTAATAATGTTTATGAACCAACGGTTCGTTGTATCCCTGCAGAAAGCGACCAGAATGGAGACAGTACGCAAATAAATTGAATTTTCCATCTGCATCGATTTCAAAGAATCCTTTTACGTCAATTTATTTTTGAATCCATTTTATTTGTAATATTTTGCACGGTTTGAAGGCTATAAGCTACGAGCCACGAGCCACGAGCCACGAGCCACGAGGCCTGTGCGCTGTGCCCTGTGCAATGCTCCAGACGGGACTGCTCGACAACAGTGGCTCATTCTTGTGAGTGGTGCTCGCACCAGCAGCCCTAGGGATGCTCTTTTATCGACGCTGCATTACAGGGAGAGAAAACGCCATCAAAACCGTCCTGCAAGACTTTTCTTGCAGGACCTTTATTTCAGGACCTTTCTTACAGACTTGAGATCGATTTTCACGAGCCAATACTAAAAAACTGGATCCTTAATTTGAAGACATCGATCTAACATTACACATTTTATTAAAATATTTTTTCGGAAATAATGTTAAATTATTTTTCTAGATCGAAGTTTGCGACATAGAAATTTTCTCACAAAGAATTGGACCTTTTCCCTTTTTTCGCTTTAATCTAAGCGTAAACTGTTCTATAGATAAAGTGGTCTCCAAACGAGACACCACAGGAGGTCTTAGCTACATACAGGGAGAAAAAAAATTGTGGAAAAAAAACTTCCACTTTGGTAAAACCATTAATCATATCCCATATTCCTGACCAGAAAAAAATAAATACATAACTGGGAATATCTGGGGGTGAATTTGTTCAAATATATATATTTTTTCCCGACCATACTACACTCTAGCCCTTATTTTCTGATAACCCTTCAGTCCCGGGATAGCGCATAAACCTTGTGTGAAAATGTACGTACCGACCCCTAATTCCCCGAGGAATGAAAAGTAATTAATCATCCAACGTTCTAACCATATGTGACGTCATGGTTTGATGTGTGACGTATTCACTCACACATCTCGCACGCACACGCGTACACGCACACGTACTCCGAGAGTAACACGACTTTTGGGGGAGCGTTTTTTTTCCGATATGACTCATTTTATCAATCAACTATAATTAGTTTAATATGCTGATCAATATATGCTGGGTTTGGTGATTTTCATGACGAAAGTGAATTTTGTAGCGATATCTAGTTATACTATCTAGTTTTCCCCATATGTACAATTAGGTATTAACATTAGTATGTAATTTTCTAGATACATTATTGTTATGTGTACCTATTGTGTATGACATGGAATTAAGGTATTTTATTATTATTCTACGCTTTTCTATTCATTTAAGAAATCAGCGCATTTAAACTATCGATTCTTTTCCAGAACATGTCATTTAAAACCAAAAATGTGTCTATTTTAACATACTGCCAAAACATACGACTCTTGCAGACCAATTTTTAAGCGTTTGAAAATCATGAAGATTCCTTGCAGTTACCTTTATATATTTACAATAATATTATGTATAAAATAAACGATTTACCAAATGATGATTTTAACTGTAGGACAAGGACAAAGGGACATTTTAAACTAAACAAAATAAAGCTAGAACCAGCATAGAAAGACCCAGAGTTTGCAGGTGCAAAACTGTACAATGCTCTACCTAAATATATCAAGGCAAAGAAATGACAGGAGCTAAAGAATAGCAGAAAATACTTTTTAATTGAGAGATGTTTTTACTCTTAAATTTAAGAAACTGACGGTCAAAATAACTTGTATATGTTTTCTATGACCAGAAACAAATTATTATGTATTATTATGAATTTCCCTAACAGTCGACCTAAGGCACAGTTACTACTGACATTTGCGTGTTTGTAAACAGAAATTGATTTCGAAATTGTATCAAATTTGATAAAACCCTCACATAAAAGTATAAAAGTGTTCCGTTTCTAAAAGTGCTAAAAGAATCGAGCTGCAGTCGAGTTAGTGTATTCATTCCCCACTAGAGGCCGTTAGTTGCTAGACGAAAGTTTCGGCCTCTACAGTCGAGTCTAGCAGCAGCGCTAGATTGCACTGCAGAGTACTGATTCTCCTTATCTAATAAGTACTTTTGCAAATCAAATTTGAAAATGTATCTGAATTATCTCTCATTTAACTTATTGAACAATTACTTAGCGCATGTATTCAATAATTACAATTTATTAATTGTCTCATAACTTTATCTTAATTTTATAAGGTTTGGTATTATGCCGGAATTGTGTTGCATATCGATTAAGATTGTTATAACAACTCTCCCTGAGTCTGTAGCAACAATTCTTTGTCCATAAGAAATCATCTGCAATGAAAACTATTCTCAAAGAGTGCATAAAGCTTTGTTAAGATGCAGTTGTAGGTAGTAAAGGTGACATGTAATAGATGGGTTGTTTTTCTACCTACTAACTTCTCAAAGACACACCGACGTCATTGACGCTTGTTTTGCACTCTCGGTTTCTTCGTTTTTTGTATTTATATCCATGTTACAGGCACCAGTCGTGTTTTTCATGCTGCGAATAGTGCTGGTCATTTGTTTCAATTATGATAATACTTAGGTGGAAGTTTTAAAAACACCTACAGATATGAAATCAGAAAATAAAATTAATTCTCTTCTTTCTACCTATGACAAAAGAGAGAATTTTTCTATAAGTGGGAATCTGAAAGTATAAAATCGATGCAATAAACATTGTTTGTTATTTAAAGTTCAGGGTGGTCTGGGGGGACAGCTAGGTCTAGGTAACAGGGTCAAATCGCATCCTGCTGATCCGTGTTTTTTTTCAAGCCCTACCTTCCAGTTATTTGTCCTTCTGGTCCAAGGTAAAGTTTTATTGTATAATTCATATTTATATAATACCTGCAAGGATGAGAAGAATGCTTTAATAGAATAAGAAGCTATAAAAAACATTTCTTCAGTGCAAATCTATTAAACTTATAAAAGCAAAGAGGAAACTCACTCGTTGGGTAAATAAGATCTATAGAAAAATCAGGCCAATAAAAGGAAAAAGAAAAACAATGCCTTCAAATGTCTAAGATTAAAAAACAGTAAACATTAGCGACTAATCACGTGATACTGTCCCAGTTCAGAGAAGTCGAAATGATCCGCTAGCTAAGATGCTCGGGTCTTTTAGCTAATTCTCAGGAAATGGACAATCTAGCTCGCGTCGATCAGCTGGCGTCCGGCAATCAGCTGACTCCCAGTCGATGGTCGGACAGCCTCTTGGTTCCTCCTTGCCTCCTTGCCCTCCTTGCCCTCCTTGCCCTCCTTGCCCTCCTTGCCTCCTTGCCCTCCTTGCCCTCCTTGCCCTCCTTGCCCTCCTTGCCCTCCTTGCCTCCTTGCCCTCCTTGCCCTCCTTGCCCTCCTTGCCCTCCTTGCCCTCCTTGCCCTCTTTGGCTACTGTTGGAACAATTTCCTGCTTTCAAGTTTATTTGTCAGCAAAAGCGAGCCATGCGAGGAGTATTTTTAAAATGAAAACGGAAAATTAATTCTCGTCGTGGGCCCCACCATCTCCTAGACTGACTCTCAATCCACTGATATTGAAAATGTGGCACGTGCATAGTAGAAATGTTGGACACATTAGTGTTGGCTTCAATTAACCATGTCGGCTCTGCTAAAAATGCGTTTTTCTAAAAACTGATATGATTTATGCTTATTTATTATTCTCAAAAATGAGTACCCACTCACATAGTTTAAATAATTCAAACGAGGTAGAAATGAATATACCTGACGACCGACAGCATACCTAGCTACATAGCTACCTAGCTACCTAGCTACCTAGCTACCTAGCTACCTAGCTACCTAGCTATCTAGCTACCTAGCTACCTAGCTACCTAGCTCCCTAGCTCCCTAGCTCCCTAGCTACCTAGCTACCTGGCTACCTAGCTACATAGCTACCTAGCTACCTAGCTACCTAGCTACCTAGCTATCTAGCTACCTAGCTACCTAGCTACCTAGCTCCCTAGCTCCCTAGCTACCTAGCTACCTAGCTACCTAGCTACCTAGCTACCTAGCTACCTAGCTACCTAGCTACCTAGCTACCTAGCTACCTAGCTACCTAGCTACCTAGCTACCTAGCTACCTAGCTACATAGCTACCTAGCTACCTAGCTACATAGCTACCTAGCTACCTACAACCAATGCGGCAAAGTAAATCAAATGACCACGTTAAAGATAAAAGACGGATAAGAAGATTTTACAATGCAAGGAAAGTATTCAAATATGATAAGCGTAGCTATAGCATGAAATTTGACTAACATCTGGATCATATTTTAAAGGAATGCATTTGTACTAGGATTATTTTTAAATTTTAATCTGGAGATGGTCGTTCTTATTATCTTGAATACAGTTTCCATGATGCAGTGAGCTTTGTTAGTAGTTAATATTTCAGCTCAATCTGTTACTTTGCCAAACTTACAGACTGTAATTTTAGGTCTTCACTCTGTTTGTATCCTTGCACCAAATCTGTCACGACTTTTCTAAGCTTTTTAAGCGGATTTTACTCATTTTAAACATTAATGTCAACGTCACTGTAAAATTCTACAGACTTTACTTCGTCGTATACTTTTCTTTTAGTTAAGGTTGTTAATTCAGAGTGAAAACTATTTTGCCTTATTGGCAGTTTTGCAAAGAAATATGCATATATGACAAATAAAAATAATGTGCGCCCACAAGTCTGTTCCCGCGAATGAACTTGAGCCGTTTGAAAGGTAAAGTGGCCGGTGTACCATTTTCATTTCACAATTTGCTCAACCCCTAAAAAGTGGAAATTAACAAAATTACCATGTTGACTTCAAAGCAATCAAAACATATTTCTATCAATTCTAAAACTCACTATATTTTTTGACCAATAAAAAAATCTTACACGATCCATTCCTGGATGTAATGTACACAATGCACAGGATACAATGTACTGGAAGAAACTGGATATTATTTCTCCAGTAGATTGTACAGGAATCCCACTGGAACTAGTAAATCCAGCAAGTATCGGAATCCAACCAATTTCAGTTACCTTTCGCCGCCCAAATTTCAGAATTTTACGTTTGGATAATTCTTTGATTGCATAAATTTCCAGAACGCCACCCCAGGAGTTCCACGCCACGAGTCCGAAGTTCCAATCCACGGGACTACCACGAGGAGGGCCCCGTCGGAACGACGAACATCAAACCGGGAGATGTAAGGGCGTTAAGACAAATAAATGACAGGTCAATGGATTGGCGCTACAAGGGAAACACTTTCTTACAGCAAGCGTTCCATTTTCAGTTTGTATTTTGTGTCTCTTGCATTTTGTCTCTTGGCCAAAAGCTTCAAGAGGTCAAGCATGTCCCATTTTTAGCTGACAACATTCAGAGTTGTATACTTTATACTCTGTCTCACGAACATAAGCCCGCTGGCTGGCACGTAGATGCATTTTATCTCAACCCACCAACAAAATCAAGGTGTAATTAACCCCCCATCCCCCCTCCCTCCCCCCCCCAGTTGTAATTACATTGCAAACCTGTCGATGGTTGAACGAATTTGACTTAAAATCTTAAAATACCCTTTAAAGTACAAAACCGTTGCAAATCTGTGTCCAGACTGACGTGTTTACTGACACTTTAACTAAATTTGTTTGAATTTATCCGAAATATTGTTGAAATCTTCTTGAATTGCTTAAAAACATTTTTTTGTGCGACAGTGCGTTTTTAAGGTGGTTTTAATAAAAACGTACTATCAAGGTTTTGTTTCATAAAATATACCATAAGTCGTTGAATCATCACAGCTCTCATTTAGGTCTTCTTGACCTATGACCTATGAGTGATGTAAGGTGATTTAGTAATGTAAGTTGCTTTGAGTGATGTGAGCTGATTTGAGTGATGTAAGTTTATTTGAGTGTGAACTGCGCAAGGAAAAAAGCTGTAGGTAAAAAAAATATAAATATTTTTTGTAATGTCCACGAAAAATCTGCACGCCCATCCATAGCCTTCAGTGTGCTTACAACGAGCAGTTCTGCACTTGCTTTAACGTTATTTTGTTGGAGCGAGAATGTTTTTAAACTTTTATACCGGAATAACGTGTCAATTTTTATTGAAGACAGAATCAGGAGTGTTTTTACTTTCGATGGACTTTTTTCCCTGCGATTCTTGATTTTCTTCTGAAAGCAGCCACTTCTGAACCTGAAGATTCTTCTCAGCCGCTGTTGTTTGACTCACAGCGCCTGCGTTGTAGACTTGACATCACTGCATACGTGTATGATGTGTGGCCTACTCATCGGGATACACGAAGAAATGTTACCGCTAGACATTTGTTATTAACACCTAGTTTTATTTACTTCCTGCGAAAGATTCAATAAACTACGGAAGAAAATGTAATTAATTAATTAATATTATTATTCATATTTGTATTGAAATATTCATCTCCCAGTTGTTCGTCCTGTCTAGTTATTTGCCTTTTTAGCTGTGTGGGAAGATGTTTTCTAGGATTAGAGACGAAATTAGTCAGGACCGGGTTTGTATCCCGCCTGGCACGCTATATACAATTAAGAAACAACTACCTACGTTTCATGAAAGTCTTTAGTCAGTTCTTCTCGCCATTTGGCGGTTTCCAAGTTCTAACTTTTTCCCAGTGTCAGGAAAAGTGGGTCGCAGGATCAAAGCCCGGTCGCGCAGCTTTCTGCTGCCCAGGAAAAGGCAAGTAAAATGTAAACAATTCTTGTGTGAATAAAATGCTTGCAGAAATGTTCGTTGCAGAGAAAAATTTTTGGTAATTTCTTGTACCTGTCATACCCTAAGGCCCTCTTCTACTTTTCAAGTTTCTGTTATTTCCAACCTCGCTTCGACTCGTCTCTGTAGCTGATTGGGAAGGTCGCTTCTCCATCTGCATCATCCAACGGTTGTCGGGTTCAAATCTTCTAAGCTGTGCTTTTCGTTATTCAACAAGGGGCGACTGGAATATTGTTTTTGAGGAATTGCATCACGTGTTTAGTAATAATTCCGTAAACACGGATTAGCTATCGTAGCTCTGTTGGGTGACCTGGGTCTACACTACGGGTATGCAGTTTAGCTCCCTGTGCCATTAAATTTTGTCTCCCGAAGAACACCATTGATGGGGTGGCGAGGAAATAGGAATAGATTATTGCAAAACAAAAACACCTATACCTGTAGAATTGGACTCTATAGCCTTTTGCATTTCTTCGTTCTTTAGCTTTTGATGGTTTCATCGAAACTCACACAATTTTCACGTTCTAGAAAATGAACACAAAAATTAATGATGACTTCTCCTATGTTCGTGTTCCCATCAGGTGTGAAAATGAGGATCGCTTATTGAGGCTGGATTCAATTACATACCTAAAAAGTGACGTTACCGAAGACCGAGGTCGTGCCATGTTCCCTCTGTTCGGTGTTTATTTCTTAATACTTAAGACCTACATTTGAGGGAAGTGGTAAAGCATATAAATCACATTTTTCTCTTATTGGTCAATCTTATTAAATGACATTTCTTACCAGTCTTACAACCCGTAAGAAAAATATCTCTAACATAGCAATTTCAATCTATTTTATAGTAAAATATTATTATAGTTGCAATTTTCCACTGATTTCTAAAAACTCAAGGAAATTAGTTAGGTTATTCCGTATTTTTCAACAACAAAAATAATATCATTTCGTTTGCCACATGATCGTGACAGCAACCGCAAGTTGTCGAAAACTTGATACTAAATTTGCACGCCCGTATTAGCATTACAGCCTGTCTGTGAAGGCATAGCTTGGACAATACCAACATAACAACAATAAGACAGCAAATAACGCAGCAAAGATTATCTGCTGCTAATCCTGCCTAATAGCACTTGCAAACATTTTGTCAGTCATCTCCTCGTGACCAATGTCAGAGGTGATTACCATTTGACACGTTCAAAGATTGTTCGTACATAAACTAACACCACGATGAGTTTCAGATTTAGATATAGATTTGACATGAGCTAGCTATGTGGTACACTCAATAATTTTCATTCATGATAAAAGGAAGATTGCAATAAGGACATCAGGAACAAACTTGGCTTTTTGTTCGCTTTGACATAACGAGCAATATAGTACATATATTACCATATACACCATATACATTCATTTACATTTACGTATATTTATATATTCTAACAATTGAAACCATATAAAAACAAAATTAATGGAAATTATTACATTATTTTGTGTCTAAATTAATTTAAATTTAGGTGATGTACGCACAGTTACACTTAAATACCTGTTAACACTGATAACAGTTGATTAAATTAGGAGGAATCGACTTTACAAGAACTTAGATATCATTTGAATGTGTTCTTTATAACGATAATAAGATATGCCTTAGCTAGTTCCGTAGGTAATGTCTTAGGCCTGTAATAGAATGGTTTCTGGTTCTCGTGACACCGCCGAAGTTAAGAATCACGGCGCTGAGTCAGATATTGGATGGGTGACCTTGATACTCAAATCCAAAGTTTTGAGGTTAGGTTAAAACGACTTAACAAACCAGTTACTCATAAATATTGCGACTCTTGCGGATAAGGAGAAGTATTTTAGTTGTACTTCCTTCGAAAATCCGGGGCATTGGTGCTCTTCGATAGTGAACGACTACATGTCTACACCGGGTTTTCCTCCTCCCTACTAGGCTGGTTTAGGTTCATCACGCAATTAACAGACGCCATTATATCAGTGGCACTGGCTCCGTTGCCAAAACAGTGCGTCTTACTACGAGAATCAATGATCAGCTGCAGTACCCCTTTTGAGTTGGAGCATTTCCAAATTCCAGGCAAGGCTGGACGCTGTACTATTATTCCAACTGACTTGCGTAGAAAATTATAGATTTTATGAAAAATAGTTCAAAAATGTTTTAAAGAAACTGAAAACAATTGATATTCGCGCTCTAGGTAAAATAAATGTATTACAAACTCTATGAAACTCTGTAATAGGCATCGTATTTATAAGTTGATGCAGCATTTTTTGGATAATATTACTTCCTTGCACCACTGCGTTGTTAAGCCAAAGGTACTGAAGGGTAAGTACACCTTATGTCGAAAAGCTCCCTCCCAATAATATATATTGACACTGGCGTGCATTTGCTGCGTTTACTGCAATTATAGATAAAATACACCGCAGTATTTTCAAAAATCAAATATTGTGCTTGAAACTTGGAAACGTTTGAACGAGAATTTGAATGGTTGCCGTGAGTACTGGATTAAAAACTTATTGGCGTACACATTTATTGAATAAAAATCATTTCTGAAACTATAAATAAATTGTGCTTTTCATAATTTAGTAAAACTGGAAACTTGAGTCACAGTTTACTCTAATTATAATGTTTGTAAAATCAAGGTGTACTAGATTCTAAAAGATTCTAGATTCTTAAGTGTCCAGATTTTAAAACGCTTGCTTACTTTTCTCTTTTTTGGTTTTTTGAGAAAAATCTTTGATTTTTCTCTCAATTTTTATGCCCATGATTGAAATTGTTACGTAAATTACTGCTGTGCAGTAAATCATGAAAATATTACATCCTCGATTTCGTTCCATGACTTACATGTCATAATGACCTCGTAATATATATTCAATTGCAAAAATATGAGTATTGAATCAAAAAAAAAAAAAAAAAAAAAAAAAAAAAACATGAACAGTGTTATACACATTATTTTCATGTAGTTATTTTGTACATTACGTTTTGTTACACTATTTCCGTTGAGTGCATAATGAAGTGAATAAACGTGTTAATGTCGATTTATTTTAACTGTGTGTGATTTCATAATTTGCAGGTCTTTTTCATAATTTTCATCTCTTCGGGTTCATATTCTTCAAAATTACTTACGATTTAAATTTGTTCTGTTTTTTCTAGAATAACGGATTTTATAAGGGTCTATCGAAGTGAATTAAATGTCAGCTAACAATGAGATTTAAACTCGAAATGAATCAAAACAGAGCCAACTGAAGAGTCATCAGAGCGATAAGGTCTTGGATTGTAAAACTTTGGGCAGTAATTATACACTTTTTATCATAAAATAAAACACTCATTGTAGTAAAACGTAAATAATTCACATTTTTCTATTTGATTTCTACAATTTTTCCTCGATCTTCGAATGAAGGTGCATTGAGGAGACCTAATTTTCAATTTTTGAAATCGTATGACTGTGGCTTTGAGCAACGGACCTTCCCACACAGCCTAGCGGTGCCCTCCTCAGGAGTTAGCGAAGAACTCAAACAACTAGCGCTAACGATATTAATGCTTATACCTCAACGATACGATGAAGGTTACATTCTTCTATAAGCACTGTAAATAGTTATTATAGCAAGGGACAACATATGTCTACGCACATACATTATTGGTATTAGGTTCTTGTTCGTTTGGTAGCTTGTATAAGTAGAAGATATAGTTACCTACAACTGAAACATCTGTGAATGCTTTTGCTTGTATTTTCTTGGATCTGTATTTGTAGATTGTAGTTGTAGATAAGTTGGAGATTGAAGATACTCTATTGATGTTTCTTCGTCCTCGAAAGTGTTACGGTGGTAAGTAGGATTTTAGATACTGTTGAAGGTTCTTGGTAGTGTTAAGAAGCATTTTTAAAAGTACTGTAGAGGAGGTCCTTTCGTAAGATACCTGTAGAGACGAGCTTCTGATATCTAGATATCTACAAAAGCCCGGATCTACAGGGTAGATTACGAATGTTCCCTTAGTGTCTTAAATAAAGAAAATCTTGTTGTTGAGAGAAACTTGGGCGCCATTTCCCGACTTTTCTGGATAATTGATAGTATCATGCAACATGCAAATAGACAGGAGAAAATAATAATTGACCCTAAGATACAAAGGGACCTAATGGTACTGAATAGGTTGGTCAAAAAAAGTCTGTACAAAAACAAATAAATTGTGCATTTGAAAAAAAAACAAAAATACAAAAACACCAAAAACAAGAAAAACAAGAAAAACGAAAAAACAGCTGAAAAAAAGTGTCGAGAATAAATTATTGATAAAATTGTCAAATAAGAAACGAAGTGAAAATGTTCTGTTCTTGGCGTTGTCTGGTAGGAAACTTTTGATAGTCGATTCTTCCCTTGGAGACTCGACTCGGAAGCGAAAACAGCAGGAAAGCTTGAGGCCGACGAAATGGTGAAAGTCTGACTATGATTTGTCGGTGACAGATGCGTAACGTGTTCAAATCATTTCGGAATCATCTCTCGAAGAAGGCACAGCATGGAAATAAGAAAAAGTCAATTTGTTACTTGAAACAATTTACCACGGAAAAAAGATTGTGAAAAATTCTCCAAGCCAGGAAAATATTAAAATTACTGCTTTTAAAGAATGAAGGAATAGTCATTAGGCGTATACATGAAACAATTATATTTCTATAGCTTTACACTATTACACTTTTGTATCGCTCAATTAATTTTGATTATAATTGTAAATTGAAATGTGTAGATTTTAGCATGATTTTAAACTGCCCAGATTTGGTTTTGAGGTGCACAACTCGACGAAAACTATCATGAAACTATTGACAAACCAAACCATACTGAGTCTGAAATGACCGACCTTGAAATTGCCGTTACTACGCAATAGGTTCAGTACTGATTTGAATAACTGCTCTTTATTTTTAAACATAGTTACAACACTCTGCTGCGCTGTGTTCTTGACCTTCTGGCACTTTCTGTATGGTGACGACGCAGCTCCCCGTAGCGAATTGACCCCCGTGCTAATCCAATGGGTTTGTATTGGAAATATACCCTCTGTTCATTCTGAAACAAGAAAATAACACATTAGTTTGCCAAATAAATTCACACAAAAAAAGTGCCCTATCAAACGTCACTGATGAATTTTTATGGAGGACAGAGTAATTGCTCTCTCATTTTATTAACATACATTGATACAACATGTAATTAAGTTTAGGATTTGTGACAGAAGGTTTCTCAACTCAGTTAGACCATGATTTATGAAGAGGAGTAATTTAAGAGAAAGGGCAATCGCCTCGACATTTTGGCTGAACAAAAACATTACTTTACAAGATCCTTTACTCTCCGCCCGAAAGCCAAGAATATTTTTTTTCGAAATGTCTGATTGCGACCAGGATCTTGTGTGTACACAGTTAACAAGTAAACAAATAATAAATCAGAGGTTTAGCCACTTTTCATTTTTATTTATGTTTTGAACCAAGACCTACAAAAAAGAACCAAGTTTACCTAATTATCGAATGGATATAGTATCATTTATCGCGACAGGTAGGCCGTAAAACTCTCCGGAGGTGCAATCATGAACAAAGTCGTAAGTAAGATCCCTGCCACGTAATGCAAATGGACATTGTCGCTAATATATTATTCCACGGAGAAAATAATTTTTGTCATCGGAAAATTAACGAACAATCACAGAGTCAAGTGACAATTCTCCTCCCCTTGAAGAATAATTTCTTGAGATTTCGGGAGCAGGAGCAGAAGCAGGAGTAGGAGCAGGAGCATCAGGAGCAGGAGCAGGAGCAGGAGCAGGAGCAGGAGCAGGAGCAGGAGCAGGAGCAGGAGCAGGAGCAGGAGCAGGAGCAGGAGCAGGAGCAGGAGCAGGAGCAGGAGCAGGAGCAGGAGCAGGAGCAGGAGCAGGAGCAGGAGCAGGAGCAGGAGCAAGAGCAGGAGCAGGAGCAGAAGCAGGAGCAGGAGCAGGAGCAGCAGGAGCAGGAGCAGGAGCAGGAGCAGGAGCAGGAGCAGGAGCAGGGGACCTATGACTGGTCCAGCACAGCGCTGGTCGCTGGTCCGTGCCACGAACGAGCCAAGTTACATGATCGACTCGATGGCAGAGCGTGTGGTAAACAAGAATGGTGTGCCTCTGAAGTATACATTGGAATCCGGACCCCGCCGACGGAAATCTGATTCTTGTATCACATGAAATGAAGGCTAGCCATCATTAATCTTCAACAACGCATCTAGGCCCGCGGTAGGTACAGGCAAGACAGAAAACTTGTATACGTTGGACGAAAAGCGAGTGCGAAAAAACTGGCTGATAGAGTCGGTGAGTTTTGTTGCTGAGTTTGAAGGCAATTTAAGAGATTTTGGGTAAAAGGTGGACACACAAAATTATTTGAATTATGTCCACAAAAAAAAAACTGGATTTATTAAAAGTTTGTCAGCCGTGAAATTTACACTGACGTGTCTCATACCCAGGTTTTAAACGTATTAAATTCCATAATAGGAGATATATATAGAGACTTTTTCACTTTTCTTTGCTTTTATTTCATTGGTAAAATTGACAAAACACTCATTTTTAAGTCTCTTAAATACTTTAAATAAGACATGCTCTTTGCAAATGTAACTCGGCGGAATGACATGAAAACGAAGTTGACCAACGCAGATCGTCATCACTTCGTATTATTTTTTTTTATTTTTCCGAAATTCCGCCCGTTAAAAGGTAAGTCTACTTTGAGCTGCACAATGGAATATATCTCCAGGGCTTGGGACGTCTTTGGGCTCAATGATGCCCAAAGATCAAAGCGCATTCAATGAACATCATTAATCTTACACCTTAGGGTGTGTATAGTCAGTCAAAAATTGGGCACAAGGGTCACTCGTTTCAACAATGACCGCGCCGCACTGTTCCCTGTTATTAGCACCGAAATCGTGAGCTCGTTTTCATTTTAAAAGAAAAAAACTCACACACACATTTCAGCAGATCAAAGAAATGACTTTTCAAAGAAGCTGCCAAGAAAAACAAATCCGAGTGGAAATGTGAAATGTACTCGCACGCAAAATAAGCACTTTTAGGGGATGTTGCTTGGTGGTGGGGGGTGGAGGGGTGGGGGTGGGAGAAGGGGTGCAACGCGCAATGAATGTCAGAGGTATGAACGGTGCACTATTATACACTTTATCGCCCAGGGAGACGATTTAAGAAACACAAAACATCTTAAGTGACATCTTCACTCCAACGTTACCACTACTTGACTAAAGAATCTTGCGTGTGTAGCTAGAGTAATTACAGTCGTCTTGAAATCAATAATTTCAAAATATTTTTGGCATACAGTTGAGATGTTAAACAATCAAATTATTCAGATACTCAAACGAGATTAATTGATGAGCTTTTTTTAATGCAATTGATATAACAAATGAAATTAATTTTAATCTAAAATCTCGGAAGTGATAATTAGAAATCAGTAATGAGTTAAACCTTTGCTCTCAATGAAGGTTCGGGATTGAGCGGCCATTTTGTTTTATATGCTTCACATTAAAAACATATTCCCTTAAAATGAAGAAAGAAATTGTTTCTGGCTCCAGCACTGTTTATATCACCTTGTAAACAACAATATTCAAAGATAAACAAAGATTATTTTTAATTTTAATGTAATCTACCTTTTTCATGCGATTTATTTCAATAAGACAAAGAAAAAATCGTAAATTTGAATGATTTATGCCATGCATTTTTCACAAAAAATAATTTTTTGTATATTATTGTGGCTAAAAATGACTGATTTCTGATGAGACCGTGCCAACACCCTTCCCGTTACCAGGCGCTACACACTGCGTCGATGGTCAGGGGTTAGGGTGGAACATATCAAGAATACGGTCCGTCAAGCAATTATTGAAACAGCCTAAGAAATAATCATACCTTACCTTCACTTTCCATACATTCATTCCCGCTTTAATGTAAAAAATAAAGCAACACAGGTATATATTTGCATGCTTTACTTGAAAACATAGTGATTCAATTGAGAATCACTTCAATCCCTGTTCCACCCTATAACAGCAAAGTTGACAAAAGGACTCACACAAGCAGGTACATAGCTCATAAAAACACATGCATACATACCAAATTGAAGAATCGACATCTATAAAACGCGTTATCAATTAAAATCTAGTCAAATGTAATTGAACTCCAAATAAATCACTAGAGAACGAGATTTCTATGTCAACATTACGCACTGTTTTGACTATGTTCCATCTGTCGGCAAATTTTCGCCGCGAATGTTTGGTCTTCTCAGTGTGTGCTGAGTGCATGGCGACGCCCTCGAGAAAGGCGCCGGGCGTCGTTGCTGGGATGCTGTGCTACGGTGTATGGATCTGTGTGGATGCCACAACCCTATTGGTCCATTCGGGGGCGGGGTGGTAAGCGGCGAAGGGGCCACCACGGGCTATATCTATCTCACTCTTGTTATGATATTCGTTACATTTGGGTATTTCTCAATTCTCGGTGGATGTATTCATTTTTGTAAATACCAAAAAGTCAAATGATCACAGGAAGTTTCATTTTTTTGCCTGATTGATACTTTATGATTTCTATTTTACAATCTCAATTATTTCAGAGAGTTAATTTAACTATTAATTATTTGCAACATCCATTAAAAAGCTCTGATAATAAGAAACATTTGCAGAGACAAGTTTTCGGATTTTAATTAACATATGATAATTATATCAAGTGTTTAATTAAGCTATTGACTTAATAAATAAAATACATAAAATTCGTTACTTTCTACTTTCTAGCTATAGAGCTAATCGAAAAAGACTGAATGTGCTCGGGTAACAAAACCGAACTACTCGAAATGAGTACTATTCAAGTCAACAACATTAAAATCAGGTGACATTTTTTAATTATTCTGAAAAAAAATAGTGTAAATAATAATTGTATTAAATCTCATCAGTAATGATCGGCAGAAACGTGAATTGGCAGTGGATTTCTGTAGCTAGAATGTGATGGTGAGGGGCTGTTCCCTATAACAAGGCTGTTTATTGATCGTCCAGTAGAGGGTAAGTCTATTTGACTTCGTCTCAAGGGGTGCTGGTTCTAGCGGCATACAGCGCTTCTGGTGGCGTACACCGAAACTACAACGAGCAAAAAAAACGTTACATTTTAGACGTTATTTCAAAATTGGCGACCGGTACGAGAAGGAAAGAGCTGCTAAATTCAAGGCCAATTATGGTTCATTACTTCACTCTTTTCTAGTTATAACCTCAGCAAAATATAACCTTGGTCTATACTTTAACAATGCATAAAATAGTCGTGAAATGATTCCTCCGAGTCAATAAAATCACCCACAAGCAAGATATTACCTAGTTTCCGTTTTATAGCCGTAAAAAGTACTTTGAAAAATACCAGTAAGAATGTAAGTAGCTCTGAATTCAAATCCCAGTGCACCTGATTTATAGCCATGCCTAGTTAATTGGTGTACGCTCAGTAGCCAGTAGCTAAAGTTCATGCTAATTCATGTTAATGGGCTCTACAAGACTATGTAAAATTACGCTTAGTGGATTTCTGTGTTCTCCACATTTTTTGACAGAGAGTTCGAGTTCCCCTGCAGCCGTGCCTCATAATAATATAATTGTTTGTGAACTTACGACCTATGACCTGTGACCTGACGGGGTGCTGGGAATGCGATTTCTCTGGAAAGCCACGATCTGCAGAACTTTGCGGATTATAGTGGATTATCATATCTTGACTATCAGATTCATGTGGAGGTTGGGGAGTTTTAGTTTGGAGCCGTAGTGGAGCCGTAGTGGAGCCGTAGTGGAGCCGTATTTGTAACCTATTAGAGTCTAGTGGAACCCATTGGAGCCATAGTGGAGCCTATTAGAGTCTAGTGGAACCTATTGGAGCCTTGTTGGTCCTGGCTTGACCTGGCAGGGACATGTGGGATCCTACCCGTTCCCTGGATTGGTAAGGGTGGTGGTGACGGTATTACGGGGTGGGGGGGGGGGGGAGTAGTGAGCGTCGACGTCTGTCCTGTAGCAACTAGTTTGGTGTGGATATAGGAGGAGGAGGGGGGGGGAGGGGGCTGGATTTGATATTCAGACTGACACGTACGCTTTATTGGTCTGCATGAAAAAATACCTTGCTACATCACGTGTCAGTGTGGTTTTACGATTCTCGGTATTCCGACGGTCAACACGAGTCGTCGCGATACCCCCCCCCCTTCCTACCTCTCCTTCATGCCACGCAGTAAATGCAGTATTTTTACCGATGCCTTTTCTATGATATGTATATTACCCTGGAGTTTTGATGCCATACACCCCCTCTCCCTCTCATTTGTTTTCGTCGCTAGGGGCGAAGACAGAAAAAAGACAAAGAACGGTCATTCTGACGAAAAATATTTTTTATCTTGATTATAACGTTTTTAATGCAATTGAAAATAATGCTGTCTGTTGACAATGTCAGTATACAGTCTGTTCTTATGTGTACTGTAAGCCGGTTGTAAGAACTCAGCTTGACATTTCAGCGGAGGCAGTTGTTTCCTAGGTTGAGGAGGATGACGAGTTTAGAAAATGTCAGCTTTCCTAGGATACTGATAGGGGCTTGGATAGGGCTGGGATAGGGCTTGGATGGGGCTGGGATAGGGCTGGGATAGGGGCTGGGATAGGGGCTGGGATAGGGCTTGGATAGGGCTGGGATAGGGCTGGGATAGGGCTTGGATGGGGCTGGGATAGGGCTGGGATAGGGGCTGGGATAGGGGCTGAGATGGGGCTGGGATAGGGGCTGGGGTAGGGACTGGGATGGGGCTGGGATAGGGCTTGATAGGGGCGGGGATAGGTCGGGATAGGGCCCGGGATAGTGTCTCCTAGGCTTAGAAAAATGATGAGTGTTGGAAATGCCAGCTTGTTCTAAGGATACTTATAGGCGCAAGGGCAGTTTTCCCTTGAGGCCTATCGGGAAATCCCGGCGGAAAGCGCAGTCGACTTAATCCCCTCCCCTCACCCCCCAACCCCTCACCGTAGCTAGCACATACACACGAGATAGATTTTTCCTTTCTTCACTTTCGCAAAGATTCTTTTTCTACGTAGAGTATTTCTTGCTTAGTCACACACCCCCGCACTGCATACATATCGTTGTTCGTTCTCCCTCCTCCCTCCTCCCTCCTCCTTCATTCTATATTTCATTTCTTCTCTCTTGTGCTTTTCCCCCACATTGTTCCCTGCATTTACTCGAGGGTTTTTTTTTCAATCGTTTCTTCTTGTTATCTATTTTCCCGTTCGGATTTTTTAGAGGTAATATTCAACACAACGTTCGATCGCTTTTCTCAATTTCCTTTCGTTCTTTTTATATTTTCTTGTCTATTTCCTTTTCAGAGTCCAATGCAATCTAACTTCGGGAGACCTAGAGTTGATACATCTGCGGGGGCAGTCTTTTAAACTGTAAATGATAAAAGTGTTTCGCAAGTCACGGAATGAAAAATAAAAAATGTTCAAAATATTAGATATCATTGAATTGGTCTGGCTATCCTATTATGCCAATTTCAAATGAACAGCTCGAAAAGGGAGGCGCGCGGCTTGGCGGAACTTGCTTAAAAGAGACAAAAACAAAGAACTAACGTAGGAGAGAAGGAAAAAACGAACACGAAGAAAGGTTTCCCAGAAAAGTTGGCATGTTCGCATTTCTTTCTCCCAGTTGAGAACTTGAATCATTAATCAAAAAAGTTCTTTGTAGATCATTGACGATACCGAAAATGCAATGCCGACAATCGGTAAATTGATTATAAAGGAGGCAATAACGGCCTCAGTGTCGTGATCATTTTACACAAATATTTTATATGAAACTATCATTCATTTAAAAATTACACGGTAATTTAATCTATTCGTCTATTTCTATCCATTCGTCTGTCAGTGATATGTAGGTGTTGCAAAATAGTTTTTCATGCCGTCAGCCGGTGAAGGCTGGGGTATCTACCCGGGGTTGGGGGTTGGATGTCTCTAAGGGCTGCTTAGCTCTTTCAGCGGTATTTACAGCTCTGTTCATCGCACCGTGAACAAGCAGTGGCCGCCATAAGAAGATCCCCGGTCGAAATCTTTGGTGCGGAAGAACCAATGAAGCCTTTTCTTTTTATACAAAAACATGACATTCATTATTTATGGCTATTTTCTCAGTGTAACTATGCAATAATATCCGTTACTAATTCATACAAACCAGTTACAATGACTCATAAATTGTACACCTGTGAAGCTTTCGGAATTCTTTATCACACAACCTAAAAACAGCTCACTTATAAAAATGTTCAAAGCAAAAAACAATCACATTTGCTTTTCAATCAACGAAACGGTCAAAATTCAGACGACACAATTATGGTGTTGTGATAGGTTAGTGGTCAGTCGTAAGTTAGGAGAGTCATTCTCTAGTGCGGATGATACACGTTTACGGCAGCAGACGCAACTCGACGGACGGTGATGACAATTGATTACAATTTGCGTCAAGTCACTGCATGTGATGATGGTTGGGTTAGGGGTTATTTAACAAGAGTAATGACTGGTGGTTCGGTTTGTACCTATGGACTACAGTAGACCATGAGTAGACCATGAGTAGACCATGAGTAGACCATGAGTAGACCATGAGTAGACCATGAGTAGACCATGAGTAGACCATGAGTAGACCATGAGTAGACCATGAGTAGACCATGAGTAGACCATGAGTAGACCATGAGTAGACCATGAGTAGACCATGAGTAGACCATGAGTAGACCATGAGTAGACCATGAGTAGACCATGAGTAGACCATGAGTAGACCATGAGTAGACCATGAGTAGACCATGAGTAGACCATGAGTAGACCATGAGTAGACCATGAGTAGACCATGAGTAGACCATGAGTAGACCGTGAGTAGACCATGAGTAGACCATGAGTAGACCATGAGTAGACCATGAGTAGACCGTGAGTAGACCATGAGTAGACCATGAGTAGACCATGAGTAGACCATGAGTAGACCATGAGTAGACCATGAGTAGACCATGAGTAGACCATGAGTAGACCATGAGTAGACCATGAGTAGACCATGAGTAGACCATGAGTAGACCATGAGTAGACCATGAGTAGACCATGAGTAGACCATGAGTAGACCATGAGTAGACCATGAGTAGACCATGAGTAGACCATGAGTAGACCATGAGTAGACCATGAGTAGACCATGAGTAGACCATGAGTAGACCATGAGTAGACCATGAGTAGACCATGAGTAGACCATGAGTAGACCATGAGTAGACCATGAGTAGACCATGAGTAGACCATGAGTAGACCATGAGTAGACCATGAGTAGACCATGAGTAGACCATGAGTAGACCATGAGTAGACCATGAGTAGACCATGAGTAGACCATGAGTAGACCATGAGTAGACCATGAGTAGACCATGAGTAGACCATGAGTAGACCATGAGTAGACCATGAGTAGACCATGAGTAGACCATGAGTAGACCATGAGTAGACCATGAGTAGACCATGAGTAGACCATGAGTAGACCATGAGTAGACCATGAGTAGACCATGAGTAGACCATGAGTAGGCCGTGGGGGTTCCACTGGTATTCATCAGGATAACAGTGTAAGGCATAATTATCTCATCCGATTGATATCTTGGTAGCAATAACATGATATCATTGGTCTGATAAATGTTTTTGCATCCAAATTCTGTAGCTTCTTAATTTCGAGTGCTGTTATTTTTAATAAATTGTTCTAACACAAGATTTTGGTACTTTTAGGTACAATCATATTGCTTGATGTTCTGTTATACAAAATTTTTAGTAGGTCTAAAGACTAGAGATTTTGTAATTTTTCATCTGTAATTACGCAGTATTTATTGGTGCATAAATATTCTTCGGCTTCGGTAAAAAAGCAAAGGTAAGAATTGGTTTAGATTCAGTTATGAATTATACAATTTGTAAAGGTAATGTTCTTTTTTTTTCAATGGGACATTTATTTTCATCCGCAGACATTGGCAATGTTCTGTATTTTACAATGTCACTTTCATAACAGACCATTTTGATTGTTAACGAAAACGATTATTCTCAAGAAGCCAATAAGAAAATTCTAAATGGAAGCTAGAGGACTGCAAGGATTAGTCATTAATTGCAGGAAGTAATCTCTAAACATAATTCCCATGAAAATAATGCATTCTGAAAAATGGCTGACGGAATTGTTGTGCGTTAGGGGGAGTATCCAGCTGCCTAGGAGGGGTGAATTCTCATAATGTAGGGTTCCATTCCCTCTCATCAAGTACAGAGGAAGGATTCTTCCTCCCTAATCCATAATGACAGCTGACGAGGGTCTCAACTTTTTGTTGAAATAGTTCACTGTTTTCACGTGGGGTCGAGCCACAATATTAAAACCAAAAATAGACATGGCTGAGAGTAAAAATATTTTGAAATATTTAATTTTTATATCACTTGTATACCTTTTGGTCACTTTATTAATATTAGAAGCTTTTTAATTCCTATTCGCGGTAATACGCAAACAGGAAATACAACGGATTTTTTTTTATTATTTGTAGTTACGAAATGTTCAGTTCACTTCTCATTGGGTTTCATGGCGTCAAATAGTACCAGAGCAGCCTCTAGTGGCGAGATGTGGAACCAAGTTATACTGGACAAGGAAACTGCAACATAATATTGGCATTTACCAATTCGGAATAATGAGCAAAATTGAAAATAACTAGAAACAAACCACAACTTCAACCATTTTGTTTCGTGATACCTAATTAAGGCGTAATTTTCTCACGGAGTTCAATTCCAATCTGGCCTCTCTCAGTGCAAAAACACAAGCACAAACTATGTCGTACGGGTATAAATAACCACAAGCACGGGTATCAGCACAAGCACGGGTATCAGCACAAGCACGGGTATCAGCACAAGCACGGGTATCAGCACAAGCACGGGTATCAGCACAAGCACGGGTATCAGCACAAGCACGGGTATCAGCACAAGCACGGGTATAAAACACAGACACAGGTGCAAAACGGAGTGCACAACACCTTATTCTTTATTTGTGTGTCGACACACGACCAAATTATAACGCTCAAAATGTAACGCGTTCTTTTAATAGCGCGATCAAATTGTCCAGGTAAGTATCCAAAATAAATTGAAGACAAAGCACATTTTTCTTCAGTATGATCCACCTCTTTCCGAGCCACTTTCCAATAACTGAGATATTTTTCTCACATTTAAACACATATTTATTGCGAAGTAGAGAAGTTTAACCGAACACCCAAGAAATAATCACCGATGATTCAAAATAATTCTTCGCATTAACAGAAAAAAAACCGCTGCCAGATATTCAATGATCCAAAATGCAGTGTTTTACAGCTACGATTTATTTCACGCTAAGAATTTTCTACTTGTTTAGCTTTGAAAACAATTGTGAATAAGTCGCAGAAAATCAAACCAACCCGAGCAAAGGTTCGCAGCAAACTAATTCTCTGGGTGAACATAATGATCATACAACTTGGTTTCGTTTTTTAATGATCCTCGCTTGATAATTAGTCATAATGACTGCTAGAGCCCCCATACAGTGCTAAGTCATTATGCTTGCTGCTTCTATTAGTAAACTCATACAACAATGGCTTTGCTCTGAGGAGTTTAATGGCGTAGGTCATGGTACCGACACCAAACTCTTGCCAGATAGGAAAAGTATTTAGCATTTCATACCTTGCAAATAACTATTCGAGACCTGGTGCGTTGAGTATTGAAGACAATAATATATTTTCATTGTGAACTAAAAAAAAAGGAATACATTTCGTCCTAATTATGAGTCCAACTATGTCTAAATGAAGCTAGAAAATGTACTGGAAGCGTAAGCCTCTCACCCCAAAAACACGAAGTGCACTTGAAAAAACTTGCACCAAACACTTACTAACATTTAACACCACTGAGTTTTACTAAATACCAAAGAGCACAAATAGGCAACCTCTTTCGTGCAAATTCTATCTAGCACTAACACTAAAGTGTTGGTCGGGGTGGTTATACGACTTTGTAACAGTAGGGATCATTTTGAATCAGTGTCAAGCCAGAAAAATTTATAGCTGGTCCCCTTCCTTTCATGATGGGTTAGTAGTTCTCCCAGCCAGGCAATAAAAGCAAAAGAGACATTGTAGGGCAGCCGTATGGCCTACGTTACGGCTTTAATTTCAGCTTACCCAGTGGTCATGAAAAATATCACACGTTTTCAGCAAGAAACTATCATTGAAGTTGGTCTTTACATAAACAAAAATCACGTGTTCGATAAATTTTTTTTTATTAATAACGGTCATTTTTGGATTTATATAAATCTCAAGGCAACTCACGATGCATTATGCAAATATACGTCCATCAGTAAAATTAACTAAAAGTAAAGGAATTATGACCGAATTTCTTCTGTTCTAGGGTGACACGTGATCGTGTGAGTAGAAATGCATTAACAGGTTTCTCGTCTATAATTTCAAATAAATTGTTCGGTGTTAGCGAGTGCAGCATGCAAATCATAATGATTATTTCCAATGCTCTTCGATTCTATTTCATGATAAACCTTCGCACACCCAAACATATAGCATTTGTCACGTGACTGCAACGCCTTCTCAAAATCAGATGTTCACGGGTTTCAAACTAATAGCCGTATGCCGGTCTATTCAGGCTGACCTGCCTTGTACTATCCGCTCTAAAACGCATGAAATCGCAATTACATGTCGATAAACGATATTTTTACAGAATACCAATGTGACTTGTTCCATTGCGTCTTGCTGAAGAGGCACTTATCTTATAAGTAATTATTCCGAGCCATTTTTTAACGAGTTGCCGTTTTGTATTTGAAATGGTGAAAAGA
Organism: Protonemura montana; assembly: GCA_947568835.1. NCBI lineage: Eukaryota > Metazoa > Arthropoda > Insecta > Plecoptera > Nemouridae > Protonemura > Protonemura montana. Next base: position 2,454,012 of record OX387604.1, on the reverse strand, counting down.
AATACGGTTATTTTGAAATATTTTTCGGTATTTGTTTTCAGCAAATGCACTTTTTTAAGCGATCAGTAGACTATTGATAAAAAATAAAATGGTTGCTTTGGGTTCCCATGTACAGTGACGATTGATTTATTTGCATGGCTAATTACCCAGTTGTTCTGTCATTCCACCTAGAGATGATCATTGTGCTTATCAGAAGAAAATAATTTTCTCGACGCTTTCTTCGCTGAGAATGATACGAAAATGGATGGCAAGAGTGAAAAAATTAAGAAAAAATTAAGAAAGTGAGAAAGTATATTTAAATACTACAAAAACAATCGTTCAGTAAGTGTATTTAAAATTCCTATGATAATTTTGTTCTTTAACGTGTTTACCGTTTTCAGTTTTGTGCTTCTCATAATTTAATGCCTGCTGTACTAGATGACGGCATGATTCAGCGTAAATGATCATTTGGATCTAATTAAGTTAGAGTGCTTGCAGTGATTTTAGTATTTCCAGAAAGATTCACTTATATTTGCATGCCAAACAAGAAACGTAAAAACGACAAAACCTACACATTGTCAACGTTAAAATTATAATTATCTAATGCAACGATGTAATTTAAATAAATGCATTGCTTGCCAAACAATGTTTAACGGAATATTATATTCATGCTCTTAAAATAGTTTGCAGACTTATTTCTGCCAAATTAACATTGTTTCAACAAACTATCGTCAGTATCCTAATCAATGTCACAAAAGCCACTAACTGAAAGGTAATTGAGATTATTTCGAGAGAGGCAGTCTGGCATGCCATGTGCTTGTAAAATCGCCACAGTCCCGGTAACGTTGGCTTCCAAGCGATTCTCATAAACTCGCTGCAGTGCCGACTCGCAAGCCAGCTGTTTAGCTGATTGTTGTTCCTATGAAGATGATTGATGATCTTACCATACTTTCAGGGGTGTGCCAGTACAGTGGGGTCTTGCAATCAGCTGCTCGCTGTCCCGAATGGGGTGCATGTTCCTGTTCAGCAAGCCACTGCAAAGAATTCCAAGTCGGAAAGAGGCAAATTTTGCTTTGATCGTGGCCATGCATATCATAGCAGGATGTGTTTTCACTATTAACTCTGCAGTATTTCAATGGATGTGTCTGCATAATACATGCAATTTCAGTGCTAACAAATTACAGAATATATTATGATCGGCGACAGTTTCTTTGGGGAATAAGATGTGTGAATTTAAAGCAAGTCAATTCATGGAATGTGAGAAGTTCAAATAAAATGACCACCTACGTGGCCAATTAAAATAAAAATCAATCACCGTTTTAGAATCTGCATGTTTGATATTATTGCAGACTCGTTTTATATTCTGCACTAATTACAATCTCAAATTTATATCAACCGTTCTCCTTACGCTGAAATTTAGACACAAACTAGAAAGATAAATTATGGTAATTGGTTTATTTATTTCTGTATTGTAATAACATCTTTGAATCAGTGGATAGTTGAAGCCGATTCAGTTCCAACAACCTCTCTGGTTCATGAAGTTCACGCCAAGGCATGTAGATGGCAGCACGAACCAATTCACGACGACTTTCAAAAAGTATAGTACATCTCAAAGAAGATGCAGCAACCAAAGTCCATAGAATATGTCCATGATAACTGGCGAATGCTTATTCATATACACCAGGTATCCACCCCGTGCTGGAAGATCATAAAATAGCCCTTACACATCGTTTGTTGAGATTTTTTTTATAGGGTTAAATCGAAAAATACGCAATCCTTATCCTGGATTGAACACATCTGACACGTGATTTTGTTTGCCTTTCCTTTACTCCTCCAAAAATGTAAAAACTTGAAGCAGTTTAAAAAAGAGTGACTTTATCCTATTGGTTACGATGGCGTTATAAAATTGGTTTGTACTTTTTGACACTTCTACACTGAATCCTGATCTTATCGAAGTGGAGAATAAACAAAATGAAGTTTGTGTTCCGAGTCTTTGCTCCTGAGCGGATTACTCTGTCCTCTTTTCATCAAGACGTTGGACAACCCACTTTAGAAGTGCTTTTCTGAAGTGTACGGTCCCCAAATTCTTGGCATTTGCGCTCCATTTAAAAAAAAAACTCAGATGAAGAATGATAGTAAATATCTCTCCTTATTCTGAAAGAGCTATGGTATATTTGAGACACTTGTTCTTGGTGTTTTTGCATTCAATTCTTCTTCAATTTTGCAGCGGTGAAACAAATTTACAATTAGTCAAAGTGTACCAAACGTCAAGGAATTGAGAACACTTGTAACACAGGCGAAAACGCACTTTTGCATAAATTTAACACATAATAATACGATTTACTGTAGATTTAAAAATGTACCAATAAACCGTTAGAAAGGAATCCGCTATCTATTAAATAAATAGCAGTAAGTAACCTTCGCAAGGACAAGCATTTTACTGAACCTAACATAAAAAAAAGTATTTGTTAGTTTTCAAACATTCATGTTTGAAATTACACAACAAATTTTATGTTTTATTATGAAAGTGCAATTCGCCGAAAACATTGCCTATGAAGTCTAGACTGCTATCACCCTAAGCAGTAAATGTCAAAATCGAGCAAGTCTTGTCCCTTTCAAACCCTACGTGACAATCTGACACAATGCGGCTGAACACCGAAACCATTCATCAATCGCAAAAGATGCTTACGCATGGACGTCAGAATACCACCACCAAACTGCCCCTGGCCACTACCTAGTCTACAATATTTCACTCACAATTATAAATAATTAATTTTAAGACTTTAAAGTTTCAATGATTATTAACGTCACAAAGATCAATAATCAATTAATATAATTGAACATAAATTATAAACACTTTCTTGCAAATGTAGTAAAACAACGGGCTCTCTAAAAAATATCATTATAACACCGGTTAAAATATTTTCAACATTTAAACATTTTAAAATAACAGATTAAGTGTATATTTTATTCCGGTACAGAAATAGTTGTCTGTCCTCTGAATATTGCGTGTGATTATTTGAGGTGCGTATTGCGTAGACTGGTGTCTTCCAATTGTCTAGCGTATCCGTGTTCTGTGCGTGAGACCGCGGCTAGTCTTGCCTCTGTTCGGCGGGGAATCCCCTTGCATCTGCCGAGAGATTTATGGCGTTCCCACCGCTAACTGAGCCATAGCTTACATACCAGGTTAAATCATAAATCTCACCCTGAACATAGACCACTCAATTTTAAAACCATAAAATCAGATGAAAATTGATTTAGATACCCTTTTTTTTGGACTGAAGCTATAACATTATCGAAATTCCAGACACTCTCCTAAGAGAAGCGGTTGAAGAAGTTTTTCGCATTGATCAAATATCCACGAGGTTCTTTAATAGATAATAAAGCGAAGACCTGCACAAGTTTTCAAAGCATTTATTTTTACAATCACATTGTAAAATAGCGACGTTTACATTTTTAACCCTATATACAATTCGAGTGAAATAACATTGAAATGAGCATAAAGCTTGGTATACCATTGCCCATAGGGCCTCAAGGCTTACTGCTTTTAGTTAAATAATGTTACCAAACTGTGAAACCTGACAACTTACAAGTCTGCGTACTACATAACCATGTAACCATGTAACTATGTAACCATGTAACTATGTAACTATGTAACTATATAACTATGTAACTATGTAACCATGTAACCATGTAACTATGTAACCATGTAACTATGTAACTATGTAACTATGTAACTATGTAACTATGTAACTATGTAACTATGTAACTATGTAACTATGTAACTATGTAACTATGTAACCATATAACTATGTAACTATGTAACTATGTAACTATGTAACTATGTAACTATGTAACAATGTAACTATGTAACCATGTAACTATGTAACTATGTAACTATGTAACTATGTAACCATGTAACCATGTAACCATGTAACCATGTAACTATGTAACCATGTAACTATGTAACCATGTAACTATGTAACTATGTAACTATGTAACTATGTAACCATGTAACTATGTAACCATGTAACTATGTAACCATGTAACTATGTAACCATGTAACTATGTAACTATGTAACTATGTAACTATGTAACTATGTAACTATGTAATTATGTAACTATGTAACTATGTAACTATTTAATTAAGTAACTATGTAACTATGTAACTATGTAACTATGTAACTATGTAACTATGTAACTTTGTAACTATGTAACTATGTAACTATGTAACTATGTAACCATGTAACTATGTAACTATGTATTATGTAACTATGTAACTATGTAACTATGTAACTATATAACTATGTAACTATGTAACCATGTAACTATGTAACTATGTAACTATGTAACTATGTAACCATGTAACTATGTAACTATGTTACCGTGTAACTATGTAAGTATGTAACTATGTAACTATGTACCTATGTAACCATGTAACTATGTAACTATGTAACTATGTAACTATGTAACTGTGTAACTATGTAACCATGTAACTATGTAACTATGTAACTATGTAACTATGTAACCATGTAACTATGTAACTATGTAACTATGTTACCGTGTAACTATGTAACTATGTAACTATGTAACTATGTAACTATGTAACTATGTAACTATGTACCTATGTAACTATGTAACTATGTAACCATGTAACTATGTAACTATGTAACTATGTAACCATGTAACTATGTAACTATGTAACCATGTAACTATGTAACTATGTAACTATGTAACCATGTAACTATGTAACTATGTAACTATGTAACTATGTAACCATGTAACCATGTAACTATGTAACTATGTAACCATGTAACCATGTAACTATGTAACTATGTAACCATGTAACCGACAACTCTTCTAACTTTTAAACATGCAGCCATGTCCAGCTTAACCTAGCGTATCTTCCTGGCCCAAGTTAAAACATATATACATCAGGTTGATTAATTGATTGATTTTGGTGTTTAGCGATCAATCGATTACCTGTAGTTATTTGACTAAGTATTTGACAGTTATTTGTTCGCCTGACATTGTGAGACTGGTCCATCTTTCACAAAATATTGTATGAAACTTAACTTATAATATTGATCTATCCGGAGAAGATCGCTGGTTGGTACTGGTGTCGATTGCTAATCGACACTGTCACAGATAATATTAAAATTCCACACAGAAAATGATGAGGTGAGATTATTTAACTTGGTTCTAACGATGCCCAAGCGCGACTCGCTCGCGGCAGTAGCTTATTTTCTGGTCAAATCTGTGAAAATTTTGAACTTCCATTGTTTTACAGAAACTGGGAAAGATACACTGATTTATGGAGGAAAACGAGCTGTAAATCACACATTGTCCATTTAGGGCGTCATATAACAGCTCAGATATTTAAATCTTTCTCTTTATTTCACGTAGTAAAACCGTTACTTTTGAATTATTTGAAATTCAAGGAAGCTAGTGGATTTTGCTAGAAAATAACCTATCAACATTCACATGATTTTACTGTTTTATTTCTGATAAAAGTAAACAATTCCCGGCAGTGGGTCACTTGGACATCAATAATCAGTTCTATAATCTCGCCCACATATTATCAGCTCCATGCCATTACCGCGGGGTGGAAGAGCAAATCTGATCAAAACAGGTAACAATTGTATTTCTCTTACAAGAAACTACTTCATAATTGCGTTACACTCTTACACTACCGTTCTTACAGCGTACTTTGACTTACAACTTATTCAATTTGGTTCTCACTCACTCCAATCGCATCCTTTATTTAAAAGTCATCAGCGCCGTTACTCTTTTACTTATTCTGGCCGCTGCTTCAAACACAAAATCTTAATTACAAAGAATCTTCAAATTTGAACAGTTAAACTACGACAGTCACTACGATGCAAATAAAAATTCGCGACTACTGTACCAAATTAGAACTCTAATACAGAAACATGTCTACCTTCAGACGCAAAGCTCTCCCCTCTTCTTTTATAAGCCGTGTTCAGTTTTTTCTGATTCTTAATATCACCTTAATGGTCTTATAGGTCTACAAAACCTAGAAAATAAGTTTTGATAAAGTTTTTCAGTTCGGAATTTCTTGAGTGACACAAAGTTGAGTCATCCGCTTCGACAACCTCGATTCGCCAAGCCATTGCTAGACACTGCATGTATCTGCATAAACATTGCCAGACATCTTATTCAATTAGGGACTTGAGTCAGCCGCCAAAGAGCTAATTACGAACACAGGTACGTTCATTAACGTTTGCTGTTATCGTCATTCTAATAATAAACACTTATGATACACGAGTTAATGATGTTTCCCTTGTAATAATGATCAATTAAAAGTTTAATCGGAAATGTGAAATTAAGATGGTTGAATACGAGGAAGGAAGGTTGGATAGGCTTACCCTTATAGCTTAATCGGGTGTACCTGGCTTGATGGTAAGTGATCATAACTTAATCAACAGTCTAACTGTAGATCTTGTAGGCTATTTAATAATTGGTATTTCTTTATAGATCAGCTGTTGACCTAGTTAAAAATGACATATCTATGCTAATTACATTTCGCTAGTAATTAAATGAATTTGGAACTGAGAGAATTAAATTTAAATTTTTTTCTGTATATTGGATAATAAACATGCAATAATGGATGGATGGCATGTATTACCTACCTGATATCCTGTCAAGTCTCTCAAATTGTACAAGCAACCTGCACCAAGTGCGGGTATTACGAACTCAGTTTCGTCCACTGCTTTTGCAATTGGCAACGGAATTATTTTGTTTGTAACTCCTTGACACAATGCCAAAGTGCAATGTAGAAGGGTTCGGATCGAATATTATTTGGATGAATAACTTCAAAATCAGAGATGGTTCTCTGGACAATTATCACATTTCTTTAAAAAAAACTACTAACAATTTATTTCTAAATCTTTACAAATCGAACGTAAAGTAGCTGAGGAGTTTTCTTTAATTTTAGATGACAGTTCGTTGTATTTCTTATTCTTTAGTTTTTTGTTGCTCTTCAATCAAGAAATTTGTTGACTTGTATGTTTTATGATAATGAAGCTCTTCCAGTATTGCATTCTGTTTCATAAAGTGTGACCTATGCTTCCTAGTCAGCCAGTGTTGAATGTGAGCCGGCTCTCAAGACACAATATACCAAACAAGCAAGTTTTTTGTATGCCTTGAGCTTACATCTCAACTTGTGCATGTCACTCAAGTAGACTGGGTTCAAAGGGAAAAACTTGGTTGAAGTTTTAACTTAAAAGAAGACGTTGGTTTCTTAGCTTATCGAAAATACTTGGGATATTTGGGATGGAAAGGGATGGGTGTCTGCAAAGAAAGGAGGTGAGAGTCTAGAGTGGGGGTGTTAGGGTTTGTACGGTGTTGACATCATTTCCGGGTTGGTCTTCAACTTTCATGTCGAGATGTTTGACAATACAGATTGATAGCAAGCTTTTTACGTGAATAGAAAAGTATGCACCTACGCTTTTCATATCAAGAATACCTATCTAGGTTGCAAATGCAGTTTTAAAAATGTAGAATGAAAGAAAGCTCGAAATATTCGAATAGAATGCTCGCTTTTTGGGAAAACGCGATCTGTGCATGTCACCAAGAATTGAATGTGTTTGATATGAATTCACAAAATGGAAAATGGAAAATAAAATAAGATGACGTTCAAACATCGAAGACTAGAATGGTCAGAATAGAGGTCCGATGGGCTTTCCTGGACGTTGACCAACACAAAGCTATCATCGCAACACACGTTCTTTCTACATTATGTGCAACTTGTTGACTTTCAGTTTGTGAGTAGGTACAGAAAAAATCACGTAAAATCACCAGCATGCGTTTTGCACGGGGAAACGTTTTGGGATTTAGGAGCGCGTTTTCCGATTCAAGTCACGTTTTCAGCTGTTTTTTTTTCCCAAACTACTATACATATCCCAGTGAACCCTGTAAACTCCCCCAACATGTCGAAACCGAGCCCCTTGCTTTTCGACATATTTTTCCAGGGTGTAGGCTTTTTAATTCGAGTGATGGAATGTCATTCAATAATATTTGAAAGTACGGTGAATGTGTACGTGGTAATCGCAGAATAATTATTTTAAAAAATCGCAACACAATTCATTTCTAAACACACCTAATTCGCTGGGAAAATTATTTTACACAAACTTCTTCGAAATATTAAAATTTTAATGCATGGCAAAAAAATGTGACAACAGAAACCTTATTTCTTTCAGCGCCTTGTGAATTCAGTTCTAGTAGTAGGGAGGGGATGGGGCGGGGGGCAGGGGGGAGGGGTCAATTAGTGGCGACGTCGCGGCGCTGTCGGTTGGCGTATAGAGAGCAGTGGTCAGCAAAGAGTGACCAACTCCACCAGCTGAATCCAGGTTATTTGAGATCAGCTGGCTGGATCCTATGCTCTATCCAGGTTATTTGAGATCAGCTGGCTGGATCCTATGCTCTGTCCAGGTTATTTGAGATCAGCTGGCAGGATCCTATGCTCTAACCAGGTTATTTGAGATCAGCTGGCTGGATCCTATGCTCTATCCAGGTTATTTGAGATCAGCTGGCTGGATCCTATGCTCTGTCCAGGTTATTTGAGATCAGCTGGCAGGATCCTATGCTCTAACCAGGTTATTTGAGATCAGCTGGCTGGATCCTATGCTCTGTCCAGGTTATTTGAGATCAGCTGGCAGGATCCTATGCTCTATCCAGGTTATTAGAGATCAGCTGGCTGGATCCTATGCTCTATCCAGGTTATTTGAGATCAGCTGGCTGGATCCTATGCTCTGTCCAGGTTATTTGAGATCAGCTGGCAGGATCCTATGCTCTAACCAGGTTATTTGAGATCAGCTGGCTGGATCCTATGCTCTATCCAGGTTATTTGAGATCATCTGGCTGGATCCTATGCTCTATCCAGGTTATTTGAGATCAGCTGGCTGGATCCTATGCTCTATCCAGGTTATTTGAGATCATCTGGCTGGATCCTATGCTCTATCCAGGTTATTTGAGATCAGATGGCTGGATCCTATGCTCTATCCAGGTTATTTGAGATCAGCTGACTGGATCCTATGCTCTAACCAGGTTATTTGAGATCATCTGGCTGGATCCTATGCTCTATCTAGATTATTTGAGATCAGATGGCTGGATCCTATGCTCTATCCAGGTTATTTGAGATCAGCTGGCTGGATCCTATGCTCTAACCAGGTTATTTGAGATCAGCTGGCTGGATCCTATGCTCTATCCAGGTTATTTGAGATCAGCTGGCTGGATCCTATGCTCTATCCAGGTTATTTGAGATCAGCTGGCTGGATCCTATGCTCTATCCAGGTTATTTAAGATCAGCTGGCTGGATCCTATGCTCTATCCAGGTTATTTGAGATCAGCTAGCTGGATCCTATGCTCTATCCAGGTTATTTGAGATCAGCTGGCTGGATTCTATGCTCTATCCAGGTTATTTGAGATCAGCTGGCTGGATCCTATGCTCTTTCCAGGTTATTTGAGATCAGCTGGCTGGATCCTATGCTCTATCCAGGTTATTTGAGATCAGCTGGCTGGATCCTATGCTCTATCTAGGTTATTTGAGATCAGCTGGCTGGATCCTATGCTCTATCCAGGTTATTTGAGATCAGCTGGCTGGATCCTATGCTCTATCCAGTTTATTTGAGATCAGCTAGCTGGATCCTATGCTCTATCCAGGTTATTTGAGATCAGCTGGCTGGATCCTATGCTCTATCCAGTTTATTTGAGATCAGCTAGCTGGATCCTATGCTCTATCCTGGTTATTTGAGATCAGCTGGCTGGATCCTATGCTCTATCCAGGTGATTTGAGATCAGCTGGCTGGATCCTATGCTCTATCCAGGTGATTTGAGATCAGCTGGCTGGATCCTATGCTCTATCCAGGTTATTTGAGATCAGCTGGCTGGATCCTATGCTCTATCCAGGTTATTTGAGATCAGATGGGTGGATCCTATGCTCTATCCAGGTGATTTGAGATCATTGGTGTAATGAAGCTGATTCATTTCCAACCCAACACATACCAAGCTCCCCAGTGGCGCAATTGGTTAGCGCACGGTACTTATAATCAGTATGTTGTGAGCAATGCCGGGGTTGTGAGTTCGAGCCTCACCTGGGGAATACTTTTGTTTTCCACAAAGTTGCCCAAGCGGTCATTTTAAGTGCATTTATCCTCGGTGAACATAGCTGATTGATTATCGTGTTTAACGACGCACTATTTTGACATCTCGCTAGATGGCACTTGTCTAACGGCGTAGGTGAATGAGGGGATGATTATGAATCTAACCTAGCCTAAAAGGGAGGAGTGTAAACCCGGTGCCAGCACGTAGTCTACTCCTGTCGAAGAGCACCAAGGGGACCATTGGCTTAACGTCCCTTCCGAAGGACGGTACAACTCGAACAACAGAATCCAAGCTGTCGAGAGGTTGATAAGCAAGGCGAGTGAAGTTGCTGAACTAACTTTCATCCCTCAAACATCTCTCCCGAAAAGGACACAGACACAGGGCTAAACACAGACGGTTTTAATAGATTTTCGGGGGTTGTTTGCATAAAGATAAAAATTTGATCCCCGCCCCAAAAAAAAAAAAAAAAAATAATAATAATAATAATAATAATAATAATAATAATAATAATAATAATAATAATAATAATACTAATAATAATAATATTAATAATGGAATTTATCATTTAAAATTTGACACACTACTTAAATAATATTTCGCAACAAAAATGAAATGAACAACATATATTTAAACAGCAATTCCGAAAGGAAATAATTGCCACATGATAACGTAATTTGAAATTGCTTATAAATAGTGAAATTAGTACCTATATTATTTAAATCTGAAATATTATACGATCTTAACCATAGAATGTTAACCATAGAATGTTAACCATCGAATGTTAACCATCAAATGTATCAAACTGTTTAACTGTTTGTTAACCTGAAGTCAATATGGCATCTTCTCGTAAGTCCTCTCTCTCCATTCGCTGCTCTCGTCGCTGCTAGCGCTGCGTTTCGATACGGCGGCCAACGCTAGAACTTAGTGGTCTTCCTCTACGCTCTGCCCTCCTCTGCATATGCTTTTATCTAAATTAAACAGTCTTGGGAAGGCAGAAGAGCTCGAAGTTGCCACGATGTTTCATTTCCGCTCTTCTCAAGCAACGCTACTAGGAGAGGTGGCACAGTGTGATTCTTATCCCAGTCGAGACCCGTTGCGAGAAGCCTCCCCCCCCCCAAACCCTTTCCCAACACCCTTACCCACCCTTTGGTCTCAGCACCCTCAACCCCTTGGCTTTTGCATTGGGTTGGAAGTGCGAACCTTGCCGAACCATGCTTTCAGCTATGTTGCTTTATTATCTTCAAAGTAAAAACGTATTGGTGATGTTTTTTATGAAATTAAATATCGAGATGCATTTAGGAAGCTTGAACTTGGTAATTGTTATAATTTTTTGTGGTTCGCTTGTTATTGGAAAATTGTTAGGAATGCTTTAACACTTAATAAAGTAACAGGTACAAGTTACGAAACTTAGGGGAATTTAGTTGTTCTTCACCTAGCATTCAAAACCCAGTTCAAATAGTTTTTGTAAAAATCGAATTTTTTTTTTTTTAAATTAATCTTCTGTCTGGCTTCTAGATTGTTAATTAATTAATTAGGCAATGGTTGAAAATAAATAGTTACAATTGTTAAAAGGTATACACATTTTAACTTTATTAGCTACTTCGCATTTTTGTTTTCAAAATTAATTAATTTATGTAAATACTGTGTGTGCAGTTGTGTGGTGGATTTTTTTGACTACAAACTCTGTGGCCCCAAGTCCAGTGGCGTCGGTGAATGAGTATCTGATAAGGTTGATAATGAACCTAGCCTAGAAGGGAGGAAGGGAAACCTGGTGCCGGAACGTAGCCTACTCCTGTCGAAGACAGATCGCTCGCTTCTGAAGAACGGTACAACGTGAACAACAGAATTCCTCCACAAATTCATGCTTTCAAGAGTTTAATTAGCAATTGGCTACAAGTCAACTTGCTACATACCAACTTTAATCCCTCCAACCTCTAGCCGAACAGAACTGGTCATGTGTATGATGGTCACCCATCCAATACCTGACTCAGCGGAGTGTTGCTAAACTTTCATCCCTCCAACCTCTAGCCGAACAGAACTGGTCATGTGTATGATGGTCACCCATCCAATACCTGACTCAGCGCAGTGTTGCTTAACTTTCATCCCTCCAACCTCTAGCCGAACAGAACTGGTCATGTGTATGATGGTCACCCATCCAATACCTGACCCAGCGCAGTGTTGCTTAACTTTCATCCCTCCAACCTCTAGCCGAACAGAACTGGTCATGTGTATGATGGTCACCCATCCAATACCTGACTCAGCGCAGTGTTGCTTAACTTTCATCCCTCCAACCTCTAGCCGAACAGAACTGGTCATGTGTATGATGGTCATCCATCCAATACCTGACTCAGCGCAGTGTTGCTTAACTTTCATCCCTCCAACCTCTCTCCCGAACAGAACTGGTCATGTGTATGATGGTCACCCATCCAATACCTGACTCAGCGCAGTGTTGCTAAACTTTCATCCCTCCAACCTCTAGCCGAACAGAACTGGTCATGTGTATGATGGTCACCCATCCAATACCTGACTCAGCGCAGTGTTGCTTAACTTTCATCCCTCCAACCTCTAGCCGAACAGAACTGGTCATGTGTATGATGGTCACCCATCCAATACCTGACTCAGCGCAGTGTTGTTTAACTTTCATCCCTCCAACCTCTCTCCCGAACAGAACTGGTCATGTGTATGATGGTAACCCATCCAATACCTGACTCAGCGCAGTGTTGTTTAACTTTCATCCCTCCAACCTCTCTCCCGAACAGAACTGGTCATGTGTATGATGGTCACCCATCCAATACCTGACTCAGCGCAGTGTTGCTTAACTTTCATCCCTCCAACCTCTAGCCGAACAGAACTGGTCATGTGTATGATGGTCACCCATCCAATACCTGACTCAGCGGAGTGTTGCTTAACTTTCATCCCTCCAACCTCTAGCCGAACAGAACTGGTCATGTGTATGATGGTCACCCATCCAATACCTGACTCAGCGCAGTGTTGCTTAACTTTCATCCCTCCAACCTCTAGCCGAACAGAACTGGTCATGTGTATGATGGTCACCCATCCAATACCTGACTCAGCGGAGTGTTGCTTAACTCCGGTGATCTCACGAGAACCAGTGTTTCCAGCCGATTCGTGTCAAGCTTCAATTCACCGGCTCATTTTCTACCCGTAACATCCCTTCCTCAATTCTGAAACTTGCTAAAACCTCCTTTCAAATTGATGACAAAATCAAACAACATAAATATTTAAAAAAACATCAAACCATGCAGTCAACCCCGTGCAACTATCGGTCAAAATCTGACGAGCTATAAAATTTTATTAAACGTAAAAACCTTCACAATTTTACAAAATAAAATCCTTAGAAACGTCACTTTACGTTGAGTAGCTTACCGTGATTTTCCATTCGAATGATAGGATCGAAATCGATGAGTCAAATCCACCTGCTTCCCTCCTCCCCCCTCCCCCCCTCCCTCCCAACCGTCCCACCCTGGGCGCCAGCTATTGTCAGATCGACCTTGCCCCCTGTGGCCTGGTAGACGCAACTCGCATCTCACCATCTCCTTACGACACGTCGAAGCATTAGCAAGCGATACGGTGCATCTTATCAAAACGAGCGACAACTAATAGCACCGTTGAAATACCCAGAAAGCCCACACCCCATCCAGACCGAATTGATGTTATCAAGCACAGTAAAGTAACCAACGGTTTCAGCTCGGAGATATTTAAGTCACGTTTTTTTTCTTATTGTTCACGAAAATCAGTTTTCAAGATGTAAACCTCATGATATTTTGAGTCACGCTTTTCAAAAATTAAAAACAAAAATACCGAAAGGTGTTGATTGGTTTGAATATCGAAATTATTAGAATTATAAAATATGTTAAAACGTTACGTTTAAATTGAAAACATTGTTGCGCTGGATTTTGGAAAGCAAAAAATATATTTGCATGTAAAATTACATATCAGTTTCTTTTCGAAAAAAAAACAAAAAATCAGAAAAATAAATGAACTTTTCATGATATTGCACGAATCACTATCCTTGTATATAGGAATAAATGTGCGTATATCAGTAATAAATCCCCTCGGTTCTGCATCCTCCCTTCGCAGTTGCCCCGTATAAAAACATCCTAGCATCTGTAATTACGAATTCTGTGGCTCGGGATTGGGCCGGTATAGAATCTAGTTGACGACTGCCTATTTTTCACCCAAGTGCCGGCTGCTTTTGACAGGATATCCCAGCACAGGCTAGATCCTCTGAAATCTCCATGCAGAAACCATCAGCCCATTTACCATCAGAATATTATGTTTTATTAAAATCATCTTCGGGTATTAGAATAAAATGCAGCAAGGATATTTATGTTTCAATGCAAAGATGTTTACGTTATGAAAATATCAATGTTCCACTGTTTTTTTAAGATAAGCTGATATTAATTTACAGTAAAACAATGTGTTTACTTAGAGTAGTAATGTTAGTAATGGCTGGGTGCTGCTTGATTTTAGTGGTATTGTCGACCTTAATGGTTAGACCTGTTTGATGTTAACCCCCCCCCCCCCCCCCCCCTTCATGAGAAGGAACAGCGAGAAACAAAAAAATATATACGTAACAACATTTAGAAGGATTACTCTAAACTTATGGTGCCACTAAAATATTTTGAAATTACTCTTTCGAAATCGTTCTGCAAAAGACGTCAAAGTTTCAACATTTTTTTTTAATTCAAATGTAAGCAGAAGACAAAAAATGATAGTGAGACGAAAAGCGAGGTTTTAATCGACGCTTTGATAATGTGTGGTGATTGATATTTAAAGCCCCCAATCTCGTTTCCCCCAAATCATCCAGATGTTACCAAATAATTAAAGAAGCCAAATAATTTCGCTAATAATTTGATATTTTCAATATTGTTCTGTGATTTGTTTTGCTCTTCTCTTGCTATCTGTAGATAAATCGGTGTTTTGATTCGCGGAGGAAGTAAGTAATCTTTATGATGAAAAGAATAAACTCTCAGCGGTCAGCACCTGACGCACCTGACGCACCTGACGCACCTGACGCACCTGATCGTTGACACTCTCAAGGAGAATCAGGTTCTAGCACGCAAGTAATAAGTCTTATCTTATCAGCTAAACTTTCGGGGAAAACCTTTCAAATGTATGGGCAATCTCTACTTTCGTTCACTGATAAAGATGGACTCAAAATTAGGAGGAACCGGAACAAGAAGGCCTATTACTGACGTATACTTGTTTTTGAAGGGTGGGGTAAATTTGTAGGGGGGAGGGGGAGAGGGGACTTGAATCGTTCCAGCAGTTGACAACACCTCTATTGTTGTTTTCCGTTTCACAATGTCATTGCCAATGTCATGATACTTTACCTGAAGATACATTCAACTGTCCGAGCTTGGATTCAACATGAACTTAGGCCCGGTATTCCAATATTTTTTTAACTCAGAGTTAAGCTCCTAACTCACAGAAACAGCTGAATTTGACTCTTTGTGATTCTTTGTTGCCATGGCAATTAAATTGACTCCCATTTTATCTAGGAGTTAAGAAAGCATTGTAACACTGGGCCTGAAAGTACTGAAATGTCTTTAGAGTAAATAGAAACATGTGCTTGTGATTGAATACGATGTCTTAATGTTTTAAATCTTAAACATTAGTATGCGCTACTGTTTCTTTTTCAAGGCGACACAAGATCACGCCACTTATTTATCTTTGCTGAGGCTGAAAATTTGCCTAAAATCAACATTGAACACATAAATACAACTGCAACAACTTGCAACATTTCCATGTGCAATTTTGCTTTGACAGTTCATAAGCACATTCGATATATTTGAAAATATTGGCGATTTAAATATTGGCGATTAATTCAAATAACCGTCAACGACATAAATGCGCGAAATGGCAGATAACTTAGCACAGCCTGCGTCGCATACTTGTAACTTGTAATGCCATAATGGTTATTAAAAGTATTGTTTTGTGTTCACGCCTTCGGCAATTCTGTTCGGTGTTTATCACGTCTGGGAATTTGGGGAGGGAGGTCACTCAAAGATGACAGCTATATCACTCATCAGTCATCGGTTAGTCGCCATATCGACAATATTGTCGACCACAAATAATTCATCGCTTCTAAATCGTGTCTCGTGTAAGAGTAAATCCGTTACATACTGATTTATCTGTATATTTGACATATATTTTTATCGTGTTGACTATTGTGATTTATTCATTGTTTTGATTTTGTATACAATATGCCTGCTGTTGCTATGAAAGTCCATTCACGAGCATTGCTAACTGCTTTATAAAATAAACTAGCGAATTCACGAAATTCATAAGAAAACTTCGGTGGTGACAGTCTTCGCGGCTTGTATCTAAAACCCAAGTTCAGTGAGGTACCCTTATCAGTTACCAGTAACAAGTGCCGTTTAAAATGGCCAATGGCGAGCTTGCAATCGCTGAGGTACTAAGACGAGAAGAAACCCTTGCTCGGCCTACATCACCACTGTCTGTGCCTTCACAACCATCAACAGCTGATGCAGGCCATAGCCCTTGCCTAGACAGTAGCAATCATTCCGCAGGCGAAGGGCAAGCAACACACTTCGAAAATTACCTGGACATCAGTGAAATCAACACCGTAACAGACGACATGCTTCTCAAAAGCTCTTTGTCTTTGAGTGCTTCACCAGTTTATAATCATTTTTACAACACTAAATATAACGATTATGCCGATCTCAGTGACAGATCGCAAATCGATATTGACGAACAGTTTATTTCTTGTGTTAATACGGTGGGTGTGAAGACGATATCATCAGAAGATTGCAAGATGGAGACAGTAGAAGGAGACCAGCAGATATTTCCGTGGACATCTCCGCGTGATGGCTACAAGACGGAAGAATCGCAGGCTTGTGATCAATATCTAAACAAGCTTAAGATTTTAGCGGTGCCGTACCAGGGTGCTAATGGTGAGTATTTTGGATTTTAAATAACTTTCAGAGTAACTGTGGGTTTTTTATAATAGCATACCTCTTTGATTTGCCTTGTGGGTAAATGAAATCTTGGTTTTGGCCTATTCCCACCTAAAAAATCAAAGTGTTTCAACCTTAGCATAACTTGACTATGTACTGTCAAACGTGAGGTATTTTGCAGACCGGTGGGGCGATTCTGAGATTTTACTAGATGGTTGTCGATCGGTTCCATTGTACTCATTGACATGAAAGTAAAATTGAGATGTAGTTGTCGACATCAAAAAAAATTAATCGCCCCGCAGGCACGACTGGTATTTTTATTCTGTTCTTTATAAGAGTAACAAATACTTACATTATGTTTTTTTTTAATTATAATTGTTTTTTCGAATTGTTTTCATGCAAGTTTCTCACTACGCCATAGTGGAACCCTTTAGATTCCTGGTCAGACCTCGTAAATAAGGCAGTTCATGTAAATACATTTCCATGCTCTTTACAACAAGCACAATACCACTTAAGTCCAATCGAATAACAAGGCTAATTATGATCGAGATCAATTCAGCGAGATGATCCTGTTAGGGTTAAGATTACATTTAGCATCTCTTTATAAAAGCTCGTGCACTTGCTTCTAGGCATAATCCTGCACTCGCCACCAAAGGCGACCCTACAACTTCGTAATGATTAATGGCCAATGCATTTACTTTGCCGCCGTTAAATGGCCAGTAACTTACATACAAATGATACATGCTCTTGCCACATCACATCATTGTATATGAGATGACACGTTTATTACATAAAGAGGGGTTAGGACTTTGGGATTCGTGTTTGGGCGTATCACAAATTTTAGCTGAGCTGAATGGAAATTTTGGTTCTGGGGCATTTGTGAAGCCTTGGTGCATAGACTAGTCAAGTGGCACGGATTAAATGCATTTAAAATTGATAAAATTTGTCGAAATTATGCTTGCCGTATGTAAATTGGATACTTGTTAGGAACCATCTCAGGACATCTCAGGACATATCAGTATTATTTAACTATAGTATGTAAAAATAATAAAGTTAACTGGATCCTAATAGAGCAAGTTACACTCCTATTGAACTGAACACCTGGTAAGGATGGAGTCAACACGGATATTTCGGTCACCTCTCATCACCGTAAATAAGGAAGTGAACGTCAAAACTTGACGGATATACCATAAAAGTCACATAGTTCTGTCCTTTCTTCAAGTTCATGTACAGACTTCAAGAATTGTAACTTTGCACCCTATTGATAACACCTCTAATAATACTTAAAAATAAACCACAATCATTTATCCGGCAGGTGTCATTCGGAATTGTCTGAAATCTAAGTCCTACACGTGTAAAGCGTATAATTTCTTAGTTAACTGGGGCATATCAGTTGTGTTCCCGAGATCGACGGGATATTAGTCTCGCAGAATGAGCCGATTATTTGGATGTTTGCACCCTTGTGAGAAAATCAGCAGCCGGTCTATGAACGCTTTCAATCTCAATTATTCACTGTACCTATTGCCAGCTCAATAATTGAACCATTCTATTAAACCACCTCTAAGATGCTCAATGATTGATTAATATAGCGCTGTTGTAATTGGGTAAACCCTCCTCGATTTACATCTTCTAGTACACGTAGGTACACATTATCATTTTCTAAGAAAATTAATTGATATATGATGGCATAGACGGAAAATCCGAAAGTGGTAGATTCACTACAGCCCCACTCTTCTTTTAGAATCTTGAGTCAGGTTAGCGGGATTTTAATTTCACCATCGCACGAGACGAACAAAGTATGTAGGTCGAAATTATTTATATTAAAGTATTATTGAAACATAGAATGGTTATTACGACTATCAGACATAGCGACATAGCTAATGTCATTGTCGCCAGACTTCTCTGGAGGGGGGGCTAGTCATGCTAGCTGTTGTCTAAAACTGTCGCTTTGCGTGTTACCCCGTCAATACGTCTCCAGACTTTCTCCTTGTCTTGGCACGGTGAGTTACTCGCTGCGAATGCAATGTTGCAGAAAGTTATGTGTCCATCGATCGACTTGTTCTGTTCGGTTGACTCAATAATATTGAGACAGAAACAAAAGGTGACTACTTTGCAACAGCACATGTTTCTACCTAAGAAACGCGGACGAAGACATTAGAAATTAACCTTGTTACGGTTTGCCAAAGTAGACCTCATTTCATCTCTTATGACGTTGAATATGGGTGGATATACCTTTTTACACTAGCTCCAGATGTTTTTTTTAACCTTGCCTATTTACCTGAAATTTACCTCGAGATGATTGACACTTTAAAACATCTGTAAACCAGGAAAGAATAAGTTATGGCAAGTAAGATTACAAATCGTTCTGTAAGATGTCATGCCTACGAGGAATTTTTGGTGTTTATGCAAATACCATGTTTGTCCTGAAAAAGCATAGACTCGAGAACACTCGTTATGATTATGAGTAGCTATAATGTCTCTTATATGAAAAACTCGCAAAAAATTAGCAATAACATAAAAATATGAAGGAAAAATGATAGAAATAGAGTAGTTCAGGCCGTGAGAAATAAATGTAACATTCCAACCCAATAGTTTAGCTTTCTGGGTGGGTGGATTTGAGGAAACGAGTAGAAACAACAAAGAAAGGGGTTGTAAACAACTTTGACAAGTAGATTCATTGTTAAGTATGTAGGATTATCAGCTGTTCTATAAGTCTAAAGATGACGGATATATGGCTAATACACAAACAATAGGATGCTGCAGACTTGGGCAGCTCGACATTGATTTGATATTTGTGGGAAATCCCAAATTCCCCGAGTTCTTCTAGAGTCTATTGCTTTAGGGTCAGGTCTCACCACATCTCGACAATTATCCACGTATTATTGTTTCGCAATGTTTTTGAGAGAATTACTAAGAATAGGACAATACACTGGATGAAACTGGATTGATATGGTCATACAAGTTTTCCGATCATTAAAAAACTATTATATCTGCGATATTATTATATTGTGTTAAAACTAGAAAAATACAATAATGGTTAAATAGTGATATGGTTACTTGTATTTGCCTAGTCAAACCACGTTTGTCATATGTGTATATTATGTTATATTATTATTCCATTGCCTGAGGGTAAAAAATACCCTTTCCACGTAGCTTATTCGTAATATTGAAAGTGAGTCAAAATGCCGTCGGATCAACTCTAGGATTTAGAGATCGGGGTGGGCTGAGACGAGGCAGGATTTGCCTTGGTGCGCTTCAAGAGCAGGACGATTTAGATTCTTGGCCTCTCATGAATAAAAGAAAATGCCTACTATAGACATTCAAGAATCGACTAAAAGAGTCAGGGAAAAGAACAGGCGAGCGCTGAGAGTTGGATATGCCATTTTTTTCAGCACGATATGAATTTACATGATCTAGGCATAGCACCATGATAAACACTTTCTGTGTTCACTACTCAAATGTCTGATTAGATGATTGAAGAATTATTTCAAGATCGATCAAAACTAAATTATACGAACGCTCCGAGGGGGAGGAAAACGGGCCTTGATGCTTTGCAAACAAGCATACTTGTATTGAGAGAGCTAACCTCAAAAATGAAACATGTCTCTGCGTAGCTGATTCATTTTAACTTAAAGAAAAACTGGAATTTGCTTCGTCCTTGCCCTGGACAAAAAAGTGATCACACTGATTCATATTGTTTTTATGTTGACAGAATATGTGGACCGTTCCTCGAGCTCGTCCCGAGCAGCGGAGTCGCCACCAACGCTGCCCGCGGCTAGCAGCAAGCGTGCACGTACTGCATACACATCCTCGCAACTAGTTGAGTTAGAGAAGGAATTCCATTTCAACAGGTAACGCGAACAGTATTCAAACTCTTACTATGTTTAAATCGTTCTTAGTGCATAATTGATAATAAAGATCATATTGAAATATGCATATTGATATTACAAACAGATTTCTGAGCGGTATGGATTTTCAATCGTTATCAATTTTTAAATCAGACTTCCGCCGCAATTCAATTTGTACAGTTGATCTGTCTTGCATTTTGCCGCAATTCGGTGTTTTATTATAAGTGGAAATTACTTTAAAACAAAATATAGTATTTTGGTTTAGAATAAGTACCTACCCCAAGTTGAGAAATCAAAATTAATCCATTCGAACAGGTTATTATTGCAAAAAGATTGATCGCCCACTTTTATTGGTAGGGAAGAGTCCTACAAGGTTTTTAAACCACCTCTGGCCATAATTAAGCTGTTTCTTAAATATTTCATACATCATTTCAACACACATGAAAGAATTTGCCCACGTCGATTATAAGCTCTACTCGTTGTAACGAAAGTGAAATTACGAGGCCGTCAGAGATGCTGGAAAGCAGGACTTCTCAGATATTATTTCCTTGAAACGTCTCTTTGCTGTCACTTCTGAGAAGAGGTCCACGGGAATGTCTCTGGACACAGCACACGGTCTCGCCTTCCATACCCAGTGCAATCTCGATTTACATTCCATCTTGAACATATTTGCAGACATTCAACATACGTATTCGTGTGAAATAGCCAGAACCCATAAGACAGAATCACCACTTGCATTGGAGTCTCTTCCCCCCTCTCCCTGACCCATCCCTTCATCAAAATTCACGGGCTATCCGCTCTTCGGTTCCTTTGACACGAACTTTTTTAGCCTATTTATCAGTAAAAACATCAATCCCTAACCCAGTTTAAATAGTTTCTGTCAAAAATAGAATGCCAATCAGTACGTTTGCTTTTGCAATAGCCATCATTATTACAAACTCTATCAGTTCATTTCAGCTATTTTCATTGCTGTTGTCATTTTTCTATCGATTTTCGGTGAATTATTAGGATTTATAAGCAGCACAAAATTAAGGTATTGGCGAAATGTCGACCAGGCCAAAATACCATGCTTAAAAATCTACTTAAAAGGAAAAAATGTATCCCAGAAAAGAATCTGCTTGGTTGTTTCGATCTTAAAAACCGCTCCTCTCTGTCTTTCATCATTACCCCAACGTTCTCCCTCCACTACCACAATCAGCAGAAACCCCTCCACACGCCTGACCTTCATGAATGACCGCAGCGACGCACTACAATTAAAACTAACAACACATTTCGCTAATCCTTCTTGTTTTTGCCATTAGGTATCTTTGCCGCCCCCGACGGATTGAAATGGCAGCTCTTCTAAGTCTAACTGAACGCCAAATCAAAATATGGTTTCAAAACAGACGCATGAAATTCAAAAAAGAAGGTAGACTGAAAAGCGAAGATCTCGGTTCCGCAACCGAGAAAAATGTGCCTTCACATGCTAGTCCACAGGCGTCCACCTGCTCCAACCAGTCGACGTCGCCTAGTAGCCTGACGTCGCCTAGTCGTCTTCCATCACGGGGTTACCCCTACAAGACTCCGTATCAGGACACGAACCTCTCCCAATACTCTCTACAGGAAAACGGCATCTCTGCGGCCGCCGCCGAAGAGATGAGAATGCCAGAGATTTTAGCGCACGAGTATCAGAGAGCATACGTCCAAAACGAAGCTCAGGTCCCGCCCTACCAACCTGGCCAATTCGCAAACATCAATGACCGGAAGCATTTCTCATCGCAAGTCGAATTCCCTGATTACACGAAGATGGCAGAAATGTTCGGAAAAGCTGATGTTGCTTTTCAAAGCATGCAGCAGCATGTTCAACCCAGTAATGATGAATATGACCGGCAACCGATGCACTTTCAAGACCAAATGAAGATTGAGCAAGCTATGCTTGCACCGAACCAGCTAGGATATCTAGGCTGTCATCAGAATCTGCAAAGAATGCCGCAGACCGGTGGTAGTTGCTATGGCAATATGGCGTACTACTCAGCTAACTCTCAATACAACTGCGCGCAAAATTACATGTTTGACGGTTTTGATAGAGAGCGATGGGCCAATCAAAACTGTGATAACGATTTGCAAGGTCAGTTGCAATTTTTGAAAACTCCACTTCATGATGCTCCTCTGTTGAAGAGTTATCACGAAAGTGAAGCGACGTCGCAGTTTGAGGGCTTGGATGCCGTTGAAATCGACACGGACACAGAAAGTAATAACGGCAATGGTTTTCCAGCCTTCAAAACTGGTAAAGTTCATTCTTTATCATTGATGAATGCCGCTGTCAACAAAAATGTCAACCACGGGAAAGTCAACGGAGGATTTCCTTACTTTTGGAGCCACTCTACGAATTCGTCACCCAAGTGCTCAAATGGATCGCCTTCTGATTTGACAGAACTTTGATTCTTAATCGTTCAATATAAGATTAATATTATTTCAGATTTACATCAAATAGGTGATTCTTGTGTATATATATTTTTTGTATTTTTTTATGCTCTCTTGTGTATTTAGAAATAAGTAAAACATTTAATCACTAGGCTTATAAGCACAATCGGTATCAAACGAGACTAAACTTTCCTGTATTTTTTTGTAACAAATGGGTTATTTCCATGTAACTATCTATACATGCATTTACGTACATTAATGGCGCATTGTGTAATAATGTATTGCAAAAATCGTTGTTGACTAACACAGGGTGTTTATCCAAACTACAGGGTATCAAACTAATAAAACATAGTGGTGACAATTGATTGATTATTCTTATTTAATGAGGACTTATATCTGAAAAGACCTGCAAGTTGAATGTTACCGGAAGTTATAAATTTAATAGTAAAATAGTGAAGAAAACTCAAATAGACTTTGAGTATAGTGTGACCTTGACACTTTTAATTTTCTTAGAATGTAGTGCATTTTCTCTTTGCCTGCGCCATAGGATATTTTGGGTGCATTAAGAATCAGCTATTTGCACTAAATTGCAAAAAAGAAATTCCAGTTTACTTATTAAATTCACACCCTCTCCCTCCTCCAAAACAAAGCTAGCAATTGCGTACCGTTCCGTACAAACGCAAGGTAAGTCTATGTCACAATATGCGAAATATGTTCTTACGAATTCTTGATCCACTGTCATTCATTTGATAGAACGGACAGAAATATATCACTTGAAAATGAAGACAAAATCAATTGCGTTTTCACAGGTAAAAATAAAACAATTAATTAATTTTTATGAAAAAAACCATAAGCTCATCGAGAAATCCGGTTAGAAAGTATGGATGAATATTGTTATTTGGATGATGCCATCATTTCCTGACTGTTCAATGATGGGGAGCCGTCGCCTTTCTTTTGTTACTATCCCACCTATAGATGCTCTTTGGCACATGGATAAAAAATCTTTTTCAACCCCGTTTCTACACACAAAACCCTTAAGTTCTATTGTATTTTATTCTAGGCGTCTAAAACCCACAGATACGCAGAGCCGAACAGACGAACCTCACGGACGGGAAAAAGAAGAACCCAGTTTTGATATCAAGCTTTTTAAGTGACAAGATACTTAGTTACATAGACTTAATTTTAATTTTAATTTTTTTTTTTTTATAAAATAACGAAAGCTGGTTTTAATAGACCTTTAGGCATGATGTACAATTGATCAGTTTCATTTGGTTTCATTTAAATCAATTTTTTTATTTCTTTTACTCATTTATCTCATCAGCTCAAAAAGTTTGACAATAAAATTAATCTAAACTATTAGGCACTTTTTTTAACCGGTGAAAAAATACATTGAAATATTTTTTCAAATGCCATATCTATTTTACAGAGTCTCGAAATAACAATTGACACTCAACGTCACACATTTTAAAGAATAAAACCATAAAGAAATAAAGAAATAAAAATATTTTCTTCAAATAAATATAAATTTCAGGTTCATGGCTATTTTTGAGCGAGTGTATTAGGGGTAGCATCCCTACTATAAGAGGGTAGGAAGAGAGAACACATAATCGGGACCGCCATTCGCCAGAGTCATCCATCTTGTTCGAGTGACAGATCAGCTGACAGCCTAAGGGTGGTTGCAAAAAGGGGGGGCATGGGGGGGGGGGGGGGGAGAGGGCAGATATCTGACGTCACGGCACTGCACTTTAACCAAGGGTGCGTGTTAGATAATATGTAAATACACTCACCACGATTACAGAAACCGACGCCGCGCAATATATACGCCAAGCTGCGCATTATAC
This sequence comes from Protonemura montana, assembly GCA_947568835.1. Taxonomy (NCBI): domain Eukaryota; kingdom Metazoa; phylum Arthropoda; class Insecta; order Plecoptera; family Nemouridae; genus Protonemura; species Protonemura montana. Next base: position 2,428,872 of record OX387604.1, on the reverse strand, counting down.
CGCCAAGCTGCGCATTATATACGCCAAGCTGCGCAATATATACGCCAAGCTGCGCAATATATACGCCAAGCTGCGCATTTTACCGACAAGCTGCGTATTATATCGACAAGCTGCGCAATATATACGCCAAGCTGCGCATTATACCGCCAAGCTGCGCATTATACCGACAAGCTGCGCAATATATACGCCAAGCTGCGCATTATATACGCCAAGCTGCGCATTATATACGCCAAGCTGCGCAATATATACGCCAAGCTGCGCATTATATACGCCAAGCTGCGCATTATATACGCCAAGCTGCGCAATATATACGCCAAGCTGCGCATTATACCGCCAAGCTGCGCATTATACCAACACGCTGCGCATTATATACGCCAAGCTGCGCAATATATACGCCAAGCTGCGCATTATACCGACAAGCTGCGCAATATACCGACAAGCTGCGCAATATACCAACACGCTGCGCATTATATACGACAAGCTGCGCAATATGCCAACAAGCTGCGCATTATACCGCCAAGCTGCTCATTATACCAACACGCTGCGCAATATACCAACACGCTGCGCATTATACCAACACGCTGCTCATTATACCAACACGCTGCGCATTATACCAACACGCTGCGCATTATATACGACAAGCTGCGCAATATACCAACACGCTGCGCATTATATACGACAAGCTGCGCAATATACCAACACGCTGCGCATTATATACGACAAGCTGCGCAATATGCCAACAAGCTGCGCATTATACCGCCAAGCTGCTCATTATACCAACACGCTGCGCATTATACCAACACGCTGCGCATTATATACGACAAGCTGCGCAATATACAAACACGCTGCGCATTATACCGCCAAGCTGCTCATTATACCAACACGCTGCGCAATATACCAACAAGCTGCTCATTATACCAACACGCTGCGCATTATACCAACACGCTGCTCATTATACCAACACGCTGCGCATTATACCGCCAAGCTGCTCATTATACCAACACGCTGCGCATTATAACGCCAAGCTGCTCATTATACCAACACGCTGCGCATTATACCGCCAAGCTGCTCATTATACCAACACGCTGCGCATTATACCGCCAAGCTGCGCATTATATACGCCAAGCTGCGCAATATACCAACACGCTGCTCATTATACCAACACGCTGCGCATTATATACGCCAAGCTGCGCATTATATACGCCAAGCTGCGCAATATACCAACACGCTGCTCATTATACCAACACGCTGCTCATTATACCAACACGCTGCGCATTATACCGCCAAGCTGCGCATTATACCGCCAAGCTGCGCATTATACCGCCAAGCTGCGCATTATACCAACACGCTGCTCATTATACCAACACGCTGCGCATTATACCGCCAAGCTGCTCATTATACCAACACGCTGCGCATTATACCGCCAAGCTGCTCATTATACCAACACGCTGCGCATTATATACGCCAAGCTGCGCAATATACCAACACGCTGCTCATTATACCAACACGCTGCGCATTATATACGCCAAGCTGCGCAATATACCAACACGCTGCTCATTATACCAACACGCTGCGCATTATATACGCCAAGCTGCGCAATATACCAACACGCTGCGCAATATATACCGACTTCTGTTCTGTCTATTTATCACTAAGTATTTATCACTGAGTATTTATCACTGAGTATTTATCACTAGGTATTTATCACTAAGTATTTATCATTGAGTATTTATCACTGAGTATTTATCACTAAGTAATACAGACCACTGGCAGGTTTGCCGTACGCACATTATATTATTATGAAATATTTGATTTAATTTATTGGTTCAAAAAAAGTCCATTGATTTACAATTCTTCCTTACATTTCAATTACATTTCAATTACATTTCAATTAAAACATTTCCTTAACAATTTCATTTCATTTCATAGGAAAAACAACTTAAAATCATGCAATTGAATAAATAAAGAATATAACGCAGCCACAAATATAATTTATTACTAGTGGTTAAAATTTGATGAACGTTTATTAATTGATGACGACTATAAATACGATAAAATTACAACAATGCATTCTTGAATGAAATGTTACTTTTCAGGATATTTTGTTGCAATGGAATAAATTAAAAGTGCTTTTTATACAAAATTCCTACGTCACAGCTGCTAAAAAATGCAATCTAGTGCCGATGATTTGAAGAGTGAACCCAAATCCAATCAAACTTAATCAAATAAACAAGCTTTTCTGTCTGTGAAACCGTTCGAAAATAAAGCGTCGGGGAAACAACAACAGGCAAAAATATTCTCCAAAAATACTGAAAGCACAGAAGTATAAAGTTGAAGTTTAAAATATCGTTAGTAAAAACAATAAGAAATAAAAACAACGACCGCACCAGATTTGAGTCGTTTTGGCTCCAAGTGGCAGTATACATTGCGAGGTGGTTCTGCCTACCTTCACCTCTCCCCACCCCTCCTACCCTCTCACCGTTCCCACATACGTGTGGGGGATGAAAGAGCGGCCTGTAATCGCCTACTCCCGGATTCACAGGCGGCTATTTTATGTTACGCCAACTGAATACGGAAACGGAAGTCAAATTGTTTGAACACGTAGGACACCTGGTGGGCAAAGGTTACAACTTAGACGCACACGCCTCGCTCGCTCCTCGGCGTTTTTTTTTGCTCCCAACCTGTCTCGCGGGTTAAGTTTTTTTTATTAATATTTATAAGAGATTCCTTGGTTGAATAAGCTAACAGAACTTAAGGCATTAGTGCCATGCAAAATGTTGCTAGAGGTTTAGTAATTTTTACAGATGCATTTTTGCTAGTTTCCATATCTATTATGAAGAAACAAAATATATTTTTGTATTTTTGGCTAAGTAGTTACCCCTGAACGCAGCCCGCAGTACTAACTTGGCGCCTCCACGCTAGTCTGTCGTTTTAGCAAGATACGGAAGTAAATGCAAATTTAATTAACAATACACCTGGACTACTGTGCATATTAGATTCGATTCACATGCATGGTAATTTAGAATTTGTTGGAACTGTGACAGGAAATGGAATAAAAGCTTATCAAAATTTACTGAAAACCGATTTATTTCAGTAATTATCTAAATTGATTTCATAGAGATCAGAATGTAAAACCGTAAGTAAAGCATGAAAATAAAACACACTAGTTAAGCACTGAAGTGAGGATAAGGGTGGGTTTAGGAAGAAGTAGATGGGGTGGGTGGGTGTTCTGGGGTGGAGGGGGATAGGTATAATACGTTTTTCTTCGTGGGACACTAGGTAACATCTTGCGGGAACTGCCAGCACTAGACGTGACCTGAGAACAATCTTAACAAACCCCTTAGCAACCCTTAAATATCACTAGAACACCCCTTTGACCTGTCAACGTAGACCATCATCTTAAACAATGTCTAGGTAACTTACCTCATGAAGTGTAAGACGATCGCTTCTTTACATTTAGGAGCGCGTCTTGCACGGAAAAGCACGCGTGTGTTTTTTGAGTTTTTATTATTTTTCGCTCTAAATAGTATAGAAAAAAATACGGGCTTAGGAACGTCTTGAGGCTCATAGAATATCTTAAGCAGTGTTATTAAGTAACCGCTAAGTTTTCACTCTTAGTCAGCTCCTCGAAATAATAATGGGTCATGAAGCATCATATTTTTCTTTACATCTAAGGGTATTTGAAAAGTTTTAAGAAAAGTGTATCAATGTTGTATTTTCCATAATGTGGCCTCAAGAAAAGCTCCGTTTTCCTATCCACAGGCATTGTATACTTCATTCGCTCATAGATTTCCTTACAAACTTTGCTTGTGGACGTTTTTGCTGAATAAATACGTGGAATTCACATCAATATGCAGATTACCCAATCACAGATGCAAATTCATGCAAAAGAATTTAATTTCTCGCTCGCTGGGGTTTTGTTTCCCCTCCTCCCGCCCCGCGTCCCCTCACCATTTCTGTCACCAGTCTCCAAACATTTTTATCCTTTATTTTATGATTTCGGTTTTTCGAACTAAGCGGGCTACTTTTAAAAGTTACCAGTTGGCGGCAGAACTTATTTTCGAAACGAAGAAACTGATTAAGATTTGGTAAACGCTCCAAAGATGGGAGATTATTGCATTGGTATTTATTCATTTACAAAATTATATCATAGCTACAACGTTCCATAGTCTTGCCGTTAGGAGGGATAGCTTGGCAAACATGAACGAACAACTGTGATAATTCTGATAAATCAAGACATATTTAGGTATAATATGAACTAAACAAGCAAAAAAGGAATCTGAATCTTTATTTACAACTAAAATTAATTTGTTTAGTTATTTTCATTTATGTTCACATTTATTTTACAGATTTTCGTATATTAAATGTTATGCAATCAACTGTCATGAAATCAATTTCTTTGGTCAACATCTTTCTTGTGATCTCCATTCTCCCCCCAAAGAATATAACGCGTGTTACCTTTATCCTGGTACATTCTTTCAGTGGGGTAAGGATCAGAAATGGGATCAGGATGGTTCCACTGTCAAGAGGAGGAAGAGGCCAAGACGACAGAAGGCTTTCCCTTCTTACCGAAAGTATCGGCAGTGACACTCTCTTAGAAACTAGATTGACAAGCGACAAGATTCAAGCTACGCCCCTTCCCATGACAACCACTATGACGTAGTGCAGAAAAAATATCCGGGGAGGTTTCACTTAGAAGCAATGGTATTAAGCAACTGCTACTCCTTAAGTACCTACTGTCAAATGCACTTTTTCTAAAAAAAATAAATAAAAAAACTATATTGCGTTAGCTTTTACGTGTTCACTGTAACGGAAAATAGTAGATGAAGGCAATTAATCTCAAAATATTTCAAAATTGCCTTGTCAGCTTCTGAGGAAATTTCAATTTCCAGTAGGAAATTTGTATGTGGTCATTTTCGAGTGTGAATTAAGCACACTGCTTGCCACAATTTTGATGAGATCTCATTAGGCACCAATTTGTAGGTCATTTGATGATCGTTGGTCAGAGGCAGCATGGACCACACCATCTGTGACACTGAACACTTTCAGAATAATCTGATTCAATTATCACTCAGGTTAAAACTTCATTTCTGAGAACTGGTAACGCTGGGTTGTTTGCTACCTTTCAGATAATTTACCTTCACACCTTGATGGGAAACAATCAAAGTGGACTTGCATTGAAATTCTGTGCGTATTGGTTTTGTTGGCATCTCATTTTCCAATCAAATTAGACAACTCACACATACTGGAGAGGGGAGAAATTACGATTACATTATGTTTCAAATTAAAAAAAAACTGTCAGCATTTCAGGAAAAGTCGTATCTCAATTTAAGAAAAGCGTTGTGTGTATATTACATATTCTTAAAACGTGTGATTTTTTTCATAATCACCTACTTTTATCATTCTGTCGTTCAATTGAGACGTCTTTCCTACACAACAATCTTTTTTTTGTACTTTTCATGAGATTACCGACATCATGGGAAAGTGTCTCCTCTCTGTAAATCGCAAGATAAATGCCTTTTGTAAGAAAGTATAGGGTTTTGTAGAGCCATTCTATTTCTTTCTCCTCTCATACACACTTCATTTCTCTCCAGCTAAGAAGCCAGCTAAGAATCCAGCTAAGAAGCCAGCTAAGAATCCAGCTAAGAAGCCAGCTAAGAAGCCAGCTAGGCTAGCCTGCAGCTAGCAAGTGCTCGACTATCTCCTTACAACTGATTTACTCCCAAACAAAGCATAGCCCAACGGCCAAACAGAAATATTTTATCGGTGTTTTTTTTTAGAAAAAATTTGAGCGCACAAGTTTAGAATTCAGGACGAGAGGATTTCTTTGATTCTCCAAACAATAACCTTGGACTAAAAAAACATGGAGGATGGTCAAAAGTTTTAGATATCACCGAATTAAACGTTTTTATATGCCCAAAATTCAAACTTGGGAAACTTTTGCATACTACCCGATTTTTTACAGTGCATGTATGTCAATGTCGTGGTATAGTAACTAACTTTTAACCGGCAAATCAAAAATATGACTTTTTTGTAATTTTTTTAAAATTATACATATAGATAATTTTTGTCTATAGCGATTAGCGTTTTTAAAGAGACATTTGTTAAATTGCTGTCAGTAAATAAATGGCGGCTTGCTCTTGTTGTCAAGTTGTCGTAACACACCTCCGAGTTTCATCGTTTTTTCAAGACGATTTCCTAATTTCCTATTAAGAAAACATGTTAGAAAATGTTGGAATAAGGAAAACATTTCCTATTTAATTGGCTTACAAACGTTTCATGCGAAATAGCCCTGTATCACCATGTACATCCATTACAATCATTACAACAAATGCAAATGGCAATTATGGTATTTGAAAACCAATTTTATGAGGCAAACACTTCCAATATCAGATATGGACACAGAAATTAAACTTCTCCTGGAAGACTGACAGTTCTTTACGCGTAACAATTATTAATATCGCTTTTTAAAGTACCTAATCTCTATCTGTTTTTGACCAGAAATAAATAAAATATATGGAAAAAAACAGTGGTGATTTCAGCATTTGCTAATGTGAACAACTGGACAGAACTGGACGAAAAAAATGATAAGTCAGGTCGTTTGTATTTTCAACGAAATATTTATGAAACTCATATATTCTAACGGGTCGTTAAATTCGATGCACATTACAAAATTCTCTTATCAAAATTGAAAGAAGAATATCATTTATTATTGAAAAAAAAAAACACGCACACATCTCTGAAAAACTGTTGCTTAAAGAAATCTAAAGTCGAAATAGAAAGATTTTATAAACTGACTGAAACATTTTCAAATACGGTTGCGATAAAGGACACCATACACAGCTGAGTAGTCAATCAGAAAGAATCGATTCAACACTTTTCAAAAGATAATGTAGTCTTTTTTAAGAAAGCTATCCAGTGATGAAATGTTATACATGGAGGGTGGAGATGCGACGCTCTTGTAAATGATCTACTTCATTCTTTAGTATATTCCCTATCTTAGCCAGAAACTAGATGCAGCAAACTGAAAAAAAAAACTCTCTCTGATGACGCAGCAAATGAGTTTCAATAGAAAAATCAACTTCCGCAGTCTGGCTATCAATATTGATAATGCAATGTATATAGATTGAGCTCTAGGAGGGGCAAGTGCTGCGAGAAGAAAATAAAGTAATGAGCTACTTTTTATATTTCACGATAATATACTTACATGTTTTGCAATAACGTGTGGTATATATGAAGGAGGAAGCTTTCTTAGATTACAAGACTTTCGTTAAGAGTTTTGCTACCAGATATGAGTAAACGCATGAACAAATTTGCATGAATGATTCAATATTGCCAAACATATTCTTTATGATAGTAATTTTGAAATCATATGATACTTGTTTTGCCCCACAGACGCAAATGACATTTCTTTGTGAAAAACCAGATTTTTTTTTCACTGATTTGCATAATATTGGCGTAATTAATCAAGCACACGAAGTGCCAGTCTGCAAAGGATTCTCTTAGTACAGAAAATAAAATCATATTGATTGTCTTAAATTTGCGATGCCATAGTAGTGCTATAATTATAATATACTAAATATATTTTTGAATTTTGAATTTCATATAAAGAAAACATCATTTTAGGAAACCGATTGATAAACATAACTGTTGAAATAAAACACCATGCGGTATTTTAATTCAGCTGGCATTCAATATCAATTACTTTGGCACTAGTTCTAGGCCACTTGTCTGCTTTTCAAGTTTCAAGCTGAAGAGAGATAGCAGATACATGTGTCTCTTAAATTATAATATTTTCATGGCTATGCGCCCGCAGCAATTATGTGCATTTATGAATTTATCCCATTTTTCACGAGCAATTTATTAAAAATTCCACAAGAAAGTTCAGATTTCTGTTTCTGTCATCCAATACAGCGAGCTCCTTCTTCTAGCAATCTCCCCCTGCTACCACTCCCCCTCCCCACCCCCCCCCCCCCCCAACCCCTCCACCACTCCAGTCGCTTTTAACCGAGCCTAACGAACCGTCTCAACCGTTTTCATAATTTCGTTTCGCTTAAAAAGAAAAGAAATGGCTTTTAATCACAATTCCTTGCAATTTTAATTACTCACAATTTATTACGAAGAAGTTTTGAATTGATTATTTTTAAGACGGTGTTTCTGGCATATAAACACCAATCGATAAATAACAAGACATGCTTTTGCCGCTAACTGAGTTTGCTGGGCTGAAGGTTTGCTTAAAGCAACTTTATTAACATTAAGGTTTAGATCATTCATACACATGTCTATCAACTTACACAGTTGCTTACACTGCTTTTCTTGAGCGAGCTTTTTCATTGGTAAAGGTATATTTGAAATTTTATAATTCCATTTGAAATCGACCACAGAAAGGTCTATTTCGTATTGACATCGGCTGATTTAGCAATGCTTTATAATCGAAGAAAAATGCTTTTCTTGAATTTTTTTGTTTAAATGATGACAGAAATCTTTACCTGACGTAGCTGTAGGTGTCGATGCAATGTGGCAATTAGATTTTTTAGTTTTTAAGAAACTCGGGTATGTCCACGATATGTCAAGCATGTATATTTGAAGGATATTTGTCAAATAGTATTTTATCAATGGTTTATCAAAGTTTTTTGACCGGCTGACATCGCTTAGCGCGTGGAAGTAATCAACGTTTGTCCAGTTTGCGACTTAAGGCGATGAAATTACTTAAATCATCCCGGTGAGTCGAAAGTGAATATGCAGAAATATCTGAGCTTTCGTTTCAATATCGTCATTTACATAGCCAATTGTCCTAGAAAATAACCACTGCCAGGCAATTTTTTTCTCTTTTATGTGTTCATTTTCTATTCTTTTCAAACTTGTAAGATTTTCAAATAGAAAAGAAGGGTGCAGGGCAAAAAAAAATTAACGATTCGCAAAGAGTAAATTTTTCTGTAAATGGCCTTCCTGCGGTATTAAAGGGATGGGTGGAGGGGTGAGGGGGGAGGGGAAGATTTCTGCTTCCTTTCTCTACAGCCACCAATAGCGAAGAAATTATAATTTTTTTTAAAGAAAGATGATATGGCAAAGGGGAAGGAAAAATAGCAGACATTTATTGCAAGGAAAATCAAATCTAGTTTTTTTTCTGGCATATTTCTTCCAGGCTGGAAATCTTTTAATTCCATTTTGCGAATAGATAGAGATTTCAAAGTGACTTTGCGAATTTCTGCTTTTCTCGATAATTAAAATGCTCATGGCGTTGTGCACAAAATTATTTACGACTGCCTTCTGATTGTTAACGACGCATTGTTTTGACACTGTCGGTGAATGAGTGGGTGAAGATAAGAATGAATATTGAACCTAACCTAGCCTAGAAGGGAATTGGGGCAACACGGTGCTGGCACCAAGGGGACCAAGGGGACCAAGGGGACCAAGGGGACCACCGTTTTCATGCCCTTTATTATTATTTGTGGTGTTTAACGACGCACTGTTTTGACATCTGGCCATGCGGCACTGGTCTAATGGCGTCGGTGAATGAGTGGATGATGATGAACCTAACCTAGCCTAGAAGGGAGGAGGGGAAACCCGGTGCCGGCACGTAGCCTACTCCTGTCGAAGAGCACCAAAGGGGACCACCGGCTTAACGTCCTTTCTGAAGGACGGTACAACGCGAACAGCAGGATTCCTCTACAAATCCATGCTGTCGAGAGGTTGATAAGCAAGGCGAGTGAAGTTGCTGTACTAACGTTCATCCCTCCAACCTCTCTCCCGAACAGAACTGGTCATGTGTATGATGGTCACCCATCCAATACCTGACTCAGCGCAGTGTTGTTTAACTTTCATCCCTCCAACCTCTCTCCCGAACAGAACTGGGCATGTGTATGATGGTCACCCATCCAATACCTGACTCAGCGCAGTGTTGTTTAACTTCAATGATCTCTCGAGAGCTGGTGTTTTTAACAAAAAATTTTAAACCGATTGGAAATCGTTTACATTAAAAAAAAAAGCTTTAGTATTTGAGTTCTGAATTCACAAAGCATGGTTTAAGTTAAATCTTGGATTTAATGATCAGCTAATCACTGACTCACTGACAACCTCACTGACAGAGGTTGTTACCGTAGTTACCATGCTGATAACAAATTTACCCCCAAATGTATGGAGGTTAAGCTTTAACACTGCTTTGAAGAACGTAAATGAAGAATTTATGCTTTAATATCATCTGCTCAAAGAGGATTGCCTGACTTCTTTTATTTTTTCTGTTTAAGTAGCGAATTTATACATTTACGTACATTAAATGTTTGAATTTTGCTCTGTATACGAGTAAAAATGGCGGACTTAATTAAACCTTTTACAGAGCGAAATTTCAATCAAAAGTAGTGGATCTCTTTCAGAGAAAATACGCTCATTCTAAGTGGCTTTTTCTCTTTACTTTTTAATAAATGCACAAAATGATATAAGTTTTTTTCATTCACCGTAAAGATATCAGACAAGCGTCCAGCAAGAGTACATTTAGAAGTTTTGTATCAACGAGCATCAAAGTTTCAATCGCTTAAAATATTTAAAAATGTTTCGAAATTACGTGCATAACCTAAATACGACAAGCTCCTCTAATTTTATGCACAAAAAGTTGGCATAATTTTGAAAAGGTCATAAAGTTTTGCGAATGAAAATGGTGACGGCAATTTAACCCCGTCGAAGCCCATCGAAGCCTCAACAACACCATTTTTTGATAACCAAAACACCTAAATACATCGATGAAGAGGTAAATGTTGATTACACTAGATTTTCATCACCATAAAAAGTTAGAAGTGTCATCCTCAAATCAGATGAAGCAACTTTCTGAGTGGAGGGAAAGGGGAAATTTAATGTATTAGGTGTTCAGTGTTCAAGATTTGAGACAGAAGGGTGAGTTTCTTAAAGAAAATCATTGAATTTAACCCGAACAGTGGCACCTACGCTTTTCAAATTCATGCTAGGTTCAAAATATGACGAAAAGCGTCTTGTTCTTGTTACTCTGCAGTTCTGAGACGTCCCACCACCCCCTTCCGTCTCACCCCAAACCCTTTTCTGGAGCAGTCTATTCTCAAGTTTTAGAACCATTCAGGGGTAATTCAGATTTGTTTATAAGAAAGGATTTAAGAGAATTATTAATCCTGCCGTCAGTTTTACAGAATATTTTCATTATAACGCAAAATATACGAAATAAAATCGCCTATTTTTTGACGACATAGTGAAATGACATGGCTATGGAGAGGGGTGAGGGAGGCAGGGGACGGGCAAAAGACTCTAAAAAGTAAGATGAAAAATGACGTATTATTCAGCGAGGAAAATAAAAAAATGCGGGAGAAATGGTTCAAGAATGAATGAAGAATCGTTGAAATGAAACATTCTACGTCATAAAAACCGTTTTCTGCAAAGATTCGAGAAAGAATATAAAAAAAAACGGACAGATTTTTGAAATGCATTTTCGACCGTCTTATGATCTGTCACTGATTCTGATTTGCCTATCATTTATCATTTGGTCTGCCAGTGGAGAACTTCCTCGTAGACAACGCAATGTGAACATTTCCCTTAATATGTCAGCAAGATTCCTAGCTAAGAAATCTGTCCGAGCAAGATCGACCGACGGAAATGAAGCTGGTCAAGCAAAGGATGGGCCTATGTATGTATTTACCGATCAGATGCATTCGCACTTAGTGCATTAGAACTGCAACGATCTATAAAGAATAGCGTCATTTCCTCAACAGAACATACTTTTAGTTGGTATTAGCTGGTATTAGTTGGTATTAGATGGTATTAGCTGGTATTAGCTGGTATTAGCTGGTATTATTTTTAAATTTTGTTTTTTTGCTAAAAAAAATTCATATTTAAATTTTAGGTGCCACGGGCACTGACTTAGTTTCATATTTATATAGTTATTTTCATATTTACAGCTTAGTTGAAAATAAATGATGCTTTGAAATTACACAACTAAGAACATATTTCTGAGAATAATAATGGTTTCCAATTAATTGATCACTAAAGTAGGCCTATCAGGGTCTATTGCTGAATCGTGAAAGAGAGTTCTTGCATCTTGATGGACATTCACTACCATTCCTCAACAAGCTTTCTTAGCTTATTGCTAGAGCGCGCTGCACGGTCCTGGAGTCTTTATTTAGGACAGAAGAAAGTTGGTCCCATATCCCAAGAAAAAGTAATACAATTCGAAGGTTACAAAATTTAATCAACAGCGTTTGGTTCCATTTCTAAATGATGCGCATTTCCCCCATTGTGTACCAGTGGCGATGTTTTTTAGAGATTCTCCCAAAACAAGAATCCCAAACTAATGACCTGGGGAGATAAGAATGGCACTTTATGAATTTATTATCACTTGACTATTCCTGACAGAGGATCACATTCCCTCTAAAAATCTATGTTCCTATGTTCGACCATGCGCGGGGCACGGGGCACGGGGCGCGGGGCTGGGGGCAAAATGGGTCGGGTGGCTGTGGGACAAAAACGGGTGGGTGAGGGCCATAGATTTAATATTCGACGTTTTCGATGACAATTCCGCTTTTTCGCAGCGAGATTAATGATGCAAGCCCTAGTTTCAAGCCGAAATGCGCTCTTTCAAAATAGAATGCATGCCAGACCGACAGGCAGACATATAACACTGTGTTTTAAGATGGTATTACATAAAGAAATTGTCAGGAAAACGGTGATGTTGTGAGCTATCGCCGAAAATATAGCTATGCATTGTTGTTGAGATGAGATTGAGAGGAGACATGACATTACAACTCTAAGATATCTTTCAAGAACATTTTCGTTAGACAAATGATTATTTAGAATTAAGTCATGTTCAAGCAGGCGAATTTGGTAAATAACATGACATTATATTCAAACTTATTTTATGGATATCTTTTGAACTCATCTTTATAGCAATAACATTATATTTAGAGCTATTGAGCTCATCCACGTTTTTTCAAAAGTAATATCACTGAAAAATCACTTGTCAATGTAAAATAAGCAGTCAGTAATAAGTAATAGTATTAAGTAATGAAGTAAAAAAAAATATATATAAGTGATTCGGAGCCGTGGGTACAAGGTGGTGTCTAAAACGTATATTGTATGTTTTGTATTTGTGTACTTATTGTATCTATAGCTTTCACTGGAAGGTACCCATATTAATACGGCTCACCATACCTTTCTGTAGAGTGTAGGGTAATCATTAATGAGCATCAGATCAAATAAAACACGTGTATATTTCTAGTCTACCTGAGTCTAGCAAGACAAATCGGGTGTCTTGACGCTAATAAGGGACCGGTCTACTCGATACAAATTGCTTTCGGCGAACCAAAGGGCGACCACTGATACAAGGTAGGATAAATTTGAAGACAACCATTACATGTAAGATGCTTCATGAGATACAAGGAATGTGGTATCATAGCCTAAAGATATTATCATCTCGTCTCGCAAGATTGTTTTATTAAACACGTTTTGAGCGATTAATTCTAAGTTGTCCATTGCTATAAAAATAGTTAAATGCATTAAATTTAGTTGTCACTGTTTTAATAATTTGGGTAACATGATTCTGTACCTAATCTGTACCTAATCTAATCTTGTTTTTGCATCTAAATATAGGGTGACTAAAAATCTATTTGCACATATCAAACGACAGATTGTGACTGTGTATCATTCTTTACCCAATTGTATTTGTATTAGCTGCTTATTTCTACATACAACCATACCTTTATTACAACAAAACAATTCTCTGACATTGCTTATTGAGTGACCACCTCGATACACTTCACTCTACCTCATCATTTTATGATTTATGCTGTTTGCTTCAGACTTTTGATGCTTTATTAGCTTGCTATTCTCATGCTCTATGCTTTATGCTTTATGCTTTATGCTTTACCGAACTCCAAAGGTTTTCCGTATCTGTCTTCACTCTTTCTTTCCAAACAACAAGAAAATAAGTAATACCTGTCAAGAAAGTATTGATTATTAAAAGTTGTGTTCTTGGAAACAAAATAGCATGTTAATTAAAGATATGTAAAAGTATGTTTTTTTTTTTAGACCATACTCTGGCTTGTTTTCTAATATTAAATTGAGACAACTTTGTGTGTGTTTCTGTAAATATTTTACATGATATTATGCTTGTGAGCGACTTGGTTATTTATATTTGCTTTTATCCGGACTCTGGAAGGACAAGCAAGTGACGACTGCCGTATTTTCCCGACTGTCTCTTTTTAACGGAAAAACATTTTGTAAGAGTTTTTCCGATGCTCCCTTTCCTCGTATCTTGGCTAGAGAATGAGTGGATTTAATGGTGTGGAAAACTTAAGAAGTTGACAAAAATGGCTTCTTTAGTTTTCTACCCGCAAAATAGCTAAATCTACACAGCTATAATATTATGGACAATGGTGAATAAAGCCCATATAAAATGACGTCATCACTACGATCCATTCTGTCATGCATATTTAAATTATTTTAATCATATTCCATCCTTGAAAATCGTTTCCTTAAGTAAAAAAAATGAATAAGGGGTTACTTTTTGAGGAAATATTTAGAACGCGATTCTAAAAGTTTGCTTGGTTGAGTTCTTTAAACACACATCATAGAAACCTAAACATATTTGATAATTTTTTGAATCCAACAATTATACCTATAGGTACTCCAATCATCAACCAAGAACATCTGGAAAACTTTTCTGTAATAAAAGGGCTAACAAATGAAACTGTTAAAAAGAGTCGTTCATTGGTCATCGGAAGGAAGGATTCAGTCAGCTTCTTCCGTCCCCTTCCCCAGCCCCCTTTCCACCCCACAACCCCCCATCTCCTTTCCCATTTCCGTCCCGCAGGACGTTTTCTTTGCCACTAACAGCCACCAGGATTGTCGTTAAGATTTCTCTAAAAGATTCTGAAGGATCTTCGAACAATAGTCTATAATACCTGTGTATTTTCACTGCTGCGTGACTCAATTTTTTATTCTTCCCAGAATTTCAATTGAATTGTGATTAAACAGAACTTCGCTGTCGCCATTTGAGTTGCGTTGTAGATGAGCGTATTTTCTTTTGTCCTTGTTTTCTTTCTATTTCTTTGAAAAGTGGTACTTCCTCGTACTTCTTTCGGTATTTTTGAAAAAAAAACGACAGCTTTTTCAAATTCGTACTGGACAAATTTTGTTATGGATATATATTTGAGAATTTCCGCATAATAATGTGTCCAATTTTCTTGAAAACAATTTTCATGAACATTTTCGTAAATCTTGATTTAAAACAAAAACCATCAAGCCAATTTTTTCCAAATACGCAGCAGACCTACGTTCACATATTTCCAATGTGTCCTGCAAATATCATCCAAATCGGCCTAACCGTAAAGAACGAACAATAACAAACAAAAAACAGAAAAAAAGTTCTGAATTTTCTTTCCGGCTAGTCAAATTGAGTCTTCACCTTGCTTGCCACGCTCATTCAATTATTTAAAAGATTAACGAATCCCATAAGGTATATCATACGGCACCTTTCTGGCCTTTGGTCAACCAATATGTGGTGCATAATCCCTACTATCCCCATTACACAGAGTATTATTTTAACAAAAAAATGAACAAATCTCTCTCAACTCATGCGAATAAATAAAGAAACGAGTGTCCAATAACACTCTGAGGAAAGAAAAGCAAGAAGAGCAAGCGAGGTCTGAAACAGATATAATTTTCAAAGAGAGTGGCGTATTTATTTAAAAATGGAACTGTGGGATGTATTCATTGAGCGGAACCGGAAATGACTTTATGAATATGCATATTTTCTCCGCTGCTTCCTTAACGATCCCAGCTACGGCATCGGGGAATGAGAGAAGTTTAAGATTTCCCCGCAATATTGGACTAATTTATACAAACAATTAAACACAACCAAATGTTTTCCGTGCAAGAAAAAGTTCAGACGATCAACACGAGACGAGGGATTGTTTTTCGTCAACACCGTTTGGTTTAAGAAAAATGAAATGAAAAACTAATCAAAGATAGCATAAGAATCTTGAAACATACTCGACGTGACGTAGAAAATGCTCAAGAATGCGAGCAAATTTCCTCACCTCTTTCCCCGGTGACCACAAATAAATATAAAAAAGTACGAAAACTTGAGAAAGTCACATAAACGTCCAGTAATTGAGATTAGCGCGCACTTTTAATGTTAATTAATTCAGATATACTGATTAGCAAAACGTCAAATTCAGCAAAGGGTAGAGAAATGGTGAAAAAGTGGAATATCAAAGAAAATCATGAAAATCTTTTTCATTTCCCACCCTGCAGGACACTGAATGAGCTTCCAGGATACCTGTGTAACCTGTATATCAACATTATAATACAATACCCCACTCATTGCACGCGTTTGCAATTTAAATAAGATTTCAACTAAAAATTGACAAAAATATATTTACTAAAACATGCATTTAATAAACTTGATGAATTCTAAGTAGCGAAGGATTGTGCTTGTAACTGCTTAGATATAACTGTAAAATATTATATTGTAATTACCCATGTATATATTTAATATGACTTATCTCCATGCTCATATATGTGGGCAATCATGTATCGAGGGTGTTTTCTAAAAAAAAATATAAATTAATTACCAATTACAATAACAATTACAAATGCAAAACAACTGAATCTTTATTTAGGTCATATCACAATCACAAGGTTCACAAACTTGTGACTAGAAGCTTAAAAAACGGTTATAAATTATGGTAGAAAAAAGTTCACAAATTTTTTTACCATCTTTAAAAAACAATCAAGAGTGTAGGTACCCCCCTAACCCGTTTCCCCTTTTCCGGCAAACACCATCGTAACTTTTTCCCAATATTCGTCTAGACACCATTTTGCATATTGGGTGAGCCATTTGGTCAATTTGCAGCATTGCAAAATCTGTCGGATCATTTTGAAAGTTCAAATTAAAACTCGACTCAAAATTCAAGTCGAAATCTGAATTGTAAAAAAAACTCACATCGATTTACATGTAAGATGTTCTGTGCACGTCACACAATTGAAAACTTCAACTTTCCTTTATTTTATTCTTTCAAAATATAGGTATAATTTTTAAAGTGACTGGATGAAAGGCCAAAAGTCTGAAAAGATTTTCTGTTAGGTCCGCCTTATACAGTTCATACCTTGTGATGGTAAGTGATTGTCTTACTTTTGACATGAAGAGATCCGCCCTTTAAATTTCAAAAATCTTACATCAATTTTACCCCTCCTTTCGCCTAACACCATACTATTGACTTTGAGAAATGATGAGAAGACTATAATTTTCTATATCGTGAATGATGAATAAGAAAAACAAATTTGGCATTCAAATTTGTAATTTCAATTTGTTTCACGTCAACGTGATTTTAAAATGATTTTGACTTGCCCATTTACGTTACCATGTGATGAAAAATGTTTAAGGCGATTGTTCTTCTTTGACCTCTACTCACAGTTGAAACATTGGCTAACATCAGCAACCAACAAAATAGTTACAAAAACACATCGAACATATCAAACATAACGAATATATCTAATTAAATTTGAAATTATTGTCCCAACCCGAATAATTGTCAAGTCAAATGAGGTGGAAACAGACATAATTGCAATTAATTACCAATTTTGAAGTATTATTCTTCAGATACGGAGAGCAAATAGCAAGATTACAACCATATGACACAGGCTAGAAAGCCGGCGTGCTTCAAAGGCTAGATTACCTCTATTAAGACTTGGTGCCCTCAACAAAGCAAGTTCCCGCTACAAAGACAGGTGACCTCAAAAACGACAGGTGACCCCCAACAAAAAACCGAGTTGCCCCAAACATCACACAGAGTGACCTGTTATTGACGGCTTCAAATGTCAATTTCATAGAGCTGTCAAAAGTATTTTATTTAAAGATCCAGCATTTGCCAGAATTTTGAGCCAGTGTGCAAAAGAAAATAGCTGATAATAGCGCTACCCACCTTTACACGAGCTGATAATAGCGCTACCCACCATCACACGAGCTGATAATAGCGCTACCCACCATTACACGAGCTGATAATAGCGCTACCCACCATTACACGAGCTGATAATAGCGCTACCCACCTTTACACGAGCTGATAATAGCGCTACCCACCTTTACACGAGCTGATAATAGCGCTACCCACCTTTACACGAGCTGATAATAGCGCTACCCACCTTTACACGAGCTGATAATAGCGCTACTCACCATTACACGAGCTGATAATAGCGCTACCCACCATTACACGAGCTAATAATAGCGCTACCCACCATTACACGAGCTGATAATAGCGCTACTCACCATTACACGAGCTGATAATAGCGCTACCCACCATTACACGAGCTGATAATAGCGCTACCCACCATTACACGAGCTGATAATAGCGCTACCCACCATCACAAGAGCTGATAATAGCGCTACCCACCATTACACGAGCTGATAATAGCGCTACTCACCATTACACGAGCTGATAATAGCGCTACCCACCTTTACACGAGCTGATAATAGCGCTACCCACCATTACACGAGCTGATAATAGCGCTACTCACCTTTACACGAGCTGATAATAGCGCTACCCACCTTTACACGAGCTGATAATAGCGCTACTCACCTTCACACGAGCTGATAATAGCGCTACCCACCTTTACACGAGCTGATAATAGCGCTACCCACCTTTACACGAGCTGATAATAGCGCTACTCACCATTACACGAGCTGATAATAGCGCTACCCACCATTACACGAGCTGATAATAGCGCTACCCACCATTACACGAGCTGATAATAGCGCTACCCACCTTTACACGAGCTGATAATAGCGCTACTCAGCTCCAAAGTAGCGCTACATTAATGTGTATCTCTCCGTGTTCATGATCGTTTAATAAAATTCAATAAGATCCATACTCTGTGATCCAGCACAAATGTATCTTTTGGTGCGTTATCGTGGATTTGATTTTCTATTATGATGTATTCTAGTAAATATGCTTGAATTTCGTGGAAGATCAGACTAGAATTCGTATCACTGAAGGTTTCTCCATTTGCAAAAGAAGCTATCTATCAAGACGCCAATCAGCAAGCCGTCCGATCGCCTTGCTAATAATCAATGGGTTTTGATCCCTCCCTCTGTTTAGTTACACTATTTGATCTTTTTCCCTTGTGCTCGTCTTCTCTTTAGCTGTCAGATTAATGTCAGATTAACAGAGGAGTTCTCTCCGCCGGGGGACTCGGTTCGATGTCAACTGTTAGGTGCGTGACAAATGGACGTGTGGTCCACTGGGCTAGTTGTCACGAGACAGATCAACCTTTCAACCTTGCCCCCCCCAAAGTCAAAAACACTGCATTCGCGTGTCCCCCATTTCTTATCTCTGAAGATGCTGGGACGGTTTACGATTATCGCTCACATAATGAACAAATTGTGTTTTTTGTGCTAACAGTTTTTTTTTTGGGCGGGTGAGAGGGTGGGATGATGTTTTGTGTATTTTCTTTTCTGGCGAAGAATTTGCCGTACTGGCAGTTAGCATTTTTTGTGATAAAGTTAGTTAAGTAAAATTATAGAAAATGTTGAGTTATTTAAGTTTGGGTGCTGTCAAGATATATAAGTTGCATAAGAAAGTTATTTTTGCTGTTTATTTGAAGAAAAAAATGTCTCTTCTCTGGCGTCCTTAGCATTAAGACGTCAAATTTATCAGGATTGCTATCAAAGAAACAGATGAGTCAATTAAAATTGCGAAAATCATCGAGCTACTGGATTTACATGCTTTGAATAAAGTTCGAGAATAAGTTTTAGTATTTTAAGACAATGACTACCTAATTAAATCCCTTTCATATGAAAATCTAGCGTAATACGATTCCCTTCAATAAAATGACAGCTACAAATCCAACTGCCTGGAAGGGCTCAGATTCTAATGTCTTCTCCTGGCATTCCTTGCTATGTCATCTCAATGCTTGCGATTGCCTGACAAAATTTTGATAAATTCAATATTTCGGAAAAAACTCAGTATTTGAAAATCTCTAGACGAGGAGTTTTTATTCTCGGTTATTTATTTTGTCTTCTGGCACATTGAGTGAAAGACGCCGAAAACAGTGGCGTGCGGACTGCTCCAGTCTGATTTTTTAAAACAATTTCTTCATTTCTAAGCCAAAGTATTTAATATAAAATTAAATTGTAACATTGGCACGATTAATAATAGCAGAAAAGTAACTGTAAACGTAAAACTCAATAATTCCCAATGCCTTCAAATACTGTAAGAAATTACAAAATATTCCTAGTAAAATCTTATAAGTTCCTCGATTTCAGAAAACAAATTACAATTACAGCAAAAAGTGCAAACCAGAACAAAGGTGTTCAATTAACAGCAAAAACCTTAATTAATTTTTGTACCTGATCAAGATATGAACTGATAAATATCTAAAGACACATGTCCTAGAGCATAACGGGGTGATGTTGGTTGAGTAAGTTAGGTAGGGGGGTGGGGGGTCCTTGCGTGTACGCCGCTGCCTCCCGTTTGGCCGCACCTGTCACTACTGAGAAGGAAAACTTTATATAAAGTATTAGGGGGTGACATCCCCACCCTCATGGTGATACACCAGGTTGGAGACAGGGGAACCGAGAAAGAACGCCGTTGGTTGGGGGGGGGGGGGGGGGACGAGATATAGGTATATATATATTGAGGGACTGGGGGTTTTTGTGGGTGGAGAGAGGGGGGGGGGAGGTAATATGGAAAGAGGAAGCTTGATACAAACTGTCTCGGCACTGAGAATCGATCGACAGCCTGTCACAGTGGCAAAAACTTTTAAACCAGTATAGAAGGCCCGTGGGTGGCTGGGAAAAAGAATTGGTTGGGTGGGGTGGGGGTGGGGGTGGTTGTGGGGGGTGGTGCTGGTATGAGATGTGTATTTTACAATTTAAATTATTCTGATTTATTCCCAGGAGTCTCTGGCTTAAGACCTTCTTTTTGAAGTCATTTTCTTTGTATTCTTGGCTTGATAGGAAATTAATCGGTATATCGAATCAAAAGATGAAAGAGATAAAGAAGTTGTAGTAGGTATTCATTAAAATTGAATTAATTGCATTAATAGTTTCTCGATTCTATTCTTTTGATAAAATTATTTTGATTTTGATTGAAGAGTTGTGATAGAGTCTGGTATCCAGGATGGAGTAGAAGTTACTGGATGATGCCAGCCTCTGAACAAAGAGACAATATTTGATTCCAATATGACGGGGATCTAATGAAGTGTATAGTCGTGAAAGTTTGGCAGTTATTTGTTTCCTTTTGGTCGGCTTCTTGTGCAATCTGACGAGACATTTTTGCGTTGTTAATTTCACCCAAGAAAAATATAATTTTTTTTTTGCTCTTATTATATTTGTCATTTTTTTGTAAAATGCGAATCTAAAATCACACTGATCTTGGGCTTTTTTAGGTTAAATTACCACTTCAGTTAGTTTCAATTTAGTTTCCTTTTCCCTTTTTCCTTTTTGTTTTCGATATGTTATTTATTTTTATTTTCTGAGCTGGTCATGTTTAAAATCAGATGAAAATTTAACCGACATAACAAAATAGGAGATTGTACATTAAAATATAAATGATTTAAAAGTTGTCGCTCACCATTCCATTATCATGTCTTCTTGTCTGATCAAAGTGGTATACCCTATACAATGTCTTCTTTTTCTTTGACGTTAAAACGGTTAGTAATTTCTATGTCATTGAGAATGAGTAAAAACGATGAATTTCGCTACAAAATATACTTGATTATTTTGTTAATCACACACTTTTCTTCAAAAGAATGCAATTTTAACTAACATGGTCTTGAAATTGTTTCTGCTTCATTATGATCAATTGTAGACAGAAATAATTGGCACTTTATCGATATCTACGGTGGTTAGGATAAAAAAAATACAGCTATTTTAAATCAAATATAGTACCTGTTCAAACCGCTAGGGGAAATTACGTTAAAGGTCTAGTTATTTCAACAAGTTTCATTTAAAATTATGATCAAAAATACTGTTCGGCTCCCATCAAGTACCTTAACCCTAAGTAAACTTTAACTGGAGCCAGGCGTAGCATATCTTCAGGTAAACACAATCAATTTCCTCAAGCTAACCTCAAACTATCAGCAAGTATAATGGCTTCCCTAGCCAACATTTTAAATTCCTTAAACAGTACTTGTTTTTTTATTGTTTTGCAGGGAGGGAAAAATACAGGATTATGATTGGTTCTATCAAACAAAAGGATATTTATATGAAAACACACCCTGTGTGTCCCTCTCGTGACAGCGTTACGCCCTCGCGGACCACGCGTCACTCGCCCGCACGCACCATCACAAGCACGCACTACAAAGGTACAGGTATATGTTAATCATATGTTTCACCTTCTTAGCTATTCCACCAATGGAAAGCTGGTTCGGCTCAGGGCAGGATACGATTAGGTTGGTAATAATAGGCTGAATACGCTAAAGGGGGATTATTATGAGCATAATAAGTGTTTTTTATGTGTTATTGTATTCTATGGAGGGTGGCGTTGCGTGAATTACCTATGGTTGGTACACGTGATCTTGTACGAAATGTTTAACCCCCAATTTTCAATTTTAGCACTTTGCTATACTGTTTTTTCACTGATTTTCTTCTATCCGTTTACCTGTTTGTGCCTGTTCTAGTTATTTTTGTTTCGCTGCTTACTGCCCGTTACACAAAAATGTGTCACCAAAGTAGAGCGATTCCTGATTTCTTTCCTCGTATAACGTTCTTAAATGAATTGTTTTCAGCATTGTTGCAAGCAGGTTAGTAACAAACTATCATCAAGGTTCGAGTCAATCGTACATTGTTAGCAATAATTCCGTCATCATCTCCCAACATAATGTGAACTACGCAGAAGAAGCGCAATTAAAAGTTACAATTACATGAATTCCTTTCAAAACCTTCTCACATGAGAGCTACCACAAGAACAATCATAACATATCACAAATATATATAAAGACCAGCAAGAAAATTACTTTAATACCGAAAATCCACATATAATTATAATATTTTTTTGTAAATTGTCCTAGGAACCGATTTAACTTTTTCATAGTAGACCTTAGTTGCTATTCGTGAGTGAAAGGCGTGGTTTATTTAATAGATGCCAAGCCAAGCTACATGCTGCAAGCTGGATTTCCTTCCCTGCAGCTTTGTCTGCATGGTACCTTTACACCACTAACATGCCAGTTTTAGCTAGAATACACGTAATAGTCCTTAATAATAGAGCATGGAATAGGTACGGGTTTTTTCTACTAATTTCTTATTGGCCGATTGACTGTTAAGACTAATGATTATTGGTGGTTAGTGATAGAACGTACCAATTAATGACCAGATTCTACAGAATTTCTCCATCAGTAATTTAATTTAATGATAGGTTATGGAAAAGGTATGACGAACATGGCCGTCGTTAGGCATCAATGAACCTAAGGACAAGAATGGAGACGAAAATCTTTGATCACGTCCAAATATCGTTATATTGATCATCATGTCGGCTCTTCGGGCTATTTTATTTCTTTCGTGAAAGCTGTATTAATTTTATTGGTGGAAAAAATATGCTATTTCAGGGCTAAGGCGTCGCCAAGTGGCCATTTTGTGATCGACCTTGTCCATTGCTACATGCAGGTTTCAGTGATTCTCAGTATCTGGTAAAGATTGGTTGCATAAGGTCTTAGATACTTGCACTTGCACTTGCAATTTAGATTATATAACATGCATTCACTTTATAAAGAGCAAGCAGATGATCTTTTTAAACAACATATAATGGAGCCGATGCAGGTACGCAAAGGAACTCATTTAATAAAACCGTTAGAGCGTTTGGAAATAGGAATTTGAACGTAATATACCTGCATATGTTTCTCAATGACATCTGTCGTTAGTGGCCGAGTACTTATCCACAAAACAAAACCAAAATTGCCCCAAATTCACTAAAGTTTCCTAATTTAAACGACTGGTCGAAGATAATTTAAAGAGCATAAAATTGAGATAGTTTCCAAGTAATTTCAACTGTGGACTTTTGTAAATTGTTTTAATCAAAGTCCTAAAAGCGAAACAAAAATCGAAGACTTAGAAAACTGAGGGCAAACAATTATCTAGATGACGTTGAATTCAATACAAGAATTTATAGAATAGCCCTGGGACTACATTTGAGGTAAATTTGTCACTCAGCACCAGTTTCAAAGTCAGAAGTTTTGCATAATATTTCCTTCACCTGACACCTGACTGGCAATTTCGTTTACCCACAGTATTATTTTTCAAGCCAAAAAATCGCGATCAGTGATTGTTCTTGAAGATCCCTTACCTCACTGCATTGTTCCACACTATCCAGCAACAAAGAATGTCCACAATACCAAGCCAACGAACAAATTCACCGAAATTACGAGGTAACACTTTTGGGGCTCATGTCAATATTTTAATAACTGTAACCCAAAATGCCTTGACCATTCTGGAATCAGGAGCAAAATCATTGCAACGGGGACGATTGTCTTTGGGACCTCAACCAAGCTGTTACGGCCATCTATTACCAAATTTACCATGTTAAAAATCTCTTGTCATAAATCGCATGAGCATCGTTGGCTGACTAAAAATCTCAGGAATTAAAAAAAATGCACGTGTGTCTTGATGATAAATCTGTTTCAGCCACTCATTTTGAACTTTCGGTATTCATCGACTTCATCAGAGTTTCATGTTATATTTGTTATCAAAAGTCAACTTTATTGTACCAACATTTCCCGCGTTCTTTTCCCCCATCCCCTCTCGGCCCCACGTCTA
This sequence comes from Protonemura montana, assembly GCA_947568835.1. Taxonomy (NCBI): domain Eukaryota; kingdom Metazoa; phylum Arthropoda; class Insecta; order Plecoptera; family Nemouridae; genus Protonemura; species Protonemura montana. The sequence goes on along the minus strand of OX387604.1, from coordinate 2,404,112 downwards.
CCCAATTAGAGCAATCATTTACCACCACTGTACGTAAAATCTCAATTAATTTACTCACCAGGATTTCTAATGCTCGTAACAATGGACTGTTTAGCAGGTTAGGTAGATCCATCTATTTATTAGAGCTTTATGGAACCAAGCAAACACATTAAAGCTAATACTCACTAATAGAGACAAAATTAACACACAATGGAATTTTAAGTAAAATATGAATAAAGAAGATAGTTGAAAGCTAAATAACCGCGCATAATATAACAAAATGACGCTAGACGTATTCATTTATCATCACTGTGAAAAGTAAGAAGGCTTTGATAACGAGTACGCTGGTTTCAATTTTCTTGCAAGAAAAAATTTTGTATTTGAAAAAAAAAAAACGAGTGAGAACATGTCGTCTTTATTTTTAGATACAGGCAAATATTAAAATTGTTATTTTTGTGAGAACGAAGATGCGACGGTGGAGAAAGATCGGGGAAAAATCGGAGAAAAATCGGAGGAAAGCGAGTGAGAAAGAAGTTGCGTCTCGAAGAGGTTGATTTTTTGAAGCGTGCCTTGAATTTATTGCCTTACCATTTGAGAATCTTGTCTACATAATAGCATGGCTTTTGTCTACCTAACCAATGCACTAAATTATAAACCCACTAGGATTTTCTCCATCTCCAACCCGATGAAATAACATAGTATCTTTTAGCTCTGAAAGAATAATTCGAGATGTGGTGTCGGAGAAAAGTAGCAAAATCAGCGACGGTATTTCTAAAGAATGATGGCCAAAGTAGAAAATGCTTGCCTATTGTCTATAGGCTATAAATCTATTCGAGTATAGTTTTTAAACTTTTTTAAATTGGTGTATATTTTTGTAGCAAATAGGGATGATCTTTCCACACTTCCTTGTGATGTGTATTACTTTATGGGGCTATTATCTGGCAAGCAACTGACTACTGAAAAGCAACAAATCAATCGTGGGTATAAACAGCCCGATTTTTGGGATCCCATAAATTATAAACGGTTTCAACTACCCAATCGTTTTATTGTCTGCTGCTTGACTGTCTTGCATTGAGCTGTGAGATTTTTAACTAATCATTATACACATTATGACGTTTGACGACTCTTCTTTGACAAAGAAGCAAAAAGTGCGTCGTTAAACACCAAATACAAATCGTACTTCCTCTAAAATTCCTTCCCCCCAAGCTAACCTTTAATACAAATATTTAGAGTAAAAGTTCAATTAATTGCATTTACGCACGAAATGCACTCACATGAACTGAGTATTTACAGTTATGACAACTAATTTATGATGACAAAATTATTTGAATGATGTAAAATAGTATCTGCTCCACGGTTGACTTGTAAGGCGGTAGACTTCAAAGAAAAAGTACTTATTCTCAGTTTGATACACCATATAATTACTCTGGGAATAATTACACCTTATTATCGTCAAGCAAGTCTCAGGAGTGTAACGTTGTTGAGAAGGCTGTGTGTGGATACAGCGGGTGGCAACGGATGGGAGTTTTAAGACGTTGTGCTTTGTGGGAAGACAACTAAACCCTAGAGCGCAACATAAAACAAAACTCATAATTATTTCTTTATTAATCGACAATAATTACAATGTAGTGCGTCTATAATGACACAGTTAAAAGGAAATATGGGCAAATATGGAAACAAATAAGAGCTGTCATTATCTAGGTAGGAACCTTATTTTTGATACCGAATCTTGTCAAATGGATTTTCACCAGACATTTTCGCAATCGCTTGAAGAAAAACTAGTGGCTACGGTGCAGAATTAGACTGCAGAAATTTCGACATGTCTTTCCGGGCTAAGATGTTTTTTGTTGATATTCTGGAGCTATCAATGCATCACGAGGATAAAAGAGACGATGATGAACAATCATATTCAATTTAAGTTACAAATTGCTCCTTTATAAGCTCACAAGGGAGTACTCAAAATTGAAATGCAATATAATGTGAGCATTTCGCTCCGTGTAAACTCAATCTGCATAATAAATAATATAGCACCCTTATGATAGAAGAGCAGATTGAGGAGTTTTCATATTTTATGAGTTTAAAGTAAATGTATGTGCACGTATAACTCTGAATTTTTTTCGAACTATTGGTTCCTTTTACTCCAGTTTACGGTATCGATTAAAATTAAATAAAATAATAAAATCCTCCGATCTTGAGGTAGTTATCATGTCTAGAAGAATTATTTCAAGATTTGTTGGTCCAGATAAATTTAAAAATAAAAAATTATATGCAAGAAAAGTCAGTAACTAACATATATGATCACAATAAAAAAGCACTGCAAATAAAATAGCTAAAATTATTCCAAACTTACAAATGAGTGGCCAGCTAGTTTTGATGTCAATGGGCATCAGCAAAGGTATTGACTGATGACCTAGTCCCATTCCGGGTCTGAAAATGAGCGAAGACGAAGAAGATTGGAGTAGCTAAAGGGACTTACTGGAAGACAAGTGTTAAGTGAACGGTTCATGGCGTGTTGGAAACACCAATTCTTATGAGATCACAGAAGTTAAGCAACACTGCGCTGGGTCGGGTACTGAATGGTCACCATACTAATCATGACCAGTTCTTTTCGAGAGAGAGGTTAGAGATATGGAAGTAAGAACTACTCAATCTCTGGACCACTGGACCGGTAAAGAGATTGTTGTTTGAGTTGTACCGTCTTTCGGAAGGGATTGATACTGGACCGAGGACAGAAGATACACCGGAATTCCCTCCACTCTTCTAGGCTAGCTTAGGCTATTGATTATATTTATCATCACCGACGACATTAGACTAGTGTCACCAGATAAATTATCTTAACATTGCGTCGTTTAACACCAAACATCAATCGATCAATCAATCAATATATCAATCAACCAATAAAATTGTTGATCTAGCCAGTAGTTTACTCTAATTTTGATATAAAACTATGTGAGCTACTTTGGTAATATCACTAGCTAGAGTAGCTCTTCATTCACCTCAACTCCAATCAAAAAGTGGGTTCAGATCTTCAATTTTTAAAAGGTGATAACACCTCAGACATGAAGTAATTTTATGAAGATAGGTTTATCACCATAAAACTTTACCTGGTCACCAAGTTTTGTTTGTTTTCAAACAAAAAGCATATGATTTTTGCACAGTTTGGGTCAGTATATTTACCAATAATCACCTTTTGCAGAACTTTTTCATTGTAAATCTGATAATCAAGTACATGGAAGCCCGAACATCGGAAATCCGGAAACTCTGCACCCTGGCAATTTATTTAAAAATGTAAAGAAGTCAAAGAAGGACCCGCGAATCGCGCGTCAGAATGAGATACACCTTACAATTCAGTAGAGCCATGGTCCTCAAAATGGTTCTTTGATTATTATTAATATTTTATAGCATTCTATCTAACCTAGGTAATATGTATATGGATGCTTTTAGGTCGCAAGATCAAAAATCGCTATGTGCAAGGTGTTTGGGTAGGTACAACATAATCTGTGATTATGTTTATAATGACTATAACACCGCTAACGAACGACATAAATAAATGCTCACCTGATTAACTATCAAGTATCAAAAAGGAAAAAGAAGAAAATGGACGCAAAATAACGTCCGTCTACAGCAAATACTGTGTTGGAAGGCAGGAGAATGGTCAGTGGCAAATCGGAGGTTAAAGGTCTCACTTCTGGGTTTGTCCATCGTTAATCAAGACTGGGTTCGTGTTGGTGGGTGGCTTGTCTGGGGGGGCAGCAATGGGGTGGCCGGTTGTCGATCTGTGACGGGTTTGGGGCGCCGGGTGTGGAGGGGAAAGAGAAGGGGGGTCGATGCGTAGTGAGTGATCCCCTGGGTGCTACGAGATGAACAACTGACACCGCATACTCGACCCTTCCTTGCCAGGACCAAAACGATACCGCGGGATTCGCTCGCTTGGCAGATCTGGGGATGATCATACCACACATCGTCTATTTAGGGTTTCGAAACATTTTTAAATGTGTGGTCAACAACGATTAAATTCAAATGCCTGGATGCATGTGGAGAATGTAGCCAGGATTAAGCTGTAACCGATCATAGTGAGCGATTGAGCGTTGACCGAAAGGAAAATGATTTTTATCAATTATTTACCAGCGATAAATACGCTGCGTTATCAATGTTAGGTGATGAAATTGTAAACATCTGTTTTTTGCGACAGGTGAACCGTATCTAAATACTATTTCTATCGAGATTCCCTAAAATATCATCGACTCTGCTATATTCAAAATGTCAATTTGATATAATATGTGCGCTTATAAAATAGCCAGAAACGGTAGCCAGCATTAAATAAAAGCTGGTAAAAGTGTGAGGAAAGAGAGAGAGGAGAGGAGAGGAGAGGAGTGTCACTACCGAGGGTCCCGGAGGTCAGATTGGACACAAATTACGTCTTTAACCAAGTTGACCGGGGCACTCACACTGGAAGATGGAGCGCTCCCTTGGGACTTTGCTGGGGAACGGGGCAGAGCAGTCAACGTCTCCCTCCTTGAACGCATACTGCTCGGTGTTGTGCCCGGCGCCCGCTTGGCGCCCGCTTGGTGCCCGCTTGGTGCCCGCTTGGTGCCCGCTTGGTGCCCGCTTGGCGCCCGCTTGGTGCCCACCTGGTGCCCGCCTGGTGCCCGCTTGGTGCCCGCCTGGTGCCCGCCTGGTGCCCGCCTAGTGCCCGCCTGGTGCCCGCCTGGTGCCCGCCTGGTGCCCGCCTGGTGCCCGCCTGGTGCCCGCCTGGTGCCCGCCTGGTGCCCGCCTGGTGCCCGCCTGGTGCCCGCCTGGTGCCCGCCTGGTGCCCGCCTAGTGCCCGCCTAGTGCCCGCCTGGTGCCCGCCTGGTGCCCGCCTGGTGCCCGCCTGGTGCCCGCCTGGCGCCCGCTTGGCGCCCGCTTGGTCCCCGCTTGGTCCCCGCTTGGTCCCCGCCTGGTGCCCGCCTGGTGCCCGCTTGGCGCCCGCTTGGTCCCCGCTTGGCGCCCGCTTGGTGCCCGCCTGGTGCCCACCTGGTGCCCGCCTGGTGCCCGCTTGGTCCCCGCTTGGTCCCCGCTTGGTCCCCGCTTGGTGCCCGCTTGGTGCCCGCTTGGTGCCCGCTTGGTGCCCGCTTGGTGCCCGCTTGGCGCCCGCCTGGTGCCCACCTGGTGCCCGCTTGGTGCCCGCTTGGCGCCCGCCTGGTGCCCACCTGGTGCCCGCTTGGCGCCCGCCTGGTGCCCGCTTGGCGCCCGCCTGGTGCCCACCTGGTGCCCGCTTGGTGCCCGCTTGGTGCCCGCCTGGTGCCCACCTGGTGCCCACCTGGTGCCCGCCTGGTAAAATATTGGTTTCTGTATGAAATTGTGAAAAGGTATTGAGCTATGTCATGTGATAATCACTATCTAATAATAAATTGCTTTCAAGGAATTTGATGACGGTATTGCTATGTCGCCGCTTATGTAGGAAATCTGCAGTGTATCTGCATTTCACCCCATTTTCCGAGCTGCTTCGAACAGCGAACAACTGGATCTTCAAGCTGCCATTACTTCTTTCACAACTCTTTATCAAAATTAAAAAAAAAAAAAAAAAACACAGCTGACGTACTTTCTAATTAATACTCATCATAATTGAATTTTTTCTTACCATTTAAATTTGGAATGTTGTGGTTTGTGAAACACATAAAACAAACGTTACAATGTTTTTTCTTATACCTATACCTATTAATTTAAGTGCCTTTTTTTTGTGTTGTTGAATTTTTTTCTGTACACTCGGAGGAAATCAAGTAAGGTTTCGTTCTACAAATTATGTGTAGTGTAAATTATCAAACAAATCATCAGCACTACAAGAGACCAACAATTAAAAAAAAAAAAAAAACGGTTTTATAATATCAAAGAGAAAGGTTTACGTTGCTATTTCAATTTTTCTATTCTACCCAACAAATTTAACGTCACAAATTGACAAAACGGTAGGACTATGATTAATAATACTGTACAATACCCTGATGCGAACCTACCTAGATGTTTTGATTCACATTATCTCAGCTAAATAAAAGAGCGCAAGCGAATGAAAACCTAGTGTAAGAAGGTTGTTGGGATAGGTGGGGGGGGGGGATAAGGTCAGAGCCAGCACACATTTTCTTTAAATCATGTGAAACGACGAGAGCTTGAGACAAGAGTAACTCACTGGACCACATCTTGTATGCTCAGCACTTTATGAAATAAAATGTAAATTATGGAGAAAGATTCGATTCACTGCTCTCCCCAAAGTTTTGGTGAAATTTGTACAGAAAAAAAAAGTATGACCAATTCTCATATTTCAATATTTATTGATTAAATTCGTAGTTTGTTATCAATCAGAACAGCGAATTTGTTTATGCAATGAGGCAAATCAAACGAGTTTACTCACCAGACATTTTATTTGTATTTATTTTCAATTTCATTTCATTTGAAGAAATGTTTTAAAAATATACTCCAGGAAGACTTTACCAAACGAACACAAACTAAACGGTTAACATCCTGAAAAAAGGAAGAAAACAAAATCAAATGTTTACAATGCACAATTTTTGCCTGGAATCAAAATACACTTGGAAAGAAAGAAGTATATTAAGTCGCATCATTTTTATTTCTGAACATAAACGAGGAACTTACAAATAAGATTGTTTTTAGACTCATGTCTACTTGATGTAACCTACTTGACGTGTGCCTACTCATGTCTACTTGATTTTAAGGGAAATTAAGTTGTTCTTTACTTAGCATTCAAAACCCAGTTCAAAAAGTTTTTGTTAAAACTTACTAATAATTAGTGCAACTTAAGATATCTAAAGATATTATCTTTATCTGATAACTTCACTTGCCAGTCAGTCTTGTAGTTGATGTGGTTACTGTCACGTTTCCTGCGATCGACTCATTTGCAAACACCTGATTATGAAAGAAATTACAAATAAAGCACACGTATGTCAGGTGGAAGAATGATTTACTTTCACATTCGTATCGTATTACTTGCTCTAATCAGAGTCTATTTGTGTCTATTTGATTCCAAAAGTCTATAATATCTGACAAGGAAACTCATATAAGTCCAGGATTTAAGAGACACAATTTATCGATATGATACAATTGATCAAAATGATACAGATACAATATGAGGTACAAAATTGAGACCAAAAATGCATGCTTTAGTCTCCATCAATAGTAAGGTAATAGTAAGATGGTTCTTTTTATTTTTAGATAAACCCACTTTTTGTGCATTCATATTTTGTTCGCAATTAGTTGTTTTTTCAATTAAGCGTATATTCTCTATAAATCGAGACAGAAAGTTCTAAATGACCTTTACTAAAGCAAAACTACTTGACCAAACATAAGGCAGACTAAACCAAATAAGAGTTGAGGCATTCAATACAATTTTGTAAGAATAATTAATTCAGCTAAAAAACATGTTGCTTTCCATTTGATAATGGTATAATATGAATATTTGGGTGGGACAAATCATGATAATGAAACAACCTAGCCCACTTTGTCAACAAAGCTATAGAACCCTTTCTTCGTTATTAAAAAAAATCCCACCCTTACCCCGCTGAAAAGTCGGCTCACCTTCCACCCTTAAGGAAATTAAACAATCCTATTACGTATACCAGCACGTGATCCATATCTGCGGGTAGAAACCAGGAATCATATCGGCTGTTTCAGTGAATCCACCTTGAATCCACCTTGAATCCACCTTGAATCCACCTTGAATCCACCTTGAATCCACCTTGAATCCACCTTGAATCCACCTTGAATCCACCTTGAATCCACCTTGAATCCACCTTGAATCCACCTTGAATCCACCTTGAATCCACCTTAAGTTCATCTGGCAGCGGATTTATCAAGCTGGAGATCCACTTTCAGGATTCATATTGCTCGCTGCAGAAGATCCTTTCTTGCAACTTGCAATTTGGAAATCTATGTTCCACTGGGGATCCATCTCGCTAAGGAGGTTCAATACTTAGAATAATATAAGTAAACGCGTTTTTCTGAGATCAAGGTTTCTTGTTTTATTTCCTAATCGTATTTCATTGATTTTCATAGCAAGTTGTCTATAAAATTGTTTAATATCTGCATACGTACAATTATTGGTGTAAGCGATTAGAACGTGTCATCAAATATCCAATATGCATAACAATTTCAGATGCTCTTTCTTCTCCACAACTAAATTTCAAAATGTAATAATAGTTGTCTTGCGTGTCAATTGCATGCTTTACACTAAACACATTTCACTGTAAATAATTATCAAATTACGTCATTTTAGTAGTATTTTATGGTCAGGTAAGGTTTCTTAATTGTAGAGGATTTAGTTAATTACATCGTTGAAGCCAGGGGCAGAGGTGGCTGCGCTAACACGACCAAGTTTAGATCCACGTTTACAGCTCCCAAATCGTAGATCAAAACTCCTGGACCGCAGAGGAGAAAAGTCATTCTAACCTTTTTACATTTTCCCTTAACGCATCGAATCAACGAGTGAACGGGATTTGCAAAGAACCTGGAAACCATTTCCACATTTTTTTGGCTCTTCTTACTTTCCACATTTTCCCTCAAAGTAATTGTAGATTTTCTCCCAAAAATATCTAATAATTTAGTGAACCCAAATAATCTTCAATATGCAAGGACTTAACGCTAGTTTTTTTTTTTTTTTTTTTACATTTTTAGCTCACACGTTCAACTCAAATGTGTTTCAAAAAAGTGATTATGACCAAAATACAAGATTGACCTTGAAGTTGTCTTCTAAAGGACTGAAGCCCATGATTTCGACCGAAGGTCTTTGAGCGAGAATCATTCCAAAGTAGAGGAAAAGCTCGTCTTGCACAAATACGTCTTTTGCCGATTAAAAATTTATTTTTAATTCCGAAATTTTTATGTGCATTTTCAGAAATAAAAACGACACATTTTCCAAGTAAAAACCGTATTATTGTAACATTTAGATTTCTATAGCTATGACTATATCAGCTGTTTCCACACACAATTGAATAGCTTACACCTTCAAGCCAATACCATCTCCTCCGAAGGTAGGTACTTGCAACATAAATCGATTAATCATCTGTTAGACAGAACAATTTTCAGAAACTATAATAAGATTCAACAACATCTTCCAATCAATAAAACTATCTGCTACGAATGTGCATGCATTTAAGAGTAAAACTTTATTTTGCACATCGTATTATTCGTGAGCGCACCTAAAAAAATTATAGCGCGATTTTCTCGCCTAAATGGAAATGTTTGATGCGTCTGGATTCCTGCGAAATACACGAAACTAGTTCGAAACAAGACATTTGTTGAATTAATTTAGTTGAAACTGAATGAAACAACGCAGTTTCTTTCTGCACTCAAACTGGCTGGAAAATACCTGGAAAATACACAAAATATTGTGTAAATTTGCAAGCATATCGATTTTAATTTCTTTTGTCTCTCAAATTAGTTAAGTGGGAAGAAGGACCGTAACAAAGATCGTATTCTTTGTGTCAAGATTTGTCTTGGAAGACATAAACATACATTTTGATTTGAAAATGTCAGTGATGTTGCAGATCTTGCAGATCACACATTGGTAATAATTTGGTAGGAATTGTGTGTGCAGTTATTGTTTAAATGTGGTTCGCATGAATGATAGACTAATAAATAAAACCTAGTATAAACATGCATGTATATAATTATATTTGTACATGTATTTGACTTTTAACTATACATTTGAATGTAAACTTAAACTTAAAAGTTCAAGTGGATTGTCATGCCTATCTGTAAAGTAGTAAATTATTTTGATTCAAAATCATTTGTTTTGAACTACTAAAGGTAGATTCAAATACCTACCATATTAATAGCCTGTTCACTTACATTACCTGGACGTTTTACAAAATTAATAGCATATACGCGATTAAATGCTCGCGAATGCAGAAGTTGGGTAAGATGTATTTACAGCATTAGCTCTAACTGGTAACTCACGTCAAATGTACATTTCAAAAAAAAAAAAACACATTCTGCAAGCCACTACCATGACAATGTAGGCAACTGCAATATGCTATTATTTATTCAAACGAGATACTATTTTCTTAACTAACTTGCAATATTTTAGAGGTTAAGTGGAAAAGCGGGGTAACCCGAACTTCGCCTCGTGTAAAAAATACCAATAAATAAAATAAATAAATAAAATAAAATATACAGAGGTTTATAAAACAAAGGTAAAGTTATTGATAGCAAGTAATATCTGCATCACTTTCTACATCAATGAATGGGAAATTAAGAATGATTTATTATCAGAGCCACACATGCGAAATACAAATTGTTCTATTTTTTAAACTTTTCCAAAAGCCAGTACAAAAATTTTTAATGAATGAACTGGATTTCTTCGTTCATCTACGTATCCCGCCACATTTACCTGGGATGCACTTCAAATAATGCATCACATTTTTTTTGAGGCGAAGCTAAAATAGCTATGATCCGAAAAAATGCCAAATTTTAGAGATGCGTCTACCTAAAATTTAGCTGCTATCAAGAATCATTGTATTTTCTACTCAATAGTGTGCCTAATATTGCAATCAATTTAGTAATCGGACACCACTGGTCAACAGGGCAAGTGTAAAATCAAGTGTTTATACTAGCAGGCAATCTATCAATAACATGTGGTCATTCACGGAGATCTGTCAACTGCACACTACACGGTCCCTGGCCTCTGCACACAGATATACTAGGGCTAGAAGCTCCAGTTTAGCATGAGCTATCACGTGGGTTGGCCAGCATGACTACCGTTGGCATCGTTTTATCGTTTAGCAAACTGCAGTTACCACTACCACGTAGTTGGTACGGAAATGTTCGAAATAGTACGACATTTTTTAAATAACCGCCACTTAGGTGTGTGCTCAATGATTTGATGAGCAAATATTACAAAGTGAATGTATAACCACTGTTGACGAGAAGGATTACTTCAAAATTTGGCAATATAAATCACAAATTATAAGTAGACATTTTGTTGGAAACATTATCTTCAAATGATCGCTGAAAAATCCATTAAAAAAAACCACACATATATTTTTTCTTAACTTTCTTGTGATCTCTTGTGGTTATTATAATGCACCCTAAAGTCTATATGAACCCCTCTTCCAATTTCTAACCCTCTCATCCCTAATGGGTAACAGAGAGGGGAACATTGGGGAGGTTTTAATTAAGCATTTTCTCTGACTCCCGTCCCAGCCCCTTCTTCTTTATAATATAGTTTAGTTTAGTTATCAGACAAGTTTTTGGTGCACACAGAAAGTTTCGGGACGCGATGCTGAAATGCACAAGCTGTTAGCTGATACTGGAGTACAGCCAGCTCTGAGAAGGTGCAATCCACTTAGATATTACCAAAATGTCTCTCCTTGAACGCATAGCTATCACGAGCCTACCCCAATTAGGTGGTTTATTAGTTTAGACAGTTAGAAGTACCTATAGTGAAAACAGTGAAACCTTCCAGCAGAGATTTAAGTCACACTGACTAAATAAATTACTAGTACAAGAAGATAATATCTCGAAAACAAAAATTCGTAGCATCCTTTTATCTATTTTTTTAAAACTTATACTTAATGGACTTAACCCCTCTAGAGAAAATTCATAATAAATCATTTACCGCATAATCTTAACCTAACAAATTTAAACTCTGTTTAAGCAAACCATTAAGCAAGTATAGCAGCTTCCTACTGACCACCCTCGGACATGGCATGGTCGGGATATGGGATAAGGGGTATCTAGAGTGGGTTGCGACCAGACCGTAGTAATAAGTCTTGCGACTGTTGGTAGAAGCCGACGCCTGGCCCGAGCTCGCTGGACACTTGTGGACAGTAGGGCAATTGTTGTGGACACTGCGGGGGCCACATTAATCTTGCACGCACTGTCCTAAGCATTTGCCGCCGCAAGAATTACTGGTAGACACCGAAAGCATTCGCGAAGACTTGCTGGTCCCCCTAGTCCAGTATCTGTGTTGAAAAGTAAAGAGTTTGGTCGTAATTAGGATCACAAATTAAATGAGTGTGGAGTTGGGTATTCGTATTGGAGAAACGCTTTTGCTTGAAGTACCCATGTATGAATAAAACGTGTTCAGGTTTCTGACCTATTGTTAGACTTTCGTTGACAAATAGTAACTATGTTGAAACCATATAAACTAGTTTTTCGTATTCAAACTAATTTACCCACATGCATAGTTATGAAAACGTATACTGGATACAAAACAACATTAGTCAAGCGACCTATAAGGCCGGAGTGCATAGTTACAAAACAGTGCAAAACAGTGCAAAACAGTGCAAAACAGTGCAAAACAGTGCAAAACAGTGCAAAATAGTGCAAAACCGTGCATCGCTGGACAGGTCACAGCCAAATATTAACTGAAGTGAGTACATGGTAATTACTTTATTATGTACATAAAATCTGGGGATCATATTCGACTGAACCCGACAATAAATTATTCTTTTTACTGAAATAATAATAATGAGGAGCATTAAAGAGAACAGGAAAAATATTTCACCATGGACGAAATATTAGAGGTACACAGTATGTCAGTCGATAAAGTTTCTTGAATTTTATTGCTAAGAGAGTGGTTGCTACCGAAATGACGAAAACACAAAGAATGTTTTCCGCTTCTCCCGACATAATTATTCGGTGGAGCGGGGGGGGGGGGGGGGGGGGGGGGGGTGCATGTTATATTTCAGCGGTGTAACACATTTGCAATCGTGCGTGCCGCAGAGTCAAAGGGTTGGGCTGCAGACTCCAGAAATCATTAATCTTAAAACCAATGACTTACGTATTTGCTGAAAGCTAGCTACATGAAAAATAATCTCAGATACACCCACAAAAGAGTAATGAATTGAAATGCCTCTAGAAGACTTGGTCAATCAACAATACACATTTCTCAAAAGAAATGACCGCTCGCAAGTCTCAATCGACCATATCTGACGAAAGAAATGTCATTGCCCCTGCATTCGCTCATTCCCACTCAAAGCACGGTGTTTAATATTTGATCATGATGCTCTCTGTCAGTTCAATCTTACCTTCACTAATTATCAGGAAACCTTAATTGTATTCTATAGGTGCAGCCTGTTCAAAACTAAACCTAATTAAACCAGACGACACAATTCCTCACAAATATTTCTCTATTAAAACAATGTTAGAAGGATGTTGTCCAAACAAAAAGTGTCGCTACTGACAAAACTGTGCTTTTTTTCAAAAAGGCGTACCAATATAATCAGTCAAATTGTGTTAAGGGTGAAAGTCACCCTTAGCCGGCCGGCCCGGCCCAGACCGGCCCATGTGACTTATTTTCCCATGAAAATAGAGAAGAGTATGTGTTCTGATGCTTAGAACATATTTCTAACATCTGGGTACAAGAGTAACGCCCAGTGGTCAACGGAAGGGGTGAGAAAATTGTGGGGTGAAAGGGCGGCAAAACCGCGAATAGTTCACACAAATAATACTACACATTTTAAACAAATGCTGCTTGGATACGAAAGATGTTTCAGTTAGTTGGTGGAACCTTTGCTAGGTTGGCAAATGCCGCATGGCCTCATGACCGCAGTATATTGTTCCCAACAATCCTACAATTTTAGGTACTTTTAGACAAGATTTAAAAAATAATGATTTCACGGATGACAAATCGTTTTATTTTATCAAATCAAATTTTATAAATGATGAAATGCAAAAATTATAAGATTTGAAATGTTCGGGGCCATGCTAGCCCATTTTTTAAAGCATCCATTTGTTTGAAATACTTTTATTTGCACCCTTGTCCTTATACAAAAGTATGATTACGGTGGCTTTAAGACATGCCATTGGCGGGGTGTAAAAACTGTTTAAAATAGGGGTTTGAAAATGTTTCAAGGTATATTTATGACCGAAATGACACAAGAAAAATACTTTCAATAATACTGTACCGAACAAATTGGGGATTTCTAATATTTGGTTTAGTCGCAATGTTTTAAGACTAGAACGCGTGTCTAGGATATCTTGTTTCCACATTTTTCACAATCACATGGATATATACATGTAAAAGTAAATCGATTTTTGAAACACCAAATGTAGTATTTAAACATTATAATACCAACCCAGTGGTAAAAAGTGACAAAGATTTTAAATCATTGCGTAGTGGATTACAATATTTGAAAATTCACTCTCGTTTAGAGCAGCTCTACTTCGACATTTCGAAGTTTATCGAAGTATATCGAATACATGTTTCACTGACCTACGGACCTAGCATAAGCATACGACCTGTTGTCTGGACGTCGTCATGATCCCCGTTAAGCGATGGGTGAAAAAGGTCTCAAATTGAAGACATCAAACGAGAACGCATAATATAAATCGGGATTCAAAATTGCGTTCTTAAATATCTTCCCCCTGCACAGATTTCAAAATGAGGAACATTTTTTGTATTCCAATTGGCATTGAATTGAAATCGGGTCGAAAATAGTCTCGAGCTAAAAATTCAGTCAACATTAGGAGAAAAAGAACAATTGCTCTCAGAATCTCTTGCCACATATTCCAACGTTGAAAATCTCGTTGTGCTTCTGAGTTTCGTTTCGCCCCATCTTTCCGTTTACCTAAATATGGCCAGCATTATAAAGTTGAAGTAAAATTGTCCCTCCGCAACATACTGCTTTTCGTACCCCCTCCCCTCCCCTGCACCCTCTTGCACCCCCAGTACACCCACACGAAGCGATGTGGTTTAGTAAATCTGAGGTATTTCCTACACTGCATAAATGTTTTTTGGCTAAATTTATGTATAGTGGTTTTGCAATTAGCCTGGTTAGTTCAAGTAATATTCACGCAAATGCTACTAAAATTTCGATAGAACTATGCTTAAGTTTTGTCCGCAGCGGTCCATGTGCCCTAAGATACAGTGGTTTCTGACCACAATATGAAAGACAAAAGGTAACTCATGGCAGAACACTACTCGTATTTTATCTTGGTGGTATCTTAATGTCGTTGTTTTATAGACCTAACACATAGAAAGTCCTCTTTTATTGTTATAAAAGGGAAAATTGTCTAAACTGTTAAAAGTGGCTAAGGGTATTCCTATCTCATGAAGCTTCTTTACTTAAGAAATTTCGCGTTTTGGATTCAAGAATACTTAAAATTTTCTATCTTGTATCGTTTTTTAAGCATCTAATCCTGTCACACAATTGCTCACGTTCACTAGCATTTTAGCGCGTGTGTACGCGTATGGAAAAGAAAATGCTTCTTCGGTAAACCGTTGAAATTTCCTACCTACGAAGGGGAAGCTGTGGGAACAGCACATCCCCATTCCTAACGTGAGCCCCCACCTCCCGTCCCACTAATCCATCAAGTTATATGTCTTAGCTTACAAGTGCTTACGACTACAATACATTCAAAGCGCCGATCAAAGAAAATAATATATAATGTTGCCTGCATCTACACATTAACGTTCCGAATAAGAAAAAGGGACAATCATATGCGGAAGCTTTCATCCGGATATTTTGAAATTTCTCTATTCATTTTGTTCTTAAAATTTGTGGAAAAATATAAAGAGTTGACGCATTTTTTCGTTGGACCATTCAGGTTGTGTTCTAGTGTGAACTAGACCGGTGACAGCAGGAGAAGTGGGAAAGTCACGCATCTCAGACCAATCCATCAAAAGATCTGTCTAACCGTACAAATAACAAGAATAATGTAGCATAGTGAAAGAAATGTGTAATACATTTGAACAAGTCCTGGCTATGTGATGGGATTCAATTCTGGGGTGTAACAAAGTAACATAGTGATCAAATAGCAACCACCCTTTTGTTTAGCAACATGATCTAGCAAACGTGAGTTAGGTTTGTTACATTTATTTCGAAAAGAATTGCTGTACCAACATACAACTAATTTTATATTTTGTGAAACCAGTACAAAAATGCTATTACCTAATTTTTCCAGGTGTGAAAGAAGACTTCGAAATTGTAAACATTTAAAATGGTGAATGTATTGAAAATAAGCATAGTTTATTTGTAAGTACGTTAACTCGGTTACAAGTATAGGTCAAAACGATTTGTTTACAATAATGTAGGTCTCCCTGGTGAAATGACACCATCGGCCATTTAGCAGCAAACTTTCAGCAACTGATTCCCAGTGGACAAAGTCCTACTACGATCTAATAGTGCCTAATACGTGTATGTATAGATGTAGCTGTATATGTGGCGAGGGGATGAGTCAAATGAGCCACTAGTTGTGTCTACAATATCGCGAGTGTTTTTTTAAAAGTCTCGAAGCTCAAGTGAAAGTTATTGCTTTGTAATGGGCTAGTGAATGGACTTGAGAGATTTCATTTTGAAACTGGGAGATGCTGTAGCCCATAACTCTCCCTGACGACGCCTCCCCCTCCCTTTCCACCACCCTGCCGCGACCCTCGGTGCCCCTTTGCAAGCCAGTGCAGCGCTAGTCACTGGAGTGAGCGGCCCCAACTGACAGTTGACACTGTCAGCGAGAACATACTACAATTGAACAAGTCTCCCATAAGACCATTCAATTGTTTAGCATAGTGCGACCACTGGACTTATTTATATACTAACACTGAAGTTAATTTAATGTTGTTTAACTAGCTTCTCTGCAGGATGAAACAGATTACAGAAATGCACGGATTACCATGAAAATAATTAATTTTAAATGTTATTTTTCTTGGGTGAGCTTTCCGAAAATATTCAAGGTCAAAATAAAATTGTCTAGCGTTTCTAAGATATCGTTTAAAAAGGAAAAAATGGTGAGAACAAAATTCTGCATGCCTTAACAACTATATGGAGGGATGACTATATTTTGTAATCCTCTCATAGCCTGTCACCATTTTAAACTTTGTTCAAAATAGCAAACAATGTTCCGTTATTTATGCCGTCGATTACGTCTGTTGATCAAGTTCATTCGTCAGATAGACATTCACTACAGCTCACAAAATGTCATCAAAACAAAAAATTCTGTTTCTTGGTCTCCCTCGGAAATAAAAAAGTAGAGAAAAGAGAATTTACGACGTCACAGAACACCGATTTTTATTTAAATTCTTGCCCCCTCTGAACGTCTTACATACGTCAGCTTGTAGTCTGGTCGTAGCTATTCGCATCCCTGAAGCACCCACACCACTAAATATCTTTCGATTAACCGAGGGGACAAGAGATTCTGCACAACACTATTCACAAGACTAACTCTGTTGCAATAGTTTAAAATAGCCGATCACAATCCACACATCTACCCTAAATAATTGCCTTAGATTTGTCACCACCAGTGAATCGAATGGCACTGGCCACAGAACTTAATGCGTCGTCAAGCAATGCTGTTCACATAAAATGCCTGTAAGATGAAATTATTCAATGTACAAGAGTAATAAATGACAACCCTGTCATATTTAACAATCAATTATAATTCTAGCAAAATCAAACCAGGGCTGCGTACAGGATTCAATTTATGTCTCAGGTAGTGCATCAATCACTTTTATCAGCAATCTCAATCAGTCGCACCTTGTAGTCTATATGGTCCACGTATTTTCTGCATTCAAACATTATTTTGAAAGTTCCTATTTCGTGTGTAAGATTACAAGCCGATTTTATCTGCACAATTGCGTGTTCATTTTAATTTGCTTATTTTCTAAATGAAGATATAGTTTGCCAAAGTGAATAAAATAACCATGCCCCTAACCATATTTACCATTTCGGTGTTCTTTTAGTGGCCAGACAAAAAATCTTATAATATTTAGTACTCACAATTTAAATGTAAATAAAGTTCCCGTATATTTTTGAGCCTCGTAACTGTATGAAAGTAGAAGGGGATGATAGCACCCCTCATTCGCCTTAGAGCCAGAGTAAAACCCGCCCCTTGCCACCCTCGCCAGTACCCCCACCACACTTGCAGCCAGCTGTCTGTCTCCCATTGAGAGAGAGAGAGCCACAACTCACAGGAGTGCTCACCGCTATCCCATGCTGACATGACTCTTCGGATGCCACTGCTAGCAGCTCCCCCAGTGTGACAAGAGCACAGGAGCAACGCAACCAAGCCACGTGCCTTCGTTGTCTTGATGCAAGCGTGAGGCCGCCAAAACAGTACCACTATCAAGGGGTGCAAGGACTCTAGGCAATAAGCCTAAGGGGCTGAACGCTGCTGACTTTCGATCTGTGGAACCGTTCACTGTTAAAGTGCGTCAATTCGAAGGAGTAGTTTTTATAGCTGTGGAAAAATTGTCAGTATTTTATTTCTAGCTCAAAGCGCTCAAGTGAAGAAACAGACGAATATTTTCTTGATAAATATTTAATGAAAACAATTTAACCGCATTGAATTATAACAGTTCTTCGATTAAAATTCTGTTAAGATAATTCACGAAGTTCAAATCGCATTTATGTAACGCGAGCATTTTTGAAATTTCCCGCCATTTGTCTTCAAACCATACAACCGAAATTAAACGTCCAGCACACAGATATTGCAAGGTGGTCTTCTTCACAATTCTCTCGGAAGAATCACACAGGTTTTCCCTAAAGAATGATCATTGCCGTTTGTGTAATGTACAAAGTGGTAACGCTCTGTGAGCGCAAAGCGAGCGCCTAGACTTTCTGTGGCGACGGCGACGGCGAAGGAGGAAGAGAAGGAGGTGGAGGAGGTGCCGGTAGATTGTGCTGCCCCCAGCGACAGTAGTGGCAGCAACGTCCACGAGCTAGCCGGCGTACGGCATTGTTGCGAACACGAGAATCAGTTGAATCGTGGACTACGTCTAACAGCCAACTCCTGTTCAACATTAACACTCTCCGGTATTCGCTTTTCGGAACTTTGTGGTAAAGCATACGCCGCACATGTTATTATATTTTTCAAGTGAAACATTCTTGAGTGTATTGCCAGTTTCGAAGTGTCGCCGTTTGATTTTTGTGAAAAATGTCTCCGATAATAATTAAAACGTGTGTTCGATAAAACGTGATCAACTCTTTGTGAGGAGTCTTATTGATAAATGTGTCTGTTGTAACGGTTTTAACTAATTTCATCAGTGTTTATACTCTTCTGCCATCTTACCATTGTTTGTGCTGCAAAGAAAATTGAAGAAAATCTCGCGCGTTACGATTTGAATTCAAGATACTATTTTGAATCTTCACTGTCGTTATGTTTATTATGGATGGATTCGTCTCCCTGCTTGTCACGTAACAAGTGTATTGAGATCTCTATAAGTGCCAATATGGTTCAAGAATGAAGTGAATGGATCTTGGGAGAGGCACCATCCTTTTGTACCTTTACGTGCCATATTAATGGTAGTAGTGAGCAAGTTATTCTCCCTACGCAACAAGAGCTAGAATAATGATCTTTGCGCATTGTGACATGTCAACCATGGTTGAAATTCCGTTAATAATACGCACACTGTGAAACATTTATTGCATTCTAATAAACTGCACAAGGGGTGTGAAATTCAGGCGCAAAAACGATCACCATTGACTGCTTCAATGCCGGTTACATGTTAACGCCTATGTAAACAAATTTAAGTTTCTGTAATTTTGAAAAAGTGTTCAATTACTTGATGTTGATGAATGTTGGGACAGAGCTATGCACGTGTATAACCGCACAAGTGTTAAAATCATTGCAAGGAAGTGTAACGACCAACGACCACCCGGTGAATAGTGCAGTTAGGCTCAAGTACCGTGCTGCCGATCATATTAATCAGAAATTGTTGACTTGCTTTGCATTCAAATACCCCCTCAAAAATTCCAGCGTGGAGCGCCATACATCTTCAATAAAACAACACGCAATATTTCCTATATTTGCTGGAAATCGTATATGCAAAACACGTCCGTGAAAAGCGGTCGTGGGTGCCGTCGGTTGCGTTGAAAGTAATCACTTTTTACTTAATACTAACCGAAAACGTTTCATCCCTTGTTAAGGGCGATATCATTTGAAACTGAAATCATTTGCAAGTGAACCTGTGGAGAAATAATCGGTGCTCTTTCCCGCGATCTGTGTAGTGAAAAGCGGAAAAGCGGAAAAGCGTTCGACGGCGCGTAATGGCCGCCAAGGTATTGCATGCTCCGGCGGCGGCCGCCGTTGAATTCAGCAACTCAACTTCTTGATTCTTCAGCCGTTTTCCATCAAGCAAAGTGCGAACGAATTAAAGAAAGTGCCAAAAAGGGAAGGAAATCATTGCCTAGCGTTGGACTAATACTTCCAACTTTTTATTTCAATGCAAGATTTCCACGAACTCGTTCCTGTTCGAGCAACGCAGGATTTTCCAGTGGTTACGAAGAGTAGCAGATTATGATTGTGTTTTAATACCAATTACTGATAACGTCGCAGAATCGTGTGCACTAATTACAATAAACAAATTGTTCTTCGACGAATAAACAAAAGAAATGTATCTGAAACATTACTGTGCTGCGGAAACGACTACCTGTGCGATGCATCACCAGTGTCTAGACATCGGTAGTCGCTAGGAGAGCTGGTCAGTCTGATGACCGACGTAATGCGAAAGCAGGGCGTCAGAGCCATGTCCGACGACGAAGGTGACTACATAGGCTCTGTAAAGCGGGGCCCGTCGCCTCTGGGCGGGTGTGGCAGAGGGCTTCCCGGTCCCGGCTCCGGTCCCGGTCCCGGACCCGGACCAGGCCCTGGGTACTGGCTTGCAGCAGTTACTGCCGCACATGGAGTGAACATGGACCCTATTACAACGGCTGAGACGGGATTCATCAGCAGCCAACCGTCGATGGCCGAATTCATGACTGCTTTGCCTCACGTACGTATCTTTCAGTATTGTTATATTATTATCTCTGTCACATTCTGAACTATTTAATTAAATTAATTGAAGAGATTACGGGTACACTTGAAAAATTGTTTGCAATGTGAAGAGAAAGTAAGGCTATACACGTGAAAGTTTTGCACATCACGTTTCTGTGAAAATACAGCTGTATCTCAGAAGAAATTAGTTTCTTCGTGTCACAATATGGAATAGGTATAGCTTTATATGGATAAATTATGTTTTTGAGAAGAATATTTTCTTTTTGATGCAGCAAACGGCTCCTGGGTCTCTGAGCCCCGCGTCTGTCGGTTACGGCACAGGGTTAGACCATGGCAGCCAAGTTGGGGACTTACAACAATCTGGCGTAAACGTGCCAGAATATCCTTGGATGAAAGAGAAGAAAACTACAAGGAAAAACAGCCAGCAAGGTAAGAAGTTTGTCGACCTCCGTAAACTAACCAATCTTAGATGGTATTCTATAAGATGAAACTCAAAAGAAAATGCATCATGAAAACAGTTTTTAATCTTTAAATTTTAGCAAACTAGGGAATTTAATTTTGTTTTGCTTAGTTAACGGAGCCACGTGTAATGGTTAAAATGGAACACGGCGGCTTCGACGATTTAAAAATCGACCAAAATTGATTTGATTAACTATTGACACAAACTATTACTACATCCACGCAGATCTGGTGCCATTTGAATTTTCTTCCAATAAAATAAGATAGCGAGAATCGCGAGCTCTCTCTCTCTTTGCATACCTATCAGCGTGGTATCAAATACCTTATCATATTTAGTAACAAATCACTCCAAAGCCACGTGTTTTACGCAAATCAGAGAGTCTATGACGGCATCTTTGATCATTTTCGCAATAATAATCGCAAAGACGAGTGATATATAAGAAGGCTTCGTCGTACAGCGACAAAACGTTTCCAAATATCTAGAAATTTAAAGTTATATTGCAATGAAATATAAGTAACATCTACTATCACACCAGAACGATTGATTAGGGCTAATTACAGCTTTGTGGTTTCGTATAACATTGATGTTTGCGTTCAGACTGTTCAGCTCACAACATCGAATCGAAAGCATATCTTTACGCCTTCAACATGCATGCAATTTGTGCGGTATCGTATTACAGGTGTACAGTGTACACACTACTCGGCAATACCTGCGAAGTTCGAAATTCAATATTATTACCCTCAACTTGCGTACAGTAACATTAGAAAATGAACAAAACGATTTAAAAATAAATCGACCTCTCGGTTAATGAATGTTATATAGAACTCATGGTGGATACCTCTACCTATAGAATCGTCAGAGAATATTATTATTAATGGCTAACCGGACGGACAGTTTAGTGGGTTTCTCAGATGACTTTCATGTATAATACCCGAACTATGAGCGGGTGAACCAGCAAGTCAGTGTGGTGAGGTTTGAATCAGATGACTCTTGGCTCTCCAAAGGGGGTCTGCACCTTCTAATGGCTGCATTTGCTACTGGTTGTAAACCTCCATAGTCCATACATTATTACAAGACAAATGCTTTGATTGATCATCATTTATCATTTTTACGTGGCTTCCTTTCACGACTATTCGCAATAGCTGAGAGAAAAGACTGAGACACACGTATATTGTTTATTACTTATATATGGCAATAAAGAAAAATTTTAAATTAAATTCTATTAGAACTCTATTTTACAGTTTTTTTCAATTGAATACATGCAATAATGAAATAAACTTTTAAAAAATACTACCAGCAATTGGAAGAGTTCATAATAGAAACATGTCTAGTGCTTCTGTATCAGCAACCATGAGTGCAAGGATACATGTTCGTAAACAAATAACATAGTTATTGACTATTCAGTGCATTGGCTGATATGCATTTTGCTTTTAATGAGCACAAGCTTGTAGAATATGAGCTGTTATTTCATCAGTTCATGAATTAAGAATGGAAAATGATAAAAATTAAGGTAAACTTGCTACAACCGTCATTTCCATATTGACGTTTCCACGAAACGTTTCTACATGGATATTTTTAACGTTTTCCACCAACTCAATAACCGACGCTGGTATATAGGCATTGGATTCGTCTAGCAAAATGACAGTCTTATTTTTTTAAATCAAAATTGAAGCAAGCAGCATTTTTTATTTATATATTACATGTCCACAAACATTCCGATTGATGAAGAAACATGTTTAATATTAATGGCTTAATCAAGGAGAGCAAAGTTGATCAAAGAGCGGCTCTTTACCTAATTATATTTCTGGTCAGATGATAAAAAGCAGACTAGCTAAGAAACCGAGCTCGGATTGATGGAAGAGAACCGGCCTTCGTGTTCTGGAAGCATAGCCGGGATAATGACTAATTTGAAAGGTTTTCCTCCAAATATTGGCAATTATTTTCTTAGAAAAATAACAAATGGTTGGGCAGTGATCTTTGTACCATTGGTCAATAAATCTAGAAGGATCACAGCAAACTGGTAGATGGCTTGCATGTTCGAAGGCTCTTCAAAGTGATGTATTCTTTGACCGGGAAAGATGAAATGAGTTATGGGCGATCGAGCCGTCTACTCCCCGGCGAAACCCTAGTAGCAAACCGGCGATACCTCTCATAGTTTCAATGCAGGTTCATCAACTATAGACAAATGCAAATGAATTCAATTAGTTATTGGATTATTATCGACAGTTCATTAGAATATTTTATGCGCTTAACGCCCAATCATTTTGGAAAAAGGGATGTACTGTTTAAAGGTGATTTTGGTTGACATACGTTATTTGTGCCTCTATTTTTCTTTACTGTTCTTTCTCAGTTATTTGACTATTTGGAAAGAATATCTGCGATTCTTGGACTGTATACAGTGGAACACCATCTCATGGCAAAGGCAAGATGATGCTTCTCGGCAGTTATTTTCAAAACTGAACGTAAATAATGAAAGTTTCAGTCGTGAATTTTGACGTAGACGTTTTGCAATTCTAAAACGCAATGAAGTTCGGTAAAGCAAAGATTTTCTCCACATTCAATTTGTAAATCTGTACACTTTTGCAATGTCATGTTATTACCAAAACTCTTCACTTTCTTTGAAGAATGATATTAAAATAGCCATGGTGTGGTCATCAAATCGCAGTCGTATCTACACAAAATTGGTTTCTTTTCGAAAAATCACAAAAAAAAGGCAGGGGCCTATTTGAAAAGGATTTCACATTTTACAAAGCGAAATAAAAATAATCTAATAGGGACCACACAGAAGTTTGGTGCCCTGAGAATTCTGAGTTGAGGTGTATTGTTCAAACTGTATGTCTCATTGGGAATTATTTCAGTGCGCCGTACATGTTTACATAACTTATGTCCCAAATTCGATTTCAGTCGTTACATTTTTGAAACATAACTCACGGCCTTTTTTCAAAAGTTATCCGACCCTACTGTACGTGGGTTTTGGAATAGTTTGCTAGGTTTAGGATCCGTTACTGGTATAGGTTCTAATAAAATTACTCCTTTCTCCGGGTCCGGTTATCTATAATGTACAAAAATACATGAAGATGTGACTTATCAATATTTATTTACAATTAGCAGTGGGATGAAAACAACTGATACCGTTTCGAAAATTGACAAGACCATGTTTTGTTCACAAAGTCGGCCATTTTGGTTTGCGACGAATTCCAACCACAATCTGCTTTGACATTTTCAAAATGTTCCCATCAAACTTTCATTACGCCGCCTAGGTTAGCAAATAACTACCGAAAAACAGCACCGAGATTTTGCAATGAGTAGGTGTCCCTTCGTAAGCAGGTTATTCTTTTGGTACTTAATAATCGGTCAACAAATTATCGTTTAGGTCATGTTGGGCCATGTTTAGTCCCGGTCTAGATTTCAGTTACGGGCCCAAGTGAGGTCTGAAGGTCAGGTTTGGGTCTAGGTTTAGGTCTTTTGATGCTTTGCTAAGATTATACGTTTAGGTCAGTATATGTCAGATAGGTTAGTTATGGTCAGTTAGGTTTAGGACAGTTAGGTTTAGGTCAGATAAGGTTAGACACCAAGACTTGTCTTCGGCTCCGGCACTGCCCAGCTAAAGAAATTACGGGTTTCAAGAGCCTCGAGTTCCAGTTTCGGTTCCAGAATAATAGGAAAGCTCGTTTAGGATACTTATACACGTTTAAAATAAGTCTCATCGCAGGAAAAACAATTGATCGTAATTCAATGGGAAATATGTCATGTGTGTCATGCATGTATGTGCGTTCTTTTACTACTTTCAAGAGACATGGTTAAATAGTATGATAGAAACACTCAGAAACATTTAAAGCAAAACAATAAAAGAAGTCGACGCTTACTTTGCTGTGAACTTGCTACCATAACTAGCAAATTCTGATAAAAAACCATTTAAAAGTATACCAAATGTGAACCATGTAAACGTACTCCGCTTGTTGGTATATGATATATTTTCATGCATGGTAGACCTATACAAATACAGTGAAACAATTGGTTGTTTGAATTATATTTGGCCCAAAATTTGCAACGACCGTTCACAAAAGTGCCTCGGTGCTTTGGCGCTGACAAATGATGGCCAAATAAGAGTAACTCTGTACAAGATTATCATTTAATTGTGGCTGTGATTGAAATCGGTCTGAGTAGTTTATTTGCTGTAGAGAACGCAAAATATGACAAGAGCCAAACCACCTTTCAGTCGTCGGGATGATAGTGACACTGGAGGATAGCAAAATCGCTAGTGACAGTATTGCATTCGCTTGAGTTTTAGAAAACACGAATGGCTTGTGGCCGCCATTTTCTATACCTTCGAACAACTAGACGTTTCAACGGTACTAAATATTAGATAGACATGTCCTTCGCATGTTCGAAACCTTGACGTTGTAGGTCTGTAGCGTTCGTAAATAATTCCCTGTCTTATGAATTTCTTTTGAATCCTGGGAACCTTCTGACAAATTACTAATTTGAAAAACTACATTTTTTTGTGTCAGTTGCACATTGGTTTGATATGCCACAGAGAAAGCCACGGTATTCAAGTCCAGTCGCATGGGCATCCTTTGTAGTGGCATGGTAATGGTAAGGGGGGGGGGGGGGGGGGGGGGTTTAAATAATCTTACGTGCCTATCACCCCATATATGATTTCTACCTTTCCAAAAAATTAAATTGTCTTTTAATAGGTATTTGGATAGTGATGAAAATATTAACTCTTGAGAACTTCGTCCGTAACAACAACCAAATGGTTGCTGTTTTGGTTTACTTATTACATTTTGGAGACATATTTTCAAGAAAAATGCATGTATGGCCGACCAAATTTCAATACCATGCTTTCGAACATCTCTTATAATGCTAAATTTAGCTTTAGAACCCTTGGATGGCATAATGATTTTTTTGTAAGCCAAAATTAAGGTGGAGTGAACCAAACTTTTCAAACACTTGATTTTCTAAAGTAGGAGGGGGGGGGGGAGATTGTTCCAACTCTCCTCCCTCTCTAGCCACCCATTTTCAAAGCATTAGTACGTTTAAATTAGGACCATAATTGTGGAAGTGTTGGGATACGAGGAGCCATAAACCCAATCGTACAGAGACGCAGTCAGGAGTGGTTGATTTGACTAAAGTTTCAGAGCAAATTTGGATAAAAAACAACTAATACCTACGTCGATCAACCAGAAAAGATCAGGATAGATCAAAATATGCCTGAAAATATCAGGGTAGTTGGGGTGAAACGGATGTAGGAAACAGAGTCTAGCTCGAACGGTTTTACTGTCATCTTTACAAAGCAAAATGAAATTGCGACATTCCTTTACTGAACCACAAGCCGATACTGAATGACAGAATCAAGCAACGTCTTTGTGTAGTTAAAACAAAACAAAATGACAAAATAAATCTTTGGTATGTATTTTAGTATACAATTGTTTATCTTCTCTCAGACCTGTAATTTTTGGCTTCACACACAAAAACAACACTGTTCTTTTCAACGCGACAAGAAATATCTGTCAAACTCAAAACACCTTCGTGCATCTTTCGAGTATCAACTTCGTAAACAAACGCCAAACATTTTGCCTTACAGTCGTCACAAGCATTATTTGGATTATATTTTGAATATGCCTGTACGCCTCTCTATATATACATCGTACAGTATGGATGAAGCGTTGTCAGTTGCTACATTACAATATTGTTCTTGGTAATTTAGCTCCAGCTTGCATACTTGGTAATATCGAAGGGGCGTAATCTTGGTTGGCTGGTTGGGTTGAGGTGAATGGCAGTGGGTGCTGGTAAAGCTGGGAAGTGAAACTCGGTTGCTCAAAATGCCGGGATAGTCAGTTAGTAGCAGAGAGAACAGATACCCCAGAAGATGGCACAGATCTCCAGCGGAAACATAGATGATGCACCACGTAAAACAGGCGTGCTAAACGTGATCAACGAATATCTCATTTCTTGAGAATCCAAATAGAAGAGACTGTAGAGAGACTCAGTAAAGTTTTAAATAATGTTTTAAAATGTTTTATTTTAGAAATAAAACATAATATTATACAATATTAAATCTTGCAATTTTTCCTGTTGATATTGGTTATTGGAATATCTTTGTTTATAAAAGTTATAATTTTCAGAACCAAAATTGGTTGCTATTGGTTTAAGTGAAGAGAGGGTTTCAAAAAGTTTTTTTGATGTTTTGAGGGACTTTGAGCCAACGGTTGGGCCGTTTGATGTGGTTGTGAGATATTATTGTATTGTATTGCATTGACATAGCTAATATCACATATATGCGATCAATTGTGCTAATAAAATTATTATTATTCTTATTATTATTATCTATAACTGCCTAGATAGGGTCTAAATAGACTTGGGCATTCCAATATTAAAGAAAATTGCTTAAAATAGTTAAATGTTTATCAGTCTAGAATTCCACGAGCTGCAATAATGCTTCAAATTATAAAAATAAAATTTGAAATGAATACCAGATTTTAATTAGCTAACTAATAGTTTTTGAACAAATTATTTATATTTGATGCTCTAGTTTGTGTTCGAGGAAAACTCGATTCAATTCCCACACAGCAGGAGGCGCCTGCATCTCAGGACTATATTCACTAACATCGGATTTAACTCTGGATTAATTTAACCTATTTTTAAAGTCAAGCTTTTATTTTCTCTAAATCAACGACCTTTTTCAAACTTTAAGCTGCAGGTAAATTCCGGGAAACATATTATCATCAATGATATTACAGTTTCGATCACAGAGTTTATTTCCCATGGAACGTTTTGTGATTCGAAAATACGGTGCAGTTGTCTGCCACGAAATGAACTCAAAGCGCAAGCTAAAATTAAAGCCACCCTCGTACTAGCTTCAAATATCGAACAATAAAGAGAAAATATTGACAGCTACAAAATTGATCGCCTTTTATGTGACAGAAATTCTCGAATGAACCACATATAAATGTAAATTTTACATCATATTTTGGTATATTAACGTGTTTTTTTAACATTTTAGATTATTAGAATACCGGTAAAATTTATTTGGCGTGAAAACCGAATTTACAAACTGTTTTCCAAGTAGTTTTGCTCGATTTGGTGACATTGGGCATCAATGAGTTATATCGGATGACTGAAAACGGTTGTTGTTTGGTACCTTTCGGGACCTTTAGGCCATGGTGGGTGATGATGAGATGCGTAATGGACGATGGACGATGGACGATGGACGATGGACGATGGACGATGGATGATGGACGATGGACGATGGACGATGGATGATGGACGATGGACGATGGACGATGGACGATGGACGATGGACGATGGATGATGGACGATGGACGATGGACGATGGACGATGGACGATGGACGATGGACGATGGACGATGGACGATGGATGATGGACGATGGACGATGGATGATGGACATTGGGTAACAGGATGTGAATGTGGCTAGCAATGCTGTGGGGTAACGGGGACGGGTTCGGACTGGTTGGGACGGATTGGGATGAATTGGGACGGTGGGGTCAGTTCTCACACTCGATACATCTTGATTCGCTGTCAAGCTGCCAGTTAGAGGAAAGGGGAGAAAGTGAGCCGAGAATTTATTGCTCCCTAAACTGCTCCAGCATTCTTTTCAAATGTTTTTGCTATATTATGCCAATCTTAGAATCGTTTAAATACTTTAAAATATCGAACTGCTATTCGACAACGTTGTCATTCTAATATAAAAATATCACGTTATTATATTAGTCACGAGCATTTTTTTCTACAAAACAAAATTATTTAAAAACATTAAAACGAGCGGGATTATTTCAAAAAATCTACACCTAAAACTTCTTTGTATTCTACGTTTGACAGTTTGATATATTTATCGAACCTAATCACAGCAATGTTATCGACGACGAAAACATTGGGTCAGTTCTGCTTGCCCCATTCCGTCTTGTGTCTCGCCGTAGAACTACACTGAATGGGCTAGATAGGCTGTCAGGACATGGGCAATTTCGCACCAAGGGGGGTCCCGGGTCTACTCCATAGCACGTGAATTATTGTCCCTCTCACCCCCTTTCCCTTCACACAGACCGCGTTGAGTATTTGTTTAACTCACCGCAAAGTACTCCATCTTCCCCAACAAGTGTTTAGTGATTAGCGAAGCATTTATTACCAGACCAAAGGCGTTTAACACGTTAACCTTACGGTAGCTAGTGGTTGTGATCTTCTCAGATAATACCCAGCTTTCCTTACTTAACATATCGTAACATCTTTACTGATAGCCGATAGTAAAGCGACTGCCATACCTTAGGACATTGGAAAGGATAGGATTTGTGTACTTTGCATGTTTCTTATTCACTGCTCTAAAGCAGTGCTTTTTTTAGGTTAAAACATAAAAAAGCGCATTGTTAATGTTTGTTTGCAAAATCGATTAAACAATGTGAAATTTTAAATGGTGGGCAAGTTATTTTAGAGGATGATGGAGTTCGTGAGCTTGATTGCCTTCGCTCGGACGATAATGAAATACAATTTTTTTTTTTTTAGTTTCGTTCCGCAACATTTGATTATATAATTAATCCAAATAAATGGAATCAACAAAATTTATCATATTCCGCTTATTTCACCCATCGCAGTATATTGACGGGATTTAGTTGTGTTGTAAAATATTAATTATTTATTAATCGCGGCGAGCTAGTCTGTAATTATTACACTGCTATTCTGTAAATATAATATTTACAGATTATTTTGTTTTAATTTGCACAATTAAAAAATGTATCACCTTGAACATATAAGCGAACGTGATTGGTTCTTTCATGAACGTCGCGATAGCGTGTTTTAAATGCCATGCTTGATCCAAAATATGGACATTTTGGATAATCTAACCATACAGCATAAACAAAATCTGAAATCGTTCCAATTAATAAATCGTCCCAACACAAATAAACTAGAAAGAAAACGCGTTGTTTATGATTGGCTAGCGGCTCGTATCCTCGTTGCCCCTGCATCCATGTTGGCGGTTGCCGGTTGCCGATTGCCAGCGAGCCAGGAACCAAGTTGAATTTTACGCTCCTACTGATAAGCAGAAGAACGAGGAACGAAGAAAAAGAAGTAGAAGACTATCTTAAACCGGGATTTGGCTCGTTCTTGAATTCGTCTGTCTTGTTGAGTTCTAGCGAGATGGCATATCCAATTTAAGGGATCCTTCGAAGACTAAATCCATAGCAAATTAGAGATAGCTTCAACACCTAATCCTTCTCCCTCTGCATTTCTCTCTTGCTCGTGCTGAGACCTTTGTTGGAAATTGCAATCTCCCGCACTCCTTGGAGTTTCTCGGCTATGTACCAACTAGGCCACGCAAAAAACGTACCTACTTACTAAATTGTGTGACATTGCGTAAAAGAAAAATTCATTTTTACTTTACTTTTGTTTTGGGGAAAAATTTGCATCGAAATTAGACCCTAGCTGTTTTGCAGAAACTATAAAACCCAGATCTATGGGCACAGAACCAAAATTCAATCCAGATGGCGATTTGAGAAGAATTATTATGCCGCATTATAGATAATTTAATGCTTCTAGGGATTTTAGCAATGAAGCATAACGCAAAGAAGAGACAATAATCTACATTTCAGATATCTCGCATCCCCGAATTTTTTTCAAATTTAGAGTAAAATAATCAGATTTTAATTTAGAAATCACCTCAATGCGAAGAGCAAAATACCCATCAGCGTGTCCTTTACGAAGAGAACTATATTTGATATAATATATTATTATACTCTGCAGGCTGTGTTGATTTCAGTAGATGGAGAACGTCTTAGACTAGATGTTTTCCTTCCTTCCTGTGTGTGTGTTATCAAACGGAGGTTAACTTATCAGCCAGCACTTAACATCAGAGTGACTTACGCTGCCAACTACCCCCCTCCTCCGTCTTCCACCCCCTACTACGGCATCAGCCCCTTCAACAAGCCACCCAACCACCCTCCCACCCACTCACCCACCCTGCCACCCTGCCACCCATCCACCCATCCCAAACTCTCAGCCCAATATTAGGGAGAGAGGCTCGAGCTGGTAATCAGCACACAATTAAGAAAGCTCCAGTAACTCCTTTCGAAGATGCATGCCAAATTGAAGGTAAACCATACTTATACAGAAACGATTTCTTTGCGTGGTAGATTTATAGAAAATACTTCATAATACTGAAAAATTAAAACGTTTATCGAGATAAGTAACAACTTTTTGTGAACACAGATCACAGAGATATGTTTTGCTAGGGTTTAATATAGCGTTGATCCTAGAGGCCCGGACTTGAAAGATGGCCATGGATCAGTCCTTGTGGAACTCCGATCGGTTACTGAAAAGTGTATTAAATATTGATAATTACTAGTGCCACCTCACACGGTTCTGCAGGAAAAGTATCATATCAGTTGGAGGCAATACCTCGCATAAAAAGAGATATTATTTGCATGGATACCGACTACCGTCAAATTTCGTATAAAATATCACTATTTCGATAAGTATACGATCATAAATCAAAATAAGTGACTTGGTAGTATTTTAAAGTAAAAAATGTACACGGAACTGTTTCTACTAGAATAACATAAAACTGAAATATTCTTCTTGCGGTTGGTGTTTAATAATTGGACGCCAATTAGACGTAATCATCTAGAACCATGAGTCGGTTAGCAACTGAAAGTAATGGTCAAAGTAATTTTATCGTATTGTCGAGTCTTTCAAGAACGCCCAAAAACCTAAGCAACAAGGGTACCTAAATTAACTTTTCTTTTTCTTTTAGCATTCGACTCATTTTCAAACTGTTTTTTCTTGACACTTCTTTGAAATTTCCTTCTCCAATTGCTTATCATGTAATGTACCGAAACATGTAATAGGTACACCAGGAACAACATTTTGAAGGAACGCATTCAAACCAAGTTCTGAGTTCTTTGGACCAAGCATTCGTTTCTCATGCACGACAATCTCTGAATGCCATTATTTATACGCTTTTTAAAGATGGTAAAAGCAGTGTTTAACACTACTTTTTGAACATTCTTGAGACAAACCCTTTTGGATATATTTCACTTAATTTCATTGTTTGTATTGGGCTAAAAAGGGGAAAATGATGCCGTCTAAGTTAATTATTTGGATATATACTGATTATAGCAAAATACAGAACTTTAAAGCCACCAACCGCTCTACCCCTTACAGCTCATGAGTTCCACTAGATCATTTAAACACTAGATTTTCTCCTTCGGAGAAATTGCCTCCCTTGAAAAGTTAGTTGGCACCACGATTTCTCACAGTCCTTAAGTTTATAACAATTTCATTTTCAGGCATGTCACGAGACTCGACCCGCATTACAAAGCATTTCGCGTATGCACGTTTGACCGTTCTGTTGTGCAAACTAGGTAGTACCCGTTGTTCCAGCAAGGAGTCCCTCATAGATCAAGCGCTGTAACCAATGTTGCTGTTCGACTGATAATGAGATTTCAAATATTCGCAGTTTTAGTTTCGACGTGGTGCAAAAACTGGCAAACAAGCGCAAACCAAAAATACCACATGAAGGGCAGGCAACAGTTTCAGGAAGATGGATAGTTTATCATGATACAACTCATGGACGATGACATAAAGGTGCACATTTCATTTCACAGACGCCTTTGCAAATAATGCCAAAACGAATAATGCCAAAATGTGAAATTATTAAAAGTTAGGTATGATAACACTCTGTGAAATTACAGAAGGAATTTCCAGTTTTTTATTGGTTGATCTAATTGCGAGAAATGTCCCGGTTTTCACAGGAATTTCGTGAAATGCAGTACGATCAATCACAATTATTTCTTAAGTTATTAAATTAAATATTGCCTGTATAAACCTACAATACTCTGATAAAAGAAAAGAATATAGGTACTATCAGTTCCTCTATTTACATGTAATTTATCTGTATCTACACAATTTATGCATATCAAAAACCTAAACAGTATCAGCTACTTTAAAATACAATTCTTAGAAAAAATGTCAGACATCCATTTCTATTAATCAGTTCCTGCCGCTAAAAACTAGCTCCTAAGGCAAAGAAATTGGACATAAGTTTGAACTTAATGCCACACACATGAACGGGTAAATTCCGCAGAAAGCCTAGTTATCTTTGCATGCCAGCTGATAACACTAGTTATTTGGTAGATTGCATTCTATGTGTGAATTCGTTGCAGAATGATTATACCAGAGGCCATATTGGACTTCATTGGCTGTTAGTTTCATATGGTAGACATAACAGTGAAACTGCTAGTGCTACAGTTTTTAGGGTGGTTAGTATTAAAACGTTTTATCAGATTTTAAGATTGATATATTTCACTATATCGAAAGCTAGAAAGTGGGAACTTTCTTGTCTGATAATTGCAGGGAGAAATTTGAATTGCATATATCATATAGCTGTGGGTTACAAAACGATTGTTCCAATTACGGATTTTTTATTATACATCACAACCATAATCAGTAAGCTATATTTTATTACATTTATAGAATCAGTGAAGTATTCCGTATTTTATTACTCTTCAATAAATGTGTGTATATATATATTTTTTTTTCCTGTGTAGCAGAAAAAATATGTCAGGGGCTTTAGCAATAATTCTGAATGCTCATGTAATTGGTTTTATGTCGTCAAATGTACCACACATCTACGTTCTAATGAGAATTCGATTCATTCAAAAATGATTTCATGTTCACGATGTTTTTGCTCAGTGTATCCCATATCACATTTTTTTACCCCCAGCTATCGGAGAGAAAACAGTTTAGAATTTTTCATAATAACGGATGTGCACTTTTTAAAATAGAATTTTCTCGACACTGGCACGAATTTCGTTCTGCCGATATTTGAATTTGATTACGTTTTCCACGATGCGGAGAACTGGGCGACCACGCTGCGCTTACCGCTCTAGGGAACGAAATCTTTATTAAACAACGATGAAAATTTGCATTTCCTATAGGTGAACCTATATCTATATCTATATCTACGTAATATTGGTTAATTTAATATGAAGAGCTCATACTTTGTGTGATACACAATTCAATCAAAATATTCTATTCCTAGAAATTTCCTACCAATTCATTATCTCTGTTTTAATTATTGAAAAAAAAACCCGAGTTTGCAAATGGCATCATTGAAATGCACAAATGTTTAATCACCATGGCAGTAGTGAGCGGATTCTTTTGTTTTCGCTATGAGGTGGAGGTCAGCATTTCAACCGGAAGACACATTAGACCGGCCCTTCCAATTTTCATGAAAAATCAGGCCGTTTGACATGCCCCATCAATTCCAACACGAATCTTTTTTACTTGAAAGTTGAAAACCAGAAAGATTTTTCTTCGACACGAAATGCCGAGTTGTCCTACTTTATTCTACGATATAATTACACAAAGCTAACTTTTTCTCAGTCTTTGCTTTGACCGCTAATGTAAAAATAATAATAGGTTACACGATCTTAGCGTCGCCGCAGCCGCGCTACACAAAGCAACGCTCGGGAAACACGCGTGGAAAACCTTATCAAAACACATCACTTTTCTTACCTTTGTATTCCTATTTTCCACCGCATACGTGTCACATTCACCCACAAAAATATTTAAACTAGTTACATAATAAAGATATTGATAATCCTGTACTTAGTCATATAAATCACAACACAATCATCGGCGTTGACGTATACTTTTTGTGAACCTTACAGCCATTTTGTTTGTCGAATAAGCATTTCAGTATTTCACTTAATATTCCTCAGGAAATATTTCATATTCAGAGTTCCCAAGCACTCCGTGACTGATACACCGTAATTTACTTTATTGCCGAATTTAATTCCCAAAATACAAAATCACAGTTTCGCGTGCCGTGGTAGATTTCGGGCGATCCCTCCTCCTTGCGGCCAGAGTAGAACCCTAGGCTGCTGCCACCAGAGCGTCTTGCTCGCTCACTCGTGCCTGTCCAACAACTTGCTCTTTTAAAACGTACCTAGTCCGTGGCCAGAGCTCAGTACTTAGTACTTAGAACTCTGTGCACAGAAATATACATTGAACACAGCGAAGCGATATAATCTTAACGGAGCCTTCATCGCCATGGACATGCAAGAGTTTGTGATGCAAGAAAAGGGTTTTCACTTGATGCGTTTCCAGCTGATTTTCCTTGCATGCGTATATTATCATGCTATTTGCGAGGTATACGCCCATGGGCATATCTTCAGAAGGTTGTAATACTTACTTTGAGAACTACGATCATTTTGATCAACTCAACGTACTTCCTGATCCTTGATAAAAATTACTAATTATATACAATGAAATAAACACGAAAAGATGAACGATAATTTGTAATTCACCTTCAAATCAAATCAGGAACGTTTCAAATTGTTAGCCACCCACCTCCTCCGATTAATCTGAAGATTGTATCGAAGCCGCGACCGCATTGGCCTCCGCTCTGGGCCGGGCCTTACCACACTTGTATAATATCATTACTCTAAAGAGCTTTGCTGAGGGGTAATTTGTTTAAAAGGTTGCTTGAGGGTGTGCATAAGGGGTAGTTATTTTAAGGGTAGTTTTAGGTATTGATTTGCTTAGAGCGAGGGCTGATGGGAAATGACTCGATAATTGAAGCTGGAGAAAAAAAGAGCCATGCTGATGAATGATGAATGAAGAAACACTCCAACCTCTCCTCCCACCTCTTTCCATTACACCCCCACACCCAGCCTTTCAACGTTCACCGAAACCTCGAACAGCTCAGCATAGAATTTGCATCAATGTCTAAGTCTTGTTGTTTAACATGTCTCGAACGGAGTAGGCATAATTTTGTGAAGCGAATATGAGAAATATACAAGAAATTAGGTTGCCTTAGAGGAAATTTGGGCGATTGCCGTCAATGGCTAATTTAAATAATATTTTTTTTCAGCTCTAAACTGCCATCAGCAGTGACGTGATGTAATTGTAGCTTGGTATTAGGAATAAGTAATCGACTCAAAACATAATTTCACAATTTCTCGTGGCAAACACAGCAAACCTGATATACACCAATGCTCTTATGAGTAATAAACAGCTTTACTAGCAAAGGAAGGAATTTTTGTGGGTTCAGAAAAAAAATGAATGCGATTTAAGAACAGAACAACATAGTTCTTTAATGACATCATCGCTGGCAAAAGCTAAAATAGTGAACATGATTTGGGTACCAATAGTTAGATAAGGTAACTTCGGCAACGGAGGTGTAATTAAAAAAGCTGTATCTCGACATTGGAAAGGAAGGTAGAGGAAGAAAAAATAGTAATAAATAAAATGGTATTCAGTTTCCCATAGCTCCCTGGCTCACGACTGCACGTATTTTAAAGCAATGATAATGCAGAAAGTGTTTTCTGTCGTGCTAGCTACCTGCCTTTCTTAAGATGCTCATGGGCTAGTGGCTAGAAATAATGTGGTGATGCTTTCCCTGTAAGGGATGGATACACTCATAGACAAATGCATAGGCAACAGAAATTAAGAAAATGAAAACTATCTTAATGGACTTGACAAGAGGTTATCATCTTAGCTTGCGGTAGTTAGTTAAAGTGAATTGAAAATCTCTGCGTTTTTTGTAAAATAGTTTGTTTTCTTGTCTTCGAAAAAAAAAAAAAAATGTCAATAAAATTAATGAATTGGATCATTAATTAAAACATCATGCAAGCTTTGTTGTTTCTTATTTCCATCTCGCTGAGTCCTTTCAAGATCGACCAGTCGACAATGATAAAGAAATGCTCCACGCAGGTAACACAGTACCTGTAATTGTCGTCTTATCTGATTCATTATTGTGTAAGAAAAATGAGAAAGATGTCTAATGGTAGCTCTTCTTCAGTCAATTTTTTCACCTTACGCTTGTAGCTCTAATTACATTTATCTGATACCGCTGTAGAATGCATAATACCTTTATTAGATCCGAGACCTGAGAAGAGATGCAATATACTATAATACTATATAATTACTTGAGTTCTGAGGTGTTACATACTCCGAGTTTGATTATAAATTTTTTTCTTTTAATATGTTTTTATAATTAAACATGAAACTCAGTTTTATCAGTGTGACCAACTTCAAGTAGATCCATGAGCATGCAATAACAATGATCCGGAAGATAAGAAAGTAAATTGTCAGCTCTATTTTTCACGCAAGCAAAGAGCCAAACTCAGTTTTATTTTAGAGCAAATTTGGTCAATTTTGGCACCATCACAGACACTCAGTTATTGGTCAATCAACTAGCTTAAAAAAAGTTAAACCTGTGCGTCTGAGCATCTGAACTTTCAGATATTAAATTATAATCACTTCGTGATCAACTGAAGATGGACAGATTTGAATAAAACAGGCATATTTTGTCACTTGCGTAGAAGCTTCAAGTACATAGCACTTCTATTGCCTACCCATCCAGCCAACCAGTTACCCAGCCAACTAACCAGCCAGCTATCCAACCAGCCAGCTATCCAACCACCCAGCTATCCAACCACCCAGCTATCCAACCACCCAGCTATCCCACCAGCCAGCTATCCCACCAGCCAGCTATCCAACCAGCCAGCTATCCAACCACCCAGCTATCCAACCAGCCAGCTATCCAACCACCCAGCTATCCAACCACCCAGCTATCCAACCAGCCAGCTATCCAACCAGCCAGCTATCCAACCAGCCAGCTATCCCACCAGCCAGCTATCCAACCACCCAGCTATCCAACCACCCAGCTATCCCACCACCCAGCTATCCAACCACCCAGCTATCCAACTAGCCAGCTATCCAACCAGCCAGCTATCCAACCACCCAGCTATCCAACCACCCAGCTATCCAACCACCCAGCTATCCCACCAGCCAGCTATCCAACCAGCCAGCTATCCAACCACCCAGCTATCCAACCAGCCAGCTATCCAACCAGCCAGCTATCCAACCAGCCAGCTATCCAACCACCCAGCTATCCCACCAGCCAGCTATCCAACCAGCCAGCTATCCAACCACCCAGCTATCCCACCAGCCAGCTATCCAACCAGCCAGCTATCCAACCACCCAGCTATCCCACCACCCAGCTATCCCACTAGCCAGCTATCCAACTACCCAGCTATCCAACCACCCAGCTATCCAACCACCCAGCTATCCCACCAGCCAGCTATCCCACTAGCCAGCTATCCCACCAGCCAGCTATCCAACCAGCCAGCTATCCAACCAGCCAGCTATCCAACCACCCAGCTATCCAACCAGCCAGCTATCCAACCACCCAGCTATCCAACCAGCCAGCTATCCAACCACCCAGCTATCCAACCAGCCAGCTATCCAACCACCCAGCTATCCAACCACCCAGCTATCCAACCACCCAGCTATCCAACCACCCAGCTATCCAACCACCCAGCTATCCACCCACCCAGCTATCCAACCACCCAGCTATCCAACCACCCAGCTATCCAACCACCCAGCTATCCCACCATCCAGCTATCCCACCAGCCAGCTATCCAACCAGCCAGCTATCCAACCAGCCAGCTATCCAACCACCCAGCTATCCAACCACCCAGCTATCCAACCACCCAGCTATCCAACCACCCAGCTATCCAACCACCCAGCTATCCCACCACCCAGCTATCCAACCACCCAGCTATCCCACCAGCCAGCTATCCCACCAGCCAGCTATCCCACCACCCAGCTATCCAACCACCCAGCTATCCAACCACCCAGCTATCCCACCACCCAGCTATCCAACCACCCAGCTATCCAACCAGCCAGCTATCCCACCATCCAGCTATCCAACCACCCAGCTATCCCACCAGCCAGCTATCCCACCAGCCAGCTATCCCACCACCCAGCTATCCAACCACCCAGCTCTGCTAGTCTTTGCGACATTTTTGCGTTCTCTGGGTGAACTAAAAGCACAAGAAGATGACAATGACATTAGCATTTGAGTTTGATGCGATGGCAGTGAGGCACATGTTCACCATTGTGACGTAGACATTTCAGTTTTAATATAAACGAGCCTTCTCAAGATTCTTGCTATGAAAAAAAAAAATAGGCAGATGAAAAAATGGACATAAGAAACGGCGAACAAATAGCCCTAAAATGTCGAGAGCATCTTGGTGCAACTTCAAGGCATGGAGGGTGACATTCTTGGGAAGACAGATATTTTCTGAAGTGTGCGTATTCTTGTATATTATATGATATTATATAGCATAGCATCGAAGAGTAAGTATACGAAGAGAAATTGCGACGAAATGACTAAAACATTAAGGAAAAAATGATGATAGAATGATATTGCCCTAAACATAATATATTTCAATGTTCCTAACAACGAAAGAAGGTTATGGCCACTCCTTCAATTTGAGCCAAAAATATACGGTACACAATTCAGTCGACTTGATCCATTGCTTTTATTATTAATCATGGACTGTACAATAAAATCAATATTTTTGTATTATAAATGATTCGGCCACTTTGCCTGAGTCCATCTTCAATTTGGAACCAAACCCTAAGAAGAAAAAAAAACACTTGAACTATGCGAAAGAAATATGAAAAAAGTGTAATATTCCTCAGTCCACGTTGGATCAGATTGCCATATTTTTCAAAATACTGGTATAAGAAAATATGTCAACTGAGAAGACGCTAACGACATCTACGATATGAAATGTGAGAAATGAATATCACTTAACACTGACATTTGCCGACGCGCCCCCCCCCCCTCCCCCACCCACATCACCACCCTATAAACAAAAATGCAGCCATCAAAAGTGCATGCTGATTTGCTGAATACCAGGTTGACTTGAGGTAGAATTATGCACTCGAATATGCATCGTCAGTTCGTCGAATGATATTTTGACTTGTCTCGAAGTCAAAAGTCAAACAGATGATAAAACATGATGGTGATGGTAGGTATTACATTCCCAACATAGTGCATCATAATGTAAAATACGTCAATTTGTCTAAAATCTTTATTTTTCAAGAAATCCTCTTTAAAGAGCCACCAGCTGCCACATATTTATTTTAAAAGAAATTTCAAGATGAATTTACT
Organism: Protonemura montana; assembly: GCA_947568835.1. Taxonomy (NCBI): domain Eukaryota; kingdom Metazoa; phylum Arthropoda; class Insecta; order Plecoptera; family Nemouridae; genus Protonemura; species Protonemura montana. Next base: position 2,363,986 of record OX387604.1, on the reverse strand, counting down.
TCGTATAAGGTTAAGATTATGAATAACAAATTTTACGATTTATTTATACATTTTGAAGCACCTTCTTGAAAACCACCGAATTTAAGATAAGCTTTACCTATATAAGCTAGTGAAAGTAAAAATTTTCCTTATTTTTATGCAAAAAAATAGCTATCATGTCAGCATTTATCAAATAAATGATTTATTATTTCGTATACATAATCCCAGCCATGTGAGTCGACTGTGACTTGTGACTTGTGACCCGTCCCATCGCTAAGAGTGCCACTCTCAGGAACATTCTTTGGGACATTACATTTGGATCATTTTATGTGTCGTTAGGACCGGAAAATGCGCTATAAGTTTCTGATGGGAAACAGCATTTAAGATTCGTACAAGACAGCAAAAGAACATCGAACAAAATAATAAATCTCACTATGGTAACCACGACACAGCAACAAACATAGCTAATTAATTCAAATCTCAAACACAATACAAATCAAAAACAAGCTTTTCTTAGCATTCAAAATTCATATAAAATATTAACTTTTTTAATTCGGAGTGTTGTAAGTTATAACTGGTAATAGGCTATGTAAGAGAACAGAAGGCGTGGAATAAATACGAGTCATGCGAAGCATCCTCGATAGCTGTGTGATTCTTTTCTATATCTCGTAATCCGTCTCGTCATCTTTGACACAATGAGATGAAACGATTGCGATGCCAGCGCCAGTCCTCTGTGCCCAAAGCCGATCCTTCCAAGCGGACCCTAGCGTCCCAAGCTGGTCCAGCCGGACCCAACCAACTGGGCACTGTGTCAATGCTTCTTTATTTCTCTATCATTGCACTGGGCGGCACTCTTTGGCTTGCCTAGGCCAACGGGCTTTCAAAAGCCAGGCCGACTCACCACTCTTTTATATTATAACAGAAATATTTAGAAAAAAGGGTGAAGTTTTTTTTTGTTCTGTACGCTTTCTGTGAGGTAAATAACGTTTATTTCAACCTGTTGGAAGTCATTTGGATTCGCTGTGTTGTTCGGTTCAGTCACCATATATTTAACATTTAGTTAGTAGTTATAATACCTCGGCATCACCTACAGCTAAGCGAAGTGATGTCAATTGCATCTGAAAATTGTATATGCGGCATCCATTCTTGTATACCCGACAAGAATACAGGTCAATTTCCACAACCATCCCCGTTACTTCTACTTCCAAGCTCTGCTTGAACAAGCTTTAATAAAATGATACGATATCATAGATTAGTTAAAAGAAACTGACATTCGCACTTTATGGCAGGTATGGCGGACGAAAAACTAATCTTATAGTTCTACAAGGTTCCCATACATATCGGATAATACCGATCAATAATCATGCACTTATTTTAGGATGGACCAATTGTAGAAGTAGTGGATTATACCTATAAACTCAATGGAAGTAGTGCTAAATAACCAGAAACTATGCTTCTGTGGTCTTCAAAAAAGAAAAGTATGGGATGCGAGCGTAGGAAAAAATTACGCCCAAGGTTTGGCCGACAATGAGACTTTTCACGATTTTTCCCCTCAATCAGTTTCTTCTTCCTCTCACCCTTCCTCCCCTTCCCTCGGCCATCCCCTAGGTCGTCTGTCTGATGACACGGATATTTCATTTCCTCCTATACTCTTAGTTCTTATACTGCACAAGATTTTTTTTCTTTCTTACTGCAGCCATTCCTTTCTTATACACACCAAAGTTTTTTTCTCACTTTGTTTCATTTATATTCTTCGTCTGCTTCTGGTTTCTTCATGGCGCACCGATTTCTTCGATAAACAGAGTCTCTTTGCATGCATATATTTTGTAAAATTCTTGATCGCTGGTTCTAACAAGTAACTACTTGACCGTATTCACCTCTATCCAAGCATCACACATGAGGATTTCTGCATCGTACCCATATTTTAGAATTTCAGGGACAACACGTAACGGGGAAATTGTCAAATAGTTCAGGCTTTTTCAAGCAAATCAACGTAAAGATACTTTTTGAAACTTGGCTAGGAGATCATGACTAAACGTCTTGGTGCTAGCAAAGCTACTCTAATCTTTGAACATTCGTTCAGAACTAGAAATAAATAAGAAGAGCAGATTGTTCATAAGCGTGCCATCATTCTGGGTGTACATCACTGTTGAAGCCGCAATATAATCGAAAGTATAAATTATTTTTCTCCCCATAGTAACCCTGTGTTCATTAGCTACATGTATTTTCCTCCTCTCTTGTCTACCATACGTTGTGCTCCCCATTTCCTCTGCTGTTCCAATCATTAGCAGCCCCATCCCCCTCCCCCCCAAACGCGCAGTCCGGACGGACCCGGCCCCGGGCCCGACCACCCATCCTTGTCATCGTCTCAACTTCCCGAGATGCTCTTTCGCTTTCGGTAAGATGCCCGGGATGCGTCGAGCAGGGGCAAAACTTGCCAAATAAACAATTTCCCAAGACGCAAGTGGAATCATCGGAGATACAGGATGTCTAAGAAATAGAAAGGAGGCAGAAAGTTTTACGCACGCTGCAGGGTGTGCACCGAATTTGTCTGGAATGTTGATACGATGATTGAACGATGATAGGTCACACAAAACTGACAGGCAACTACTTACATAGGCTATACAACTAACTGACAGGGAAACCTATCTAACATTTACCTAGTGACTTGTATCAACTGGTCACTTGGCAATCGATACCACAAACACACGAGCCATGCATTTGTATACATTTTGGGCATATTTATATTAGTAACCTAATAATATAATAATAATAAACCCCCCTGAACAAAACGATCACATTAAACAAGGGACAACACTTTTTTCTTCATATGAATTTTTTTGATGTTGAAAGGCAGTTTCCAAAATTGACTCATTTTGGGACCGGCGGTGAATTAAAAATACAAATTTGTATGGAGACATAAAATGTCTCTTCAGGTTTAATTCTAGGAGGATACAGCCCCCCAAAGTTCCTCGCGAAGCCCAGGGGTGTTCAAGGGGGTGTGCCCCCCCCGGTGTGGTTGGCGGCTGAGTCCACAGGGGGCAAAGCCACTAGTGTCCCGGGACATTCTTTGTTTATTGATGCCTGAGCCAGCTAGAGTCATCGCTATCAAATGCATAATCATACGATTATTTGCTTTACTTTGATTATATGCAAAGTCATGAAATACCATTTAAGCGGCATATTAAAAAACATTGAAAGTTATCTAGCAGTTCGATTATCTGAGCTACCCACGACACACAAGGTCCGTGTACGGATTCGCTCGAATCCAATGTAAAAATATTAACAATACCATTGGTGGTCCAGCATATAAAATAATGAAAAAAAAAACTTACCAGAGAAAAGAACCATCCATATCATTTGTACTTCTAAGAATCGATGAAATTATCCTGTGGTGCTTTAGAAATCATTGAGAAAACTATACTATTCGAGTGTGTAGCAACCACGGACGTTTATTTCATGTCCCTTTCATGTGTCGGCTTGCTTGCAACCTGCATGTGTACCTAGCAGAAAGGTGGAGTCTTTGCTCATTACCTAGTGAGTGCAATCAGCATAAATACTGGCAAAACAAGAGCTTGCTATCTTAGATGTGGTCAGCAATCAGCTACCTCACTTGGGCACGTGAACTGGAAGTAAGATGAATATATTTTAACAGTTTGTATCTTATAAAGGAAGCCAAGAGTTAAAGAATAAAATTAAGAGTTAAGTAATGTGTTCTTTTTCATTTAAGCAATCACAATCTTATCGACCTCTAACAATATTTTTTTAAATATAGTTTCCTTGGGGATACTATAAATAATAATAATAATAATAATAATAATAATTTATTGTCGGTTTTTGTCCCTAGGGATATATATAAATATAAATAATAAATATATATATATATAAATAAATATATATATAAATATAATAAAAATAAAAATAAATAATAATAATAAATAATAATAAATAAAAATATTAAATAATAAATAAATATATAAATGAATCAGACTGAATTAACTTTATTTTATTTTTATATTTTTGTATTCTGATATATGTGGTTTAAGTGATAGTTAATTTAATTAATTAATTAATCTTGTTTAAATGAATTTAAGTAGAAGCACCTTTACGGTGACTTTAAATCACAGCACTGTGGTATGTGAGGTTTTTTGGCGCTATTTTGACAATTGGAAACTATAGATTGCTTTACCTTGAAATGATAGCCAAAATGTTGTGTTTATGTCAACATTCCTGTTCTTCCCTAAAATAAATTGCAAATCCTAGTGTACATCCGTGTAATCGGATTAAACTTTTTATAAATTCGAAGTTTATTCAAGTATTTGTAATTTCTTACAGTCTGATATAGTTGACCCACACCAGCCGTGGGTCTACACATCATTTAACACAGCCTTGATTTCTCCATAACGAATATTTATTTTCCATCCATAATTTTTCTTTTCCCAGCCCTGATCAAGAAAATTTCATTTTTATAATTCGACATAAAAAATATAAGAATTTTGTTCAAAATTTTTGAAACATTCGCTACAATCCCTATGATAATACGTCATATCTAGTTGACAAGCTTTCAATGCATTTCTTCAGCATTTTGTGCATTGTTGCGGCCCTTTTGAGAAGCCATGCTTGTGAGCAAGGCTTATATAATAAACCAGTAGCAATGTGAATATCGCAAAGTCACTCCCAATCCCATAATCCATGTGTCATGAAACATAGGAACGTGTGTGCTCGTCAAGAAACAATGACGGCGGGACCAGCTCTGCACCGGCCGGTCTGCCGGTCTGCCGCTTAAAACACGTCACTTCTCACGTGTTTCGAAGACGAAAATGAGGGATGGACAAAATTATTACATATTTCTTCATTTTTTTTTGCAATATGTCGAATGTATTGTTAGTTCGACAATGGGAAAGCTTGTCATTCATATGCAACAATAAACCCGGCACATTTTTAAATTGAACTGGGAACAAAAGTGCACTTTCCTCCAAAATTGGGCCACCATTCAAAAGAAAGAAACTTTTTTTTAAGGCCGTTCACGACAAGAATTTTTTCACAAATTTTAAGCGATTTTTTAAATTATTTCCAGAATTATATTTTTGTATTTTTCCTAGCGGTGTGATTTCTAATCCGCTGTACTTCTAAAATGTTTAACATTGATAGAAAATACTTTGTGCATCCCTGTAAAAGTATGGAAACATGAAAACCCGGTAGCTGAAGTCATCCATCAATCATGAACCTACTATTCAGCTAAGTCATTGAATATGAAGAGTTGTTCCATACTCAGTTAAGTGATAAACCCATGGACCAAACCTCAACGCGGGGACGCATCGAACAATGGCCGCTACACGAAACTATTCATCCAATGTATCTATCCTATGTATCCAATGTATCTGTGTATCAAACGTATCCAATGAATCAAAAGTATACTATATCCAACAACTTCAATACATCCCAACAGCAGCGAACAGCAGCGACTACGCCATGCATATTTGATAAAAAAAAATGCTGATTCAGTTGATCATTTGGGATGTAACGAGACGAAAGAAGTTTCTTCTTTTAGTGCCTTGCATGATTGAAAATTAAAAACTTCTTTTTGTTCTACGCAGCAATTGAATGTGACTAGCACTTTCCAAACGGAACGCAATCATAGTTGCAGTTAGTTTTCATTCCGGGTGGTTATAAATAATTATTTGGCGTTGCACTTTTCTGATGAACGTGAATGTAATTGGTCTAAAACGTCTCTAATTACTATTTATATGCGTATACTTTTAACCGTTCATGTAACCTAGTTATTGATTTCGTTTCTGTTTTACTAAATTAAGTTTTCTAGGCCGCGCAAATATACCATTACGATAGCCATTTTTAGCCATAGGTCTCGCTGACTGTGCTTATGGTCGGAAAAGCTAATTGAAAACACAATTTAATTTATTCTCTCTTTGAAAAGTGTTTAAATATTACCTACCCTCTTCTAAGTTGAGATTTGACTACGATGTGTAAATCTATGCTTGAATTCTGGAGCACTTCATGGCAGGGTGATTCCTGTTCAGCTTGGGGGTGTTATCAGCTGGGGTTTATTCTGGCCAAAGGCATGGACTGAAGAGTCAACCGACTCTATTATCGGACCCATTTATCAGTGCACGACGTCGCACTTGAAGTGAAAAGGTATGATATTCAAGTGCGGTCATTCCACATTAACCCTTCATGTTTGCTCAAAAGCAATTCCCATGCGAAATATAGGCGCATTTTGCTCATTTTATCAATCATTCAAACAAGGCATTTCTATTTTAGTAGATTAAGAGTTACTGCTGCTTTACTGCACTGTTACTCAACACTTTAAATACGAGCGCAGTAGGGGAATAACAATATAAAAAAGCGTATTTTGTGATTAGAAATTAGTGTAAAGGTACACTTCTGTACAAATATGAGACTACACTCGTATATTGAAAGCTACAAGGAATTTAAAATATAGCATATTGAATATTGTGAAGCATTCTAAATGAGATCAATTCCAATTTTTAATCTAAAGATCAGTCACACATCTTTCATAGGACAATATCACCATATGGGCAATAACGCTGCCCAGCGAAAAGATAATTCTGTAATCATGTTTTTTGAACGTTTCTAGGAGAACGGTCATCTGTTAGGACCGGAAGTCATCAGTATACTCTAGTGGTGTGATTAAGGGACTGAATTAAGCGCCACCCCTTCCAATTGCTCGACGTGGTCAACGAGTAAAGGGGAAAGAGGAAAGAGGAAAGGAGAGAAAAGAGGGAGAGTAATATTATTATCCATGGCTAGGTTTTATCACCTAAGTGATATATGTACTGAGAACATTGATAGTGAGCAAGTATTATAACTGCATGGACGAGATTTTAAATTTTATGTTAAATATAAGAGAGAAAAGGGTCCCACTCACATTATCAATTACGGTCGGCTTGACCAAAGCTAACTGTTTTAATGGGTTCAATTTCAAGCGACGCTCAGAGGAAGCGTAAAATATATTTCGTGTTTGGGATGAGTTTGGTTGAACGTAAAATTAATGGAATTGATATCGAATCTTGATCAAATGATTGTGATCGAACCTCGTTTGGTGATCGCACATTTTAACTAACGTGAAATTGGGAAGTAACAGGCTTATCGAAGGTATTTATAGGATTGTTATTTTGTTATCATGTACTTAGCAGTTTTAAGTGCATGGATTAATAGCAATTTCGGCACAAACTGAATTGATTTAGAATTAATTATGCCAACCTAATTCTAATTTCATCGAAAATCGAAATTGGTCACTAAGCTGTACGATTCAATTCCCTTTAACTGGTACAACAAAGAAGAAACACACGCACAGAAAAATAATAATGAACTAAGCTGATGTTACATAATTGTTTTTACAATTTTTAAATGTTAAAGCTCAAGACCCACGACCGCCGCGACTTGCTGTCCTGGCAAACCGTTAATCGTTTCAGAGATTCAAAAGTTTCATGATTTGCTTCAGGAATGCATCTGCCTTTCATTCGACCTTTGGAAATCTGTTCTTCAATTTGATTAATTAAAGAGTTTGGATGGAGATCATGCAAACTGTTCATAAGATGGGAATTTGAGGAAGAGACATTTAAAGAACGAATATATAGTTCGATCATTGAAAACAACACATAAATAATACCTGCAGTAAAATATTGATTGAGAGCCTTTAAATATTTTTTTTATTGGTCCGTTGATTTGGACACCGTAAGATTGTCGTGGTAAAAATGTCCCTAAAACCTTCTAATTGCTTCTCAAATATCCGAGAAAAATGTGTTTAGAATCTCAGACTTTCAGATCAATGCTTATTTTATACAACCACAATTATTAGATTCAGAATATATCTGAATTATAAAATCTAAAAATGTAACCAAAGTTCTTCTGAGGCTTTTTGAAAAATGATGATAATATGATCATTTATGAGCTGCGTTCAGAGACCTACCCTATACCTTAATATACACTTTAAACCCTGTCTTACTATAAACTTGCTAGGTACTTAGCATTCGTGCTATTCTAATTTTTAATAATGTTATATTAGTTTACAAAATGTCAGGTCACCAATAAAATGACATGGCTTATCAACTCGGAAAGTTTGTCCCCTCTCCTAATTATAAAGTATATAGGCAATTATTTTTTTCCTAGGGGTTAAAATAGCCTCCTCCGTGTGACACTTAGAAAAAAGGTTAAGTTGACTCTCTGAGGAGACATTAGTTACTTAAGAGTCTGATATTTGTAATATTTGAAGTAAATTCTGAGCGAAGTTCTCAAACTCTTCGCTTGGTTCAGTTTCCTTCGATAAAAATCAGCCCCCGACGCGCAAGTTCACCCGGAGCGATTAGCTGAGAATGGAAAGGATAGAAAGTAGAAAAGAACACGCTTAAGAATCTTGCAAATCTTGCAAACACTCAGTAAATATTCAAAATATAGACGCTTTATAAGAACGACATCAAAAAAGTGAATAAACACCAGGTAATAACAATTTAAATTGTTTTAGGTATTATACGATGCATTTTATTATTTATTTAACCTAACTTAAACATGTATTGTGAATGTGGTTTTTTCGTTTTAAAATGAAGAGATTTTGCATGCTTCACTGGCCCACCGAATTACCAAGCTCAAGTTGTAAGCTTTTAACTATTTTCTCAAAAAGTGAAGTACGCATATGAGCCAAAATGTTATCGAAAAACTGTACTTCTTTATCGAAAAAAAGTTCGCTTAATTTGTAATTCTGGGAATTTTCAATCTAGATTTCCACGAGTATTTTCTCCGCCATTTTGCCACATCTGTTAGCCGCTGAATTCATTCCAACGGAGCGCTTCTGCGAAATAACTGAAAGCAGGGTTCACTTTTTACGTTGATGCGTCACGATAAAAAAATAAAAATAAAAAGCAGTCCGTTTTTCGCTGATTGAGCGTCATACCCTCGACGTGAATTTCGCGGTGAATATCACTGAACATTTAATAGTACAAATTGATAAGGCACACAAAACATTTCGGCACATAAACGTCTTTAAAAATCCAACAATTTGTGTTATTTAGCTCTCCCTTTTTGGTACGTTGCACCCCTTCGCATCCAAAATCCCAACGCCACCCTAACCACAGAGCTGAAACCGGAAAAGTAATTCCTTGATAATTTGGAAGACTCTAACGAAACAGATTCTTATTTAAAACCCATGAGTTGCTGGAGTCGAAAGAGAAAAAACCAAAAAGACAGTCTAAGAGAGAGAGAGATGGCTAGGGGTGGGGTGGGAAGAAGAGAAGGAGAAAGACGAAAAAGTTTAATCTCGACAAAACTCTTAATCGTCTTACAGTTAGACTCTTCTTTATCTAAGAAAATTCTTGTCCCGTTTCCCCCAAGTTATTTTAAATATATGAAAAAACAGCCCCGATGCAAATACGAAATGCTCCTTTATAGGTGGGCGGGCTCACTTTTAAATTACAGAGATTACTGCATTTCTGCATGAGCTTATTGATTCTCTCCAAATACCAAGCACCAGTGCATTGAATATTCTGACACTTCATTGAATGGAGAGATACTTTTAAGCTAACCCTAAGAATATTTAAGTTTAAGTTTAGTTTTGAAAGCAAATTGCATGTATCAATTTCCATATTTTCAATCACAAGTTGAATTGATGAAAACTATGCGTGTCGTCTTTAGCATCGCGTAATGGCTCAACATATCACATGATATCACGTGATATCACGTGATATTTCCCCATGACAAACTGACAACAGGTTTCAAGAATTCCGTTGCATGAAAGATTTCTTCAATCTATCCTAATCTATAGTATATTTTCTTTGTTATAGCAGCGTCCATGATTGTTTATACCAAATAGATATTTCTTAGCTCCACCCAATAAAAATAAAATAAACTCTCGAGGCGATTATTGTAGTGAAAAAAAAACTAGTTTCAAGTATTTTTCTTCAGCGTTCCACCCTCGTAAGATTGGGTCCAATCATTTCACATCTCCCGGCCATTCAAGTTTGAAACCATCGGTCGGACTTGAATATCTACTAGTGAAACAAGATTTCAAATTATAGGTTTGTATAATACCCATCGAGAAATCTACTTGAAGAACACGCCTATGACTTGATATAGCCGGCAGGGGCAGGGGCAGCGAGGGACAGCGATGGGCAGCCATATCCATACCATGGTGGAAGCTGCCCAAGCATGGCTGCCAGAGCAATTGGGTGTCAATCAAGAGAAGGGATTTAAGAGCAACCAAAGCCTGTGGCTTTTTTAAGACTGCATATATACTCTATGAAAAGTAATCATTGATTGGAGTTGTTTAGATCAAGGGGAACTGAAGGTATAGTTTCCGCCGTAGACTTTACAAATAATTCAACGCCACATATCACAGAAAAAGGTGCAAATTCTACTTTTTAAAACATCTTTTTGTGTATCTATATACCAAAGTCCTTTTTGTTTCTCTTCTTTTATGAATAATTTCATGCCCTCTCTAGGATATAAAATTCCGGAAATGGAAATATGGTTAGTGTTTTTAAAGTCGTGGACTGGATAAATTATATCGTCCCACAAGCTAAAATCTTAGCTGTATTATAGCAAATAAAAAAAAGCGCTCGAAAACATTATTATTTTCATTTTCTGGCGGCAGATTATACAAGAATCTGGCGATAGTAAATTATATCTGCGCGCAATTACCCCGCATTCTTCGCGAACAGTTGTTTCTCAAGTTGTCCACCCTCTTTTCTTCTAGCTCCTTTTTTTTTATTAAATGCGTAGGTACCTACTGTTCGAAGCTAAAACTAACCACCAAAGAATATCAAGAAAGTATCAAATAAAACGAAAACATTGAAATAAAAAATTAAAATATTGCGCTGATAGCCCCATATTGTTATCTTTAGTTGGCTACAGAATGTCTTACCACAGGCGTATTCATAGTTCTCCTATGCTAATGCAAAACTTTCAATTTTAAGCTGACCATGTATATTTAAAGTCATAACCTTGCAGATTTGAAAAAAATTGAATATTATAAAAGTATTTTAATGTTAAGATGCAAATATAGGTCTTACTCTACGTTTTAATAAAACGAGCATAGAGAGATCAAAATCTGAATTCTTTTTTCAAATAGGTGCTGTATCGGCAACACGATGCAACTGAAAAAAGGAGGAAAATGCACCCAATTTTAAGTCTACATAATGTTCTTGTAAACTTAAATTATGTTATCATGTTATTTTTTTCCTGAATTACATTTTTAACTTTAGATTTTCCATTACGCTTTCAACATTTCCATTGCCCCCCTCCCCTGTCTCACAATAGAAGGGCCCTAGTCCAAGACCCTCGACTCTCCATCTCTGGTCTTGGTATTTCTTCTGATTCAATTTTGGCATTCGATGTGGTCGTTTCTTGCCAATATAATTATCAATTACAACTGGAACGTTGCTAGATCTTGTTTTGATACAAGTTTCTCAAATTATTATAACGTAACTGTGGTGGTCGTTGGTCAGCAAACCCTCCCATTGTTTCTACGCTATTAAACATAGCTGCAGTTCAAACTGTTTAGATTGCTAGAATTACACAGGAACATTTCATACCAACTACATCGATAGAAACCACACCCTCTCCTTGCACTACCAAATGTTTCTTATAATTAAACGAAAAGCAATATCAGCTAGATATCAAATTGAATTTCACATAACTAAACTATAAAGACGTTACTATTGCCAAATTCAAATATTTAACTTAAAAAATGCGCCAACCATTTATTTCAAATCGGTTTTAAATAGATTATTATGCATTTCTATATGGAAATATAGCGTCACGAAACATAAACAAGTGCATCAGTCTTATGATACTTCAAGAAGGTGTGATAGTGTAATGGTGATGGTGTGATAGTTTTGGGACAAGTCATATCCCGGGGATTTTGTCATGTCCCCCGTTGTGAATAACAGGGGCTACCGAATAGAGACTTGGAACCCCGCTGGGCTCGCCACCAGAATTGGCTTCAGATGAACACAGAAATTAGATAGTTAACTGCATTTGCATCTGCTGCCACTGACTGGTCACGAGCAACACCTAAAGGCTCGACGAACACATAAATACAATTATACAGAAGAAATTGAATTAATATAATTAAATAATTAATTGTTAATTATGCCGTTGCGGTAACGGCAGTGCAATCCAACTTTTAGAGGTCGTGTTAGGGACAACTAAAATGTAAGCAGGCAAGAATGTTTTAATTCTCAGATCAATAATATCTGACAAATGGAGTCAAGCGGATGTTTTATAATTGTCACGATTTTCCATTATATCGATAATTTTGTTTCTTTCCTTTCTTGGAAATACAGAATTTTATGACGTTATACTACACGGTGTTTTTAGAAGCTTAGTGCTTAGAATAACTGTTAAATCATTGCGCAATTAAAATCAATTAGACTCATAGAAGTCACTCGTATGACATATATCATATTTCAGAGAAATATATCCAAACAATTAGATAACACAATAGAGGTAACTGCGTAGTTTATCAATGAAAATGTCTAACAAGAGAATGGACATATCACCTGAACATGATGCTTCACTCTTTGCAATGTTCCTATACCTACCTGGGGACGTAAATGATGGACAAAAAAAAATCTGTTGTGCTGCATTGATGCATTGAACCTTGCATCAATTTTTTTCAATATACCTTCATTATCTTACCAGATTTGCTTCGCTCCTTTATCTTGACACAGTGAATAATTAGTGAAGGCGATGACCCCCACCTCGACCGTATATTCTTGAGATGCTCTGAATGCCGAGTCATCCTAAAGACGCACAAGAAACTGAATGTCCAGGGTGAAATTTCGATGGAAACGAATGAGGCAGTCTGCCCTTTCACAAGATCAAATGTTCACAAAAGTTAAATTATATGGGTCATGTTCGGCTTCTTCTTGAGAGCCAAGTATCTTCCTCGAATGGTCAGCTATTCTGCGGCAAATACCAGAAGTACCAAAGATCAAATCATCATTTTGGCCCCTTTTAGTTCTAAATTCAGCATATGCAATTTTTTGGTGTTTTTTAACAGCCTAGGAGCATCTAGCGAAGGAGCAGTCAACTATTAGAAAGAAGATAATGTTTTTCATGGGTTAATTTCCAAATACAGAGGAATATTTTGGATCAACATAGGGATGGGGCATGCAGATTTCAACTAATATTTTTTTTAAAATTACTCAGCCCCAATCAATTAACATTCTCTAATCTGCTCGTTACAAAATATCGCAAGTATTTACACTCCAATCGGCAAACGTTATGATTCTTCTCCTTGCAATTGTTTTTATAAATTTTCGATTTTGTTCGGTCATCAATTTATAAAGTTTGTAAGTAATGAGATCATTCAAAATAATCCTCGATATGATTTACATAAACTAGGCAAACAATCGATACAATCGTAAAAACTTGCACCTGGATCATGTGCTCGAGACCAATTCTTCCTCTTGTTGTGTGCGCCACTTTCTTGAAATTATAACTTTTACTTTGTTGCGACCAACAAATAGACCAGCTTAATGAATTTCAATTAAAATCGTTAAATATTAAAACTTGCAATTAAAAGTATAAACAGCCATGCTCAATACACATGGAATGTGGACGGTATAGAAAAAAATCCTTGCCATAAATCATTTTTAATCATTCTGCGTTTACCTGAATTTTGTATTTAAAATAATTACTAATTAAAAGTTATTATTGCTGAGATGCTGGCTCATTGCCCGATATTAAAGTGTAGCATGAAGGTGCTTTCTTACAAATACCTTACTTATTTGGTAAAATTATTTACCCAGTTACCCAGCCAAATTATTGCGCACTCCAAGCGAAACAACATTTCAACTTCTGGAATTTATAAAAACGAACGTTTCATTCCGAGGTAAACAAAGTGACCTGAGAAGCTGACTTTTATGTTACAGCATAAAATAAATGCGGCCTAAAGACTGTTCGTTTTCTACCTATGAGAAATTAAACTCTTAAAATACACTTAATCAACGTACATTTTTTTAAAGGTTTTCCAAACCAATTTCCTGTCGGCCAAAATCGTCGTCAAAAACAAATCGGGTATAAACCATTTTTTTCTTCATCTCTGGCCAGTAAAACTCATCTGGAAACTGGTTGAACTCATTTTTCACGTTGAGCAATGACCGTAGGCACCTAGCAGCCAAGACAGCCGGGGAGAGGTAGGGCAAAGGAACTCTTGATTATTAGTAGGTATTTTTGTGACTCCAAACAAGAGGAGTAATTTCACCTGTCCACCTATTCTTTTTAACTCATCCATTCCGAAAAATAATCTGAAAGTTTAAAGTTAGGTGTGTTTCTATCGATATTTATCAATCTAGGCGAGGGTCAAGGTATACGCATTGGGTATCTCTTATAGTTTTGAGGTTTCATGCACAACTTGATTTGGAAGCTTGACCGTTGAAAAGCACTGAAGCTGTTTTATATGTGTAAAAAAAAAGATAAAATAAAATAATAAAATAATTCCCATTTAGTTTTACACTTCGTAATAGTAAATTCAATTAAATGAATTTACTGTACTGTAATGTTACTGTACTGTACTGTTACTGTACTGTAGTACCTCGCGCCCAACAGGCGTACGGGCGTACGGACGTACGCCCAATGCACGCATTTACGTCGTGATACTTCACGGAAACTTGCCATCTGAAGTTAGTTCATATAGTTAGCCATTGTATGTTAATTAGATGCTGGGACATTTTCCAGCACTTGAACAGAGTGGGGAAGGGGGTCGGTGGAAAAATTATTTTGTCTCCTATAGCGTTCACTTTGCTAGTCGGTTATTTAGTTATAGGTAGGCTGAGCCGAGCAATGGTTATTTGGTTGTGACTGGAACTGGGACTGGGGCTCGGGCTGGGGCTGGGGCTGGGGCTGGGGCTGGGACTAGGGCTGGGACTGCTATAGATGGTTCAGTTCGTGTCACGAGTGAGGCCTCAGAAAGAACGGATTATCATATTTTGATAGGCAGTTCAAATTTCGAGGAGGGTTCTTCGCTTAGGGCTGAGTTGAAATTGAAGGCAAACTTTTTGGTATATAGGAAGGAGAAAAAAAGTTTTAGACGGAGAAGGCAAATGAAGGAGCGAAAGAGAGAAAGGAAAAGGACGAAGTGAATGTAAAAGGAGTGAGAACGAATATCGTAGAATGGTAATAAGAAAACGAATATATTTGATTGACAGGCCTGCCAAAAAATGCTTCGCCCGACAGAAAAAATGATTGTACTTTTTTATTTTGCTTTGTTTTAGTAATTTAATAACGAGACAGGAAAGAGATAAGACAAAAATTAGCCAACATTTGCTAGTAACAAATGCTTTTTGACACATGTGAAGCAATTTGGAAAACAAATTTTTGAACCAGTTTGGGCACTAATAAGTTCAATGTTATATATTTTGATATGACCCATATTTCATTCGATAATTATACAACTGGCCTTCCATTTACGATTAAATAATAATTAAAATACGGTGGTGACAACTGTGCAATTACAAAAACCAGCAGCTGATAAAGGAAAATGTATAAATAATTGTTGTCTATCATTTTCTGACGAAGATGTTGCAAACGAAATAAGCCAGAAAGAGAATCGAGCCACAAAAACCACTGCAATGAGACGGTGAGCAAGAAAAGACGGAGAATCGTGGACAAGAACTAGCTTACGACAATCCAACCAACTTTTCAGAGAAAGATAAAACAAATCAAGCTTCAGGCTTGAAGTAAAAGAATCTGAAAATCGACAGAATCAGACAAAGATAGTCTTATGCATAAAACATAGGGTAGAAGGAAGATGAAGGGAGTTGGGAAACATGGAGAGCATGTACACCGTGCGGGAAGAGGGTCCGGGTCCGGGCCCAGTCCGACAGCGCTCGAAACGGGGACTGGGACCGAGACTGGGGAGAGAACGCTCGAATAAAGCGTGCAAGTTGGTCTTCGTTCCTGTGTGATTGACGTGTTTCTCATCAGCATTCCTGTCCCACGATTGGTGGGACGCGAGCTGTCAATCAAATTGTTCAACCACGCCTTCTACCCCTTGTTAGAATATTGTATAGAAAGTAGGAACTAGGGGATAAATCGCTGCCTCTGCTAGAACTTTGAGCGCGAATCGGTCGAGTCACCGTCAAACTAGATTCATGGATCGAAAATGCTTATCACATATTATTTCGATCAAAAAGCGAAAAACAATTTTGTGGGTGGAAATTTGTTAGATTGACAGGGGGAGTTTGAAAAAGGGGAATGTCTTCGCAAGTTACTCTTAAAGAAAGAACAGTTGTTTACATTTTGTATAAGGTCATATCTTTCCTGTGTGTTTACTTGTTTTCACCCGCTCATTTCGAATAGGAATCAATGATGGCAGTATTAATAACCTATTTAAAAAAATCAACAAATTTCGTCGCATAAACCAATGTGTAATTACATACGAATCAAAATTCAACAGAAAATGTTGGTAGCTTGAGTAATGCCACTCTTAAAAATGCTTCTCCTCATTCGTAAATACACCTGAAAGAAGCGAATAATGCAACAAAAAATGTCGAGATGTCTGAGGACAAACTAGATGCAAAGAGGTAATTGAAGTTGTCATTCAATCCAAAGTTGCAGTTTCAATGACACAATAGATCGGATAAAACTTGCAATACTTCTGCGAATTATTATCTGCCGTACGGCTCGTCCGGTCGAAATTTTACTAAACTTTTTAAATCAATTCTATTACACACATTTTAAGCCCTGTATTCAATTGATTTCTTTGCCGGCAGACAACGAGACAATTTACCTTCCCATTGTAAATATACAATAAAGCAAGGTTCAAAGACAGTTCTAATTGACTATTTCATTTTGTTATTTTCAGTATAAAAAGTCGCAAATATATAAGTATTGAAGCTCAGTTTCGGAAGCACCAAGAGGTATTTTTAAAATGTCCTGAATTTGAGGATGAAATTGCCGCCGCTAGAACATTGCCGCCCTAAGCAACCGCCCTCTTTACTTACTCCTAAACTCCAAGTAATTACTTGCAAAGATGTTACAGTGCAAGTAAGTTTCTTCTTAAAAAGTGTCGCTGCAGGACTGAACTAACACAATATGTCCAGCAGGGCCGGCTTTTTTTCTCTCCTGTCGTGGGTGCGCGCCCTAATTCCTTTTGATCCGCATCGGGTGTGATGAATAACTCCTGTCACATACTTTCATTCAACGTGAAATCTAGCGCGAGTGCCAGATAATGTTTTTTTATACGTGTTCCTATCCTATCTCTTCCAGCAAAAAAGATGGGGTTTTGGCTTCACAACAAAGAAACGTATGCATTTATTAAAATTTAGAAGCGAATATTATCTTTTCCATAAGTTTAATTAACGCTAGGTGTGAAATTAACGTGAAATGGTGAACTAATTCTGACTTAACTAAGAGATAAAGTGCTTTCAGTTAGTGAATAAGCCTAAGGCAGTCTCGATTAATTGATGAGAAAATGATCATACCCCATGGCCATATGAAGAAGCATACATTTAAAGGTAAACTGCGCAGGAAGGCTTTAAGAAAATATTCCCTGCTATTATAAAATAAAATCTAAACATCATCACAGTTTATTTTTTAGTTATTAAGCATTGGCGAATCAAAAATTTCAGAATGATACTTATTGGCAATTTTGATACAAGGTTCATTGCCTATCTGCAAGCTAATTTTTAGCAGAAAGGATTTAGAAACAAGTAAAATGTATAATAGGTATCTCCGCGCCTTTCCTCATCTTCTTGGCCCAGTGTCAAAAGGTGCAATTCGTGCCAGAACCCCCACCCCCCCCCCCCCCCTGTTACCCTCAACCAAATCGGTCATGAGAAGCGATCATGATATTGTTGATAACGCAGAAACTATTGCGATTTTTCCTTACAAACAACTCATGTTGCATATAAGAATGAATGATGATTGCAAACACTTGTTCATTATTTCGGCAGATTAATTTCGGTAATTCCTCAACTTCCCCAGCTGTTAGTCTCAGGGTGAAATAAGATGCCATGCAAAAGTGGAAAGAATGCAATTTTTAAATACAATTTTATAAAATTTAAACTCTGAGTTGTTTAATGTACGTTACTGTAAACGCATGGGTAATTTATCCACAGCGCAATCAAATGATTCTGGAATGAAATGTCCCAAGAGAAGTCTTTATTTACAATCAAACATTTCAGCTCATTTCACTGTTAGAAAGGTTACAGAACCTGGTGTTACTTTTACCTGATTTTCAAGCAGAAACCCGAACTAAAAATTGTTATAGTTTTTTATAACCAACCACAGTTAAAAACACATAGACTTATTTTAGTTTTGCTTCCGGCGGATCTGACGATTTTAAACTTTTTAAACATGGATTTTCTTGAGGATTGATCTCATTTTCCGCGTGCTTTTCTGACAGTTTCTAGTGTTTTCCATAAAATATTTTA
This sequence comes from Protonemura montana, assembly GCA_947568835.1. Lineage (NCBI taxonomy): Eukaryota > Metazoa > Arthropoda > Insecta > Plecoptera > Nemouridae > Protonemura > Protonemura montana. The sequence continues at coordinate 2,345,594 of OX387604.1, read as the reverse complement.
AAGCTGAATCAGTTTTCAATGTCTCTGTCCCTCTTTTGTCTTGAGAAAATGTCAAGATGTTGCTTTGGTCTGATACCAACACGTTAAACTAACTAGTTATGTTTTGGCGGTTCCGAACTGGCATTGGTTGCCAACACAAAATCTTCACTTGGCAACAGTATTGTACAGATATTTTCAAACAAAAAACTAACATAAGAATACATTCCGGAAATGAAGGTGTTGATTGAAATGTGATGAAAGAAATGACGGATATTTACATCTTCTGTGTCACATCTTTGAAAAAAATACGTATCTGCAAGAAAAAAAACATGCTTGAGCCGTGAAATGTGGGAATAAACTAGTTAATATATTTTGTCCAAGTGCGCTTCGTATCTTAGAGACCAAGAAAATAGTTTAGTCGGTCATTTTAGATTCCCGTAACAATGAAAGCAGATCTTAATTCATGTACATTGCATAGTGTCAGTGGTCCAAGGTCCAGCCCTTTCAAATTCTGATTAAGTTTGATTATAATTACCTATTTTCGGTCAAAATTGTCTAGAAACACTAAGCATGTATGAGGGAAATTATCAATATAAAGATAAGTTTGCATAACTGAACAAAAATATTAATTGAAATCAAAATAAACGAATCTACGCCACTACGCAAGCTAACGACTTCCTTTCAGGATAATTTATTAACTAGAAATTTGTGCAAAATACTTTTCTTTTCTATCTGTTCATAAAACAGTTTACATCATGGACAATCTTTCATGTTTCTGCGTCATTTCTCCATTTCTCCGTATCATACTTTTTTCTTCCTTTACTTTAAAACTATAAGCACACGCGATACGAAAGAAACTGGAATCTTTTGTTGTTTGCTGTACGGGAAAGGGAGAAGGGGGGGGGGGGGGGGGGGGGGGGTTGATGGGGGGGCGAGGAAGGGGGGAGGAAAAGGGGAGCACCAGCCCATGACTCCATTTGTCAAAACTCGAAATGTTCATCTAAGCGGTGCTGAGCCGTTCAAATGAATAGATCCCCGGGCGGTAACACTTGTTTCAAACTTCACGTCCATACACACAGCCCAAATTGAAACACCAACCTATGCGACAATACGGACTCGGATTTGTTCTTTCGTACACGAGACACGTCCATTGAAATCTCAATAGGAGATCACTTTATAACTTGGCTTAATTTGTTAACAACGGACTATAACTGTGTTTGTATAAACACAATCTAGCACATTAAAGAGCTGCAAACTATTTAATTGATTGATGCACATTTCTCTATGCGACATATATTTGCGATGGATTGGTATGCGCAGCGAATGAAGTACCTGTACGTACCTCTATGTACCTGTACGTACCTGCATGTACCTGTATGTACCTCTATGTTGGCTCGCCGCGAGTTGAGTTGAGACGGCCCAGGAGGCTTGGGAGTGATGCTACACAAGTGAATGCACGTGACAAAATTGCAGGGCGCTATCGGCTTCCAGATATCGCACGTGAAAGACTGAATGGGGAGTGGGAGGCTGGAGAGAGAAGGAAAAGGAGAACTAGGGGGTTGATATTAAATTCTACCTGGCGTCAGTTGGCTTCACTTAGGGAGATAGGAATGACTGATATCGAGCTGGAAAAAAGCAAACCAAACCGAGGAAATGTTCTGTATATTATTTTATATGTTTTATCCAACGTTTTTATGTTTTGAGTAAGAATTGCAAATAATGATACACAAAAGATGAACATCAAGCCTGGTTACACATATACGGGTATTTTAATAAAAGGGGGATATTAAAGCAGTAAATGAAAGAGTTCATTAAGACTTTCTCTAAGAATTACATTGGAACTTGCAATACATGTAACGAAATTTAAAAACGTTTGAAAATAACGAATCTTTTTGTTTGTTGTTTTACAGAAAATGGGCTACCCCGGAGGTTACGTACTGCCTACACTAACACCCAGCTACTGGAGCTCGAGAAAGAATTTCATTTCAACAAGTACCTTTGCCGACCTCGGCGCATTGAGATCGCAGCCTCGCTGGACCTCACCGAACGCCAAGTCAAGGTTTGGTTCCAGAACAGGCGGATGAAACACAAGCGACAGACGCTCACGAAGTCAGGAGACGAAGACGTCGACAAGGAATCTTCAAGTATCAAAAAGGACAAAATCGTGCAAGATGAAAATAGCAAGAGCTGTCAAAATTGCGACCAGGTGACGACGCTGGAGGGTGCTCCTCGAGCAAATAACAATAACACGAGTGTAAATAACAATAACACTTTTAACAACAACAATAGTAACGCAAGTTCCGGGAGTAGTGTAGCTAGCAGCATAGGGAGCTCTTTCGAAAAAATGGTTACAGAAGAAGATTCAAGATCTAACGAATCAAGAGTGTTAAATTCACCAAATCTAACTGTGAATCATAAAAAACTAGAAATCAAACTGGAAGGCAATAAAACGCCTCCAATGCTTCTTGGTAGTTGTGCTGGAAAAATGAATAAAAGTCCACCTAAAGATCCAGCGAAAGAAAGTATTGTACTTCAAGGAGTAGCGATGTCAACCGCGAGTCCTGGGACTCCTTTACAGCAGTCGAGCCCTTTGGGGAATGCACCTGGCAACGCGGCACTCGGCACCTCGCATCCCAACGCAAACAATTTCCCTTCACAAAGAGCGAGGTCGTCGCCAATTTCGACTACCCTTACGAGTGCCACTGCGACGGCGTCGGCGTCAGCGTCAGCGTCGGCGTCGTTGTCAAACCACAACTCGTCGATGACCCCGCTCCTTCATGTGATACGTCCTCCAAACACAAACACCTTCAGCCAGAATCACACGGAATTCCGTCCTAATCGCCCAGAATTCCGGCAAAGGGCTCATAATCCTACACAAAACAGTTATTCACCACGAGAAGTGTATCAAAACCAGCAAAGATCGTACCCGACTGAGAGCCCAACGTTCCTAAGACAAAACCCACACCATCTTCGAGTGAACGGTCTGCACGTGCCTGTAACAACTCCACGCACTTCTTCCGTGTCTCAAACCAGAGATCAGCGATATCCAAATGCACACCAATACCCGAACTATGCGTGTTACAACGGGTACTCTGCCCAGAACAGCTCGGATCACTACCAACCTGGGTACGGGCAACGAGCAACGAACAACGTGCAGGGAGCTTACCCTACACAGAGCTACCAAGAGAGCTACATGAGCGGCACTCCTTACGGTGCATATGGTTACCAGAATGAGAACACTGTACATCACGGTCAAAACGTTGGAGTGGGAGGACAAGCAGGAGAAAGCTATTACGAAGGACATGCAGGATACCCAGGAACGGAAAGCGAGTACTCGAATGTATCTACAACTCCTGGCAAGCCTCAGTATTATGAACATTTGGTGCATCAAAGTGTGGAACCGACGAATATCCCAAGCGGGTTCACCCACGGCTCGTCCGCGGAGTATCCAGTGAATGGTGCTGTCAATGCTGCTAACGGTGTAACCACGCAAAACAACACAGCACACACCCCGGAAAGTGGTGAAAATTTTAATAGTTTCCATCATTTTTATAGTGAGCCATCGCACCAACAAGTGCACGCAGCAGCATCAGCCGATAACAGTAACAGTTCATCGGATTTTAACTTTTTGAGTAACCTAGCAAATGACTTTGCTCCAGAGTACTATCAATTAAGCTGAAAGGTGTGGCAGTGAGATTTTACAGCTGACTTTTTGTGCTACTCTGGCATTGAGTCCAAATCGGCATAAGACGCTTATGAATGACTAATTAAATTGAGAGACAAAAGTGGTCAAGCCAATTTCATATAAAAAAATTAATTCATTAAATTTCTAGTGAGAACTCAAAATAACTTTTGGAAATTTTAAGTGCACCGTATGCTTGCAGTATAAAGCATAATTATTTCAAATGCGTAATAATAGTTGAACCATTTATCTGTGGATTCAATGTCAGCATAAAAAATGCTTCAACTATCGTCTTTTAAATGCAGTTTAAATGCATTCAGAGCTTTCTTCGGCCAACTATTATTTCTTTTAGAACTGCAATATTATTGTTACGTTGTAAAAATAAACTATGATGCATTATCATCGCTAGATTTTCAAACACCAATATGTCTTTTAGTAAAATATGAATGAACAATGCGTCATTTCTACTTGCATTACAACCAATCATTTTCAAATAAGTGTGTGAAATTGTTGAGAATCAAAAGAGATGCTTTCTAACAGCACTTCTAGATACACGTTTGTCACATTTGAGCTTAGGTAACAGTGAAACACATTCAAACGAAAAGGATACTTCATAGATCGCATAAAACAAAACATCAAAAACCAGAATGTATCATGCTGAGAAAGAACCCGAAACAATTTAGATCTAGGTTCCAGAGCAACATGGGTTCCCTTCTAATTTCGAACAAGGTGCAAACGAATTTTGTCTCATATTCTTTGTACATCCAGAAAGAATTGTTAATATTATAATTACTTTTACAAGATGTGGTCGTTAATCTCAAAACAACCAATCTAATTTCAGATTTGTTTCAATGACTACGTTACATACCAAATGTGTCTCGAAGAATCCAAGAGCAATTTTTTACCACGATACCATTCCGGTCGGATTTTAAGTCATTTTCTTTCAAAAAATTTGAAATAATAGATATTGTTAAAATATTATAAAAATGCACAAGTTAATTGCATTAAAATAATGTGTATTTATGAAATGACTGGAAATAGTAAGAATTTTTAAAGAAATCTTGTCTTATTAGGTTATTGATTAATCATAGTCCTTGTTGATGTTGTTTTTGTTGTTTGGTGTACATAATTCCGATGAATTTAACTTTTAATCATATTGATATAATTAATCAAAACAAATGAAAATGAGAAATGTACAGTTATTATTAATGAAACTTATTCGTGATTCACAAAAGTATATGCATGGCAAAAAATAAACAGAAGATACAATTTATTGAAATTGTCCGTACACAGTCGAGTTTGCTCACTATTATTTCAAAGTGCCACCCACCTCCCACCCCTCACTCACCCCCTAACTGTCTTGAAAGAGGAGTCAACAACTTTTAAAGTGTGCTAACAAAAGCCTTGGAAACAATACGTTGCTTAAATGTCTTTAGCAAAACCTTTGACCAACGCCAACTAGTAAAAAAAAAATTACTATTCAAACAACCAATAGGTCGCGTTGGCATCAACATGGCCAACTCTGTATACGTCCGTTACAAACCAACCCAATGATTTGAATAGCAACTTGGATGTCTGGATGCAAATATTTTGAAATTTCATAAAAGACTCCACTGATTCATACTGCCGCCAATCACATTTTTGTCAGAAATATCAAATTTTGTCAGTTAGCAGCCTGAGGCCTGGAGTCAATAAAACAAATTTCTGTCCCTTTATAAATGTTTGCAAGTGAAATAGTCATACGCTCAGCTTTGAAGTGCATCAATTCCTGTTGGACAATTAATTTGGTAAATTTTGATAAAGAGTCGCAAAAATATCTGCTACGAACCACATGGTATAGGGTGCAACTAGATTTATTTTGAAAATTTTCTGACTCAAACAAGTACATTCATTCCTACTAACCCCAGACATTTCACGATGGACAGCAAATACATTTTTTAAATCGAAACATACCAATAGATGAACTCAAAACTTGACGTAAATGGAGGGAAATTACCCGGCAATGAAGTGGTTATAGAAGGCACCTCCATCGCTTTGGTAGACCACCTAATGTCACCATCTACGCTGTCACCCTAGCCAGACATAGCATCATCAATAACAAGGAAAAGGAGCTCTCGGCTCGTGGCTTAGATATGCACTATGCAAACCTCAAGCCAACTCACTTCAGCCAACTGACTCTCACCAGCAAATCATCCAAGTGCACCGAAGTAGGTGCATCCAACAGTGAGTACATCACTCTTCTTACTAGTTAGACTCTGAGCGCTATAACAACTACCTCCATGCTTTCACACCCTTTTCTCCCTACCCTTCTTTCCTTTCCCTTCCCTTACTATGTCCCTTCACTTGGCTTGCATACCCTGCGCTCACATACACCCCTCCTAACCGAACATATTCCGTATCTGGTGCACTTATAGCCAGCTATCTATCCCTTTTGGATCAACTATCTTCTTCCCATTCCGCGTTTCAATATGATATATCACCCTATTTTAGGCATTGGGTCATCCCTATTTTCACCCATAAAACATGGAGTGCATAATAGGTTTATTAACTTCGTGCAAATTATCAATGGTTAGAAATTTGTAATTTATTTTGGATTAATTGAAAATCTTTAACCTGGTCATGCATTTCGCTGGTAACATATTTTTAATAATTTTTTATGTTTCTTATATAATAACACAATAATTGAGCCACCAAGTCGTAAAATATCCAAAAGTTAGCTATAGCTAGTATAGTAAGAATTTATACCTAAATTATTTCTGTAAGCTTAGCTAACAATGGTCCCCAAACGTGACCCTCAAACATTATGGTAAACCTTGAACAACTTATGACCATATTCAGTTAGTTGATGTTGCTTAGCATTAAAAAACCCAGCGTTTAATTATTTTTTTACAAAACTAGTACAAATGTTAGATAAAGTAAATCTGAGTCTAATAAACATGCACTATTCAGATTGTTACTCATTCTTTAGTTTTATCTTCATAACATTTTGCTACCTGTCAAGTGTCAATATATTAATTTCAGATCTACTTTGAAGCCATGTGCAGTGAAGTAGTTAGACAGTACAAGCATGTTACAGAGAAATTAGTTCAAATGAGGGACGTACAAGCAGTCACCTGTGAGTTATCTAATTTGTTTCATAATTAATACGTACGTATGATGTACACACTACACAGCACGCAGAACCATTTTTTTTTCATCTTACCTTATAAACAATCTTAGGTAGTGACAACTATCATCTATTTTTATCATCACGCTAGTTCTTTTTTGTCTTTGAAATTCTAACCGGAAAACTACAATGTTTGGTACGGTCATAGTTGTTATTAAATATGCTTTTTAGTTCACTATAAGCTTCATGGCTCGTACAATCTTTATAATCTGCTTTTATATTATGTTAATGTCAAAAGTTGTGGTCTAGAAAGAGCATTACAAAAGTGATTCTTCATTGTGCTGCAAACTCGCGTGACAAACTCGCTCGGTAAATGAAAAACTCCCATTGGGCAACGTGCGCCACATGAAAGCACCAATCGGAACAATCCAATGTGAAAATGCATTTTCATAATAACGTTAGCAGTTAATTTTTTACACAGGGACTCGTTCGAACACTTTCATAGATCAATGCTTGCAATATCATGTGGTTTACATAATCGCAAAAATGTAAAACTTAAAGCAATGCTTGCAATAGACATCTCTCTATATTTAAAAAAATATAGTCCAGATAGGGGCACGTGGTTTACGCCATTTAAACGAGCACAACATTTGCTGCTTTTGATAATGTGACGTACCTAATCGCAAAATTTAAAACTTAAAAGCAATATTTGATTTGGGAAAAACGGAAAATGTGCCAAGTGAAGAAAATTTCACCATTAATTATATAAAATAAAAAATAAATAAAAAAGATCCCAGAACTAACATAATCCCACCTGCTTTTTGACATATGGTTCTGAATTATTTTCGCGTGTTTGCTCAGATTGCTTGATGCACAGTATCTATCAAAGTACTGACATGGTGGTTGTTGAAATGGGGGTCGTGTCTTCCTTGATGCACAGTATCTATCAAAGTACTGACATGGTGGTTGTTGAAATGGGGGTCGTCTCTTGCTTGATGCACAGTATCTATCAAAGTACTGACATGGTGGTTGTTGAAATGGGGGTCGTGTCTTGCTTGATGCAGAGTATCTATCAAAGTACTGACATGGTGGTTGTTGAAATGGGGGTCGTGTCTTGCTTGATGCAGAGTATCTATCAAAGTACTGACATGGTGGTTGTTGAAATGGGGGTCGTGTCTTGCTTGATGCAGAGTATCTATCAAAGTACTGACATGGTGGTTGTTGAAATGGGGGTCGTGTCTTGCTTGATGCAGAGTATCTATCAAAGTACTGACATGGTGGTTGTTGAAATGGGGGTCGTGTCTTGCTTGATGCAGAGTATCTACCAAAGTACTGACATGGTGGTTGTTCAAATGGGGGTCGTCTCTTGCTTGATGCACAGTATCTATCAAAGTACTGACATGGTGGTTGTTGAAATGGGGGTCGTGTCTTGCTTGATGCAGAGTATCTACCAAAGTACTGACATGGTGGTTGTTGAAATGGGGGTCGTCTCTTGCTTGATGCAGAGTATCTATCAAAGTACTGACATGGTGGTTGTTGAAATGGGGGTCGTGTCTTGCTTGATGCAGAGTATCTACCAAAGTACTGACATGGTGGTTGTTGAAATGGGGGTCGTGTCTTGCTTGATGCAGAGTATCTATCAAAGTACTGACATGGTGGTTGTTGAAATGGGGGTCGTGTCTTGCTTGATGCAGAGTATCTATCAAAGTACTGGCATGGTGGTTGTTGAAATGGGGGTCGTGTCTTGCTTGATGCAGAGTATCTATCAAAGTACTGACATGGTGGTTGTTGAAATTGGGGTTGTGTCTTGCTTGATGCAGAGTATCTACCAAAGTACTGACATGGTGGTTGTTGAAATGGGGGTCGTGTCTTGCTTGATGCAGAGTATCTATCAAAGTACTGACATGGTGGTTGTTGAAATGGGGGTTGTGTCTTGCTTGATGCAGAGTATCTACCAAAGTACTGACATGGTGGTTGTTGAAATGGGGGTCGTGTCTTGCTTGATGCAGAGTATCTACCAAAGTACTGACATGGTGGTTGTTGAAATGGGGGTCGTGTCTTGCTTGATGCAGAGTATCTATCAAAGTACTGACATGGTGGTTGTTGAAATGGGGGTTGTGTCTTGCTTGATGCAGAGTATCTACCAAAGTACTGACATGGTGGTTGTTGAAATGGGGGTCGTGTCTTGCTTGATGCAGAGTATCTATCAAAGTACTGACATGGTGGTTGTTGAAATGGGGGTCGTGTCTTGCTTGATGCACAGTATCTATCAAAGTACTGACATGGTGGTTGTTGAAATGGGGGTCGTGTCTTGCTTGATGCAGAGTATCTATCAAAGTACTGACATGGTGGTTGTTGAAATGGGGGTCGTGTCTTGCTTGATGCACAGTATCTATCAAAGTACTGACATGGTGGTTGTTGAAATGGGGGTCGTGTCCCTTTAACAATTGCGTGACTTTCCCAACAATCATTATTATGCATCGAATCCTTTGCTGTGCGGCCCGGCCCGGCCCGGCCCTTTTCCCCTTCCTGACAAACATTTGTCAAAAGCACCTATCAAACGGTATCAGAAACTCGCTCGTTCATATTCACTCATATTTTTATAAACCATAACGCAAGCTGCAAATCCATGGATACTGACATATTTGGGGTATTTTTATAATTGTCAGAGGCTGATATTTTAGAATTTCCAATACCTCATTTCAAAAATTTTTATTGAACACTTTTATCTATAAAAAACCAGTGTAAATTATAATTAAATACCATTCGTTGCCCGTATCAATTAAACTTGTCCTAGAAAATTGTACGGTACCGTGATAAAGACGTTGAGTGGCAGTGTCAAAGCAGGCAGTTGCGATGTGGGGTGGGGGAAAGGGGCAGAGGAACGCAACGTGTGCGCTCATAACATCACGGGCCATGTCATTGCTGTCCTCGCCACGGTATACCGACTAGGATAGAGAGCCGCAAAACGTTGGGAGTGACAAACTCCGTACATGAACGGCATGCATTCATCTGCGAAAACATCTTAGTCTTTCAATGTTAGTGAAAGATGAGATTAGTCATCTGCGTGTATAAATTGTCAAACTATGTTTTGCCAAATAAAATTGATATTGATAAGAAGTAATTGTTCTCATCTTACTGGAATGTATTATTAGTAAACGAATAATGTGCCAAAAATAGCTTGTCTGCCATGGGTATTGGAGCGACATTGATCATCTATCTTACAGCTTCTCTATTATTTACCTGTGCCACCTCGATTTTTGAGCCTAGGTCTTTTTCTTGATTTATCCCCGTCTTCCACGAAGGCAGACGTATCAATATCTGACAATTCATGGATACCTTTGGCGAGTCGTCGGCCTGGCGGTGACCAGCCAAGTATTCGCGACTCTCCGGGGGAAAGCTGTGCCTTCGTTGGGGTGGCGTCCCTTTATCCCCCCCCCCCCCCCCCCCCCCCCCTGCCCACAACCGGGGGCACCAAGGGTCGCCGCGAGCCACCAGCCACGTTGATAAATGGCTGTCTTGGCAAGAGTTTTTACAACCTTCTTTAGTTTGGTCAACATTAGTACCACGCTTGAACACCGAAAAGGAGAGCGTGTGGTGTGGGGCCCATAGTTATCCATTCATTGTTAGGTACATGGAACACGTTTTGTGGTCTAGGAGAAACAAGTCAAAATTTGTTTCAGGAAATTAATTTATTTTCTTCTTGTTAGGCATGTATGGATGCATAGTAAAATGATCAATCATTCGGGTAAGCTTCTGTAATACACGGGAATTTGAAATTCTAGTAAATAAAGTAACTAGACCTATATAACCGAAACTCATAATTATTCCTGATCGCGAACAAACGAACATATTGTATTACCTTCCAATAGGGCAAAGGAACCTGGCTACAGAATATGAATCAATGGGTACAGTATGAATTTCGAAAAACCCTTGGAAGTATTTTGTGGACCCAATTCCGTAGTTTATGGCTGTCAATGCCTATATTTTTTATCGCATCTAAATCTGTGACTTATATAGAAGTTGGTCTGGCAAGTGTGCTTGACGCTTCCTACATCAGTGCTCCCTCGGGATTTTTCCGTCCCCTCTGGCCATTCTTTATATTTGCATCCCCTCTTTTGCAAACAACACCCTGTTATTTAGTCGAGATCAAAGCCACCACCACGAAAAAAGCCTAGCTAAAAGCCAGGTAGGTATAACAGAATTCGAAAGTAACAGATTAGTTAGACAAAAACACGCGCATTAAAATTAAATTGAAGAAAGTGTAATCTAAAGTAGAATAGGCATTCAAGAATCTTAAATGGTTAATAATTTCTGTTTTCTGAAGCCGGTGGTTGTACTTAAAAGATGTGCTGCATGGAGGATCAAAGAGCTATATATACTGCTATTAAGAATAAGTACTGCAGGGGCGCTGCATTTATTTATATAAGAATAGATCTTAAATCAAGTTTTTCAGTTCGACTGACTTTGAAAATAAAATAACAGGCTCAATCGAGGGGGACTCAAATCGTAATCCAGTGCCTGAAATACCATTCCTCCATTCGTGGATTTGTGCTTGAGGTTTTTTTGAGATCAATTTCAGATCCCCGTGGGGTAAGTGTGACTTGTCCACATAGAATAGGAGAATCTTATTCCATATATACGCAATCTAAAATGTTCAATTAGAGACCGTTGCTAGTTATTAGTTTTCTTTTCTTTAATCGCTCATTCTTTTGAGTGAAGCTTCAACAAGTAACATCATATTAATCAAAGGAAATTGGTCAAGTTCATATAATTATACCTACATATTTGCATAAAATAACTTTGTTTTTTGTTTTTAAAAGATGTCAAAGGCAGTAAAAAATGTCTACCTCTGCGTTTTTTTAAACAGAAATGTGTTAAGAGAAAAATAAAGAATTTCTAATTCTTATATCTTGGTGGGTAGGAACATCTTTGAAGCTATGTCTTCTTCTGTCTCAAGCCATGTCCTTTTATATGTCTCTACGTTCAAGTCATGTCCCTATTTCGGCCCCATTCTCACCACCAGCCTTTGTTTTAGTTTTTTTTATAGTTTTTTTTAAATAAATTCCAGGCAATATATTACTGAGCTTATTTTCGACCTTGGCTGATTTGACAAGTAGATACATTGTCTCTATAAAATAATTAAAAAACGTGATATGCCATAGAATCATAGTCCTTCAGTCCTGAAGATGCCTGCGCAATCAGAGACGGAACCTCGCAAACTCCTGGGTCCTAGAACCAAAAACCAATTTCAAGAGACCAAAACAGTATAATGATAATAATAATAATTTGTTTACTGTCCATGATTAATCATAAAAAATGATGTACAGACAGTCGATATGAATTAATATAGAATTACAAAAGAATTATAAATTACTATAAAATATAAAGTGAACATATTAACTAATAGTGAGACGGTAATTTTTAACCACACTCTGAACCACTTCACTTTAGCAAGTTCATTATCATTCAATTTGCACACAGGAATAAACCATACAAAAAAACATATCGAGTGGTTGTGCATGTGGCTCGCGAGATTCTGGAGTCAGATTTCTCAGTCACCTCAAGTATTCTGCTGGGACAAGATATAACTATCGGCCCAACACGATCAAAAGTATTATTATCACGATCTCAACCTAAAGCCCCAACGCCAAATGCCCTGTAGGCACAGAAATAATCTCTAATACTGTACCGATTAATTATTAACTAACCAAGAACTTAAACCTTCTCAAATAACCTTCTTTTCATACTATAAGAAAAATATTCGCTGTGACTCAACATCATTTGCTAAATTCAAAATCACAATAACTTTTGAAAGGAAACTATTTTCTTGTTTAACATTTTTGGTTCGTTTAAGTGAATAAATGTGATTTCACTGGGGCTACATTGACCTCAGGTGGGTGATGGTGAGGGGAGGGGGGTCTAATATTCTGTATTGCCGAGTTCCATGTTTGAAATCGTGATAGAAGCCGTAAGCCGTGAGCCCGTGTGATTGGTTGTGTGAAATTATATACATATATAAAAAAAAAAACAGTTGAAACTCACGAAGCGTTACCACGTCACGAATGGCTTCGAGGAGGAGGAACTCGTAGTAGGTAGGTATAGTCAACGGCACCACACAATTGTTTCACAAAGAGAATGCTTTCAATTGATTGGCGTGCCCAGAATGATCGAACTTTATAGCCACGAATTACTGTGTGTGAAATCTATCCCATACAAATCGGATATATCAATGGAGTTCAGGTTTAGACCAAATAATTGTTTGTCTTCTTTGTACAATTGTAAAAGTAAATACTTGTAATAGTTATGAGAATGAATCGTTTGTGTCTGTCAGATTATATAATTACTGATATAATAATCTTCTTATTATCTTGTAATTGAAAGAAGATTTTGTAAGAATTTTTTTTAACTTTCAGATTTTTTGAATTGACCTGATCAAATAAATTAAAATTGTTTATATAATACAAGTAATTTGCCAAAAAGTAAAATTTGATGGTGTTTTGCATATTCTACACATTGTTCTTTGGTTTGTGAACTTGACCGACTTCCAATGCAGATAAAATCAAATTACCCTTCACAGTGACAGTCAATTTGACACGCAAAATGCACTCGGAGAAATTTTTCATATAACTTATTCTTCTCTAATGCTCTTAATTGAATCTTAAAAACGCATAAATTAACGAAAAAAAAACATGCATTGTCCTGGTAATGAATTCAGGATGTCAACAATTAAACAAATTTCTTACGTCAAGGTTGACGATAATACATTTTTTTTTTAAACTTTCCTCCATCTTTCAAAATGCCTGTGACGTGAGTCCACGTGTTTCTTAGTTAATTATTTAATAGTATTATAAATTAGACATGGCACAGTAACATGTCTATGTCTGATAACTAATCTTGTCCGTGTTTTTAATTTAAAGCAAAATGAAATAATTAATTATAGCTACTGAATATCTGAAGATTACGAAAGAGTCTTACCTAAGACGTGATTCAACACGTGAGAACGTCTCTAAGGTACATTGCGAAAATAAACCGCAGGTGTATTGGTATTTTGGTATCTAGGTTTCTAGCACCTTGATACCGTGGTATTATGGTATCTTGATTTTAAGGTATTTTGATATCAGTACATTGGTATCTTGGGATTTGGTATCTAAATATATTGGTATCTCGGTTTCTAGCACCTTGATAGCGTTGTATTTTAAGAAAGTGGTATTTTTGTATCTGTTTCAAGGTACCTAGTTATCCTATCTTCCATATGCACGCTGGCGGTAACTCATCCAATTTTCCGAACTGTAATACCATCGTTTACACGATATTCATCGCTCGTAAAAATTTGACGGTATATTTCTATTATATTGTCTCAAAAAGAAAATATCCAAGCGCTTGCTCACAACTGCACAACTTAAAGTAATTGACGTGAGTGCAGTGTACATCAAAATATCTGTTTTGGAACTAATTTGCCTAATCGTTTTCAAAAGATTGCATTTATAATGCAGTAACCAAAAACAATAGCCATAAGTTTCAGTTCGTTTTAACATAGATTTTAAACTTTCAATGATTTTCTGAGAGAAAATTGATTGAGAACATTTATGATAGGCACCAATTCAGAAGTGTGTTTCATAATACTTACCTGATCAATCATATCGATACCATTTCTGATTAAAATCGCAATTATAGTAAAATATCTCATTATGCGGAACGAAACAGATATATACATTCCCCATTATCTGATCTAAAAAAACCGTGCATGTTCGGCCATTTTGAAATAAAATATGATTATTGTCCATTGTTTCTTTTCACATGTCTAGACCCGTTCAACAACCAAGACACGAACGCTATATAATCTTTGATTATTATTTCAGTTTAATTCTAGGTTGTGCTGTGGGTAGGTTGGACGTGGAAGAAGCCTGCATCTGTCCCGTCCAAGGGCTCACTGGTATCGACTCAGTTTTCAGCTCATGCCCTATCATTACCATTAGTCTTCCTCGACGACTGATGATGGCACCTCGACAGCAACGCCGGTGGATCACAATCAAGAAGACCCAGAACCCTAAGAAATAAGACGACCAATCGCAGTCGAAGAGCAAATAATTGGCCTTAGGGCAATACATATCATTATTGTGATAGTCAAGGAAGGGGCATTATAAAGTACAAGCAGTGTTTGTGACTGGAGTTGGTGTAGAGTACACTTGGTTTAGTGAAAGGCAAAGTAGTTTTAAGAGGATTTCAATAATTGGGTTTACAGTTTTAATCATTCCAGTGCTAATGTGAAAAGATTAAAAAAAAAAAAAAAAAAAAAGCGATCAGTATTATACCGAAAAGAATGGCAATTGCTACTAGATCGAGTCACACTCTTTTCAAGTGTTGAAATGTTGTTATTTTCCACAGAATTATCTGACTGTGACTGTTTTACGCTCAAATAATCTTCATTGATGGCAACCTCAACGATTGATACACATTTATCGGTATATTGAGTCGTAATTAATTAGCTAATTGTAGGGGTTTGTTTAAAATGACGGTTGCGAGCGTCATCGGGTGGCAGCTACCGTTACCATAATATGTGGCCGGCTCGTTTGCTCAGCACAATGTTTAACATTAGCACTGGGACCCAATAATTCATTGATAAATCAAATAATTACTTCGAGATTAGAAATTCAAACCGAAGATAGGTATTGAATAGCACAGAAATGATGGCCGCGAAGAAAATTAATCTGTTCATTGATGTTTATAAATGTGGGGATATTTCATGTCTCATAAGTAAACAATATTTGATTCAAATACACGGTATTGCATAGAAAAGTGATCTCAACATTTTCCCAAAGGTTGGAAGAAAAAAAAAAAAAAAACAGTCCCTTCATCAGCATAATTCGTATATCCTGAACTAGATCTAGCAATATGTACAGTCCCTCCACTATGAACGCCGTTTGTCTGTATGAATTTATCATTATTTTCCTAGATTTTGAACCTGTATTTAAATGCCAATCAGGAGCAATCAACCCCAATCAAGCCCAATCATTCGGGCTAGTACAATTCGTTCATATTTCAGCTGTCGGCCGTTTTACCGTCCCTCGAAATAAATTTTAAAATCACTTCAGGCGACTCGCGATTCCATTGGTCCGTGGCGAGGAGCTATTATTTTACGAAACCAGTTCTTAGAGATTAAATTACATTTCGATTGAGTTTCACCGTTTGACTAAAATGTCCTCCATTGAAAATTATTCAATTCTTTTCAACATTTTAGGTACTACGACAAAAATTTTGATTTCCTTATGGCTGCATAGATTAATTTGAAAATGTTGCTTCATTTGGAAATGTTTTTAATCGAAAGGTGCTTCTCGCAAACTGAAGTACGATTTCGAAATTCTGCGTCGAGTTCATTTTTACCCGCAGAAAAATCAGAAGTCGCTTTTCCTATATTGATTAATGACATTTCAGAACTGTTTTTTAATTAGTTTGGTGAAATTCTACGCAACACATCAATTTTCAAACCGTGGCTTGATGATTAATTGTCTTTTCAATGAACCGAAGGAATGAATTTTCAACTCTTAAATTGTTGCGTGCTTGGGGATATATTTATGAATGAAAATAATTATTATTCCAGTTCTAAATAACTTTAGTCCACCCATTTTTTAATTTCCTTTACACACGTAATTTTGTTAAATATTTACCTACAAAGTGAAT
Source organism: Protonemura montana (assembly GCA_947568835.1). Lineage (NCBI taxonomy): Eukaryota > Metazoa > Arthropoda > Insecta > Plecoptera > Nemouridae > Protonemura > Protonemura montana. Next base: position 2,329,146 of record OX387604.1, on the reverse strand, counting down.
TTAAAAAACGCTTTGGACTCTAAGTAGGCAATATTAAACTAAGTAGACAACGTTAAATAATAATATATTTTAAAATATAACAGAAGCAAACCAAAGATCATTTATTTTAAGGAAAAAAAATGAAATCATTGCAATGATATTCTGATGTCAATAAATGAATACTTAATTTCTTCATAAACCAACGCCCAGTAAAAATACCCAATGATTTAATTTAATTTCGGGGCTTAAGCTCTGGAAAATAACACAATTTCCTAATGATTTCTTTCGTTTCCAATAAATGGCCTCTAACACAAATGTATTGCGTTTGCGTCGAAACACAGGAAATTAAGAATAAAAAACTCTTCGTTTAGATTCGTTCCAATAAACAAACAAGGGGTTGGTAATTCTACATATGCCAAACCGAATAAAAGAACACTTTCCACGTTTCCCACATCAAACCCATTAAATTTAAAATGTATGTTAACAAAAACTGATGTGCCTCTAAGAGTAAACAAACAACTTGCTCTTCTTCTTCTATTAGCATATTCCAATCCTCTCTCAGAATCTATACCTTCACCACACGAATGTTCAAATAGAAAAATATATTGAACATCTTGGGGATCTTTGGGGTCAGTTGTCATAGAACACACCAATTTTTGTCAAATTTGCCATCTTATTTTTTAAGCATCTCGCATTTTTGGTTCCCTTGCGTATTACTTTCTTAAAAATGTGCGAAAATAAAAGAGATATCAGTGATACACAGATTATTGATACTTGCACTAATTTAATGTGAAATTGAACGTTGAAGATTGAACTTTGAAAGTCAAGTTGTATTCAACATTTCCTGGTCACAAGACCACGCATCAACCAAACATCAATGAATCAGGATTTCGGCTCCGAAATAAGGAAATATTAACACCCATACAGAAAATATTAACAAGGTAAAATTATATTTTGAAATTATATTGATTTACTATTTTTATGTTATATTTAAAAATGTAATGTTTTAATGTGATTATCTTTTGATGTCAGCTTTTATGTATAGGTAATAACTGCATAAAATGATACATAAAAGTGAATGCAGGTTTGGACGTACTGGCCTCACTGGCCAGCTGTTTATCCTCAGAGAGGGAATTCCCATCTCCTTCGCTAGATTTATGGTTTGTTTATGACTTGTCAAACATGGCTGCTGGCACACTTAAGGCATGGGGGATGATTTATGGGAGGGGCAAGGGAAACCGTTGGTCTGGGAAACACATTCAGCGCCATCTGAAAATAAAGGGTGGAACTGAAACAAGAGCGACGACGGTGGCTCAGTTGGTAAGTGTGCTCAGTCCCAGAAATAATCAATGTTGCATGCTCTCAATAAAGTACAAAAATTATAATTATTTTGCGATAGAAATGAGCCCATGACGTTGTTGAAAAATTAATTATGAAAATGGTGGCGGTGTTTCGAGAAGGGACACATTTTGAAATGTTTCGATCCTGTTAGATCGATTTATTGATTTATCGTGTACGACGAATTTCTGTGAGAACTTGCACTGTCCGAAGGAGTTGGTGAATGATTGGTTGATGATAATGAACCTAACCTGGTCTAGAACGGAAGAGGGGAAACCCGGTGCCAGCACGCAGCCTACTCCTGTCGAAGACCAAGGGGACCACCAGCTTAACGTCCCTTCCGAAGAACGGTACAACGCGAACAACAGGATTCTTCCTCTAATTCATAAATTCGATAGGTTCATAAGCAAGATAAATGGCTAAATGGCTTAACTTTCATCACTCCAACCTTTCTTCAAAACTGACCTGACCATTAATATATGGTGGTCATGTCCACCCAAAACCTGACCCAGCAAAGTATTGCTTAACTTCGGTGATCTCACGAGAACCGGTGTTTTGAAGAAGACAAACCTTTCGGAGTTCGTTTTTGCATGTACGCTCATATTCAAGTATTCCTGGCTTTCCAAAAAAATTGATTGAACCAAAATGATTGTACATTATCGTGATTCTCCTACGCCTACAATGATGACCGGAACCGACTTGCTGGATATATTTATATTTATTAATATTTATCTCAGTGAAGACTTATCTTAGGAAGACATCGATTTATTATTATTATATTACTTGACGAGCTCATATCATTGGCTGTATATGTGATCCAAGAACAAATAAAAAAATATTGGATATCAGCAAATAAATTATACTTCTTAATATAATCGAAGACGGGGAGTGGGTGACAGCGTCACCCAGTATCAGACGACTCATTATGTTTTGTGTAATTCGAAAAATATGTTTTGGTGGTTTTTTTTTTGGGGGGGGGGCTGGGGGGGGGGGTATTATCTATTGACACGAGCGCTATTGACACCATTAACTCCCCCAGTAACCATTAACCTTGTGCCCTTGACTTTGGGAATTGGAATAATCTATAACTACTTTAAAAAATATACAGTCCAAAAATAATAAAGTATATAATATTGCACATTGTACATTTTAACATTAATAGGTACACTCCGATTAATTAAACTCATTGTTTGGCGGCTAGGTGTTACAGAGAGCTGACTTTCTGCAATTTTATTTGTAATTATTTCAAACCGATACATTTGTAAAAAAAAATACAATTGTCTATCCCTCTGCCCACTTTCCTTTAAATTGCATTTTTCTCTGAACTTTCAACTTATGCGGGCAACCATTCTTGTTCTTGTCTGCGTTCATTTATTTTGATCTATAACACGTGACATGGCTCTTAAATATATTTACTCTTTCAAAATACCCGCTTTTCTTTTGGACAAAACATTCCCGCTTTTCGTGCATTCTAGCGGAGTTTAAAGTAACTAGTGAACGATGAGTAGCGCAACAAAAATCATAGATGGCACTAAAAACAGGTTTTTCATTCGAGAAAGTCAACGGCCTATTTCTTCATTACTAGCATACATTTCTGCTAAACGGTGCTTATAATATTTTTTTTTGACTGATCTCTCCTTTATCTACCCTTAGCACTAGTATTGAAAAAATAATTGAAAACTGGGCTTTTGAATGCTAAGTAAAACAACAAATTATCCCTGCGTTGCGTCACAACTTATTCCTGTTACTTCATCAAGGGTGATAGCAGCTGTCATCCATGACAATCGAACTGGTGATCTAGTGAGTAACAGGCATAAGTTTCGAAACGTCGGGAAAATTAGTCGTTTTTATTTGCATTTAAAAAGCCCAGTTTTTTTTTTAAGTTTTATACTACGCGCTTACACTATTTTTGGAGTATTTGCAGATATTGGCCTGTGTTTTAGTGTGGGACTTCGGTAGGACCTTAGGTAGAGCCATTACGTTCTTAAATCGATTCAATAGTAACGTAGTTACTGCAATTTTAAATTGTAGATACCAAGGTCTTATTACTGGTAGGTACAGTTGAGCATCAATTAGTTTTGCAATGAGCGTATTGTCCAAATTTCCAGACAGTATGCCATTATAAAATGAGCGTACCTACATGCAGTCTTAAATATACGGCTTAACCTTGGCTGTGCATTCACTTCGAAAATTGGTCAGATATAGATTCAGGACGTCCAAAATAAACACTTGCCGCACAAGAGTAGTTTATGTGGTAGTTACAATACATCCTGGATTAAAAAAATGTATAATGATGTTAATGCTTCTAATATAATATAATTTAATAAATTATTAAAACTTATAAGGTAGGCAAATACAGTTCTGCAGTGCATCATACATCAAATGTATGATTTTCATCCTAAGCATTTTTCAAATATATACTTCGGCTTCGACGCTTCAACTCCATAAGTTTAATGAAAACGAACAAAACAAAGTAAATATATATATTCGAAGTACTTCATATAGGTACTTGATGTTGACCTTTCGTGCTTAGACGGTAGAGCGTTGGCTTGTCTGAAAATTTGGTGTGTACACCAATTCACGGTACCTATTTACAAAGAAACTTTCCTAAGATCTGAATTAAAACTGTCAAAAGCAGGTGGTTTTTGACTCAACCACTCTCTCACTTTAATTGGAATCTCGTCTAGCCTTTTGACATTGTATTAAATACGTGAAGCTGGTAGGTCCTGGTTCACAAAAGACCACAAAATTACAAGAAAAAAAACATGAACTCAAATTTTCACTCACATCGCTGAAAACTTGACTTATTAATTTGAACTGCTCCGATTCGGGGTCCCAAATATTAAACTGTGATACACACCGACTAATTTAGTAGCTGCTGATAGCACTTTTGGGGCATATTGTAGCAGTAGGCAGTATAAAAAATAAAGTTTGCCACATCCAAGAAACCATAAAATACGCTATTCATTTTTCCCAAGAGCTTTGGTTTGAATGTGAAAACATCGAAATTATTGTACTGAATTAGATATGGGATCCTCCTGGACCGACATACACATGACTTATTAGAGAATTATGTACAACAGCTTTACACACCTTATTGATACATACCTTTTAAAAATTTTCATGAATGAGGGGAGGATCTTCTGGAGATAAAGCTGAACCGTTGGTCCATATGGCGATCTTCAACATGATAGGAAGCAGGCCTAGCAGGGCTAGGCTAAGCTAGATTCATCACCATTCAACGTATTTAAAAACACATTTCAACTGGATAAAATTCTAGCCTGAACAGATTAGCGGGACGTAAGAGAAGCTATCAATGAGAAAATCGTTGCTTTCAATAATTCCACGAAATTGTGTTACGATCTGATTTGAATATGTTGTGCGTCAGTGCTGCCATCAGACGCAGCTGATACAACTACTTTGCCTTGAGCTTCGACGACCTGAGAAAGATGGCGTTAGCAATGGTGTAAGTGTAGTTTCCCAAAACCTCGCGCACGAAATTCAAGCAAACAGTAACATTTAAAAATTGCCACCTCAAGTCAATAGGTGCTAGATGTTTTAGCACAGCAAAATTACGAGAAGATGTTTCTTAATTAATATTGACTGTGGCATATATTAACAGAGAACAGACCTTGAAACACCTCTTTGAGAGTGACCAAAAAGTGAATGGCTAAAGTAATGCAATCAATACAATAATAAAAAAAAACACAGCTATGTAAAGAACACCAAAATGTAACCTTTTCTCATTCTGAAATTTATATGAAAAACTCCGTTCTATACTAACTATAATGTTACGAGGGTTCAAAATGAAATGTCCTGAGCATAGCAGACACGGGAGAGTTGTGGAAAAAGAGTATAGGCGCTGAGTGTAGAGGGCAGGGGGTGGGGGTTGACGTCATAAAATGATGGATGAGGCCGCCCAGTCTGATATTGTTTATGTCCTGTGCAGCCATTGACAGAAACCCTGTACTCATAAGTACAAACCCAGTCAGAAAGATCGCTGACTGTAAAGCCATGGTGCCAAAAGCCCTGCTCATGCTACTGAACTTTCTGTTATAGATGACGTCTCTATTATTGAACTGCGATCCTTTTGGACCTTTTTATGAATATAAGAGGTATTATTTCCTGTCCCAAAGCTACGATGCTTACCTTTGGTATGTTATAGTATCTCATTCACAAACTTCAAATACCATTCCTATTTCTCAATCGTACAGATGTCACAAAAGTTGGTGCAGGTAAAATATCTAAGGCAAAATTCTTGTTTTTATTTTCTTATAGATATTAGGCAACAATAATTGTAGTGAAATGGGATTTATCATTTATCTATATACTACCTTAAGTCTGGCAAATGTTCGTGAAGTGATTCAGATTAACGCAAATTGTATGTTATTGTTTTTAAGATGGCATTTCTAAATTTCCCCAAAAGGTTTTGAAATAGGAAAATATCAAACAATTCAGGATAATATTTTTAGTCCATTTTTACTGATATTCGATGCTCCATTTTTCATATTTTCATCCTGTTTCTTCTTGGCCTAAGTTTTTGAGCGCCAAGGTGATCTAATTTCAATTTCTATGTCCTGTTTTATGCATTAATCTCATGTTTTGATGTGTTTGTTGCAATCATTTTCCAAAATTAAGTGAGTCAAAATTAATTGTCTCCGTGAATTTGAACACTTTCTTGTATGCTTTGGTAGTTAAGTCGTCAACATCGAGTATCTGGAAAATCAGCCAAGTGGTGAAAATTGAAAGCACTTTGCTTACGGTTCTTTGATAAAGACGTTGATACTTACTTTTCCACCTCAAGAACTTTAAAACATCTTTTATAAAAGTATTTCGCTGTTGATAAACATAGACCGCGGCGAAGACCAACGATATGACGATCTATATGTGACTAATTTTTAGTGAATGCTTTTTTAGCATAGCGATGGATGGACTAAACTTTTAGTTATAGTATGTCACATTTAGACCCAGTTCAATATATTTTAACTCCGAGTTAAAATCCTAACTCACAGAAATAGCTGACTTAAACCACTATAGATATATGACACAAATGATAGCTGGATTCATTTTCACACAAATTTAGTGAAGAGTGATAAATACGACAATAAAAACAATAAACTACGTAAAAACAGTAATTTTTCACTACAACTTACCGGGAAACTTTATGATAGAGGAAAGATAATGAAGCTATTTGCTGGTGAAACGCAAACAGTAAGTAGACATTTAAAGTTTCAACGGTTTTAGAAAACTATCATGTTGATGTTGATGTTGATGTTGATGTTGATGTTGATGTTGATGTTGATGTTGATGTTGATGTTGATGTTGATGTTGATGTTGATGTTGATGTTGATGTTGATGTTGATGTTGATTTTGATGTTGATGTTGATGTTGATGTTGATGTTGATGTTGATGTTGATGTTGATGTTGATGTTGATGTTGATGTTGATGTTGATGTTGATGTTGATGTTGATGTTGATGAACAACATATGGGTTTGAAAATTGATATCTGTGTGGAACTGAATCACAAAAGTATATCGCAGTGGGTAAAGACCGACCGCTTCGTGTGATATGGTTTCGATACTCTCATAATTCATTAAAACGTTCCTATAGTTTTACCACAAAAAAAAATATAAATGTATTCCAAACTGGGGTTTGAAAACTTTTTGAAGATTTACTATTTTCCCAACGTTTTGTAAGATATCTTTATACCAGTTACTTTATCAAGGTTGTACGCTGGAATTACTTTTCATCAAGAAACCAAAGCGCAAACCTTGCTTAGGCATCCTTGTTTGTTTGAAGTTGTTTATTTAGCAAAAAAAATGCTATTTCAAGTTTAATCTTTTTGATCTTTGTACCAGTAATTTATATAGAGCACACTTTTTAGTTTTTTTTGCATTCATCATTAAACCATGGTTTACAACTTTTGTGCTTTACCTTACGTGTCTCTTTTTTTACAAACTCCTCCTTACATAAAAATATTTCCCTCCATATTTTTAAGCATTTCATTTCTGTCCTTTTCATCTCTTATCCAAGAACATCTAAACAGTTTGTTTTGATATCCTTCTTTTTTATATTTATCCCAGTTTTTGGTTGTTTTAGTTTTAATTATTTCTGGTAATTCTTTAATTCTGTTCTTATTACAAACTTTTATTTCTAGTACCTCGTGATCTGTTATACTGATTTCATCTATCGTTTTTGCACTGATTGATTAATCATTTAAAATTAAAATGTCAATTAAAGTACTGGTGTCCTTTGTTATTCTAGTTGGGCTCATTACTAATTGTCTCATTTCATATTTTAGTATCAATTCTTTAAGTTACCTTGTCACCTGAGGGTTTCCAAACCAGTCAAAATCCATATCACCCATTATAATCACTCGTTCCCTTTTGTAAGCCTTATTTCAAAGATACCTTTTAGTTATTTTTCTTCTTCCCATTGGGAGAGACACATATTACATAACTTTTTATAGTTTCACCATTTATCCATACTTTGGCACCAAGCACCCAAAGTCCTATGTCTTTTAGGCTTTCGTTACATATTATTTTCTATTTAGTTATTTCATCGATGTATATGCTCCTAACCTCAATCCTAACCTCAAAATACAAACGAAAAACTCGATCGTTACTCCCAACTCCCAAGTATATAGATATTCCAGGTGTAGGTACTTAGATCACCGATTACTTCTCATCACCAACTCATTTTCGTCACCGACTCACCGACTCTCCGATTCTGTTTTTGCAGAAGAAGTTAACGCCCTGTTGTGAAAGTGTGTAAGCATTAGTTTCAGTTGGCTCCATTCAACACCATGAATGTAGATACGCTACTAATTTTGCTTTCAGTTGCGATTCTTCATATATGCCTAAAATTATTCAGTTATTATAATAATTCCTGACTTATTTTGACCACTGAATTGATTCCCACTCGTTCCTTCTATGATTGACAGAAACGCTTGCAGAAACACCCATTATTGCACAATTGGCCAAAACTACATGATTCTGATTTGTATTTCCTTGTTAATCTATGTGCTTTACACAATCCCAATAATTAGCAATTAGAAGATCATTTTTGGGCCTACCTGAATTTCTGAAGTGTAAGTCAGATGAAAACTAATTGTAAATTTTAAGTTATCAGGAAATAACTATTAGAGCATTATAAGTCCCTTTTAAGCATTTCTCAGAAAAATGCAAGAAATTAATTCAAGACATGATGGACGATATGCAACAGTTATTACCCAGAGGGCACTAGACATTGGGTAAAAGTCTTTGCTAGTCAGGGGTTAGGCAAAGAACTAAGCAATGGGTCATAGGGCGTTCATTCCGGACATTTATCCAAAACCAAGCACATTGTTGAGGAAACCCTAAAATCCGACGCAACCCTTTCTGACACAACATATACTCAACTACAAGAACAACAAAACCACTTCTCTATTGAACAAAATAATAAATAAACAAAATACCTCAAATCTTATAAAAAAATAATAGAGCTATTAAAATAAAAATTTGAATACGATTCTTATGTCAGCGTGGTCTTAAGTAATTCTAATCACGTTATTTGGGTCTGGAACTATAATGTCCCTTGTACATTTTGACATAAGTTAGATAAAGCAAGGGTGCACGTGCTTTGCTAGCCTGGCCGAACCTTGTAAAATAAAAAAAAATTCTCTATAAGATATGTCACGGAACGTTCTGGAACACGATAACCAAAATGAAACAGAAACCCCCCTGACGCAAATTGTTTTAAAGAATGTTTTTTTTTTTTGTTCTGAAATGATTCCTGTCGGTAATGGGTCTCTATAATAGCACAGAAGTTTTGTAAGGTAGGTACAAATCTTTACCATCACTAAAAAAACAACTCAATTAAATTAATTTGCTAAGAAAAGGAAAAAAAACGCACACAGTATTGACCAATTTTACCAATCGTTTACTACAAAAACAAAACATCAAACTGAAATCTAGCCTCACACAATTTGGAGAAAATTTAAGCAATAGAGAATAAGTTGAAAAACAAGCGAAGAAACTGTTGTAGAGCTGTTGTTGAGGTTTCGGACGGTTGGCTATTTAGGGGAGGGGGAGGGGGAGGGCGGTTGGGAAGGGAAGGGGAGGGGTGAATGGAGAACGAAGGGAGATTGCTGCGGGAGAGACAGGATTTGTGCGTGACGTGTGTGACATTGCTTGCTTGCTTGCTTGAGTGAGAGAAGGTAGAATACGTACTAATGGCTAGTGACGTTCTAACTTGATGGATTGCCCGGCTGCAGCGAGAATCGAGCAACAATGTAGAAACACTAGCTTGAACTGTAAACACTAGCTTGCACTGTAAACAGAAGCTTGCACTGTAAACACTAGCTAGCACTGTAAACACAAGCTTGCACTGTAAACACTAGCTTGCACTGTAAACACAAGCTTGCACTGTAAACACTAGCTTGAACTGTAAACACAAGCTTGCACTGTAAACTTTAGCTTGCACTGTACACTTTAGCTTGCACTGTAAACACTAGCTTGCACTGTAAACACAAGCTTGCACTGTAAACACAAGCTTGCACTGTAAACACTAGCTTGAACTGTAAACACTAGCTTGAACTGTAAACACTAGCTTGCACTGTAAACACTAGCTTGCACTGTAAACACAAGCTTGCACTGTAAACACTAGCTTGCACTGTAAACAGAAGCTTGCACTGTAAACACTAGCTTGCACTGTAAACACAAGCTTGCACTGTAAACACAAGCTTGAACTGTAAACACAAGCTTGCACTGTAAACACAAGCTTGCACTGTAAACACAAGCTTGCACTGTAAACTTTAGCTTGCACTGTACACTTTAGCTTGCACTGTAAACACTAGCTTGCACTGTAAACACAAGCTTGCACTGTAAACACTAGCTAGCACTGTAAACACAAGCTTGCACTGTAAACACTAGCTTGCACTGTAAACACAAGCTTGCACTGTAAACACTAGCTTGAACTGTAAACACTAGCTTGAACTGTAAACACTAGCTAGCACTGTAAACACAAGCTTGCACTATAAACACTAGCTTGAACTGTAAACACTAGCTTGAACTGTAAACACAAGCTTGCACTGTAAACACTAGCTTGCACTATAAACACAAGCTTGCACTGTAAACACTAGCTTGCACTGTAAACACAAGCTTGCACTGTAAACACTAGCTTGCACTGTAAACACTAGCTTGCACTGTAAACACAAGCTTGCACTGTAAACACTAGCTTGCACTGTAAACACTAGCTTGCACTGTAAACACAAGCTTGCACTGTAAACACAAGCTTGCACTGTAAACACAAGCTTGCACTGTAAACACTAGCTTGCACTGTAAACACTAGCTTGCACTGTAAACACAAGCTTGCACTGTAAACACTAGCTTGAACTGTAAACACAAGCTTGCACTGTAAACACTAGCTAGCACTGTAAACACAAGCTTGCACTGTAAACACTAGCTAGCACTGTAAACACAAGCTTGCACTGTAAACACAAGCTTGCACTGTAAACACAAGCTTGCACTGTAAACACAAGCTTGCACTGTAAACACTAGCTAGCACTGTAAACACAAGCTTGCACTGTAAACACAAGCTTGCACTGTAAACACAAGCTTGCACTGTAAACACTAGCTTGCACTGTAAACACTAGCTTGCACTGTAAACACTAGCTTGCACTGTAAACACTAGCTTGCACTGTAAACACAAGCTTGCACTGTAAACACTAGCTTGAACTGTAAACACAAGCTTGAACTGTAAACACAAGCTTGCACTGTAAACACAAGCTTGCACTGTAAACACAAGCTTGCACTGTAAACACAAGCTTGCACTGTAAACACAAGCTTGCACTGTAAACACAAGCTTGCACTGTAAACACTAGCTTGCACTGTAAACACAAGCTTGCACTGTAAACACTAGCTTGCACTGTAAACACAAGCTTGCACTGTAAACACTAGCTTGAACTGTAAACACTAGCTTGCACTGTAAACACAAGCTTGCACTGTAAACACTAGCTTGCACTGTAAACACTAGCTAGCACTGTAAACACTAGCTTGCACTGTAAACACTAGCTTGAACTGTAAACACTAGCTTGCACTGTAAACACAAGCTTGCACTGTAAACACAAGCTTGCACTGTAAACACAAGCTTGCACTGTAAACACTAGCTTGAACTGTAAACACTAGCTTGCACTGTAAACACAAGCTTGCACTGTAAACACTAGCTTGAACTGTAAACACAAGCTTGCACTGTAAACTTTAGCTTGCACTGTAAACACTAGCTTGCACTGTAAACACAAGCTAGCACTGTAAACACTAGCTTGAACTGTAAACACAAGCTTGCACTGTAAACACAAGCTTGCACTGTAAACTTTAGCTTGCACTGTACACTTTAGCTTGCACTGTAAACACTAGCTTGCACTGTAAACACAAGCTTGCACTGTAAACACTAGCTAGCACTGTAAACACAAGCTTGCACTGTAAACACTAGCTTGCACTGTAAACACAAGCTTGCACTGTAAACACTAGCTTGAACTGTAAACACTAGCTTGCACTGTAAACACAAGCTTGCACTGTAAACAGAAGCTTGCACTGTAAACACAAGCTTGAACTGTAAACACAAGCTTGAACTGTAAACACAAGCTTGCACTGTAAACACTAGCTTGCACTGTAAACACAAGCTTGCACTGTAAACACTAGCTTGCACTGTAAACACTAGCTTGCACTGTAAACACAAGCTTGCACTGTAAACACAAGCTTGCACTGTAAACACAAGCTTGCACTGTAAACACTAGCTTGCACTGTAAACACAAGCTTGCACTGTAAACACAAGCTAGCACTGTAAACACAAGCTTGCACTGTAAACACAAGCTAGCACTGTAAACACTAGCTTGAACTGTAAACACTAGCTTGCACTGTAAACACAAGCTTGCACTGTAAACACAAGCTTGAACTGTAAACACAAGCTTGCACTGTAAACACAAGCTTGCACTGTAAACACTAGCTTGCACTGTAAACACTAGCTTGCACTGTAAACACTAGCTTGCACTGTAAACACAAGCTTGCACTGTAAACACTAGTTTGCACTGTAAACACTAGCTTGCACTGTAAACACAAGCTTGCACTGTAAACACTAGCTTGAACTGTAAACACAAGCTTGCACTGTAAACACAAGCTTGCACTGTAAACACAAGCTTGCACTGTAAACACAAGCTTGCACTGTAAACACAAGCTTGCACTGTAAACACTAGCTTGCACTGTAAACACAAGCTTGCACTGTAAACACAAGCTAGCACTGTAAACACTAGCTTGCACTGTAAACACAAGCTTGCACTGTAAACACAAGCTAGCACTGTAAACACTAGCTTGAACTGTAAACACAAGCTTGCACTGTAAACACAAGCTTGCACTGTAAACACTAGCTTGCACTGTAAACACAAGCTTGCACTGTAAACACAAGCTAGCACTGTAAACACTAGCTTGCACTGTAAACACTAGCTAGCACTGTAAACACAAGCTTGAACTGTAAACACAAGCTTGCACTGTAAACACAAGCTTGCACTGTAAACACTAGCTTGCACTGTAAACACTAGCTTGAACTGTAAACACTAGCTTGCACTGTAAACACAAGCTTGCACTGTAAACACAAGCTTGCACTGTAAACACAAGCTTGCACTGTAAACACTAGCTTGCACTGTAAACACTAGCTTGCACTGTAAACACAAGCTTGCACTGTAAACACTAGCTTGAACTGTAAACACAAGCTTGCACTGTAAACACTAGCTTGCACTGTAAACACTAGCTTGCACTGTAAACACAAGCTTGCACTGTAAACACTAGCTAGCACTGTAAACACAAGCTAGCACTGTAAACACTAGCTTGCACTGTAAACACAAGCTTGCACTGTAAACACTAGCTTGCACTGTAAACACTAGCTTGCACTGTAAACACAAGCTTGCACTGTAAACACTAGCTTGCACTGTAAACACTAGCTTGAACTGTAAACACTAGCTAGCACTGTAAACACTAGCTTGAACTGTAAACACAAGCTTGCACTGTAAACACAAGCTTGCACTGTAAACTTTAGCTTGCACTGTAAACACAAGCTTGCACTGTAAACACTAGCTTGCACTGTTAACACTAGCTTGAACTGTAAACACTAGCTTGAACTGTAAACACTAGCTTGAACTGTAAACACTAGCTTGCACTATAAACACAAGCTTGCACTGTAAACACTAGCTTGCACTGTAAACACAAGCTTGCACTGTAAACACTAGCTTGCACTGTAAACACAAGCTTGCACTGTAAACACAAGCTTGCACTGTAAACACTAGCTTGAACTGTAAACACTAGCTTGCACTGTAAACACAAGCTTGCACTGTAAACACAAGCTTGCACTGTAAACACTAGCTTGAACTGTAAACACTAGCTTGCACTGTAAACACAAGCTTGCACTGTAAACACTAGCTTGAACTGTAAACACAAGCTTGAACTGTAAACACAAGCTTGCACTGTAAACACTAGCTTGCACTGTAAACACAAGCTTGCACTGTAAACACAAGCTTGAACTGTAAACACAAGCTTGAACTGTAAACACTAGCTTGCACTGTAAACACAAGCTTGCACTGTAAACACTAGCTTGCACTGTAAACACTAGCTTGCACTGTAAACACAAGCTTGCACTGTAAACACAAGCTTGCACTGTAAACACAAGCTTGCACTGTAAACACAAGCTTGCACTGTAAACACTAGCTTGCACTGTAAACACTAGCTTGCACTGTAAACACTAGCTTGCACTGTAAACACTAGCTTGAACTGTAAACACTAGCTAGCACTGTAAACACAAGCTTGCACTGTAAACACAAGCTTGCACTGTACACTTTAGCTTGCACTGTAAACACAAGCTTGCACTGTAAACACAAGCTTGCACTGTAAACACTAGCTTGCACTGTAAACACAAGCTTGAACTGTAAACACTAGCTTGCACTGTAAACACTAGCTTGAACTGTAAACACTAGCTTGCACTGTAAACACAAGCTTGCACTGTAAACACTAGCTTGCACTGTAAACACTAGCTTGCACTGTAAACACTAGCTTGAACTGTAAACACAAGCTTGCACTGTAAACACTAGCTTGCACTGTAAACACAAGCTTGCACTGTAAACACTAGCTTGCACTGTAAACACAAGCTTGCACTGTAAACACTAGCTTGCACTGTAAACACTAGCTTGCACTGTAAACACTAGCTTGAACTGTAAACACAAGCTTGCACTGTAAACACTAGCTTGCACTGTAAACACAAGCTTGCACTGTAAACACAAGCTTGCACTGTAAACACTAGCTTGAACTGTAAACACAAGCTTGCACTGTAAACACTAGCTTGCACTGTAAACACAAGCTTGCACTGTAAACACTAGCTTGCACTGTAAACACAAGCTTGCACTGTAAACACTAGCTTGCACTGTAAACACAAGCTTGCACTGTAAACACAAGCTTGCACTGTAAACACAAGCTTGCACTGTAAACACTAGCTTGCACTGTAAACACTAGCTTGCACTGTAAACACAAGCTTGCACTGTAAACACAAGCTTGCACTGTAAACACAAGCTTGCACTGTAAACACAAGCTTGAACTGTAAACACTAGCTTGCACTGTAAACACTAGCTTGAACTGTAAACACTAGCTAGCACTGTAAACACTAGCTTGCACTGTAAACACTAGCTTGCACTGTAAACACAAGCTTGCACTGTAAACACAAGCTTGCACTGTAAACACAAGCTTGAACTGTAAACACTAGCTTGCACTGTAAACACAAGCTTGCACTGTAAACACAAGCTTGCACTGTAAACACTAGCTTGAACTGTAAACACTAGCTTGCACTGTAAACACTAGCTTGAACTGTAAACACTAGCTTGCACTGTAAACACAAGCTTGCACTGTAAACACAAGCTTGCACTGTAAACACAAGCTTGCACTGTAAACACAAGCTTGCACTGTAAACACTAGTTTTACACTGAAAAAAAAACTTTACAGCTGTAAAACCGATTTAAAATAAAACTGTTCGTGTCGAACTGTTCTTTACAAGTATCATTTGAATTCATTTCTTACTGAAATTCCATTTCTAATTCTGCCCCGACCAAAAGTTATATTTCCAACATTGGATTTAACGATTGGTCGATTCTGTTCCATTGTCGAAGTCGGCTGCCAATGAGATTTCTCGTTTTGAAAGTAGATGGCAAGTTTCGTCCAGACTTCATCCTCTTACACAGATAAAGGTAAGTGAAATTTAACAATGAAGTAATTAAGTTTAGCGCTAAAGACATTCATTACGATGGGGTGTATCATTTTCCAAGTCCATAAAGTGTTGGTTGCTACCGATGAGCTAATTTTCTTGCGTTATTTCATTAATTGGCGTCTAGGTATTATTGCCTCGTGTACTGACGTACATTTATTTGCTATAAGATCTTTTAAAACGGTATCACTAATTGTCAATTTCATACACATTACTAGAGTATAAAGCTGCAAAATGTCGCAGACTGTTACGTAATTATAAGCAAATTAAAAATATCAAGAAAATTATATTTTTGCTGGATTTGGTGAACCCTCACTGGGGCCCAAGATGTTTATGTGACAGTAGGACCCGAAACCTACGCTGAACGGTTCGGGTTTCCCCTCCTCCCTTCTAGGCTAGGTAATGCTCATCCTCATCATCATACACGCATTCACCGATGCAATTAGACCAGCGATACATGACCCGTTGTCAAAAAAGTGCGTCGTTGAACACCACTTATCAATCAATCAACCAATCGATTGAAATAACCAATCACTGGGCGTGTGCTGCCATGGGACATTGTTTTATACCCACTCAAAGCGTCTGGATATGGTCTGGATGATTTATTTAAAAATGAGTCCTAGAATCAGTTTAAAAACGTTCTAGAGCTCTGCGAACGCAAGGTGAGTTTTGTTGTTTATGTGCGCAGTAAATTTTTTGGGGGAAAATCGAAAGTGAAGGCATAACGATTTCAAAAGCAGAACTAGTTTGAATCAAGGAATCTGTGAAGGAAATTTTGTGAAGCATGAAAAGTAAAATTATCTCACTTACATTTATGTCACCAAAATGTGTCACAGAAACACAATTAAAGAGATAATGAATATAAGTACGAAACTGCACACTCAGACGTGCTATTTTTCAAATATCTAAACAACACTACGTTCTAAAGCGCTGAAAAGTTTCTGAAATTCTTCAAATGTTCGTCAAATTTGTTGGATCAAAAAGTTTTTGACCGATTGAGCTAAAAAATGCGGGCGGCTTAAGTTGAGAACAGGGAAAGATGTTCTAAAAATAGCATCACAATAGACGCAGAGGTTTGTCCGATCAGAAACACAAAATAAAAACAGTCAATTTGCAAGTGACTTTTTCTGAGGCTTAAATGGACGACTTCGCTGCGCTCGCTGCGTGGATCTATTGCAAGGTGCATAGATTCCCTTTATTTTTAGGGACGTAAAGACACAAACACTATTTTATGGTAATTCCAAAGAAATGCTAGCCTTGGGAGATGGGACTTACTTTCAACCAAAAATCCAACACCTCCTCCCACCCTCCTCATACGAAACTCGAGCAAGTATTTTTGCAATAGATTTATGATGCCAGATGTTACCTATGCCCTATAATAAATTAAATGTGAATCATACGCAGTAAACGCTACTGAAATAATTTTAATATTACGCTGGATAAGTGAAAATTCGCACTTCTCATTTCTTACGGCGAGCAAAACTGCAGAATCAACACCTTATGGTGCCCCTCCCCCAACCCCTCCCTATATACATGTGTGGCAAACTTTGGTTCAAGTCTCTCCAAAGGACAATTAGTTTTATTCGTTTTATTTTTTTTTAATGAAATATGTTACTATTTCAGACATTTTGTAATCCGTTCTTCCGTTTGCCGCCCTCCAAAATCAGTTCAAAAATTTGCCAGGTGTCCGTGATGCGCCCCGTGCCCCAAAAACACAGCAACACGAGCACAGCTCTTTTCCAGTACCAGATCAATTTTCAAATATACTGTATAACTTCTCAAGGCTACTCAAAATCGGAACCCGGATTCAAGGTCATTGCGTGTTATATAAAAGTATTGAAATTCTCAAATGGAGTTAGTACCCGTCCCTCTGCTGGTAGACCCTTAAATGGTGTTTGTTTGTGTCGGAGCTGGGCGGGGTGGGACGGGGGTAGGGGGAACTACCTCTTGTCTTAAACATTATCAGTGAAAATGTAATCACTTGTTAAGCAACGTTAATTTGAAGCTTTTTATGTAGATTTCAACAATTATAATGGTTTAACTGATGTGGTGCTGAGACTTAAAAATGAGTTTTTTGTTTCTTTGGGTGCAAGATGTGGAAGTACTTCACAGAATTTCAAAAACATTTCTGTTTCTGGAAAGAGTTATGCGTAATATATTATGTATACGAAGGATAACGACCGTCGGAGAAGGAAAGGACCCCCAACGAGGTTAGATAATCTGTAAAGTGGGAAGTACATCAACAGCGTCAGTCTCTTGCAAGGTGCAGAGAGTGACTGTTTAATCATCAGATCCAATTAAACTGTCTGTCGTTTCAACACCCAGTCTCTTCATCCCCGTGTCTCATTTGGTCACACCCCTTTTTCCATTTGATTCGTCCGTGCTGCGCCCTGTGCCCACGAAAGACACGCAATTAGCACAGCTCTGTGGCCGCACGTACAAGCCGCCTAACAAATTCTAGAATTGAACCTTTGCAAAGGTTGTGTGCAGAGCTGGACTTTGCCAGAAGAATACCGTGCACGTGCCCAGGGCTCTAGAGTTTCAAAGAGTTAGTTACTGAAATTGCTGAAACACTAGGTTACTGAAAAGCAAGTGGATGATATTTTTTAGTCGTTATTTTAAAATAATTTATTGCTAACCTCAATATATCTAAAGACAAGCTAATAGCGAAGAACATATGCATGCTATTTTCATCCTCATGGATAACAAAAACGCATATATTTGTTTGAAAATAATCTTGAACTAAAAAACAATATATATATGCCCCTAATGAGGGGCATACACAAAGTTGAATAGGGGCCATAAAAGAGTAAATCAGGCACTAATTAAGTGTGGGGGGGGGGGGAGGGGGGAGACGGGATTTTTGGAGTTTTCTTACAGAGAATAAATTATTTTCTTTAGCCCTAGATTACATCGTCAAAAGAGAATCAAGAACAATAACGACACCGCGGTTTGCAGCTTTGTCCACTGGACACCCCTTTCTCAGGGCTTTAATTATTTTCTTTTTTTTTCAGCAAGATGACTCGAAGTGATTCCCAAAGCTCTTTTTTCCTTCAAAGCCATACATTATTTTAGTTGGAAAATATACTTATTAGATAAGCGAAGTGATGGCTTGCAGTCAATCATAACTCCAGCTATTAGAGCTGCAGCTATTAGAGCTGCAGCTATTAGAGCTGCAGTCAATCATAACTCCAGCTATTAGAGCTGCAGTCAATCATAACTCCAGCTATTAGAGCTGCAGTTCTAATAGCTGCAGCTATTAGAGCTGCAGCTATTAGAGCTGCAGCTATTAGAGCTGCAGCTATTAGAACTGCAGCTATTAGAACTGCAGCCATTAGAACTGCAGCCATTAGAACTGCAGCTATTAGAGCTCCAGCTATTAGAACTGCAGCTATTAGAACTTCAGCCATTAGAACTGCAGCCATTAGAACTGCAGCTATTAGAGCTCCAGCTATTAGAACTGCAGCTATTAGAACTTCAGCTATTAAAACTCCAGCTATTAGAACTCCAGCTATCATTACTGCAGCTATTAGAACTGCAGCTATTAGAACTGCAGCTATTAGAACTGCAGCTATTAGAACTGCAGCTATTAGAACTGCAGCTATTAGAACTGCAGCTATTAGAACTCCAGCTATTAGAGCTGCAGCTATTAGAACTGCAGCTATTAGAACTTCAGCTATTAAAACTCCAGCTATTAGAACTCCAGCTATCATTACTGCAGCTATTAGAACTGCAGCTATTAGAACTGCAGCTATTAGAACTGCAGCTATTAGAACTGCAGCTATTAGAACTGCAGCTATTAGAACTGCAGCAATTAGAACTGCAGCCATTAGAACTCCAGCTATTAGAACTTTAGCAGAGTAGGAGCAAGCAATCTGACTTATCGAGCTGAATCAAACAAGAAATTATGAGCCAAAGTAATTCTTGATTGCAACAATGCAATCAGGACAGGAAAATAAATAAGAGTTACAGATGCAATCATCCAGCATGGTGAAACAGAAGGTAACCTAACATTCTAATCCAACCTGCATCAACACCAATCATTACTCAAGCGTAAGAAGTGTCGGCGTTATTTGTAAATCTATTTAACATTCCATGTAACATTATGTAAAACAAGGCAAAATCACATTACTGGGACAATATCAAATTGAATTATTATTCAAATTAAAACCACCGTTGTGTATATACATTTATAGAAACACGAATCACCTGATATGTATTTTATAGCAGAGCTTGTTTGATTTCTTTGCGACAAATTAAGTCCACGCCATAGGAAAGGTGACAACGAGAAAGGGAAAAGAACGCCCTGCAATATCTTTGGATCAATCAAAATCGTGCATAGGTATTAAATTCGTTATGACGAAGTAGATTTTCAAATAATAAATTGCCCCATTTTTGACTTGAGTAACATGTTATTTTTACTGAGTACATGAAATGATGTGTCTAAATTATATATTCTTATTCTTCGTTAACACACAAATCATAATTTTTCACACAGACATTTTTTTGGTCTAGCTATAAGAAAAATGCAAATAAAAACAGTGAATTATAATAATTTTAGATGTTAAATGAATTAAGTATGAACACTTAATGACCTCCGATGCATCAAGAAAGTGACATAGAGTGATTTTTATCAGCAGCTAGAACTGGGATTTTTATTAACTTGTGCATGAGATAAGATTTGAGTAAATAGCATTTTATTATTAGAGATGACTGAATTATTAATCAAATCCCTCAGAGATAATAGCAGATTAAGATTTACCTATATTTTTTATCTTTGATTCTGAATGTATTATTGTTTGCAAATAAGTTGATTATCAGACTTCAACTTACTATTTTTATTTTACTATAATTGATCAAATTAAGTCATAACAAAAATGCAAAATAGAAGTAATTTTATTTTAAGAAAAACTATTTAACTAACTATTTAACTAACTATATAGCACTAACTAGTGCTAAGAATAAATCAAGTAGACATAAGTCTAAAAACCATCATAAAGTAATTTTATTTGTAAGTAAATTTCATCAATTGAATTAAATTCCAAGTTCACGAGTACGACATCTATTTAGTTTATTACCAAAAAACATATATATTTTTTTGATAACAGAGTTAAATTTAAAAAAATTGCTAGTTTTATTTTCTTGACACCCTACAGAAAATGAAAAGCTTAATTTGAATTGTGTGGTACACACGTGATATCTGTCTAAATGTCTGTAGGTGGCTATCAAAGTGTTATCAGTGAGTTGCTGGGAGAGCTAGCGAGCCTATAAACACTCGCACGAATAACTTGAATATCGTGCGTATATGCACTAGTAATCAGCTGATATAATCTACTAACTCTAAGCCCCTGCATTAACACGTCAATATAAGCTTACTGCTCCCGTCTTACTAATACTAGTGAGGGGTGACCATTTTACACAATTCTCCGTTCAAATTTCTATATTGAATTGCGTATTTCGAATCATTTTCGGTTATTGCCAAATAAGAGTTAGGTGCATTTGATCTTTTTAGTTTTAGGATGAGATAATTTTTTTCAATCTACCTGAATTAAATCTCCTGTGGTCCCACATCGCTTTAATTACGTTACTTACCCTATTTTGATGTCACGTATTTTTTATTTTTATAAAATACCTCATCATTCTTCGATTTAGACGAGTTCTTTCTCTTAATAGGGTTATGTTGCCAATGAACCATTCGAAAATACATCTCAACTGAGTGCTTTTGTGACGGTATGAAAGCGCTTTTCATTATAATGTTAATATTTTTTATGAAAGGACTTGATGATCATCGACTTGATTGCTATTAAGTTGCGTTTATAAGGAAACAAGTGCGATTGATTTACAGACTTAATAAAGACCTGACACTCAACATGCATCCAAAATATATGCACAACATGTTTTTCAAAATGAACGAGCTCTTGGTGGGTAGTTTAATAAGATAATAAGAATAAGGTGGGTAGAAATAAGAGATGAGAATTCATATCAGTTTTCACGGTTATTAAAATGTCAAGAAAATTGGTTATCAAACGTCCTAAGATACTATGGTCAATACATGAAAACAGAACTAAGTGAGAATGTGCAGCAAGAAAGTAACTCAGTTTTCAACATATAGGAAATCTATAACAACATGACATTTTAGTTTCTATAAAAAAACCTCAAAAACTCGGACAAACTCATGGAAAACTTGCTAAGTTGTTTTCGTAAGAAATAGGAAAACGTAAGTAACTGTTGGCTTGGATCAATAGAATTGCACAATTACCTTTACCTTTGCAGCACGTTTCTAGCACCGAGAACCTCACACTAAAGTTGCACAAGGAATTTGTGAAAAGTGTGAATAACCTTCAGCAGCGATTATTTGTCGTCCCCTGGGGCAGAATAATGCTCCCTTATCTTCAGTCTGATTGACAAGTTAATCCCTCCAAGCGCGATAAAACCTGCAGCGATCAACGAATGTTTGGCTGAAAGGCCGTTTCCAAAATGGCCTCGCCCTCACACCTCCTTCAAAAATACGCCTATGTAAATGATTCCTTACAATGTGCCTTGCAAAGAAAACATTACGCTGAAAGAGGAGCAGTGTGCTGTACTTTCTTCCACTTGTGTTTTTCATAAGGACTTCAAAATGGGCTTCCTGTTCACTCGAATTATGACTCAACCAACATTTACCGTAGCAGTCTATAGCCAGACAGGTTTGCTAATCAGCAGACGTTTTATTTAGATTGCCACGATATCGCTTGTTTTACCCACCCTTTGCAATCACTTTTGATGAAATAAATAAACAAATAAATGAGTGCCCGATGACGGGCACGGGTCACGAGTCGAGTATTGCCATCTGATGTAATATTATTAGTTTTGCTTCTTCTTTGGTTTTATCTTTATCGAATTTGACAAGAATTAATTTCTTCCTACAATGGACAAAGTATTCGATTTTATGAATGCGTATTCGTCATTGCCAAGTTTGGCAAAGACGAGGGTGCTAATATGCATCTTTAGCCTAGAAGAAAACAGGGGTAACCCGGTGTTGGCACGTAGCGGAACCCTTGTCGTATGTTTCTTCCAGTTTAAAGTTCCTTCCGAAGGACGATGAACAAAGCTATTGAATTGATGCTGCTTCTTTACCTCACAATGCATGTCTTCGATGACTGAAGTAGGTTGAAGGTTGAGGGTAAAATGAAGATAGTTAATGATTTGTCCTCCAACCCTTCAAACCAAGCCACATCTTGAACAGCTGAGCATGCATGGATGGCCACCCACCAAACGCTGAGAGGTTATTATTGCTTAACTATGGGAATAAAATCGATAACAGATTGTTTTCAGTTCACGTGTTTCATTGTTTGTTGTTGATTTCAAGTTTAGCATTTCAAAACAGGATTAAAACATTAGTTAGTATTGATTGCAAAATAGATTACTAAATTATTATCTCTGGTTCTGTAATGAGATCTCTTTATAATTAGTGACATTGACATCTTAGAGGAAAATGAGGATATATTATAGCCTTAAAGGCAAGGCAATTGATTCCTTCAGTTATAATATTCTATTATATATCTCTCCTGAAATTGTATACATTTAGTCATTTGCTTGGTTAATGTTTTTTTCTTTTGTAATTATTCAAATAAACACTGCAAACTGTACCTTTAACTATTCTATTCACAACTGTTGTGTTTAACGACGCACTGTTTGGACAACGGGCATTATGGGATTGATCTAATGGCGTCGGTGAATCAGAGAGAAATTATGAGGATGATGGTAAACCTAACCTAAAAAAGGGAGGACGGAAACCCCGGTGCCGGCACGTAGCCTACACCAGTCGAAGAGCACCAAGAGAACCACCAGCTTAACATCTCTTCAAAAGAACGGTACAACGCGAACAATATGATTTCTCCACAAATCCATGCTGTCGAGAGGTTGATAAGCAAAGCGATTGAAGTTGTTGTACTAACTTGAATCACTCCAACCTCTCTCAACCTAACGTATTATGAGTATTATTGCCACCCATCCAATACCTGTTCCAGCTCAGAGTTGCTTAATTCGGTCTTGTTAACACAATTAAGTTAATATGTAATCTCCAAACAACCAAATTTGTCAATACTCGAAAATGTGCTCCAATCATTTGACTTATTTTTTTATTTACTTAGCAATTTTTTCTTTGTTTTGGGGAATTTACGCTGTCATTAAATATTAGATTATCCTCTATGCTAATCTTGGAAAAGTTTTCTTTGTTCATATGAAGGCCATAACTTCTAAAATCTAAAAACATTCGCAATATTGTGAAGCATAATGACTGCCGACTGCATAATGCATACGGCATTACTGCCGTAATGGTTGCCGGCTGCAACTGAAATGACATGATCTTTACTTGATAGTCACCGGCATTTATATTAAACAATTAGACAATTGCACAAACAAATAAAATGCACACAACATTTTTAATTTTTATCATCCAATGCTACGATTCCAAGCATTTTCATTGTTGAAGACAATTACTTCTCGATGGATATCTGCTATTGTGCAAACAGTTTCAATAGAACAAATGCAAAGTTTTTCGATCAAAAATCATTTTACTATTATACTATTGATACAATTTGATTGCCTGTATAAAATGCTGATGTTGACTTAGACAATAAACCTATAATTATCATTATTGTTATTAAAAAAATCTAAAGTGAATTTTTCCATATGGTGGAACCATGTTTTAGACAGTGGATTAATGCACATTTTTCCTACACTTATCAAGGGGTTTTATTTTATATGTAAACTGATCATACCAGACCTGATAAAATTGTGTTTAGAACTCGAAGACTAGAGGGTCAACCATAATTCAGCCATACGTCTTCCAGACCAGGCTGTATGAACAATGAACAGGCTGAGACTGAACAAAGAATATTGGAAGAGAAGGTTGTGTTCATTGGTGGAGGTACTATCCCAGCATTTCCCTGAATTGTCAATGGAAAACATCGGGGAGTACCACAGGTTGGAAAGTCGCTTGCCAGTGTCGAACATGCGACCTTCGAATTGGTGTGGGAGAAGACATGTAAAGTTGTCGAAAGAACCGGTCGTCAGTGGTGTAGGTAGTTGGGATGAGGCGCAGGGGAGGGTAGGGGGGGGGGGGGGGCTCTTAAATGCTGGTAATAATTCCGCGAGGTAATTCCGCGAGGGGGCGATCAACTATACCAGTAAGTATATTGTAGCTTTTAGGCTCATATCTACTTAATCTAGCCATAGCACTAGTTTTGACAAAAACTTTTTAAACTAAATTTTGAATGCTAAGTAAAGAAAATTTCTCTCTGAAAAAATTAATTGTTCTTTACTTGGCATTCAAACTCCAGTTTAAATAGTTTTTTTCAACAGAAAGTAAATTGTGTCTTGTGTATCATGGCCTCTCCATAGCTTTCCACAGCTTTCCACAGCTTTCCATAGCTTTCCATGGCTTTCCATAGCTTTCCAAAGCTCTCCATAGCTTTCCATAGCTTTGTATGGCTTTCCAAAGCTTTCCACAGCTTTCCATAGCTTTCCATGGCTTTCCATAGCTTTCCAAAGCTCTCCATAGCTTTCCATAGCTTTCCATAGATTTTCATAGTCTCTCCATAGCTGCTACATACCTTCCTTGCCTCTACCTATTTGCTTCTGGAAAAAGTGAACCTAATATTTTTGACACTAATATATTTTATGGAGCTTCTCCACTCTGCACTGAGTTTTCATGCACGTATGCTGTATTGTAAATTCAGTAGGAACTTCCTGAACATACTTCTGCTTCTGCAGAGTAACTTCACGGTGAATTAACAAGAACTGAGGGTTGGTATGAAAACAGGGAACAGTAAAAGCCAAATAAGAGTCAAAATAGTAGGAGAAACGCACCGACATATGATTAAAAATAGCCTTGAACTGGAAAGCGTCCCTTACCTTTTTTTATTTGGCCAGATATTCTTTCCCAACAGAGGGTTTGGGGTTATTAGCCTATTTGGCATCCACCGCGTAGAAAATTGGAAACTCCAAATAAAAATCATAATAATTCTGTTTGTATATGTAACACCGTGCTTTGAAATAAGAGGGGGAAGGGGGCGTCGACTCTAGTGGTCGACTGGTGGTCAACGCCACTGTTTGTACCCTTACTAAAAACAGTGACACGATGACTCGGAGTAAACAAATACCTGCAAACTAAATTATGCAATTGCCATATAAAAGTATACAATTTCTAACATAGGCAATAAAAGAAATTAAGAATATCTCATAAATCCTAATTATTTAATTACGAAATTAAAAAAAACACCGTGACGTTCAAAACTTCACGCAAACATTTCTGCGTTTGTTTCGATGATATAATTATATTATCAGCTACCAAAAAACGATTTTAGTATTAAAATGATTTTGACAAATTACTATAATTAGTTGATCTCAAAAAATCCCATACGTAATCAGTAAATAGGTAAAAAACAACTAAACATAATATGAATCGAGCAACTACGCCGACATCCCTTCGTTATGTCTATGACGCATGAAGTATTGAGGTTTAATGTTAAGTGCTAACTGGCTATAGTGATTGACTAGTATGATAGGGCCACTAGCATAGCAGGCAGGTTCGTGACAACACCCCGCGGGTAGATCTGTCACTCAACTACTGATGCTATCACCTTCACGTGGCCCTTGCCCAGCACCCAGAGCACCCAGAGCACCCAGCACCCAGCACCCAGCACCCAGCACCCAGCACCCAGCACCCAGCACCCAGGGACAAGCCAGCACCTCGCGATTCGGGCCGAATTTAAAAACACTAACACGTAAAATGTTTTTTTGATGGGAGCGACAGCAAGCTAGAATGAAAAGATATCCAGAGTTTATTTCAAAAGCGGGTGCCAATTAAAAAACATGTTATCTTTTTATATTTAATATAACAACCATGTTTATTTTTTTATTTCATTTTTTTTTTTTTAGGTTCAAAAACCGTCTGTCTTGGTTTTGTGCATGCGTTAAATGTGAATGTGGTTCAGTTCTGTGCCAAGTTAACAAATTATCGTGTTATTTTCAATTACTTTGTTAGTTTTAAAATTGAGTACTACATACTTTTTTGATGGCAGTTTTGAAATACTCTAGTGCTTTCGTATCTCCTTTTGAAGATTTTACACTGCGTATTTGGTTTTTATTGAGGAAATATTCCACAAAAACAGGCGTCGAAGAATGCTGGTGCCTTGACCCTTTTACGTTTCCTCCAGCAGCCTGTTGAAACGAAAGACTATGAAGTTAATAAATTACTTGGCTGTCTTCCCACGCTATATCACTTCCACTCTTCCCTGAATGTGTCTCAAAAATTGAAAGGATGACCAAAAAATTACTAAATGATAATTTTTTTTCAATCCAATTTAAAGCATAACGATTTATTCACTATAAACTCTCTAATCTGAACAGCTCGGACCAAACTACTCTGGCAACTGCTACAGCCCTTTAATTATGAACAAATGATCTTGAATCGTAGGTCTATGGCTCTCATGCTCAACTGATTTTGCCACCCCTTGCTTAGGGTTGAGTTCTGTTCTTAAGAGTCTTTATTTCATCCTTAGGGAAAGGATTAGTCTTTGTTACCCGAAAACAAACAATTTAAACACTATGGGAAAGTAAACAGCATAGCCCATCAACAAACGTCTTGTCAATGCTATAGTGATTATCACACTTCTTCCAAATCTATTCGAAGACATAACCCTTTTTACCATTTGTCAGTTACCTACACCTCGCAAAATATAACCATTGTCAAGATCGAGCAAGAAGGAGACCAGACTGTTGTATCTAAGAATGAATGAGAAATAACGAATAGTAAAAACTATCTTATGAATGAGCTGAATTACTGAAGTTAGTCTATCAATCTTAACTGAGTAGGTGTAGGATTTTTATTAGTTTTGTTTTCAAATCGAAAATCAAGACTTCCGTTTTGCTTCAGAGATAAATGTCTTTCTGAATAGTGCAAATGTTTGTATTGATTAGTTCTATAATTGTTATAAAATGAAGATAAAAATATTACGGAAATATAACCGTTCATCTGGAAGTCCTCTAATCTCATCTTACATTTAAACAAACTGAAAATAAAACTGGATTACGTTTTTGGTTCTTTTTCAAATAGATTCCTTTTCTTCCAATATGTGATGGACAGTTTCTCGGCCGTCGCCCACGACCGTCGTAACGTTACATCCAGAGATGAAACCTGGCTTCATAAAGATATTGTCTTGTAAGACAATACCAGTTTTCTCTACAACTCAAATCAATGTACATGACTGCCCACGAAACGCGCCTTAATTATATCACATGGTAGAAACGACGTAGAGATAGAAAATCACGAAGAGCCTTCACTCTAGTATGGCTTGTTTTTTTGTCGATCTTATATCCTGTATCCACAAGACGTTGGGTTAGAACTCCCTTCCTCAGAAACCAAGCCTCCAAATGCGTTCATTCGGCAATTAATTTTGTTTCAATTCACTTTTCAATCGAAAATAACTAATTAAATACTTGAAATTAATTACTTCTTTCTCCGAATTAATCTTATTATTTTTTCAGCTATTATTTCTATTCAAAATTAATGTAATTCCATTGTCATAAAAAGCGACAAGTGTTTTAACTTTGAATTAATCATCTTTAGACCTTTAAATCTGTTTATTTATCGTTTTACCTATAATAAGAATTTATTTCAAGCATACCAATTAGATGTTTGTTCAAGTCTGAATCTATGCACATCTGAACACAACGTACAGAAATTCTAAGATCATATATGCGAACTAAGTAATGTGGGTGGTGATTGGCATGAGTTCTGTACCGATGTGACAGAATATTACTGGAGGCTGTCTGCTAAATCTTGTAAACTTCCAAGGGGAAATGTCCTCTGTTCCTCTCCCTGTCATCTCTATAGACACTGAGATAACATAGGGCCCAGAGCGTCAGGTATAGAACATAAGAATGTGTCAAACGTCGTCTCCTCGAGTATCTCTACAGGCTAGGAGACTGGAACGAGAAACAACAAGCTGCTCAAAAAGCATTGACACGGACAGTTGGTGTCGCTGTCCAAAAATCATATAAAATTAACACAAAGTGATAACTATCTGCACTATAAATTGGGGCGTTTTTTTCTCAATGTTTTTTATTAGTATTTTGTGTCAGGTTGTTTTCTATTTTCATCTTTATGCTGTAAATTTGTTGGTTCTTGTATGCCAAGCAAGCGGAAAAAATGCATTATATTTGATACCTTTTTTTATTGAGCAAGTATTTGATTACTTGTGTGGTATGAGAAATTCTGTATAACTTTTTGATTTGAAATGTTTAAAATATTTTTACAGTATACACACTTTTGAGTGGCAGGTCAAACAAGAAAAGAATGAGTGGATACAATAACAATATCATGTACATTTGGGGCAAACTGTTTGAATGACCACGCGAGTGTAAGGAAGACAACATCACTAGCATCAGGAGACAGGGCACAAAAAGATGAGTCGCACAGAAGGATTCTCTGAAGAAGTCGAGACATGTGAATTGAATTGTTAAGTTTAACTTGGAATTTTAGAATTCACATAAGCGAAGTCACCCAGTTTTTAAGTCCAGTGTCACTGGCTATCATTCACATGAAATAAAGATGTTTTATCGAAATTCTAGGAAAGAGTACGCAGTGGCTATATACCGCACAATGCATGACAATGACCTTTATACGATAAAGAAAATATCTTTTCTTTAACTGCAAAATATCTAATATATGTCAGATATATCAGATATACTGAAGTAAATATTCATATCCGCTTTAATTTGTATTTACAATTGCAAAAAAACATGTAATTGCACCTAAAGAAACGCGTCATTCAATGATTGCACAACACCTGTCCTTATACAAACGATTTTAAACAACGGAATATTTTATTGCAAAATGTCTTTTTGTCATAATAATCGTTATGATTTGCACTTTTTTTCAATATTTTTAGTCACTTTTGAACTTTTTTCGTCAACGAAACGGCAGTAAAAATTGAAAAAAGCCAACGTTCCCGAAACGAGCAATGGATGTTCTTTTTTCTTCTCCCCGAACAAGATATTTGAACCCTCACAGACTATCAAATAAAATATAAAGCCTCATCAACTTCAGTCAATATTTACTCAATCTATAATATTTTAAAGTAAATAGCATTTTTCTAATGCAAGGGGGGAGTGAAACGGACATATATATAAGTATATCACTTATCCAAAACTTTAGCACCGAAATACGATTCCATCAGGAATATAATACAAGCAAACCAATCCCAGATAATTCTGCGGTGCTTTTTTACTATACTTTACTATCCATTCTACCCTCCTTATTTATTTAATCATGATATTTTAGAAATCGATTTAAATCACGTTTGATTTTAAGTTGAAGTTAGCCGTTAATCATTAAGACAAGTTGAGTGTCAATTTCTTTAAAAATAGTTATAAAATAATTAATTTTGCAGTTTATTCCCACACTAGGAGATCTCCAGGTTCAGAGCAGTCACACTTAGAATTATTTGCTTTAAAAATGTCAGTAAATTCGATTTGTCAACAAATAGAAAAGCAAGATAAACAACCTACAATTATTTAGTTGATAATAAAAATACACTGTTTTGTTGCATTTTCTCCATAAATGCAATTCTTTAAAATGTCGCATCATTAGTTCGTTTGCCCATTAAAGAAATATACCACTATGTACTTTTACAGTTGAATTTTTGATCAGTAAACTAGTTGTGCTGAAAGTTGTATATAATTGGTAAGGTCGAATGGTCTAATGTGGTCAAAAGAGACCAATAGTGAATCATGCGCATGGCAGTTTACCTAGGATGGATTCCAGTATCCTAGGTGAGCTATTTAGCGCTAGGGGCCGAGCCTGGAATGGGTAATCAAGGTTTGGTGGTGGGTGCACGAGGCTTCATGGGGTTAGTTTCTGTGCTGACGGTTGCCTGTTCAGTTCTACGAGCGACTGCTAACGTGACTCACTGAAATCGTGAGGTCGACTACCATAACTCGCGTGCCACACACTTTCAGAACCAATCGCATACCGAACTACACAACACTCAATTAATACTCGTTATAATTAGCTTAAGAGCATGTGCCGATTACGAAACATATTTACCTACTGAAAAAGGTAAGATTTTAGTTTTTTTTTATTCAGGTATATGAGTTTGAAATGGAATGTGACAACATATTGTTTAAGATTTAAAAGGCAAACTTTATTTATAGTAGAACTATCCGTGGAGATTTAGGTAAATTCCAACTAACCTTCACACATGGAGTGATTTTTTTTTTAAATATTTAATGACCACTTCAAAACTGCAATAGGTAAAACAACATAAAAAAAATCCAATTTAAATTTCTACTCGTATGCCCTTTTTCGAACGGAATTACCACCGTAGCACAGAATATCATGAACACATTTTTTTTCAGCGTAATTGCTTAACATTTCCATTAATTAGAAATGGTCGTAGTAGGTGTATATTTTAAGATATTTCTCTTAATTTCTGGCAACCAAATCAGCTGATCTGAAACCTCAATAGAAATGCAAGCACACATTTTACACACAGTCTCCATGCATTCCCCAGAACACAAGAAAATTGCATCTAACTGATTATTTGTTTATTTCCATATTCAGCGATGAAGATATCTGAAGACGACAAGCAGCAAGAATGCTAGCAGCGCTTTAGAAGTCACCGCCCCAGCATCCAACGGTTCTTCACACCTCTGAATTCTCGGCAAGATAAGCAGCCAATCCATCATGTGAACACTCCGCTGAGTTAGAGACGAGCGATTCTATTGGTTCACACATCACACCCCCCTCCACAAGCACATGACGGCCAGATACATTCAAGTGGTCCACTTTAATCAGAAATCCCGACAACAATTCAAATACACAACTCAACTTAGCAAGCTTCAAGCGGTACTGTTCCGTAAGTTCCGCTCCACTGCACTCCAGTGCAGCTTTACGTCCTGCGCCGCGACAGTCTCATACACGACACAAACTTTCTGGACACAAAAATAATCAACATTTGTGTTTTTTTCCCTAAAATATCACGTGACCAAAAAAGGCCAAAGTTTGATTCTAACGTCCGGTGAAATTTCCGTGGAAAAATTCTGAGTTAAAACAACACGAAAACGTCAGAATCGAGCAAAAGAATTAAATGATTTCTTGTGAAATAGCTTATGATCGATATCGTAAAATATCGTTACGTGTGCATAACTTTTAATAGACGAAGTTCATATCAGTGAATGCCTGTTACAATCCACTGCGTTTTGTAACACTTTCAAAAGGATTTAAACGGTCGTGTCGAGCTCGACGCTCAAAGAAACAAACCGAAATCGAAGACAATTATTTTACACGAAATACATAATATATTTCCACAGTGGTGAATAAAATGTGATCCTTACATAGATGGAGCTGTCACAGAAGATAACTCTTGATCAATCAAAGTGCACGTGTTCTCTGAACTGACATTTGAAAAATTACATTTATATTTTGACGAAGAATTAGAAAATAAAAGCGTGTGATTCTTAAAAATTCGAATGTAAGGATGATGATGATGAATGTCGGCATGTACGGAATGTGCAACACTTCTGACAGCTTTGGAAACAATCACCATCATAGCGATATGTCACCTTCATATTCAAATACTCCTCCTCCTAATTCAGCTCATTACAGACACGGCTACTATCATACCTCTCTAGAAACTTACAATACTAATAACACGGCAACCAACAACGAAAACTTCCATCCCCCTATACCAATGGAAACCCCTCCAATTAAGCACCATCCAGTTTACAGTAATCCATTACATCAGCTTCACCCTGCTCACGATCACCAAAATCCAACCCATGAATCGAACGTTATCATTTCTTCAGACAACGGATTGAGCTATACCAATTTAGACTATGGAACAAGTCCTTTCGGTGATCACGAATCATCACTCTACCAACACACTACTGGACTAAACTACGCGACCAAGGAAGAATGTCACGAATCGGCTGAAAGACTTAGATGGAAGAACCATGATGAGCTAACTCACGAAGAATTGGTACATTCCGGCATGTCAGTTCATCATGGAGAGCAAGGTTACACCACCAACTATTTACATCATATGGCAGTGTCAGATGGAGCTGATAGTGGACATTATGGAGGGCAGCTACCAGCTACTGACTATTCCTCTGGACAAAGTTACAGGCATTTTAAACATGATGCTGGTGGTATGGACTATAGACATTGTGGCCAAAGACAATTCAAAGACGATTGTGGAGGCTTAGTGCAAGAAATGGGGCAGCACGGTATTGTTACTGGTCAACAGTATCATCATTTAAGTCATCAAATGAATCATCAACTTGGCCATCAAGGTCATCATCTAGTCAACAGTCAGCAAAACTCGCAAGCCGTCCCGACCTATAAATGGATGCAAGTCAAAAGAAACGTTCCAAAGCCTACAGGTAAGCTTTTTTATTCGTTGTGTATTATATTTATATGCGCCTTAAATCACCCGTTCAATAATATTTTGGCTACAGATAGCGACAGAGCCTACTTCTCAATCAAAAGCAGGACATAAATCCAACGGTTTCCACAAAGACATCCAAATTACATTCAAATTAGTTTATATTGAAGAGGTACATTACTAAAGCCTGATGAACTTGCAGTGCCAAAATAAATGATCAGTTTGGAATCACAACTAAATATAGCAAATATATTTTTAGCTATAACAGGTAAAGAAACAACCACAACTGCCTTGCCTAAACGTACAAAAAAATATCACTCCATCGCCACCACTTTACATTGTTATTCTTTTTTATATTTGCTGCATGGTAGACATACCTATATAAATAAAAAAACCATGTTCGACAAAATTTTACAACCTAACTGATAAAATTCCAAGTTTTCAGGTAAAATATCTACATTAGAACCTTGAAAACAGGGCTGTCATTCATCCTGATAGTGAAAATAATTTACAGTTTACATACATGTCAAACATGATGTCACAATATTTGGTGAATTGTTCATTTCAACGTAAACGTTTGGAACATATTGTAATTTGAGAAAGCATGGTTGTTTGATACAACGTATACATAGATTAAGTTTCTCACACCTACATCTGATCTAGTAATTGATTCCTTTTTCAAAGACTGGGTGAATTTTCAATTGAGTGAACCCTAGACAACATGAGTGTGTGACAGTTATAATGCTTGGTTGCATCTTTATCCCTGTCGTGTAAAACAGACAACTATCACTGAAATTTGAGAGCTCGTGACTGATAATTTACCATACAAACTGCAGATATCACTCAATCAAAGGCTAAGATTTTCAGATCCAAAGCGAGTAAATTCACAGTAACTCTTCGAAAGATATCTCATTCGACGGAGCTTTGCGGAAGATCAAAAGTTAAGCAGCATAGCGCTCGGTCACGTATTGAATGGGTGGTCCTTGTCCTAGCTAATGGTTCATTGATAAAATGCGGTTAAGTTTCGAAAATAAGTACCCAGCTTTTGTGTAATTGTCTTGCAGTAATGAGTTAAGGAATAATTCGTCTTAGTGGCAATACCTTGGTATACTATGGACCTTCATGGTTAACCTACTACCATCGGATAGGAAAATGCATAAAACTACGGGCTACTCCTGCTTGGTTGTCAATTGGTGCCTTGGACTTTTCTTTTGCGTATAGATGGTGAAATTAAATAAAGATGGACGCTTTAAAATTTCACCAGTAACCGTTCAATCACGTATTTAAATATAATTGTTGCATATCGGTCTGGATCATATCTTACATCGAATACACAGAATAAAGGACACGAAATCACGAGAATATTGACTGATATGGCAGGGTTTATGATCATTGATACATGAATATCATATTTGCCTACAGTTGTCCCATATTTATTTCATATCTGAAAAATTAAGCAAATCATTCAACCAATTATCAGTAGATTTAAAGTGATGGTGTCGAATAATCCTAGCAGATCGAAGCTACGCGGTATTTACTGACATTATAATACAATTATAGCCAAAAATGCAATTTTGGTGGCAACACCATGATCAAAACCATGACTCAAAACGGTAGATTTTAATTTCACACTTGTGTATGTTAAAAAAACACGCTCAATATAAAGACATGACACTTAACTAATGCATGAAATCTGCACACACTTTGAAAATTACCTCCCTTTATAGCGGTGTAAGCCGTTCAAATGGTTTTTATCTAGGGTTAATGGCGCGAACTAAGCTACCCTCAAACTCAACCCTTATTTTGGGGGCTGACTAGATTTACTGACTTAACTCTGCTAGTCAATCAGTCATTCAAACTCATTGAATTCATCACAGATTCATCAACGGTGGTTTTAAAACTTGACGTACTCTATTGTGGTTTAACCACAAAGTGACAACGGTGCATGTCGGTATTAAACTCATATTTTAAAATGCTTCTTTTGGTAAAACTCTCTATAATTGCCCAATATAACACCATGCTTCCACAGCAACGTCAATAAATTTAAAAAATATACCTTAGTAATAAACCGATCTAACATTCTAAAGCTTGTTTGGGTATTCTGGTTTCAATTATACTGAGAATAGTTAGCACCCACAATAAATGAATTAACGAAGTCATAATACTCATGTGAAGAAGAACATATCTTAAAGAAACCCGCTCAAACAAACAACATATTTTACTTAACATTTCTTATAATCAGTCATCACAGAATAATATATAACGTAACTGTAAATACCGAATTTAATAGTTACCCCTGCGATCCATGCATGCTATTGTATGTAGATGACCAGCTTTCAAACTAGCCACCCTTCCAAAGCAAACATTAGCATAAGAAAAGGGAAAAAAAACTAGATGCTGGTTTCTGTCAATCGTTTTAAATCAACCAATCTGGAGTAATGAACCCACACTACAAGCGATTCAACCAATGGTGTTACCCCTTTGACAGATTCAGCATACTATAGAAAATGCACTACTTGGTGCAGGGGTCGTTTTTTAGAGCAACTTCTAACGGATCCAATTTGTTCAACTGAAAAGTGTTTGAACGAATCAAAATCTTGCTTGAAATATTCAAAACCGTCTCTCAGAGGTGAGGATGAAATAATTTCATTTTGAATTCATTGTCATTTGTCTGATGAGGATTGCAGATAAAATATTCCCTTAGTAAATTGTCACTAGATTTTTTTTTAGTTCATAGTTCTATCCCGTCCAGCAATGATTAACTAAGTGTTTCATTACTTAGTTATCTCTAAGTATTATAAATTGATTGACCTCCTTCCCTTTGAAACTCAATCACTCACGTGGTCATACATAATATTTACATTTTGACAAATCGCTCGTGCAAAATAAAATAACTATGCTGTTTTGTCAGAGATGGTTATCTCAATTCGAGACCAGTCAGTTGTAAATTACCCGATCGCCTGTTGTACTCCCATTATTTCCCATCTGACGAAAAAACACTTGCGCTTTCATTGTTTAACTTTATGCATTGTTGTGTTAAAATGGCTCCATGCGGATCTCATTTAGTGACCAAGCATGCTTAGAAAATATTGCAGTCTGTCACGAAGTCTTCCATCGAACAATCTTCGTTATTTCTCATAACGGGTATTACTTAAAAAAAAAGATAATATTGTTGGTTTTTTTTATAGGTTGTTCTTAAACGTATTGACGTGATGGCAATGGGTATTTTTTTATAGAAGGGTAATAAACGAGATCTCAATAATCTGATTACATTCGGGCAATCAAATGAATGTCATGTCAATCGAGAAAATATTTTAAAAACATCATTTTGGAGCTATCGGTAATTTGGTAAAATCACGGAACGAGTACTGAAATAGGTTAATATTGTAATAAATCTACGTTAATCATTGTGAACAGAGATGTCAATTATGAAATACATTGAGGGGTTTTATTAGATGAGCGTAGCGAGTGACCGCAGCTTACAATTTTATTTTATTTACGAGATAATTTAATATGATGGTAATTTCAATCACGAAATTTTTGCTGCTTTTTGTTAAATTCTAAATCATACAGAAAACTTGGTCGGTTTTCATTGCACATTTCATGGAAAATTTGAAATTTTTAAACCAAAACTGCAATGCCTCTGCATTTTTTATTTATTTGTATTCATAATTTTTTTTTAAATGCTATAAAACCTAACAATTGTGAAAAAACGAGACCCCTGTGAATTCTTGAAATGTATTTTAATTATCTGAATTCCTTGAGAGTATGTGACCACCGCATTTTAGAGTTAGTTGTGATGCCATCGCGTTCCGCATGCCTTGTTTTCAAAGTTAAACAAACTGAAACCAAACCTCCCCTTTCACTTGTTTATACTTTTCATACTCATTAAGATGTTTTGAATTTTCATCTTGTTCAAGCAACGCAATACGTTTCCTCATCCTTCAACGCGACTTGCCACATTTGCAGAGTCCTTCATTTTAAGGAATTCAGAATTAAAGATCAAATTTACAAATTTCAATGTGTTGAGAGAAATAAAAACTACTGTGGTAGTCTAGTGCTATAAAGAAATATATAAAGTGAAATAGATTTGATAGATATTTTGATAAATTGGTGACATAATGATTTAGACTTGTACTTAGAACTCGTTTGAAATTGACCAAGAAGTGGAAAATGTAAGAACAGGGGCAATTATATTTAAAATCAGGAATAACTGTCCTGAAATATCTAAAAGAAAAAAAGAAAATTAAACGACTGAAGCAAACGGTAAATTGACTCCGACTCAA
This sequence comes from Protonemura montana, assembly GCA_947568835.1. Lineage (NCBI taxonomy): Eukaryota > Metazoa > Arthropoda > Insecta > Plecoptera > Nemouridae > Protonemura > Protonemura montana. Next base: position 2,291,840 of record OX387604.1, on the reverse strand, counting down.
AAAAAAGCACAGACATATGCTCCAAATAAGACGTGTTGCTGTTTTGATCATAAATTACTTGCTGATTTGATAAACAAAACAAAATGACAACTTTTTATAGCGCGAATGGAACGATCAAAGATTGTCCATGGCACATCGCGGGAATCTTTTTTAAACTAAATTACTTCTAGGTACTAGGGACCAAAAGTATCTTTCGAATGTGCTGTATTTTTATGATCACTAATCTATATCATTAAACATTCGATCATTTTGGCTTCGGCTTCGGTGTAATGATTCTTTTTTAATTGTCTCTGAACTCACAATTAATTGTCAAATTCAAAAGTGTGCAAACATTTATTAACTGTAATTTTAAGCCATACGATCATTCTTGAGCATAGATATCAATTATCGAACGTAGCTCTCGAACATTTCTCATGGGATATAGCTCGGCTAGCGCAAGGTTAGTGCGGCCCGAGACACGACATTTTATCGGCCGTTGGAGCCTCGATTGCCGATTGATGTGCAGATAACTCATCGGAAAAACATTGAGAATCTAGGTCTTTAAGTAGTATCTTTACTTATTACAAGAAAGTTGATGATTTTTCATGGATATGTATAGATACGACATAGGTACATTGTTTTCCCATCTTATCACATCATTTTAAAGTAGGTACATTACAACCGCATCAAAAGATCAGGAGACGAAACATTTTTTTTAACTAGGCAGTGTTATTTAAAACATTCTGAAAAACATTTTGGAAAATAAAATAAGTCCATTAACTGTCGCCTACAAGTCTTCATTTCAGAACGAACAAAAAATACCAATGAATCTATGAACCAATTGGACCGCTCACAGTAACTTAAATCTAGAAGCGAATACCAATCCGCAGACTTGTTCATACACTTGCCAATATCAATCTGAAATACATTGATAAAGCCAATTTGTCGCTTCTAATATAAAATATCTGTTCTACAGCAACTGCCAACAAAGTTGCAAAGACCTTTTACGCCCACTTCTGTAAGATTAAACGCCAAATCAAAATGTACCAATTAGTTGTTTTCTTCTGCATGCTATTTGAGAGACTTTCAGAGCATGTTGCTCACGAATAATCCTCCAAGTTGGTCACTATGGTTTAGTCTCATCTTTAATGAGCTACATGTATCAGTAATATCATGGCCGTGGCCCCAAAAAGGTTGTTTGCCTTTTGACAACGGTCCATGTATAGTTTACTATTTACGGTCTAAAACAAGAAACAAAAAAAGCATGACGTTGACAACTCCCGACTTTAGGACTTGATAACAATTATCACAACAAACCCAGACATCAAACCTAATACACCTTCGAAGGTTTGAAGCCAAAAGTTATTTTGATAGGAAAGACATATTTAGGCCTCAGCAACTATTTTTCAAATATCTTTCCTTAAAAGACTGAATCTCAATACAGTTGTCGCTCAACTATTGTTGTTTTATATTAATTGGGTGCCAGTTGGATTTTGACGAATTCCCGTTTCATTTAACTGCAATATAAACAATAAGAGCTTTTAAATAAGTCCATATAATATGACAAAAATATGTGTACCGCTTTAATATCATCTTTTGCACCCTAGCCTTCACTAAATCATTATTTTAAGAGGTGTTAGCCCATTTAATACGATATCAACTCCTGGAATCTAATCATAACTAAAATCAACTTGCAGTCGCGTCTCCCCAAAATGTCCACTGTAAGCTACAGTTCCCTGTGTTGACCAGGTGAACTAGTGGCAAACACCCAGAGATTTAGGTAATCTAAACTCTTAATCCATTTAACGCACTATATTGAGTAAATATTATTCGACGCAATAAGCGGGATGACGGCACTCCCGCCCCGCCAACCCGCCCGCAACTCATCAAATATCAGGACGGCATCAGACGGTCAAAAAAGTGCTGGACATCTGTATTTACTCATGTGTCCCCAGAAACCAAGCAGAATAGTTATTTTCACCCTCCCTTTCCTTCACTCTATTTCGTTTTTCTTCTTCTCTCTACCAATACATTTACCTCACTGTTACGGGTCAACACTTTCTGAATAATATTTTTCAACCCGTAGGTTGAACTAGAAAATCAAACTCTCCTTTGCTTTAGTGAGAAAGGAACTAATATACTTTGATGTTATATAAATTAAACAATATGCCAGAATATCTGAAACACAAAATAACCCCTAGGAATCAGTATCAACTCAAATCACGGCAATCCAGACACATTTTCTTGAGCTTTTTTCCGGAAATATCAAATAGACTTTCTTCATTTATAAACGAATCCCGATATATATAGATATAATATATAGTTATTACATCATAATATTATTTTTTTGTAATTTATTTTCTCTCTTCAGTTTTCAGTCGAAACCACAGACATGATGTAGGCAATAGGCACACAAAAGGCACACAAAAGGCACACAATAGGCACACAATAGGCACATGGTAGGCACATAGTAGCTCCCTACTGCTCCCACTGAATGAATGCAGGAGCGGAAATCTAAGCCACTTGGAAGACACGCGAACCCATATTTAACGCAAATAGATCAGCTTTGGGCTAAAACTCTGGTCTGTGGGTTGCCTACACCCGACAGACAAGCGGTGTAGGTACACCTCACCTGTCCTGTCCAACACCCTCCCCCCTCCTCTCCTTCCATAACCGATGCTTGATTCAATGGATTAATCTATCTACATTGTAAACGATTCATATCTGTCTGGTCAGAACATGAAATTGCATTCCATTCATCGAGTTTAATCTATTTGCTCACGTCTATGTTGATCTACAACTTTTTCTTGTTTTTTTTTCTTTTGGTTATTTGCACAAAAATAGTGATGAAAACTAGTAGTTATACTATACTTTCCATTTACTAAGAAGTTGGTTAGATGAAAACTTAGTTGGACTTTTTCTTAAGAAGGTGACTGCACGCTGAATGCTGCTCTCTCCGTCTTAGAAAAACTTCTAGCATCTCGCTTCTAATGCAATATCCTTACTGATTAGAGGATCACCAATTTCAGGAATCAGGATAGCATATAGACACAGCTGATCCCCAGAACATAGCAAGTCATGCCAGCTCCCCTTAGATGATAAAAAGGGGGAAAGTGAACAGTCTTATTTCCGTCTTGAAATCAGGAAAATTCTAAACAAAATCGGCCACCATGAGTTTGATGCTTCTACTATTTGTATGAGATGGCAAACGATTTGTACTTGGGTTTAGAGCGCAGTCAAGAGACGCAGCGCTAGTGTTAAACTGCCTTTGCGGAAAATTCCGACCGATCACTATACTTATCGACAAAAATGATGATCTGTTCGTGAAGGAGCAACCGCTTTTTCGAGTGTTCCAAGACTTAATATCTTTTTTCGCAGATAACTCGGATTTTATACTGTTTTACGAAAAATTACTCATAATATCAATGCTACTCAATGTTTACCACAACAAATGATAAACATGTTTAAATATTATGGTTGCCATTATTTCATTTTAGAGATTTGTTAAAAAGGATAGCCGCAAGTGCCTTTTACCAAGTGTTAGTGGTTCGTATGCTCAGCAGAAAATATAACATTAGCTCTGTGACTGTGACTACAAACTATAAATTCAATGGCTTTATTGTTGAAGAGTGGTCACACTTTAACAAATGTCATTACAGTCAACACAAAATGAAACATACTATAGAAGATCATTAATCATGGTAGAACGGCAACGAAGCAATTCAGTGCTTCATAAATGCTTCATGCTTTACCTTCTGCAAACACTATATTCGTACAAAGTTGACAATGAATACGACAAATATCATTCACTTGAGAGCATGTATAAGTCTAATAAAGAAAAACTACGAGGAGCAAGCCACGAGATACATTGAGGTAGGGTGATAATTATGCACCCCCACAACTTTGTGACATTTTCAAAGTCATTCTGAATGATAGGTGTCATTGGGGAAAGTTCAGACTAACGATTGACAGGAAAAGCAGTGTGAGATTATTGTTCGTACCACATTTTCTTTTGATTTCAGTTTTAAATTGCAAAATACAATGTCATATGCCTTTGATGAAATTAAACTGCTTGAAATATTTTTTTTGTTGTTCTCAAACGTGAAGTTTGAGCCTTATTAGCAAGCGATTACCGTGAATCTTAAATCGCCCGGGGTCATAATTCACAAATCTGGGAAGTATACGGTAATCTTGTAAGGGACGCGTGGCGGTGTCATACATTTTCGACTGCTGGTGCATAATTTTTTTGTGAAAAACGCTTGGGAGGTAATTTTACCGAGTTAAAAGTTTCTCTGAAGGGCTTATGAAAATCTGGCCAGATGTTCAAGACTTAATCACAAATAGAAAGAAAATACTTATAGGTGAATCTACTCTGCTGCTTCTTAAGTTGAAAGCCTTCGCTAAGCTCGCCATCCTACTGCAGTAATTACGATGTTTGTTTCCTAGTTTTAGTTCACCTTGTTGGTCATGTTGCTGTGGGCCGACATTACAATGGTCTTAACTTCTACATAAAGTGGGAGTTAAATTAATTTCCATGGAACAACCAATCACATGCAGTGAAAGTCAGCTGTTTCTGTGAGCTAGACGCTTAACTCAGAGTTCAAAAATTGTAATAATGGGTCTAAATACTACAGAGTTAAGTTGTATGAGCCAAGTTCATTCTTTATTTCATCTTTGTTTATCCTACTGCTGTGATAACGTACTTTATTTAAAAGAAAGACAAGAACTAAATTTTCAACTCTTTCAACCCAAACCCAAACATTTTAAGAAAAACACCACTTTTACAGGTATTATACTTAATTCCAACACTAAACGCTATCATATCTTATAAAGTAAAGATATTCTATTTCAGTAAATGCGAATTACATCTCGAATATGATGTCCAGAGGACACATTTCATCAACATAACATGTTAATGAGCTTGATGTCTATTCCTTGCTTAACTGTCACTCACTAATTGCTTAATTAACACTATCCTGACACAGCTAATTAATGGCGTACACTCTAGGGGTCTCTCCGCTCGCTCGTACTGAATTTAGCAGGGCCGATGCTGTAAATGCTGTGAACAGTATTATAATCTAATACAATTAAACCAGAGATTTTATTTATGATGGCTGGTGGTGAACTAATTTCTGAAGAGCATGGGGCTTTTCTAACAAGAATCGAGTTTTAATGGCATAACTATCATCCTGTAAACACATTAAAGATATTTGTTTTCTTTTTAACCTTAAATACAGCATCCTTTATTTGAAAGTAACGGTTTAGGATATAAACTAACTTTTCATTACTCTTTATTTTTTTTGTAAAACGCTGTATAGATATTTAGACTAACTGTCAGTTGCACCCTTATTTAAAACAAACCCATTTTAAGGTGTAAATTTGTCGCTTTTTTACCGATAATTTTTGTAAAACGCAGAAGCGATATTTAATTTCTTTTACCTGAAACCCATTTATTCAAAAGAAACGGTCGCTTAAGGGTGTAAATCTACTTTTAAGCTCACTGAATTTGCATTTCTCGATAGTTTATGGCCACGTGTAACTTTTTTTGAAACGACCAGACGAAAGTTGTTGCTACCCTTTTTTCGTAGACTGTTCGTGCGCCCAGAATTTGCATAATTTTAAATCGAAATCTCGTCTAGCCGTTTAATATCATGAAACAAAGGGCACTTCATATTTGGACTTTCAAATAAAAAATACAATTATTTCCAATTTTGTACTAATTTAATTTATTAAATTACTTTTCGGACGTCTGCGTTAGCGTTTCGTCGCTAGGAGGATCGCTTTTCCATTCCTAATTTTGTTTGATTTGATAAAAAGTTTCTATTTCATAATGTATGATTAATTGATTGATTTGTGGTGATAAGGATGACGTTATAGTTAGAGACAAACAAGCAAACGAAGTAAACTGAGAAAACTGAGCAAATGAGCCTCCCGATGGCGTTTGCGGTCAAACACAAACTCTACAGACTCAAAATGATGGCTACTCCATCTCTGGGCGACCACCATTTTGGTTGATATCATTGTCGTCGGTTGGCAACTTTATAAAGTCAGTTTAACATTAGCGCTAAAACTGACTAAAGCTAGAAGCCAAAAGATCATTCTAAATAAGGAGGTAAAATAGTAGGTATAGTAGGTAGTAGGTATATCACATAACACAGATCTTCGCGTGATGTTTTCAAGTTAAGTCACAAACACCGTCATGGTCATTTCAAAAAGTCGTTGTGCAGTTTTGCTTGTAAAAAGGTTCAAGGAAACGTGCGCCAACTTTATACACACAATTCAAATTATGAAATGTTTTCTGTAAAGTTATTTCGTAGTTGCTGAGCTCATTTGACGAAGTACTTTGTTAATCTCTGTCCAAGAACTTTGGTAAAAGGATTAATAGATCTCGGCTACACGTAATCAGATATAAACACTGTATGCCATACCTATATAAGCATCAAGGCTACATGAAAACAAGCGATAAGAAATAGCCTAGCTTCAAAGTGACATGGATTTGTTCCTTTCAGAGATAGCCTAAAATATATTTTAAAATCGAAATTCGTAATAGTCTAGGGATTTCACGATTATAATTGACTTTTATATGAAATTGACAAGTGCATTTTGATTGTGATAAAATATCTTCTCTGATAAGAGAAAATGTTTGATAAGTAAACACTCGGTATAGCTATAACACAACCTTTTCCTTGCTGCAATCTATTTTACATGAATGTTAATAGCACCTAGCTCCACCAATATTGTTACATATGTATACTTTATTTTTAATAAATGGAGTATTGAAAATTAAAACAGTGGCGTTCAGGCTCACAGGGAATGGCATGATGCGATAATGAAAATGTTCTCTTTCAAATCTGTTATCTCTGTCTGGCTGTCTAATTAAGCTGTTAACGTGACAGATTCGAGTGCAGATATTTTATCAATATCATACCAATTATGTTTATTTCAAGAGGTCTGTGTGCTTAAGACTTTTCATGCTCCACAAAATCCAAAGACCTCCTGTAGTAACTTTGCCAGATCCATAAAAGAGTGTTGATGCTGTGCTAATGACGAAAAATACTTGTGTTTGTAGATGACACTGAATTCAAAAGTTTCATTTTCTTTTAACAAACGTCCCGAAGATAGATTAAAGTGAATTTTAGCCTCAAAATAAATCAAATAAGTCTTCTGCGCTTTAACGAGATAAATCCGTTACACGAAATGGTTTGGTTATGTTTGGTTAATATCTTGGTATTTCTACTTTGCGATGAAAATGAGACTCAAGTGGCTTAAAATTGAGTGACTAACAGCTTCATTAAATCCCCCCCCCCCCCCCCCCCTCTATCGGAACACCCTAAAGAACACGTTCCGTCCCAAAGAGGAAGCAGGTGATACAATTTAGCACTGCAAGCACAATTTTCTAGAACACGGGAAAACACGAGCAAACACGAGCAAGCACGAGAAAACACGAGCAAACACGAGCAAGCACGGGAAAACACGAGCAAACACGAGCAAGCACGACATAATACAATGAAACACGAGCAAACATGAGCAAGCACGAGATAATACGATGAAACACGAGCAAACACGAGCAAGCACGAGATAATACGATGAAACACGAGCAAGCACGAGATAATACGATGAAACACGAGCAAGCACGAGATAATACGATGAAACACGAGCAAGCACGAGATAATACGATTAAACACGAGCAAGCACGAGATAATACGATGAAACACGAGCAAGCACGAGCAAGCACGAGATAATACGATGAAACACGAGCAAACACGAGCAAGCACGAGATAATACGATGAAACACGAGCAAGCACGAGATAATACGATGAAACACGAGCAAGCACGAGATAATACGATGAAACACGAGCAAGCACGAGATAATACGATGAAACACGAGCAAGCACGAGATAATACGATGAAACACGAGCAAGCACGAGTTAATACGATGAAACACGAGCAAGCACGAGTTAATACGATGAAACACGAGCAAGCACGAGATAATACGATGAAACACGAGCAAGCACGAGATAATACGATGAAACACGAGCAAGCACGACATAATACGATAAAACACGAGCAAGCACGAGCAAGCACGAGATAATACGATGAAACACGAGCAAGCACGAGCAAGCACGAGATAATACGATGAAACACGAGCAAGCACGAGCAAGCAAAAATAGTATATTTTGATGAAAGGTTTGCTCTCGTGATCATCTTCGAATTTACATAGTCATTTTCAAAGTGCCCAGCATTTTACATGGAAGACTCTCAAATGGAAACTTTATAATTCTGAAGAAATAAAATACAAATATACAAATATACAAATATACAAAGAAATAAACAAAATAAACTCGTGATACCTGGATTGACCATTCTTCTTTACCATTAATGCAGTGCACAATTTTCTTTAAAAATGTATGAAAAAAACTTCCAGAAACGGGATAGGGAATTTAATACGTTTGTCTAGAAGCCAATAAGGCTGACAGCATTTCTTTATCCAAGCTCGTTCCTCCCCTTACTCTATATAGAAGGTCTTTCTACATTATATAGCTTTCAAGATATTTTCATAGAAGGCAATTTAATATGCAATATGATCTTGTTGAAAGAGACTCATGTGCTGGTGGTGGTATGTTTTGGCCATGGGGTGGGAAGAGTGTGGAGAGGGGGGGGGGGGGGGGCTGGCAGGACAAGGGGTGGAGGTAAAGTGACGTTAACAACTTAACAAGATGGCGGCTGCAAAGTGATGAGAAAAAAAACAGCGCTTGAATGCCTTTAAGAATTCTTAAGAAAGGATTTTTCAATCGGCTTCAAGTTTGATATTGACTGCTTGTGGAAAATGTCAGAGGGTTACATTAGATGGCAGTGGCATGTAAATCCCAAGCGCGTGTCTTACCTATTTCGAAGATTCCTTTGATATTTTTACCGATTTTTACCGAAGTAGCACTCTTTCCGAACTTTCGAAAAATTTTCAAGAATTTTCAAAAAATGTCGAACAGCTACCCAGAAAATTTCAATTGTATCTCAGATCGTCACAGTAATGTAAATTTTATGGTTTAAAATTGTCATTTTTAGCAATTTAGATTGCATGAACTGTTGGCTGTGGAAGTAGCATGTAAAACTAACCTAAGGCATGTCCATAGCAACGCTATTGAATGAATTCTTCTCTAGATTGTACATGGTAGAAGCGTAGAAGCCTGTAGAATGTTGGAAATCTAGGATTCGCTCTCAAGGGACTTGATTCAGTTCAACGTCGAATAAAGCATTTTGTTGTGTCGAGCAAGTCAGACCTAAACTCCTAGACCTAGCCTGGGTGTGATGGTCGATGGCCGGCACCAGTGGCGTAACCCACATACGGGCCAGTGGACAAGTACCCCTGTTTAAAAAAAATGCTATGGAGGCAAGCAAGAGATCCGTATTTATTTTTGATTATTTTTATTCTCGTGCGGTGTCAAAATGTCAAAACATTATCTTGGAGCAATGAGTTAGAGTGTAGAGGCTTTAAAGCAAATTGTCACATATTTGACAAAAATAGTTTCTAGAAGCTCTAAGCTCTGTTTGCATTTTTTATATTGTTTGTCACTTAAAATATAAGCAAATCATTGTGGAGTCATCCCTGTACATTTGAATGTAATGACAAATTATAAAATAACTAGTAGTAATCGCGATGCCAGTGTTATTTTGTCTTTCTAAAGGTGCACATACAGAATAGTAAATTAATTAAAATATAACTTGATTCAGAGTATTGGACCCAAAGAATTGTTATTCCGCCACCGTGTCAATCCCATTCCAATAGCAATACCGCTCATATACACTTCCACGAAGCACACGTTCGCCAGCAATGACAGCTAGAGTGACGAACTGATCTGATTGATCACATGCTCACCCATAGTTCTCTGTAGACCCCGCATTAACACTATTTCAAACCTCACAAGAAAGGTTGGTCGCCCGGTCCCTTGCGTTACAGATGAGTGAAATGAAAATGCCAGGCTTTGTGATTTCTCAAAGAAAATTGTCTCGGATTTGAATGGATGATTATTTATTTAGTGCCTTATGTGCGGAAGCGGTTTGCGATTTTGGTATTTAAAAAATACCATGATATAGACACAACTAAATTATTTTGCTTCGATATACGGTGCCTAGGAGCAGAATTTGTGGGGAATATGTTCTAAAATCTAGCAGCTTTTTGGCTAAAAGTTAATTTGAATTTTCTTCCGAACATTTTTTACGGCATAAAAATGAAGTAACGACGCACAGCGATGGCAATTTTATTAATGCGCATACATTATTATTCCCTTAAAACCATAACACTGTAAAATATATCTGACCCTAACCCCCGTGAAAATGTGTCCCCTTTTTCACATTTTCTACACAATAATCCGGCGTGGCATACGGCCTACGAGCCTCCTGAAGGCATAGTTGCTAGACCGATATATCTTCTTTTGACACCAACCCCGAATGACCACCCATTTTCATCTCTCATTTCCATAGCAGCCTCGTAAATCATTGTTCGCTCACATCTGTCGAGATCAACGATGCTAAACTATACTCGACATTTTCACACTTTTACCAAAATGAAGAAATTTCGGAAGATTTCTCTGTGACTATGTTTGTTGCGCATAAATAAGGGTTACAAAATATGAGTTACAAATGTGAGTAACAACTTCTCAGGTCCTACCATGCCGTGTTAGAACCATGGTTGAGTTTGTATCCTGCTGCCATAATGAGGGAAAAGAGCATCTTACAAAATACCATCGCAAACTGGAATTAGCCAACACTGTCAGGTACAAAATGTTACCGTTTCTTGATCTTTTTTTGTAAATAACTAATACCAATAATATCTAATGTATACATAAATGTAAGAACTGATCAAGATTCTCCTAGACCTTTCAAACAGTCAAAGAAAAAAAAATGTAGTAAATTCTAATTTGAAAATTTGTCAATTGCCGTAATTTTCAAATTAACGGTATTAACGGAAAAATTCAGACGAAGAGTGAACTCCCTTTTAATCGAATTCAATTGTTTTTCAATTGAAATTTGATACTGGACGTCTAGGACCGTGAAAATAGGTTTCTATGAATCGTTTGCTGAATCTGACGTTAAAAACCGGAATCAAATGTGTGAAAAGTACTTATTTTCCTTCAGATCAAATAATTTTATTTTCAAACCTGAACCCTCAAAGTTTTTGGAATATAGTATTCCAACAGAAATAAAGGTATGTCTGGGTTCAATTTAAGCCCTTCATGCTCACACCTCATTACAAATTGCAAGCAGAAATATCACTTAGAAAATTAGCCCGGCTTATCTTCAAGTTTCACAAAATAAATAAAATAACTCTTATAAAAAGCAAACCAGTAAATAAACAAACGTTTAAACAAAATTGCACATTGAAGTAAACCGACTTCTTTCTTCATGAAAGCATTCGGTCAGCATCTTAATTAAAACACCTCCAGTCGATCAGACATACAACCACACGTAGAGAAATTCCCACATCTGTTGTTTTCTCATAATCTGTTACTAATTACTGCAGGAGAAGTGATTAAATCATTAGAAATGGAATTAATCTAACATGAGTGCCTCGTTACAAGCTTGGTCTAGCTTGGTCTAGCTTGGTCTAGCTTGGTCTAGCTCGGTCTAGCTTGGTCTAGCTTGATCTAGCTTGGTCTAGCTTGGTCTAGCTTGATCTAGCTTGGTCTAGCTTGGTCTAGCTTGGTCTAGCTTGGTCTAGCTTGGTCTAGCTTGGTCTAGCTTGATCTAGCTTGGTCTAGCTTGGTCTAGCTTGATCTAGCTTGGTCTAGCTTGGTCTAGCTTGGTCTAGCTTGGTCTAGCTTGGTCTAGCTTGGTCTAGCTTGGTCTAGCTTGGTCTAGCTTGATCTAGCTTGGTCTAGCTTGGTCTAACTTGATCTAGCTTGGTCTAGCTTGGTCTAGCTTGGTCTAGCTTGGTCTAGCTTGGTCTAGCTTGGTCTAGCTTGGTCTAGCTTGGTCTAGCTTGATCTAGCTTGGTCTAGCTTGGTCTAGCTTGGTCTAGAGATGATCTAGCTTGGTCTAGCTTGGTCTAGCTTGGTCTAGCTTGGTCTAGCTTGGTCTAGCTTGGTCTAGCTTGGTCTAGCTTGGTCTAGCTTGGTCTAGCTTGGTCTAGCTTGGTCTAGCTTGATCTAGCTTGGTCTAGCTTGGTCTAGCTTGGTCTAGCTTGGTCTAGCTTGGTCTAGCTTGGTCTAGCTTGATCTAGCTTGGTCTAGCTTGGTCTAGCTTGGTCTAGCTTGGTCTAGCTTGGTCTAGAGATGATCTAGCTTGGTCTAGCTTGGTCTAGCTTGGTCTAGCTTGGTCTAGCTTGGTCTAGCTTGGTCTAGCTTGGTCTAGAGATGATCTAGCTTGGTCTAGCTTGGTCTAGCTTGATCTAGCTTGGTCTAGCTTGGTCTAGCTTGGTCTAGCTTGGTCTAGCTTGGTCTAGCTTGGTCTAGCTTGGTCTAGCTTGGTCTAGCTTGGTCTAGCTTGGTCTAGCTTGGTCTAGCTTAGTCTAGCTTGGTCTAGCTTGGTCTAGCTTGGTCTAGCTTGGTCTAGCTTGGTCTAGCTTGATCTAGAGATGATCTAGCTTGGTCTAGCTTGGTCTAGCTTGGTCTAGCTTGGTCTAGAGATGATCTAGCTTGGTCTAGCTTGGTCTAGCTTGGTCTAGCTTGGTCTAGCTTGGTCTAGCTTGGTCTAGCTTGGTCTAGCTTGATGTAGAGATGATCTAGCTTGGTCTAGTCAGGTCTAGCCAGGTCTGGTTTGGTCTGGTTTGGTCAGACATGGTTGATGTGGGGGTGACCAGTATGCACAATACATGCATAAAATGCACTTAATTTCTTTCTACATTAGAATGCGTAACACGGGATAAAATGCCAGCCATCAAAGTGGAAATTAAAGGGGGCTTTCAACCCTCAACATCGATCTGATATCACGCAACATTCGCTCTGAAAGTGTAAGGGAAGTCATGGTTAGAATGGCCAGCTTGTTCTTTTTTTTTATTGTGGTTATTTTGCATAAATATAATAAGGGGAAATTTAGGAAATTGGATAATATGTAAGCGTGTCTAAGTGCGTGCTGCATTGGAAAGCAACGTAAGCACATGACTTGAACAATAAACCAGGACGGTTAACTATTTTTACCTTGTGTTTCTTGTAGCGCCCCAGGTGATGCATTGACAATTGCTTATAGTAAAGATGTGATCAATCAACTTTCTTACCAATAAGAAATATACCAGTGATAATCAATTTTGAACGAGTATAAATGCTCCATTTTGCTATGTGGGAGGGCTATAATTAGATCTTAGCATTCAACAGTTCTAAAGACGTCAAATATATTTTTTTTATTCAACATTTTACAAATCATTTGATCAATTTGTCCAGGTCATGCAGAGGTGGTTTGTCAAATTCAATCATCTGTAGATCAAGATAAATGCACGAAATAATAAATAGGCATTCGCATTGAATAACTCTATTACATCGTTGAATTGAGCATTATAAATGCCATACATAGCCTTGCAAGCTGCCCGATCCCTGCCGGCTGGCGATTACAGTGCTGCTGTTGGGTGCTTGCTATCTTTGACATATCGTGAAATCCAATTTACTGACACTACCGACTGGACTTCCGTTTCACTCTTTGCTCGCCTCCTTCCCCCCTCCCCCAGCCCGCACCCTCCCCCTCCTCCAAAAACCCCGGCGCGGCGCGTCAACCTGTCTATTAGCTTTGCTGCCCCCATGCTGGGCTAGAATATTACCACCACTCTTATAAAACTTAATTAAACTCACTGATGAAGATTATAATTATAATGGCTTGTATGCTGAATTTTTTTTGCGATCAACAAATTATAACCCCACGGTTCTTTCGAACTTGTGAATTTAAAATGGAATTCAGTTTAAACTAGAAAGAAAATCTTGTGATGGATTGCGCAAAGCGGAATTAATTGGCGACCTTTTAATTGTTTTTATCTTTAAATCAATTATGAAATCTTTTTCAGTTCACGCTGTGAAGCGATATTAATCTTATTACTCACAACCATGTTACATTATTGTAGTTATAATAGCATGCCACGTGAATACGGTCTAAAAAATTAACTTCTAAATTCCTTTGCTCCTTAAAATCTAGCACTTAATTATGATCTTAAACAGTTTGTCCCTTAATTGTATCTATACATCGAATAAAATGAATTGAACGAGTGTCATACCTTCCTTACAACATAAGTTATCAGGTCCTTGTAAGTGAGTTACCCCTTTCGCAATGGATCTCCCCCTCTGACTTAGACCCCGGCTGTACATTAACCCCATTAGCTTCCGTGCATCACCCCCTGCCTTAGTTAATTAGTCAAACAATTTATTGTACGTCAGTCTAAGAAGCTTTTGCTTGAGCTAATGTCAGGTTGCAAACACTTGGAGTCCTGGCGAGATGACCACTGGTCAGTCATTGTCCGTGAAACACCAGATGCAATTGTCATTCATTATCAGCAAATTGTGTGTCAATAAAAACAGGGGGCTAGGAATCAATCACAGAGTTTTCATCAACAAAGTTAGCTTGCATTTTGTGAGCATATCGAAGGGGGTTATTGTTACTGGGCGGTGAGCTGTTGTGATAAATGGGATGACCAAAAGTACAAAATTTGGAAATTTGATCAAGTTTCAAACCGAATGTGCAGTGCGTAAAACTTGCTTGCTTTCAGATTTAATAGAAAAAAAAATTATAATTAAATCATTTTTGAACTTACAACATTCAACAATTGTGTTTGAAGTTCAATTTGTTTTCAATTATTGCTTCTATTTTTCCTATTTATTCAAATTTCCCCTAACACTATAACCGATCAAAATTAATGCGTCAGAATTTTGCGTTCTCGCTGAATTTCTTGTGAGAAACGCAGTGTCTTGTTGGCTTCTTCGCTGGAAAGAAGGAAAAAGCATAAAATGCTGAATAAGTAAGATGTCCATCAAGAGCAAAAACAGGCGAATGCTCTACACTAGGTAAATGTTTCACTCTTAGGTTGATATAAGTAACGGATGAGGAATTAATTAGATTTGGGGGTGTTTATTCCCAGAAAAGTAAAGAAGAGTCTGGAGGAAACTGTGACAATTTTCTCACCCACACAAAGCAGTCTGCTGATTCGAGTATAATAAGAAACTGCAACATGAAGATGGATGGATATTTCACTTGTCCAATTAGGCTATAAGATTCGTAAGGCGCTGACCACGCTCTATCATTCTTTAATTGGCATTCTGATCTTATCTTCGGTTCAGCTTCACCGTGAATAAGAAAGTTTAGCTTTTTTCGGTAACACAAAGATATCCGAATGACAGCCCAGCACTCCGGTGACATTGCTGCTTGAAAATAGACGGAAAATGAAAATCAGCGCGACCTAAATCAACAATGGCTGTCAAAAAGAAGTGGGAATAACAGCACAAGTGCTGCATATTTAGGTTTTTTAAGCCGCAAGTCACAATTGAATCGATCAATATTTTATAAATAAAGACAGACATCGAAAAAAAAAACGAGAATAACGATATAAAAAGTGGAACTCGCAGTGAGACAATAAATCCGAAATCGCTGTTGCAGCCAAAGAACCGAACATTTTTCAAGCACCAAAATCGTTGTCACAGAAAAATCCATCCCAAAATAGCCATTGCATGTTTCGAAACTTTGTACCATTTGACTTTCCTGAACTTTTCCAATTGAACAATGTGTACTTGTTTCACAGTGTCAAAACCATCATCATCGGTGAGCGACTACAGCGTTGGTCTCTCAGTACCGTCGTACAACAGTGGCGGACTGCCCAGTCCTTCAGGGACCCACCCGTCGCTGATGGGGCCCGGCGGATCCTCGATGGCCCTGAACAGTGCTCTCAGCAACACTGGAAGGACCAATTTCACCAACAAACAGCTAACAGAGCTCGAAAAAGAGTTCCATTTCAACAAATACCTGACACGGGCAAGGCGCATCGAGATTGCGAGCGCGTTGCAGCTGAATGAAACGCAGGTAAAGAGCGAATTTCTATTTTGGAAACATACTTTAGGTACTGCTTTTTTTCTAAGATACGAATGTTTGTTGCCAAACTGTTTAAACAAAATAAGATGACAGCCATGGCAACCATGAAGAAGCTGGTATCTCCTGACAGATCTATCATTTGCTATCACAAGTAGAAACAATGGCTTAACAGTCGACATCGAGAAAGTTGGTTCTTAGTTACTTGTAATGGACCTCTTAGAAAATAGCACCTATAAGTAAACGTAAGGTAGTATTTTATGAATTAAGTATTAATAAGTGCGTTATTCGTTCATAAATAACGATTCCCAAAGTGATCTGTCGATTTCGACATGCGTCAGCGAGAGAACAAAATGGGGGTGTACGAGATGTAAAGGGGTCCACATGAGAGGATCCCATTTTGGCAGATCATCACTAATATTTAGGCGTTCTGTAAATGTCGTAAATGAAGCCTGAGTTTTGAAAGTTGTGTTTCGAAACCTACTGGATTTACTAGTTGCATCTTCTGAACGAAAAAAAGTCCAGTAAATTCCAGAAAACTGATCTAAGATTTCGGAACGCGCAATACATTACATTGTTGTGGTTATAAGGACCCGGGTTCATACGGTGAAAATTGACATTAGAGCAAATCTGTTAGCAAGGATTTATTCTCACGTGTTGCTGAGTCACTAATAAAATACAAAAAAATGATTTTACGGGAAATTTGTGGGAAACTTGGAAAATCGAATTTTTTGTCGCCGCCTTCGGATTTTCAAGAAGTAATAGGGTTGAGTAATTCGCAATTTTTCATAACCTCTACAATACTTATCTTGAGCGTTTAAGAAGTTTTCAGACATCTTACTTATCTAATTCCAATTAAAATTATCTTTTTGTAATGTGCTAAAATGTGTAGAAAAGTCCGCCCTTTTTTCAACACCGAAATCTCACCAGTAAATACAATTTTGATAGCGATAATTTGCTATTATATTCCTTAAAGCACGACGATTTCAATGAAACCAAAGTCCGCGTAAGTAGGTTGTACACTATTTAATTTTGCCCAAAAATGCCCCTTGGGTATAGAACCCTGGCCACTAACTTAAAAACGTAAATTTCAGCAAGCTCTTAAAGTTTTCAAAGATATCAAAAAAATGTGGTACAGGTTTGAGAGAAGAAAAGAATGTTTAAGATTTTTTGGATTTCCTCCCATCGCCGCCCCAACTAACAAATTCATCTAATTTTTTGAGTCCGCAAGTATAAATAAAAGTTGTATAGACAAAGAAAAAAATTGGGCCAAAAAGTAAAAAATTACCAAAATGCACCCACTAAAAGGGCACAAAATGGCCCCGCGGGCGTCGCAACCTAAGTGTCCCCTGTAAGCGGTCGGTTTCAAAAGAAAATCATAAAATCTGTAAAAACGAATCAAAATGCACTATTAAATTTAGCCCAAAATGCCCCCCTCGAATGTGGGAACACTAACCACCTGACTGCAAAACTTCAATTTCAGCAAGCTTCCTAAGTTTCAATGATATAACATATAACATAAAATCTGTGGTACACGATGACGAGAAGAGAACGATATTGTAGTTTTTCAATTACCCCCCCCCCCCCCCCCCCCTACGCCATCGCCGCCCCAAATAACAAAATCATCGAACTTTGTGAGTTCGCAACTATTTATAATAGTTGTAAAAAAGAGGAAAAATAATTGCCAAACAGTTCAGAAATCACCAAAATGCACCCCAAAAAGGGCCCAAAATTGCCCTGCGGGTGCCATATTCTACACTAAGGAAAGCAAAATGTCAATTGCAAGACAATCCAAATAGTTTCAAAAGAAAATCTCAAAAAGTGTAGAAACGTATAAAAATGCATTACTCAAATGCACCGTAAATTGCCCTCCGATTGTAGAAACACTCACCACCCACCGAAAAACTTCAAAATTAGCAAGGTTTGTTAGTTTCAAAGATATAACAATAAAACCAAAAAGAAAAAAAAAATATATATATATTTTTTAGATTTTCCCTTCTATTGAGGCCCCAAATGCCAGCTTCTCCCAACCTCTTGAGTCTTAACACCACAGTCAAATTTAGGAGTTGTCAAATAATAAATGGCAAAATGTTCAAAAATCAAAAAGTGTTCTACCAAAAAGAGCTCAAAGTTGCCCTGCGGTCGTCCAAACCTCATATACGCACTGTAAACCGTCTAAACCAACCTATCGCGGAATGTTTCAAAAGAGAAAAATTTGCAGAAACAAATAAAAATAAACTACTTAATTTTGCCCAAAATTGAACCTCGGGTGTGGAAACTCTGACCACTAACTGAAAAAAGTCAATTTAAGAAAACTTCCTAAGTTTCAACAGCATGACACACAATCTGCAAAAACAATTGCAAAATGTTCAAAAATGACCAACAAAAAGCCCAAAATTGCCCCCCTGGTGTCGAAACCATAAATTTCCACTGTAAACCGTTAATTCCAACCCATCGCAAAAAGTCTCAAAAGAAAATCTTAAAAACTGTAGAAACTAATAAAAATACAATCTTTAATTTTGCCCAAAATTGCCCTCTGGGCATGGGAACACTAACCACTCATTAAAATCGTCAATTTCAGCAAGCTTTTAAAGTTTTAAAGATACGCCTAAACAACTGTGGAACGGAATCGAGAGAAATCGACAGAAAAGAACCGTATTTCAGTTTTTGGATTTCCCCCCCATTGGTGCTCTAAATCACAAAACCCTTAAGCCTTTTGAGTCCACAAGTAAAAATAAAAGGTGCACAAAAATTGGGCCAAGAAGTTCAAAAATGACCAAAATGATTCCGCGGGTTTTGCGACCTAGACTAAGCAAGCCAAAACGTCAATTCCAAGAAGTTCCAACATATTTCGAATGAAAATCTCTAAAACTGTAGAAACGCAAGTTTCTACTGCATAAGTTTTTGCGGAAAACAAACTCTTAGACAGGTGTATTAGTATTACTAATATTCGATGTATCTATAGGTAGATAAATCTTTGGTCATAGCAATGTTGCTATCATCAATAACCACGTTTATTTAAGTAGTTAACCAAATTTTATGGACAGGTGTATGAATTCTGTTCATAAAAACTATGTAGAACACATTTCAATTGCGCTGCCCGAGGTAACCTCAATTTTAGAGCTGGAAATAATGCTAGCATAAAGAATAAGGTTTAAATTGCAGAAGTAAGTTGTATTAACATTGTATTTATCTTACTTTGAAATAAATTCTTTCATTCATAAAACAAATGCATATTTATAACAAAGAATGGCATTAAATTTACATACCAATATAATATCTAAGAAAAACAAATAACTTTAAACAAAAAATATATTTATTTTTATTATGGACCTAATTAAAAATTCCATCCAAGGTACTTGGTTTAATCACAGATTTCACATAAATCAGCTGAAGTTGTACAAGCCTCATGCGATCGTCTGAGAGCGCAGTTCCAGGATCGTCATAAAAATATTAGTTATTTTTGTTCCTGACTTCCCAAATCTAAGAGGAATATAGAGGAATCAAATGTAGAGGAATGTCGTAGATGACATAGCGGAACGTTTAGCTTCAGTTTCATTAAAGTAATCAGTAGTAGGTCTGCCGCCGAAACAGTCTACACCTTTTCCTTGATTCCCGCTGACACATTTGTAAAGTTGTTTCAACGTTTGATCCAACAATACTTCCGACGATAGTCACTTTAAGAACTTGCCTGTATTGCTTCGTTGTGTTCTGCGAAAGTTTGAAACGATACATGACTCTGAGCTGATTCAAGATCAGCAACTCTTTTTACCAGATTTGCACACTTCTTCACAATATCGGTGTATTTTTTCCTTCGAAGACTCCTGCTTTTTTACACTTGTTTTTCAGGCAATTCCACACGTTTCTACAAGAGACAAGGTATCAAGATACATTCCATCCGAATCAGATAGG
The DNA here is from genome assembly GCA_947568835.1 of Protonemura montana. Taxonomy (NCBI): domain Eukaryota; kingdom Metazoa; phylum Arthropoda; class Insecta; order Plecoptera; family Nemouridae; genus Protonemura; species Protonemura montana. The sequence continues at coordinate 2,271,959 of OX387604.1, read as the reverse complement.
GTTTGCCGGCTTTCCATAAGGAAAATGCCAGCTGCAAATATACTTATTTCAGTGGTTTTAGGTGGCAATGCAAATTTTTCTTGTCTAAACAGAAGAAATAGATTAGGATTTCTTATTAAAACCCTATAATGAAAATACTGTACATTTAAATAAATAAGTGGTTGAGTAAGAACACTTGCCTTATTATCTGTAACCACTTTTTAGCAAATTTTTTTATCTTGTGGGAATCTATAAAATCTGTAAACAGATTTTTTGTTGTAGTTTGACATTTAGGGACACTATGGAACTCCATCTTGATATTTCAGTTTGAAAAGCAGACGTGCCGGCAACTTCTGATTTGCTATTGCCACATTTTCACTGTTACAACGTATCGGAGTTATTAAAGCAGCTCTGGTAGAGATATCTTGCAACGCAGCGTCGTTGTAGTTCGCTGACAGAATCTCCATAAATTAAAAATCGTATTGCATCTGGGACTAAAAACGAATATCTAACAGTTCAATGTAAGATAGACGCAGGCTGCAGGTTGCATGAGACTTTGTATGACTCTTAGAGATTCTGGAAGAAAGATATTACGATTTCTATTCAACCTCTGTGTATTCCGCCATCAGCCGAACTAGCCATTTCCTCCAAATCGCGTGCGCGCGCAGCTACTTTATAGCCCTACAGAGCTTATGGCCACGCTCATATAAATTTGAGGGGATCCGAGAGTGAGCAAACTCCTGTCCTTCTCAGGATGAAATATAGTATAAACTTCCGGAGCACGACTGATGGAGCTTTCGGACAATCCTCTGTTCCTTTGCACTTCATTTTTAATCCTTGGCTGGCGCCTAAGAAGTCGATATACAAAATTTGTGGCAAAAAGGAGTCATTTGGTTGTGGTATCAAATCAAAGATAGAGATAATTTTAAAGCTCTGGGCTTAGAGTTACCCATAAACCCAGTGGTTATAAAGCACTCAGTGGTATTGCACAGCGCTAAGAGTAGCTCACTGACGCAAGCTTGAAATTTGCATGTATCTGCATAACTCTGAATGTTCATAAAAGATTTGCATTTTTTAATGTGTGATTAGAAGTTGCAGGGCACAGAGGGTGCAAAAAATAATCGCACATCAATGTTTTTTATAATTAACGCCCCAAAATTGCGAAAATTCACCCAGGTTTTACTATTTTCTTAGCTAGGCTAGTTATTTGAGGAGAGGTGTACAGTCATTCTAGGTTTCATCCTCACCAAACGAAGTATAATTTTTTTTTAGGACAAGAACACCAATAAAATTTACGGAACACACAGCATTTCAGCGAGCTTATCCAGGTTATTGTTGTGATCGATATTTTTAACGGAGATTCCAATCCTAAATAGGTAACTCTGAAAAGTTTTGGCTGACTCGGGGTTTACTGTACTATGATTTTTAGCAATACCATTGGAAAATCATTGCAAATCACTGAAATGCCCACAAATCAAATCTGCTTGTATTTGATCAAAATTTTAACATGCTTGATTTGCAAATTGTGTCAACAGGTAAAAATATGGTTTCAAAACCGACGGATGAAACAGAAGAAACGAATGAAGGAAGGACTTATCCCAAACGAGCCCATCACGAACGGTCCTGGAGCATCTAGCGGAAGCGGTAGCAATTCACCGACAGCCAGTGATGCTACTCAGCCCCCACTGAGCAATGAAAACAGCCAAGAGGCATCACCACCACCGCACAGCATTCAGCACTAGTCAGCACGGTGCTGTTGCCATCGCCCATCGTCCATCGCCCATCGACCATCGCCCATCGCCCATGGCTCATCACCCGTCGCTGCCCACGACCTCACAGTGATTTTTGCTAATGGTATAACTTATATAAATAGGCGTGCAGAAATAACGTAGACATGTTATTTATGCACTTAGCCAAGTGTAGTTGTACACTAAATAAGTGTTGGGCAATCAAAATTAGTCTACCGCTTATATTTATTAATTTAATTAAATAGGTACGACCCTGCACCATTTTGTCCGACAAAGTGAATGTTATGGGCGTAAATGTGCGTTCTGTACAACGACATTTCGTGCAGCGGCGTTCCAAGATAAAATACCGCAAATGCAGCCAAATTGGGGCATCATTCGAAAAAAAAAACATGTCAGCCTCTTGAACTAAGCGACGATCTTGTTAAAACCTCGTCTAAAATGCAGGCTGAAGCATGCTAAATTTAGTTCCTATATATTTTAGAGTACTACCATACGCTGTGAATCCTTAATTTTGTATCATGATGTAACTTTGTAGCAGAGAACAAACAAGGTATTTATTTCAATGGTATAATCACATCATATAAGATCATAGCATTCACAAGCGATGTTCTAACGGTACAATTGAAATCAACTAAAATTTTAGTGTACACAACCCTACTTTTAGAAAGCAAGTACGATGTAACTATAAAACCAATCATTCCTATAAGCAGCTCACAGAGTTCTAGTAGAAATCTATGAAAAATTGAAATAAATTAATAAGTTATATAGGCAAATCTCAGCGACATTGGCCATTGTAAATTTTACTATTTTAATAACACATATGTTTGTGTATATTATAATATACACCTCAGGGATTAGTGTTTGTAATAAATGGTAAATTATTTGTGTTAACAATATCGATCCTCTCGAGTGATTTTTCGAGTTAAAACTCATCTTCGACTAGACTATTTGGAAAGGTAATCGATGGAAATTAATGGGATACTTTGAGTATAACGTGTGCCATGTTCCATTGAAAATAAGGCAACCGTTGTAAATGCACTGTGAAAAAAACTAGCACATTGCACAATATTACCTAATATACCAACCTAACTTATAAATGCATCGTCTGAAACAATTGGTTGTTTCTGAAGCTAGAATTTGGAGGCATTTTTAATGAGATAAGACAAGGAAAAACACGTATGTTTGCAATAATGTGATAGCAAAAATGTCAGCGTTCTTCTCGTTTTATTATTATTATATTATGAATGAGTGGGTCGTTAGATATTTTTCTATTATTTCCACGAAAACGAAAATGTTTCACCTATTTCCAATTCAAATTTCAAACCCAGTAGGTACACGATCAAAACAGTTTATGGTCATTAGGGAAATGATGACAAGAGAGAATATTGAGACATCTTATACCAAAATCACTGAGCGATTGAAAGATATGTCACTTAATCACGTCGCCATAAGCATAAAGGTAACATAAAATGCAGCTTTTATTTTTCCTATAAATGACGTTGTTTAATCTAATTCTAAATATTGTCCTGGTGTATTTGCAACACATACTGTTTATTAAGCAACTGAATAGTTCTTAGCAACAAAATTCGCTAGAGTTTGATATGTACCTATACCGTTCACCCTTCACCGTTTCAGCATTAAAAAGGTCAGCTTTTTAACCCAAGCATTTTAAATTTAATTTCTGTTTTCCGTGGAAACTTCTCGACACATATTTTAAAAACCTAATCGCTCATTGACTGTCGAATGTATTAGTATCATTAATACGCATTTGAAAATTTAACGGAGATATTAAGACTTGAAGCTGCAAGTTGAAGGTCTCAATTTAAAAAATAATAATACTAAATTAGAACGCTGTTGGAGAATGTACCATAAGAACTCCAAAAAACAACTCGAAATCCGATTTTTTCGAGTACCTAATTGTAGATAAAGCGCAGGCTCATTTGGACATCCTTCATGAACAAGAAAGAGTGCAGAGCGCTCTGGTTTTGATGACTTCAAAAAACAGATAAAACTAACACTCTTCTACCCCCCTTCTCCCTTACACTTAACCCGAAGAAAACTAACATAAAAATTGCGTACACAGTTTCTTTAGTAATCACCCAAATACGATCATAACTTGTATTTTAAAATCGAAATGTAAATGAAGCATGGATATGATCATAGATCATCGATCAATTAAGATTGTTCCTCTCTTTGATATTGACAGCTGTGAATTGTGATGTGCATTGCGAAGTAGCCTCTAATGTTTCAAGCGGGTTTTTTTAACGGTATTATTTCCGGAAATGCGTTAAAAACCGGAAAACCGTTAGAGATAGGTAAGTTACATCGACGAGGGCTGTAGCATAATTATATTTAACATTTTTAAGTTTCGAAACCTTTGGAATACCGTTCACAAGTACAATATTTGTAGCACGAGATATGTATTTGAGTACCTACTGTAAAATCACAGCAGACACAAAAACCAGCATAATGAGTAATTGGTAATTGATATTACCGATTCTAGAATAGGTAATGATAATTGTATGCATGCCGGTGCATGTTTTCTTGCAGCGATAGCAGACTGAATGCCTCCGAATTATAGTTAGAATAGTGGTCAAATGTTGTTTGAATAATTTTATAGATTTCAATTATGTAAGGTAGCTGGTGTCAGTTTGATGTTTTCAGTTCCTTCTGATGAGGTGATTAATGTTCCTATGTAAAATAAGTTAAACACAGTGTAGAATCAAGAAACAATGCTTTTCATTTATTTACCTTCATATCTTCCCAGTTTTCTATCCCTAATACGTTCCTTAAATCGCATGATAAAATATCTTTGTCAAACAGTTTGAAAACATGCAGTGAGGTTCTACAAAGTAATACAGTTTAAAAAAATGATTTTTGAGTAAAATTAAGTTGTGCGGATTATTTTTTAAACTGTTCCTTATTCAATTCAAAATATACCGAAACTGAATAAAAATCCAAAAAGTATCAGATCTGAAGATAAAAGAATTGCAGAAAAAAATTGTTAGTAGAGGGAGAGCAGAAAGATGCTACTTTTGAATGGACTTTCCCTAGCAACCTTGAGGTGAACCTTTTTCCACAGCCCCCGCTATAGGAATGGTGTCTGCCATGTCAGAACAAGATGTGAACACAGTCCTTTCGTCCACTACATGCCAAGTCCATCCCTAGGGATAAAGTTTCAGCAACACCAAACAACAGAAGAAGGGTGAGAAACTGAGAGTGAAGTGTCCCAAATCAATTTACGTGGTGTCACTGTTTAGAACTAGCATGAGAACTAGGACAAAAGTGGATCATTTCGAGACAAACAACTTGAGATTCTTTTGCTTTTGTGCGAAGGAATCGACATTTGACACTTGGGCTGGATGGAATTTTAGTACAGGTAAGTACAGCGGTAACACACTTCAAAAGATGCAACTTCAGGTATTTAAATCACTATTTTACTTGCTTTGTAGATGAGCGTAGCGTTTTATAAAGGTAATTATTATACTACAGGTAAAAACTATTTAAATAACTGGGCTGTGAATCAAGCATGAAGTCCAACTATCTTCCTAACGTAATTCTACCGCTATCAAATGTTAAGACTAGTTAAAAAACTGACTTTTTTGTGCTAGAGCTAAAATATGATATGCATTAAGCTTGCATTTTGTAAGTAGAAAAGCATAAAAGAAACAATGATGGTAAAATATTTCCTTACATGAGAGGCTATCGGATTCTAAACGAACAATCACCCAAGTTCTTTGCCAGATATAGCCACAGATAAATGAATGGTCAACACACTAATATAATCAGCCAGCACGTTCCCTAAATTAATCAATTTTATATAATTATTCTCGGAAATAATCGAAAAAATCATTGAAATTACTCCAAATCAAAGGCTTCACAACCGAGCACCAGGCATTGTTTTCACAAGCATACTCTCACTCTGTTTACCATAATATTTGCTTCTCGTGATATTTTAAAAGCTTTTGACGGGGGTGACATTTGCCGGTACGTACGCCTTCTCTCTAGTGACTACTGATGGATATTACAAAACTTTTTTTTTTCCGCGAGCTCGTTCCTTCTTTTTCAAAAGTGATCCATCATTATTATCAGTGGTCTACCGGCCACTGCTTGCAGCCCTCCCCCCCCTCCCTCCCACCCCTTGCCAACTCAATGCTTTCTCTCTCTCCTCACCCCTCACTCCTCTCTTTCTATCTCTGTCTCTCTCATGTATATGGAGAATATATAAGGAAACAATTTAAAGCTTAAATACTTATTTTCCAAGAATTACTTAACTTCAGAGAAGAGTTATTTTTTTGCAAAAAATAAATTAGACAGATCAGATGATCTCATACGAGCGTAATTGGTAAATTGGTTCAATCCAATATTAATTTAGAACATTATTGTGGGTGAAGATAAGTCTTAATTACAGTTTTTATAGCAGTTTTCTCCCCTTTGTAGTGGCAATAGGTCATGACTCGTGAAAAATAGCCACCGTCACCTTTGATGTGTTCTTTCCTTGTTAGTTCATAGTTAAATGTCCCCATTTCTCAAGGCAAGGGCTAGTACATTTACTCTCGAACTATGTCAGCTGTATTTTCCGAGAATTTTGTCTAATAAATTCGGCAGTTGAATTTCAAGAAGTTATAAATCTACCGTCTACGTGTGTGTCCTGGATTTTGTCATAATGGTTTAATTCCAGTAGTTTTCAATGACTGCTAAAGCGCATGTAAGTTTTTTGAGCGTATGGTATGTGTATGATAAGATATGGTAAGATATGGTAAGATATATTGACATAGACCAGACGCCATATCGATACTTTGTTTTTGTATTCTTTTGCAATTGATACGCAAGCACTCGACGTGTAATTTATATCCAGAAATTGTAAAGTTAGTAGCATTCCAAGCTGTAAAGACAGCCGGAGTCAAACTTTAATTGAGAGGCACAATACAAAAGTTCCTTTCAAAACTTAACTTTGGCACGTAAGTCTCGAAGGAAAATTGGTCGGACAACCCCTATTCAAATTATATCCGTAGCCTGACTTCGATTTAAAATATATTTTTCAGGTTATTAAACCGAAAGGGCTAGAGGTCAGGCTCCCGTGGTCCAGACCGTAAGACGAAAAACAAATCTGATCTGAAAATTACTTTTATGCTTGACTGGAATTACTGCGGTTGCCAAGGCTTGACTGAAAGACATATCCATACCCTAAGTACGGTCTTAGTATAGTCCTAGGTACGGTCTAAGTGTAGTCCTAGGTACGGTCTAAGTGTAGTCCTAGGTACGGTCTAAGTGGTACGGTCTAAGTGTAGTCCTAAGTACGGTCTTAGTAAAGTCCTAGGTACGGTCTAAGTGTAGTCCTAGGTACGGTCTAAGTGGTACGGTCTAAGTGTAGTCCTAAGTACGGTCTTAGTAAAGTCCTAGGTACGGTCTAAGTGTAGTCCTAGGTACAGTCTAAGTGTAGTCTACGTACGGTCTAAGCTCTCTGTCTTAGACAGATCTAAAGATGGCCCCAAACGTGCTCTTTATATTAAAATTATATTGCATTGGTAAACGAAATGTAAATTTCCACAAGAAAATCACGCATGAACCGCTATGCTCAGGTCTACCTGTAAATTCATGCATGTGCTGAATTCTTATTGTGTACCTGCTATTATCTTGTGGTTCTTTGATTATCTTCGCTTATCAAAGGCTTATAAAAAAGCGAATAACAATATAGCATGAAACAGAGAACGCAAGAATTATCCTGTTGTATGAACTTTAGGGGAAATGTTTATTGAAATATGTAAATATCTATGACGAACGTAACTAAATATTCACCAGAAGTCAGTTGCTTCATTGCTTTTTGAGGCAATTTTATTGTTGGAAGTATGTACGTATTTTTGCATTCATGTTTCGATCTAATAGATTAGGTATTACCTTAATAAAAATAAAACGAAAATTCCTAGAAACAAGACTACCCTAATTGTTGTCGATGTTCAAATTTGAATCTTCTTTTTTTGTGCTATAAAATAAAAAGGCTTGAGCAAGGAAAGATTTTATCCGAGATAAACATTTATGAGAGAAATGTTTCCTTCACCCATGCAATTTCTGAACAAGCCACAGTTTCAAAATCATATTCGTTTGAAATGTTCGACGAGTTTATTAAACTGCTTGTTCTATCTGAACGTGGGGTTTTTTCTCTGATCTGAAATTTGATTGGTGTACATAACAACTAAATCTATTCAGGCATCGAAAACTTTGTAAATACAAGCAACAAAAACAAGCAAAACTATCCAAATAAAACTTCACCAAGTTTGCAAATATTACCTGCATTGTACTGAGACACAACGACTGAAAATGTTTCATCCGGAAGTATTTGCAATCATTTTTTATTCGCATTTTCTTGCGATTTTTAACAACTTTGGATGATTTTCCGCGTCATAGATTAAGAAATGATCAACTATAATAAAATTTTACCACAATATTTTGAAAGGGAAAATATTTTACATTTTGGAGAGAATTGGATCACCGGTTCTTGCGAGATTAGCGAAGTTAAGCAACATCTACCCTGTGGGAGTTTTGAATGGGGAAGCACCGAACGGTTTGGTGTATTGGAGCACCGGTACTTGCGAGATTAGCGAAGTTAAGCAACATCTACCCTGTGGGAGTTTTGAATGGGGAAGCACCGAACGGTTTGGTGTATTGGAGCACCGGTTCTTGCGAGATTAGCGAAGTTAAGCAACATCTACCCTGTGGGAGTTTTGAATGGGGAAGCACCGAACGGTTTGGTGTATTGGATCACCGGTTCTTGCGAGATTAGCGAAGTTAAGCAACATCTACCCTGTGGGAGTTTTGAATGGGGAAGCACCGAACGGTTTGGTGTATTGGAGCACCGGTACTTGCGAGATTAGCGAAGTTAAGCAACATCTACCCTGTGGGAGTTTTGAATGGGGAAGCACCGAACGGTTTGGTGTATTGGAGCACCGGTTCTTGCGAGATTAGCGAAGTTAAGCAACATCTACCCTGTGGGAGTTTTGAATGGGGAACCACCGAACGGTTTGGTGTATTGGATCACCGGTTCTTGCGAGATTAGCGAAGTTAAGCAACATCTACCCTGTGGGAGTTTTGGATGGGGAACCACCGAACGGTTTGGTGTATTGGATCACCGGTTCTTGCGAGATCAGCGAAGTTAAGCAACATCTACTCTGTGGGAGTTTTGAATGGGGAACCACCGAACGGTTTGGTGTGTTGGATCGCCGGTTCTTGCGAGATCAACGCTTCGTGCATTCACACATTTTGGAAACGTCCGTTTCCTCCCACCCACCCAATACGTTTTTTTTTCCGTATCTATGTCCTATCGGACGTACTAAAAGGGAGGATCAAGTAAAAAGAAAAATTCTCAATAAAACATTTAAAAATTACCTTCAATTTACGTTCATATGACACCTATTTATTTCATAACCATACACATCTTAAGTCACTTTAAATTTGGCATTTAAATATGTAAATAATCATAGGCAAGAAAATATAGTTCTTATAGTGAAGTTCGCGCCGCCCAAGTTTTGATCGACACACGCTTGCTGCTCACGCGACAACCTAATCGCCAGTGGTGATCGCACGCAGCCGTAGCGAGAGGGCTGCCGTGACCATATCTCTGATAACTGATAACATGAACAGTGCTTTCCAAAGACATTTTCAAAAGAGCCAGCCACTTTTAAATGACCAATTATGTGACCCGGTATGCTGGCCCGTATATATTCTTACTACGATTTCACTCCTGTTAAGTGTATTTACTCTTCGATGTTCGAGAGGGAAAAAATTGAGCAATCATTATTTAATTGCGTAATTATGACCATGAAAATTGAAAATAAAATCCACCCATTTCGTACACGAATATTGAATTAATTACTGCTAAAAGTTAATACCTCGCACCGTATACTTTCTATTGAATTTTCATTGCATATTTGTACTCACCCAGTGAACCCAGTTAGGTTAGTATTTGCATGAAAGGAAGATGGCGGCAATTATATATAAAAGTGTGCTTATCATTTAACAATAAAATAAAATAAATTGCCTTATATTTTAGTAAATTGGATTGTGTAATCTCACTCAAAGATAATTCGTGTATCAATAAATCGACGCGTCGACTACTTACAGGATGACAAAGGAGTGAAGCGAAAAAAAAATCCGATGTGGACACGTTTCCTAGCCTATTAAGGAGTCGATGGTGAACCCATGGTGATGCCACCTAACCCAGGCCAGATTGGGCCAGTGTCTAGCCTAGAAGTAATCGAAGGTACAAGCTACTTAGGTTAAAAATTATTGCTTAAAACGCGTAGACTTGCCTCACAATATGATATTGGACCGAGAGCTTTTGTTATTAATGAACATCGCGAGAAAATGATTTCCTTGCTAATTCGTTCAGATTTGGACATTCAATTTTAGGTAAGTATTTTCAGTGCCATGAGGCCTAACACAAACAATAAAGTTCAAATATATCTTTGAAATAACATCTTTTTACAGCTGCTGACAAATGAACAGCAATTTATCATTATTTTGCATTACTTTCAACCACCACCATTCGTTTTTGTATCACCATTCGATCGAACCAGATTACACAACATAAAAAAAAGATATCACTCTAATGGTCTATATAGCAGAAGGTAACATATTTGGTAATATACATGTATATTTGGTCGTATCTATAAATAACAGTGTCATTGGATTTTAAAAGTTTGCTTCGTGCAATTCAAATATTCCTATTTGTTTTGACTCTTGTTTTGACTAGTAAATTCTGCTTCCGGTTCCCCCTCCCCACTATTGACTTCACTTTCAAGATGGCTGTAGATCGATAGGATGTTGGACGTCCCGGCGGAAATTTAGCCATCAATTTGTATTAATTTACCTCATATATATTAAAGTTTTGCAGATAACCCAAATAAGTAAGTTACACTTTCAGTACATGTGGTTTTACTTCATGTACACCTTAAAATTTACCTGTAATTTACCTAACTTGCTTGCATGGTCCCCACGTTTTTAGATCTTTTGTTTTCGGCGCAAGATTGCGATACAGAAAATAACTGGAAATGGATAATGGAACCAGACTGAAATGTCACAAACAACCGCCAATAATTCCATAATTCTCACCACAGTTGTAATGCCTCATATATTTTTTCCATTCATGTAACTTATGACAATGACAGTTCAAGTCCCTCATCCTACATCTGCATTCGTTTTTTGCACCCACTTACATATATAGCAGATAAATTATTTGTAAAGGATTCTGAGCCCAACATTTTGTTGGCACTACATAACCTGACAAGTTTTTTTTTTTAATTAATTATTGATGTACGAGGTTTAACGAAATTATGGTCTATTACTAGTAAAACCAATAATGTGTAAGCAAGACTCCTGAATGTACCTAACCTAACCTTACCTACTGATTTTTTGTAGACATGGAAGAATATGCTCGTGAGCCGTGCCCTTGGCGCATTGTGGATGACTGTGGCGGTGCGTTTACCATGGGGTGCATAGGAGGCGCTGTTTTCCAAGGGATTAAAGGGTTCCGAAATGCGCCAAGTGGGATGTCCCGACGTTTTCTCGGAAGTGTCACTACGGTAAATGGTCGTATTAGATGTGAAAAAATACTTCAGTTTGAGTTGATGGATGAATGTCATACTAAACTTGGACCATCAATCTTTATGTGTATGTGTACTATTATTTATACAGAACATAATACACATGGTAAGCTTAAGTTCTAGTCGTTTGAATCTTGAAAATCATTTCCATAACATAATGATTATACAAAACATATTAATATGTGTGAAAAAGTTTGAGGAAGTTTGTTTCTCTATAATATTTTAGAAAAACTGAAAATATTTGTTGGAAAATGATAGTATTTATTATTCTGAAAGCTGCAGCATTTCTCTGAATGTAAATTATAACTTCTGATTTCATCATTGTTGCAGCATTGCACGCTAAAAGTACAGACAATTAATAAACATAAAAACTTCTAGCGTTTCATTCAAAACTAATAGAATTTAAGGTTAACTTTTGCTCTTTGCATACATGTAAATTAAAACTAAAGCATTGGACTTGTTTTTCACGCTGTTCAATAACAGCCTGTTTGTAATGGTTAATTGATTATCCTGCTCGATTTACGATTTTCCTGCTAGAAGTATTGCTTAAACCACATTTTATTTCTAGATAAAAGCACATGCACCGATTACTGCCGGAAACTTTGCGATTTGGGGTGGTATGTTCTCAACGATCGACTGTACACTGGTTCACTTCAGAAAAAAAGAAGATCCTTGGAATTCAATCATCAGTGGTGCTGCAACAGGAGGAATCTTGGCGGCTCGAAGGGGAATACCTGCCATTGCAGGATCAGCTTTAATAGGTGGTGTTTTACTAGCTCTCATAGAAGGAGTTGGAATTTTATTCACTCGAATCTCAGCAGAGCAATTTAAACCACCCCCACCACCGACTGATGACCCTTCTCAGCTAGACAACGCCTTAGGAACACCGGGATCACTGCACCAGTGAATACCATGAGACTTATATTAAAAAAGCTTTTGAGCCTACTTTTAATAAGGTCTATGTCTGATCGAATGTAGGAAAATTATAATGTCAGGGTGTTGAATGTCAATATGTGATCAGAATAAAATGCATTGTGGATAATGTGAAATTATTGTGACCCTGGGCAGAGGCAAATGTTACCTTGATTGTTTCTGGTATAGTATTGGATTTGTATAGTGATGTATTGATTGCCGTTAAAATCAGAAAACCTAGTACCTGATAACCCAGTGTAGCTGAATTAACCAAATTGTGTTACAACTTCCAATACAGTGTTGATCACTTTTTCCCAGTCCTACCTAATTTTCCCATTGTGGTTAAAAAACAATTTAAAAATTGGTCTGAAATTGCTGGCCAATCCAAATCATCTGGATTGAGGTATTTGTGATAATGTAATAAAGGCTACAGCTGAAACGTTAACCAACGATTACCTTCTATCGCGGTCGGCCACTCTCGCTCGGTAAGTTCTGTTCTCTCCTACCTTTCCAAGAAATATTTTGGGTATTTGTGAAATATAGCAGTTCTACACAAATTACTTATAAGTAGAGATAAGATAGTAATGGAAATGCATATTCTTCAATAGTGCTAGTATCCCGTGCAAAATCGTTGATATATCCGTTGAATGACATTGGGATAGCAATGACATCGTGTTGATATTGCATATTTCAGCTTTTAGTGCATATTTAGGCTGATACTGCATAAAATTGCATATTTCAGCTTTTTTGGCAGTTTTATAGAGCATATTCCAGGGGATGTTGCATACTTTACGTGTAAATGTATTATTTATTCTAGAAACTAAAAAACAGAAGTAATTAGATTCTGAGAATCGGGTTTTTCCTAGAACTTTCCAAGCTAGCGAGTTGTTAAGGAGTATAGGTAGGGTGAGGAGGACTTTACCCTCAGCCAGTCACAACAAACACAACCTACCTAATAATAGGTGTTGTTACATGCTAAGAAGTATGGCCAAGGGGTAGGTGGACGGGGAGAGAAGGTGGTGGACTTTAAACTTAAGAAAAGGGAGCTAATGAACACAGGTGTTTCACTAGCTCAGCCGCTCAGTTCCCTGATTGTGCAGTAGCTAGTGGGTAAGCCAATTCATTTATCATGGTGCCTATGAGAGCATCTTTAAGTGTGAAGTAGAAACAATGGGTGAAAGAGCACAAATATTTAGCAAGTAATGGAATGGCCATTCACTATGAAGCTTATATGCGATACCTATACTATGCGGTACTGCATATTTGGCCCTTCTTGCCGCATATTTCAGTTTTTGATAGCGCATATTTTGCATATGTAAGCTTTTGATAGCGCATATCCTGGCTTTGATATGTTTATTGTTTATTTGTTTGTGCTTCGTACAATTACAAGGTAGTTGTGTGAGCCTAAGTAGTAGGAACTTCGTCCATAAAGATAGAAATAGGAATATAAAATTTTAACAATGATTTATAACTAGGGATAAAAGTAATAATAAAGATAAAATGAGATAATAGTAGAAATGAAAATAAGAATAATAATAGTGGTAAAATACTAGAAGTAAAAGTGGTAGATAATAATAAGAAAATAACTGATACTGCATTACTATCCTATCACTACTTATAAGACTGGTGTCATGTGTAAATGAGGATTTCTAGGTAAACAGTTTGGGTACATAATTAATTCACTGCTTTATTTGATGCTGGAGACAATGTTTTTATTGGGGTTAAGTTAACATTTGTCAACATTCAGTCGCATCTTGTTCATTCTACCCGCTGGGTTCATTCTTGCTGATCACCTGCTGCAGGGATTTCTGGGCCTAGAAGAGCCTGGAACTGATTTACAAGAAATGTTAGTTATCTGTGTTATTGTTTGGTGCTATTTGCCACTCATAAGCATAGAAAACTTGATTTTGATTTACCAGTGTATCTGGTCCTGAAATTTGAACCGAGTGGTGTGCAATTCTTGACAGGTTATGAAGTGTATTCACGAACGCTGTTTGACTGGCCTCGCTCATGGGTAAGTCTTTCAAGTCTTGCACGATAGCTGCGATGTCCCTTGTGACAGTTGTCCAGAAGATTTGTATTTGCATAAAGTTCTGAGCAACTGCATCGTAGTTAGGGTGTTCCTGGAAAAAATTATTTTTACGTGAGGTTTTGTGTAAAATAGAAGTTCACCAAGACTTACTTCACCAAGACTTTCTACTTAAATTTAAATTCTTGAAAATTCTCCCTTCAGGTGATTCGGTTTATCTAATAATTATTTCCTTTTTCCCTTAATTTGAACCCTTAGAGGAAGTTATGAGCATTTCTGTACGTAAATTTAGCGTCTTTCACTGTTACGTGACTAGTCTTTAGCTAAGGTTTGCTAGAGTGCCAGCCGCTGATCCAACAATTGTTGACGTAGATGTGTTGTGCTACCTTACTTCGTTTTTCACTTCGAAAATCAGCAGATTTATAAGTCAAGTCGGGAATTATTTCTACCCTAATCTTTTAAATGATGCTAGCAAAAATATGGGTTTTTTATTAACCATCTAGCATGGCTAAAATTTTGATCAATTTTTGTGCAGCAATGACAGCTATATGGTGCATACATCCTGCAATTATTGTGGTTACATTCACTCTGGCCATAGAGCAGGCCCTAACTCTAAAATCTAAGTTCATAAAGTTTCAAATAGCTAGGTCAAGCTAAGAAAGAATTTTGTATGTAATTCATAGTATTAGCTAATACCATAGAATAAATATATGTTAATCTTATTCTAGGTTATTACCAACGAAAGCTTTCAGAATTGTATTACTATTTTATAATGTCATAAAATACTATATTTTTAAATATATGCTGATTGAAGCCATGTGAGAGCCCGGGCGCATGAGTAAGAAACACAGAAATGCATGGCGGTCGAAAATAATAAGGTAATGACCCCTTAGAAAGAGTCCTATCAACGGTCCTATTTTTGATGGGTTGAGATAGGAAACCACAAATTGTGGACTATATCTACTCAAATTTCAACAAAAAATTCAAACCTTATAGTTTTTTTGGAATTTTGTGATATCATATCGACGTACACTACTCCAAATTGGCCACTGCCGGTTAAGCCTGGTATTTTGGAATCGTAATCCAGAAGAGTAGTTGCCAAAATAGAGGTGTCGAGGTTGTCACAATATCTCCGAAAAAAGCACAAAATGCCATCGCTGTGTCGAAACCATTCGCGACGCTTAACGTCTATACCAGCAAGGTCATATAGTTCAGATTGATTGATTTAAAAAACTGTGGAAATGTATCAACTAAAAATAAAATTTCACGGAAAGGATCCTATCAATACACGCAAGCAGTGACCTAAAATATCAGCAAAAATAAATATGAGGTTAAATTTACATTTGAGTACGAACAAAGGTACGGAGAATTTATTTCGGATTTGAATTGAGTAAGTAGCTAGTTTTTGCAGTTTTAGGAGAGAATGGTGAAGAATCCTTCGTTTACTGACGAGCGCAGGAACTTACTTTTGGCATCTGCCTTATTACCCAAGATATTGCTCTTGCCCTTTCCGCAAGTTTAGCGGTGGTGTCACTCTGCAAAAAAATAAAATCATAACAACTCGTTAATTGTGATAAGTTTTTTTTTTTTTTTGGTATGGGTTTTTTGGATGGGCTGAAAAGATATTTTCTTTAAGTTATGTCGAAACACAAAAACTTACTGGTGGTTTTTAGACTCATGTCTACTTGAAAACCCATTTCAAAAAGTTTTTTGTTACAAAAACTTACTACTTACTATAAATAAAACTCACTAAATTTTAAAACACATAAGTCTAATGACAACATAGTTCAGGAAAAAAAATACTTCTCAGCTTAGGCCACATTTCCAGTATGATTTTAAGGAACTTAATTGCCTTTCAAACCTTTTCACTTCAGATAGAATTACACAGAAAGTCCATCTTGGATTAAAATTGGCTGATCAGGGTATTACACTCCAGTCTAGATGAAAAAAATAAAACTTGTCTGAAGAATAGCGTTGACATAGCATTTTCTGTTTTATCTCATTCACACTGCGATTCACTAAATATCGTAACTTTATATATTTTAGCTCTCTGTCTCTAAGAATCACACATCACTGTATCACTCTACGTGATATATTTCTCACCTATCAGTACCAATTTTTAGCAGGGTCTTTGCTACATGCCATAACTGCATCAGAATATCTCAATTTTTGCTGCGCATAGAGGATTCAAATGGAACAAAATTACTTAAACCTATCCTTTTTTTTTGTATTCAATTTTTGGTTCCTTGCATAAGTTTCAAACATACAAATTATGTGCAAAATTAATATCAGAACAGGAATAGTATCTACACAAATTGAAGCTGTTTTTTAATGGAATCAACTTACCAGGGCCTGGATATGTAGCATCGCCAGATCTAGGGCCTGCTCACGTTTCTTCATGAACCGCCTATACAAAATCAGCTGAAAGATCACAAATACACATAGTTACACCTATTGCAGATGGGAATTTTATTAATTGAAAAGTTTATAAAAATGAAAGATAATTTAAAGTTAAAAAATATTCATGTAGCATGAGGAAAAAAATCGAAGCAGAATTGAAGTGTAGTTGCTGTGAACGATGCTGTGAAACACAATTAATGCAACTGCTCACCATTGACGTTAGGATGTTCGACCATCTTTCTAATCGGGTTTGATTTAAAGTTGGGGGTTGGAAGCCATTTTTCAATTTTTTCTACATCGATGGAAATGTTAGAGTTTTTTCCAGCATGCAGACCATCTACCTAAGGTTACCAAGGTGATTCCAAAACAAATCCGGAGAGTACAATTCAACGACTAGTGGTTTAGTTAGTCAATTTAACTGGAATTTTATAGATGGGAGCAAACCCACTTCCTTCCCCACAGCACACCGCTGCATCTATTTGAGAAAATTGCGGAGTTGAAACTTAGCTTTGTCAAAATATGTAAAAAAAGGCTCTAGTTTGAACTAACATTTGCTTCTGTGGGTGTTGTACATATTATTTAAGAACTTACAAATTTTATGTATTAAAAAATTAAGATACTTGTTAAAATAGTTTGAATTTTGGCTGCATGAATCTGATTCAAAATTTGATCCAAAGATAAAATGTAAAATTGACCAAGAAAATTTGAGGAAAAAACAGCCATGTCCAATTTCTTGAACTGGAAATTTAATCTTGCAGCAGCTTTTATTATAATTGTAACTTCAAAGGGGTTAGTTAGAAAAATGTTGTTGATTTGTAATGTGCCACAGGGCTGGGATAACGAATATGTTGATTGGGAAAGTTAAGAGAGAGTACGAAACTTATCAAGTGGCAGGCAGCGGCAGTAGTAATTCTATGTTAACGTTTCGGCTGTTGCCTTTATAACTGGAGAGAAGAGACTGATTCATCAGTCGGCAACAGCCGAAACCACAGAAACGTTAACAATGAATTTTTACTGTCGCTGCCTGCCACTCCCGCTCGATAAGTTACGTACTCTCTCTTTACTTTTCCAATCAACATATTCGTTAGAAAAATTTTGTTTGTTCTTAGATATTTTTTATAGAAATTTACTGGTGTAAGCGGTAAATTTTAAGGGCTCCCAGGCCCAAGAAAAAAATAATGTTAAATTGGTAACTTATTTAAATAGCAGGCAAAGTGAAAATACAATTTAGAGATATAACCCAGTCTGTGACACATTTTCAAGAAGTAATCAATTGAACATGATTCAGTAAGGTTAAAAAATGTAAGAAAAATATCTGTGTTATCCTAAAACCTAGCCCAAGTTTCTTGCTGTGCAAGAAATTTAAAGATTTTCTTCAGCTCAATATTTTGTTTATTTACCTGTTCATTACCTATATTTTTTATTAAGAACACGACTGAAACTCTTATTTTCTTTTGTTTTAATTTCATTACCGAAGCAAGATTACTTATTCCTCTGCCACGAGGTAGTATATAGCTCTACTTATACAAACATACCTTAATTTTCTCTCAGCAAAAAAAGGTTGTAAGGATTTTACTCAATTTGAGACGAAATTGAACATTCTGTAAGCAATTTACCAATCTACAAATAATGACGTTGCTGAGCTTGTATATTTTAAAACTCTTAACTTTTCTACAATTGAACGCTAGCTTTTTTCCAACAAGAAGTCACTATCATCAAAAGCGGAGCAGGGGTGAATAAAAATGTGAATAAAATACTTACAAATGAATTGTACTTAAATATGAATAGGTACTTACACAGTACGCCATCACGATCAGCGCCACCAGAATATTCTGAACCCACCTCTTCTCCAACCAGAACATCTTTAAACACTGTTTTCTTATTTTATCTTCAGGGACAACCAAGAACTTGGTTGCAATGAAAGAAAATGGCTGCAGGAGTTCGCTTGTTTTAAGCCTTCTCGACCCCAATACACTAGAACATAAAATGCGCAGCTTTATGCACACTTTAAATAATAATCGTATTGTTAAATATTAAAAAATTAAAAAAATATATATAATTTTTAAATAGTAAATAATTTAATAATAAATAATAAAAAAACACTTAGCAAGCAAATACTTTAAAGCTGGAAACAAAGTTCCTCAAACGAGCGAGAGATCGTAGCATCTGTAAGCCATATGTGGCAACAGAACTCTGATAAACCTAAAGCACAAGATATAGCGCATTGCAATTACCTGTTCATTAAATAAGTAAAAAATCAATTTTTTTCCAGCCGCCATCACAGAAAATATAGTTTTTCCTACCAATTTTAGTCCAATGAGATTTTTTTTTTGTAGATTTAAAACGTATTTTGAAATTCCGCCACTAAAATCAAACCCGACGTTTCTTGTATCAGTTGGTAGCAATGTTCGGCAGGTAACGTCCGTTCTCTTCAGTCGGTATCTCCTCACGTGAAGCAAGTTTTCACGTCAATGCTGCAAGGGATGTCAAGGAGTGATGCTGGGCGAAGTCTCATTTGTGAATCTGAATTGAGTGACTGTTTTATAGTGGCGATGTTTTAAAAGATATTAGATGACAATTGCAATTGTGGTTCTAGAAGGGAAGATGCTAGGAGTACCCTTTCGTTGTAACTAGCGTGAGACGTATGGAAGCGCTGAAGACTTGCTTGTTTCTGACATATTTGATACATTTTGTGGGAATTGTGAGAAATTTACTGGAGACGTTTAAGTGAACAACGTTACAGAAGTTACTGTGAAAGCCATCGAGTGGCTGGTCCATCGAGTCCATCGAGTTCATCGAGTTCGCGGTCCTGCAACTGGACATTGAGGAGAGCCGAGTTTGACAGCTTCGATAGTTTGGACAGCTTCGACAGCTTCGACAGCTTCAACGGCGACAGCAAAGGTATCGTACAAATGTATATCGTGGCCGAGCATTTAGGAGTTTCTGGCAGTTTCAGGTACCAGCCAGTGAAATAGCAGTGTTTTATTACTTATTTTTTTTACATTGTGTGTATATGACAAGCATTCCCCGAATTGATAAAACGTCTGCTAGGAAAAGTTATTATTGGCTTGCTATCTATTGCTCGGA
Organism: Protonemura montana; assembly: GCA_947568835.1. Classification (NCBI taxonomy): domain Eukaryota; kingdom Metazoa; phylum Arthropoda; class Insecta; order Plecoptera; family Nemouridae; genus Protonemura; species Protonemura montana. The sequence goes on along the minus strand of OX387604.1, from coordinate 2,252,205 downwards.
GAGTTGATTAAACCAGAAGAACTCGCGCGGAAACTAGCGACGAAACAATCGGTGGGTCTAGATTTGTTTCAGCAGATTCGGGCAACTAAACATTATAACGACCATGGGTGCGAGCAACCATTCAATTGGTTCAATTGGTTGTCAATCTTCAAGTAAATACTTCAACGTGTGTTGCTAGTTGCCCACTTTGTCGGTTTTTGTCAACTATGGATCTCCTTTTACGCTATCTGAGAAAATTAACCAAGATATAAACTTCAAACGGTAAGAGTTGAAGCTTAGAGAAATGTTATTCTTCTTTGAGGTTTCTTGAATGAGGTCCTGTAAGGTTTTTTTCTGTAAGGTTCTTTTCTCTAAGATTGAGGAATCCAGGAATGAAAGATAATGAAGGATTAAAAATTCTAGGCATTGTTTTTCGTCGGCAGGATTTGCTTACAAGGGGGTATGGAGGTCAACGACGAACTAAACGATAAAATCACAAGACTTGTCACGATGCTGAAAAGGTCAATGCAATTCCCATGCCAAGTAAAAATAGTTACTTCAATTATTAAGAAAATTAACTAAATTCGCTGAATTTGTTATTCGTAATACCATTGGGGTTATAGGATTTTAAAATTACTCGACGTCAGCTGGATTTCAATAATGCTTGTGGCTTGGATGTAGCTCTAGATAACCGATAGCAAGCAGCAGTGATTTCGCGGAAATATTCCAGACCTTACCCTCAGTCTCAGTATTTACAGACATTCCAAGTAGCTCTTTGTAATGGGAGTATCGTAATCTCCTTGAAAAGGTTTATTTCAATCATTTTAATCTGCAATTCAGATAAACTTGCCTTTGTGATTAGCTGTTTTGACTGTTGTTAACTATGGGTCCTTCTAGTTCTTGTCATAAACCACTTTAGTTTCAGCTCGTTCATTAGTGTACCTATAGTTAGTTAGGAGTAATTTTGTGACATTTAATCAGTGAAATTCTTATATTTCACTTTTCATTAAAATTAAAATTCATCAATTACTTTTGATTGTGATTTCTGACACATTAAAACATCGTGTCGGTTTCCAGTCAACGTCGACATAAAAAATTCCCTTCTAATGCACCAAATCAAATAAAAAAAAAGTTAATCTACAAATCAATTCGAATTGAATTGCAGTTCTAAATATGAACCCTAGTTTCCACGCGGAGGCGTTCCAAATTTTCGGCGCGGTGATTTTTAATGCAGCAAATAGTTCTGTTTTGAACAAAACCCTTTTATCGGCATTTATGTGCTATCACCCGTGCTATCACTTTTCAATTTAGAGACAAGATGCAATCACCTCAAGTAGAGTGACCAAGAGGTCACACATCTAAGTACTGACCACACCCGATGTTGCTTAACTTCGGAGATCGGACGAGAACCGGTGTTTTCAACAGTAGCTAGTAGGGCTGACTACTATTTGCGGCCTACTATTTATTGGCTCAAAGCAAAAGCATGATAGGACAATCAATAACTTGTTTATAGAGGCTCGATATACACCGTGATAGATGATTGAAAAAAAAAATATTTACAGCTTGGCTTTTGAATGCTAAGTAAAAACTATAAATTTCCCCGTTTTTTCGCAAATTATGCCTGTTCATCAAGGGTGATATTGCAGTTAGCAGCTTTCATCAGCTTTCAGCTTTTATCAGCAGTTTAACGACGCACTGTTTTGACAACGGTTCCTGTGGCACTGGTCTAATGGCGTCGGTGAATGAGTGGAAGATGATGAACCTAGCCTAGCCTTGCCTTGCCTTGCCTTGAAGGGAACCCGTAATGCGTAATCGTTCCCTGACGAAAAGATCGGTTGTCTGCGCCTCCTAATTGGTTGCCTTGCAAGCTTATCAAGAGCCTCCAAAGAACGCTATGTACCGAACTGTTTGGCGTGTTACAATCAAAGGTCCTCATGAGATCACCGAAGTTAAGCAACACTGCGCTAGGTCAGATATTGGATGGGTGACCATCATACACATGACCAGTTCTGTTCGGTAGAGAGGTTGTAGGGATGAAAGTTAGCACAGTAATTTCATTCGCCTTGCTTATCAACCTCTCGACAGCATAGATTTGTGTAGGAATCCTGCTGTTCGAGTTGTACCGTCCTTCGGAAGGGACGTTAAGCCGGTGGTCCCCTGTGGTGCTCTTCGACAGGAGTAGGCATACGTGCCGGCACCGGGTTTCCCCTCCTTCCTTCTAAGCTATGTTAGATTCATCATAATCCTCATCATCATCATCCTCTCATTCACCGACGCCATTAGACCAGTGCCTCAGGGCCAGTTATCAAAACAACGCGTCGTTAAACACCACAAATCAAGACCGCTAAACGCTAAACGCTATGCGCTTTGGATCGAAAGAGGACCGCCGCACCGCGGTTCTGTTTGGAGGCGCGTGCGCGGCGGGGATAAGGCGAACTGAGAGTGGCCGGCCACGCTACCAATGCCGGGCCGATCTCCGCCTACTAGGAGCATACGTGGTCGTCGCGGCGCGTCGTGGCGCATCGCGGCCCGGTCACGTGTGACCAGAGCCAGACTCCGAATAGTCCCAAGGGGAACACCGGTTTAAAGTCCCTTCGGAAAGACGGTACAATTAATTCAAACAACAGGATTTTTCCACAAATCCATGCTGTCGAGAGGTTTATAGGCATGGCGAATGAATTTGCTGCACAAACTTTCATCCATCCAATCTCTCTCCCTATTTGCATGATGGTCACCCACCCAAAACTGGGGCTGGTACCGAACAGTTTAGCGGGCTGGAAACACCGGTTCTCCTGAGATCACCGAAGTAAAGCAACACTGCGCTGAGTCACGTATTGGATGGGTGACCATCAAACAGATGCCCCGTTCTGTGCGTGATAAAGGTAGGAGGGATGAAACTTACTGCAGCAACGTTATTCACCTTGTTAACCCTTCGGTAGCATGGATTTGAGTAGGAATCCTGTTCGCGATGCACCTTCCTTCGGAATGGACGTTTAGCCGGTGCCCCCCTTGGTGCTTTTAGACAGGAGTGGGCTACGTGCCGACACCGGATTTCTTCTCCTCCCTTCTAAGCTAAAGTTAGGTTCACCATCATTCTTATCAACACCCATTCATTCACCGACCGACGCAATGAGACCTGTGCCGCAGGGCACGTTGTCAAAACATACATACCAAAACATTAAATACACTCAACTGACATAAAATCAATCATGTGGATCTAGGTAACTTTATTTGGGATGAAATCATGTTTCTGTCTCTGCTAGTCATGAGGGGTACATGAGACACTTGCCTTCTAGGCATTTTTTCGCCCACACTCTATGTCTAAAGACCCCGAGAAGATATCTTCCTCTTCTGTGCTGTCTTTGGCACCATTTATTCAATCAGATCTCCTGGCAAGTTGTGCATTCAATGTTTATTATCACGGATAAGAATTTGCAATTCTTGAAAATGCTTTGGAAATGTTTGGCACAGTTTTAAAATGAGCGCGATGGGATGTGATATGCCAGTGCGATTAAATTTCTTGAAAACTGATACTATGTTTCTCTAAATATCTGATACTCTCAGATAATATCTGATACTCTACCGGGAGCAGGCTTTTAAGTGATAATAGGGTGATGAAGGTCGTCCGGTGATAAGGTGGACCGGGTTAAACGGTTCAGATGAACCTCCTCTAATCTAGAAGACAAAATCCGGTGCCTATAACCTTGATGAAACATCTCACACTTGAAAGAATGCACCGGTGCAAACGCCACAGATGAACCCCCCCTTACCCAAAAGGCACAACCCCGTGCTTTGCCCGCAATTCTCACACAGTGAAGATAGCTTCCGGTTCCGATGGCCTAGACGAACATTCTCTCACCTAGAAGACTGCTCCCGGTGTAGATGGTCTGAATCAACATCTCTCACCTAAAAGGTAGCTCCCGGTGCCGAGACCTCGACCATCCTTCTCTCACCTAAAAGTATACAACCAGTGGAAACACCACTGAAGAACCTCCCCTAACTCAGAATACAAAACCCAGTGCCGACGGCCTTGATGAAAATGTTTCTACCTAGAATTCTGCTCCCGGTGCCGATGTCCTTGACCACCATTCACTTACCTGGAAGGCTGCTATCGGTGTCGAGGCTTTGATGAACATTCTTTAACCTAGAAGACTGCTCCCGGTGCCGATGGTCTTGTACTGGTGTATTCCGGTGTATGCTACGTGCCGGCACTTTGTTTCCCCTCCTCCCTTCTAGGCTAGGTCAGGTTCATCATCATCCTCATCATCATCGTCCACTCATTCATGAGAGGATGATAATGAACTTAACCTAGCCTAGAAGGGAGGAGGAGAAACCAGGTGCCGGCACCTAACCTACTCCTGTCGAATAGCACCAAAGGGACCACCGGCTGAACGTCCCTTCCGAAGGACGGTACATCGCGAACATCAGGATTCCTCCACAAATCCATGCTGTCGAGAGGTTGATAAGCAAGGCGAATGAAGATGCTGAACTAACTTTCATCCCTCCAACCTCTCTCCCGAACAGAACTGATTATGTGTATGACATTGACCATGGTTATGGTCATGTGCATACACAAAACCCACCTTAACGGCATGGAGGTGACGTCGGCGTTGACGACACCGACCATAGAACTTTTTAACTTTACTCGACTCCCACCCTCCCAAGATCGGGCCGACCTCAAAATTCTGGTTTTATGCACAACGCCTAACCTCGCGGCATGATTTGCTGAGATACAGTTTCTTAGCCTTGAAAAATTGGGTTTTCTAGATGGGTTCCCTAGCCTAAAATATTTAAAAAGCGCATAGATTTTCTCCTGTGGTGGGGGGGGGGGGGGGGGGGTCGCCCACCAATACCCCTTTTTCTTCAACCACTCTTTACCATAATTGGTTTTTATCTTTGCTTCGGCACCTAAATATCTCACCAGCCGCCACTAGTTAAATCGACTGTAAGGTGTTTGCATGTGAACCAAGGTTAGTTGAAGTCGTAAATGTTGCGCTGGGTCTGGTCAAACACGCAGTTCACCCCCAGTGCATTCAAAAGCGCCATCATTATTTCTACGGAAACCATAGAAATTACATATTTGTAATTGTCATTTGAAAATCACAGCATTTATTGTAACCTGGGGTCCATGAGGGCAACCAGAACATGGTCAGGTGGAGGGAGACGAATAGAGAGTACAATTAATTATTGTGATTTACTATCATTTTTTATTTTGGCCTGGTAAGGATTTTGGATTTTAACTCTTATCAGGACATGAGGAAAAGGAGGGTGATAAATGTCAGACTCTTTGTTTGTTTTAGATTTTTGAACAGACCATCTAATTTTGATTTGTTTTTGTCATTTGTCAAACACGTAACATAACATCTATATCATATCACATATCATATATCATGTACAAAAAACATCTGTATCCTTACTACAATGCTAACATATTTCTTTTGTATTTTACAGATCATCTCATATCATCTGGTAAAGACACAAAAAATGACAGAAAACGACACATTTTTTGGTGTTGTGGCAACTAGCGTTATGGATTGGTTTTGTGAGAAGAGCTTTGGATTTTCATCACCCCCAAGCAAATTGTAAGGTTAAAGCAATTTCAGGACTGCCAAGAAAACAGACGATGGTTACCTCTTTTGGTACCGCGAACAATTTGAAACAAGACTTTTTATGCACGACGGAGCAAGTGTATCCAAGCCCAAGCAGTTACCGATACAACGCTTGGTCAAAACCTGCAACGAAGACAATACGGGAACCAACAACGAGAACGGGACTCTGATAAAAATTCAAGAGTCGGCCGAACAGTAATCGAAAGGCAATAAAGAGAAACCAGCGGCTGAGCACTGGAAGGGGACAAGGAAAAAGTACACCAAATGATAGACAAGATCAGCCTATAAATACGTTTGAACGTAGAATGTCCAAGACTGTGGTTGAAAAAGCTGCTCCTGTATGATATATACGAATACTTGATTTCTAGAATGCTATCTTCAACGGTATTGCCGGACGAGTATCCTCAAATTGGTCTCAAATCTCTAGGCATCTTTCCTTTTAAGGATTAAGCTAGTTGGAGCAGGGTGCTGAACTGTCTGAGGTTTTGAGGTAGCCTATCTGCCTATTGCTTGTGATTTTACTATTTTTGGTTGTGACAATTAACATAGAATAATTAGTTGAATGCTGAACCTGGATGTTGAAGAGCTTTACGTTTATATTTAAAAGATTGTAATTTATCCAGATCTTGGATAAAAGCAGGGACATGCACTGAGAGTATGCTGGGTATGCGGCGTATTCTTGGAGTAAGTATGTACCGCAGACAGTTTCTTGATTTTTTGTATCACAATAAATGTTTTAAGTGTTAAACAAAAAAAAAAATGCTTGTAAAACTTAAAGCCTTCATTAACTGATGTTATTTGACTATTCCAAGTGTTGCTGAATTAAACTTAAAGAAATATATAAAAATCATTGTTTGGTGAAGTGGTTCAGAGCCGTGGGTGAATGTTGTGGTAAGTAACGGACTTGCTCTGTTGAGATTGACTTGCGGTCCTAAAAAGGACCTAAGAAGTCGACGTTTCGTCGGCGATGGCGCCGACATCTTCAGGACTGGCGATGTCGGCGCCATCGTCGACGAAACATCGACTTCTTAGGTCCTTTTTAGGACAGCAAGTCAATCTCAACAGAGCAAGTCCGTTACTTACCACAACAAAAATCATTGTATTTCACACTAAGATGTTTGTATTATTTAAAAAACATTTCACCAAGCTACTTCAAAAAGCAGCTAGCAATAAGCAAACTGCATGATACCCATTCCTCATGAAAATTTTCACCAAAACAGTTCTGCAGTTTTTCACTAGAAGTACCTTAAGCCCACTAATATTAAGATCTTTTCTCTGAACCTTTAAAGCTAAACAACCACACCCACTCCAGCGGGGTGCAACATCATCCTTGCTGCAAGTTTTGGGTGACCTCCACAACAGAGTCCTCCTGGTGAGGGTCAAACTATGCTCTAGATCCCACTACTCTCCAACAATAGCACTGCTATTGCCATTGTTATAGGAACGAACCACTTCAAGACTGAACTGAAAATATTTCTCTGCAAGATATGCCCATATTCATTACATGATTATCATTTACATGTAGAAGATAGACTCTGAATTTCCTATGCTGTTCTATTCTATGCCATTCGACTGCTGCTCCTCTCATTTTATGTATTCTGACGTATTCTGTAGCAAACATTACTTACTCTGTAATGTATTGTTCCTAGAATAAAATATATTTTATTATTATTATTATGCAGTGCTGTAACCACTCCAAATGTATCCTTCTACAATACTGTCAAAATCATAGTAGGTATGTTGAATGTGCAGTTGCTGGTGCTATTCAATTTCCATGAGTAGATTTTTTTATTTTCTCTTTAATTTCGCCATATTTGGCGTTGTTCCACATCCTTGTGCCAAGATTCCAAACCATTTTTATGGGCCTAACACAATCAGTTTTTCCATTTATGTTTGCAAAACATAAACAGTTCATTTTCTTTTTAATAGCTTCAACGGAGACTCGCCCAAGTTTAGATCTTGTGTAGAGCAACTATCCTGAACCCCCTCTTCAATTAGCATTCAATGACAAGGCCACTCTTCCAAGTTTCCCTAATCAGTTTCGAACACCTACTGCCACACAAATACACCTGCCGCTTGCAAGAATAAGGCAACAGGTAACTCTACGATATTCGGAAATGTTGTCAACAACTAGCCGGTCTCCATTATTTTTTGTTTGTTTTCCTTTCGTCGTTCAGTTCCAACAGTCTTTCCTCTCCATTCCTTTCGAATTCTCAGTCGATTGATTTACTTCTCTCCGGTCTTCAATCTGAAAGCTTGCAACCAAATGCTGTTTTTTGCTCACAATATCAAAATAATGCTGTGGTCTGACAGAATAGCATATTTATAAAAAACAACAATACTATTTGGTTATTCGTTACAAATTCTAAAAATACTTTTAATCCAAGTTGCAGAGCAAACAGAAAAAGCATAAAAGTATTTTGTAACCCTCTTTAGATTCCATTCTAGGTTCCTACTAGATTCTAGTTACCTTCATGCAAGGAGTATGATGCTCGAAGAGTCTACGAGTAATAAGAGTGAACTTCTATCATTTAGATTTTAACTATGCATAGTTATGGCTGATGCATAAATCACCACAAGTATTTTACTCCCGTCAAAATGTCTCGCACGCGCCCAAGCCGAATGCGACTGAAGGTTTAAATCTTGGAACATCTATTGTCTGCGCTTGCTTAATTTTCGAATGTGAAATCTTAATCTGGCATCCAGGTATAAGTATTGATGCTAATTGTTTTTAAGAGCTTTCGGGTATACCTAGATCTACACCAGCTGTTGGCCTAATTTTCTCTAGGTACCAACAACTAACTATGTGTTCAATAGAATAATAGAGGAGCCACAGACATTTTCCTGGGAGTCCAAAATAAAAATAAATCTAGAAATAATTAGCAAAATGATGGGCGAGATGGCTCAGATTTTGACCTAGCGTCCGCCTAAGCTATGAAGCCATAAAATCTTCCTGAGGCTTTCTTGTAGTTCCTGAGACCACTGCGCTTAAAGTAAACCAAACACTGTTTTTATAGAACAACTCCATGGATGTCGTTAAAATCCTAGCTAAAGATGCACAATTGACAATATAAATATGTATTGCTGTGGTTGGCAGTTAAATTATGTCTCAAGCAGCTAAATCCTGCAATACCCAGCTTTGAAGAGCAATCCATGCAATGGGCTATGGCTGGTACCAAAGGCTGGTACCACCATAGATTTCCTTATTATTTTTCTCAGGTACCTACGTACAATTTTATTTTATTACCATTTCAGATAGTTTTTATTTGTTATAATGTTTAAGATTATTGATTGTCTGTTTCTACGTTTTTTCTTTTTGAGTGTCTTACATCTTTTTGGGCAAAGAGACAATAAAGCACTATTGTTATTATTATTATTACCACGTGTAGTGGATAGTACCCAGAAGATTTTTCAACCGACAATAAAAGCAAGTGAAAGTTTGTGCTGACTGCAGGATTCACATCACAATTGTTTTCTTTTGATAGACAGGAAACTCAATCTTACCACAATATCACATTGCGATAGCATGTACAACTGCTGATTTTGCATGTGACAGCTTTTCTAGCCGTGCGTTACGGTCAGCTGATTTTCCAGTCAGCTGGCGGGCAGCCAGTTTGTCTCAGTTTGCCTGACCAGACTTTAGTTTGACACTGACAGGTCGGTCGCTAGCCAACAGGGCATGGTTGTGATGTGCGATGTGCGGTTGTCAAACATGAATGTGGTGTCAAAAGCAGTGTTTTTACAAAATCTCACGTGAATATAATGTAATTAACTTCGATCCCATTTTAGGCATAGTTTTTTCGATCAGCAATGCCGAATGTTTTAATTATTTCATGAAACCCTTGCTATCTATGGAAATTCAGTCGATACCGCTCAATTACGTTAACCTTACCTGTATCCTAATTGCTAAGGTAAGAATGTTATTAAAATACAAAATTTCTCGAATTATTTTACAATAGAGCGTCTTTAGTCGTATTCCCTTGTATTTACGTTTCAAATTTTCTTCTATCTGTCTTTGCTTATTACTTTTGGTAATTATTGGGATATTTTCTCCGATTTTATGTATGACAATACATCAAAAACTTTACTTTTGGCAATTTTTTTCTTGCAGTGAATTCCTTCATACCAAACATCAGAATGGTGGTAAGTAATTACTCATTTAAGAATACGGATAATGACATGTTATCACCGATTTCTTTAAGAATTACCTAAGTACCTATTTGGAAGAGGAGCTAAACTGGAAAAATGTGGAACCGAACCGGCATACGGACCCGGGACCTCCCAATTGCCTGTCGGGTGCTCCACCAAGTAAGCTATCCAGGCACACATATACCAGTTTTTGCCGTATGGGATAAGTGATCCCGAAATCATATCCCGGTTCGGTTGCAAATTTTTCCAGTCTAGCTCCCTTTCATCCATCGCTTGCTGGTTTCAGCCCCCTAGTGGAACCACCAGAAAAACCAAAAACTCCAGTACATATTTCTTTTTCTTGCAAAAAGAGATAAAAAGCAGAATATGGAGCATAGGGACCTAGGGGACTTTCAGGTTTATCTTTGACAACCATTGACAAAATAAATGTATTCAAAATTTGATTGAAAAACTTATTTCTTACCTCCCTGAAGTAGTTACCCTGCTCATAACATGGTCATTCTATTAAATGAATGCATTCCTTTCTTATTAGCAACTAGTGTCAAATTTCTTAGATGTTATTGTATGTCACAAGAAAATGAGACCAGATTTTCAAAAGTGTGGACTCCAGATGATTCAGTCTTAAAGAATAATTGGGTATCATATTACCACCCGTCCCTTTATTACAAAAAGAAAACAATTAAGATGAGCTGAACATTTGGCACTTGCCCATTGCAATGGTCAGAATTGCTGGCTTCCAAACAAGCCACTTTAGTTGGGACTAGAGCCAAATCACTCACTATCTACTACTGCTAAAAATATATCTTTTGTCTAGTTGGCTTTTTGGACCTTAAACAGTAGACAACTAGCATGTTGACCATATACCTGTTAAAAATTTAAATACCTAAATAAAGGAGGTTTACATTCAACTCTCAGCAAATAGGTAAGATCGGTTTCTTATCTTATCTTTGTTTACAAAGTGCCAATATATAAAACTAAAAATAATTAAAATGTGGTTGTTCACTAGGTTATATCCTGTAATTTTTTTCTTTACCTAATTGTTTTCTGTAGACACGTACTGCAATCAATGTAAAATAATCATATTTAGTTATTCAACCAGGATTGGTTTTCTTATAATTGGGAGGAAAGACCACTTTGCTTTTCATTTGAAACTATTGATAGGATGTGTTTGGTGGGGTGCCTATGGCTAGTTCTCGTTTTAGATTTTTAGTTTCTAGATTTTAGATGTAGGTTTTGCTGTGATTTTATATTAAGATTTTAATTCAGTGATAAGACATTTTTCAGAAGGTAGCTTTTTGGTTGGAGTACCACTTATGTGTGTATAAATTACGTTGCTTGTGCAGAAGGATCGCCATCGAGCGCACACGCAGCACCATGCCAAGCAAGTCAGGTAGTCACAGGCGGCACCGACAGAACGCGAACCGGCGGCGGAAACTGCATAAAATGGCGTCAAGCGACACCAACGGTGACAACTCCGATGGAGCAGAAACATACGATGCTGACGAAAATAATGAAGATGTGCACGAGATGCTGTTGATTAAGAAAGCGCAGCCAAAGATTGGTAGTTCAAAATCAAACTCCAAAGTAGCCGGTCTCAAGCAAGATGCTGCAGAGAATGTGTGGACTTTATCAATTCAGGTTTTCATACCATTTATGGTTGCGGGACTTGGAATGGTAGCAGCAGGAATCGTTTTGGATGTCGTTCAGGTAAACAATCTTAAACATTTTTCTATATTGTTGTTAATGACATGAGTCTAATGGTTACTGAATTTATGATAACATTTTAATAGTATTATATTAGCCTCAAGCCCTTGACCTTTGAGAAGGATGCAACTTCACTGGAAACAGCTTAGGTTTGCAGGCTTGTGCCAGAGAAAGATAGCTGTTGCCGGATAATTACTTGTTTATAAATATGGGGAATGCATGCAATGACAGCAACATCACATGTTGTGATGTTGGTATTTTGAAATCCATTTATAAACTAAACCACGAAAGACTAAAATATTTAACTGAACTTAAATACCTTCATTAACTTAACTTAAATAAAATACTGAGCTTACCATTTACCATTGTGATTGTGTTTAAAACAAGGTTTCCTCATAGATCAATGACCAAAGCAATCGATTTTCTTCCAGCATTGGGAAGTGTTCCAAGTGGTGTCTGAAGTTTTCATACTGGTACCGGCACTTCTTGGACTGAAGGGCAATCTAGAGATGACGCTAGCCTCGCGGCTATCAACACATGCCAACCTAGGGCACATGGACACCAGTCAAGAGCGTTGGAGCCTGATCCTGAGCAACCTGGCGTTAATCGAATGCCAGGCGATCGTGGTGGGCTTCCTGGCCGCTCTGGTGGCCGTGGCTTTGGGTTGGATCCCGCACGGAATAATCGACTTCCACCACGGCTTGCTGCTCTGTGCCAGCAGTCTCGTGACTGCATGCGTCGCCAGCTTGGCTCTGGGTAATGCAAACGTGGGAACCTTGGGAGAGGGAAGAAACAGAAATTGGTCAGCCATCTCTTTAGAGCTCCTGGCAACATTAGTATATATCAATAATATAAGGCTTCATCTTTGGTTGTTTGCATTAGCTACGAGGGAGATTTTATTTTTATGCACTTGCAAGAAAAGTCTTGGGCCTTTGCAAGGCTTTTTTAAATCTAGAATTCTATGCATTGAAATCAGTTTTTTGGGGCCCTGTCAATCAATAACTTTTATCCAATTGCTCAACTGGATGAATACCAAGTCTGTAGATGACTTAACTTTCTAAATACCAATTCCCTTTCCTGTTTTTCACCCGATATTTGATTAAAAGTGTCCATAGGTATTAAAATTTGGCAAGGGCCTGGTACGAGTCAACCGAGCCAGTCAGCCTCTAGTAATTCCCAAGCCAGACTAACAATTCCGTTAATTAGTTATCGTTAGTTAGTTAGGCATCAGTTATCATCGTTAAATCATGCTCTGCTCGATAGGTGTGGTGATGATCGCCGTCATCATTCTGTCTCGCCGGTACAACATCAACCCCGACAATGTGGCAACTCCCATAGCAGCCAGCCTCGGTGATCTCACCACGCTCGGCTTGCTCTCCTTGACTGCATCGCTGCTCTTCCAAGAATTAGGTTAGGACATTAAAATAAACTGTCAAACATATTCGTACAGTGCCTAGGCCGATACGAGATACTAACTTGTGTTGCTCCCGGCGCAGATTCCCGGCCGTGGCTGTCTCCCGCCATCATTGTAACTTGTCTGCTGTTGACGCCCATCTTTGGCTGGCTTGCTGCCAAGAATCACTACACCAAAGAGGTGCTATGCTCTGGCTGGACCCCAGTCGTCGTGGCGATGGGCATCAGCAGGTAGGTGCTCAACACTCTTAGTTTTGGTAGCGGTAGCATTTTGGTAAGGGTTATGTCATCCGAAACGGATAAGAGGAAACGCATTGATGAAATGGTTTATGTTCAGCTTTGTGCATGATATTTGATTAAAAGTGTCAATAGGTATTAAAATTTGGCAAGGGTTTGGTACGAGTTTCCATGCCCACATTTCCTTTCATTCCTAAACATTTCCTTGGTAACATTAACCAAACCAATACGTCTGGTTTTGAGCGTATTCCTAAGTTATTTTTGAACCTGTAGAGGAGCCATGTGCTCTGGCTGAAATCTTATATAACATTCTAAGAAATCTCATACTGCTGGACAATCTTATGTAGATTTGACTAGATTTGTGCACCTTCGTTCATAAAAGAAATTGTATCGTAGGCAGAAACGTGCAGTAGGGTGAGGACGTGGGTATGCCCCGATATTTAATTGTTATGTCCTAAATTGAATAACTAAACCACTCGTAATGGGATTCTATTCTCCGGCTTTGTTTTTGAAGCACCGTAGTAACCTTAAAGTGGGTATGTGCCACATACCCCCAATCCTTTTTAAAGTTTTTTTTTTGTGATAGAAAATCAAAGTAAATGTCTCGTTGTTTTCTAAAAATGTTATTTGTCTTCTCTGAAAGAACTAAAAATTGTTATTTTCCATCATAGGGACTCCTAATTGATGCAGACGTTGTCAATTATATGCTTGATGTTTTGTTTTTAGTATAGGGGGCCTGATCCTAGATTTCACGGTGGCCAACTACAAGGGCATAGCCGTATTCCAGCCTGTGATCAACGGTGTGGGCGGCAACTTGGTCGCAGTGCAAGCTAGCCGAATGTCGACGTCCCTACACAGAGACGCGAGACCAGGGACCCTTCCGAGCTACGTGCAAAAATTGTGCCTCACCCCTTGTGCAGCTTTCTGTGGCGCAGGTAAGACAGCATTACCAATCGTGCAAATACAGAGGTCTGGGAGTCGATGCTACTCACTGCTCCTGTTGTCGTAGAACTGACTAAGTCTATATGTTCCACTTTGTTAGACTATGTTATGTGTGGGGACAGGTGTCTCAAGAAAATCATAATCATTTTGATTCCACAACTGTTGATGTACCAGCATCTTTTTGGGTGTTTATAAATTTTATTGTAATGTTTCTTTGGCTTCAGACATTTATTTCATACTGGTTAATTCACATGATTTGTCTCATGAATGTTAGCGAATGTTTTCAGCTGTAATAATTTAACCACAAAAACATTAAATGCAAACTCCATTAGAACGATCTAAATCGCAATAAGTGTTGCAGCCTAAATTGCCAGGCATGATTCTGCCTTGATCCTGAGGCATCTTAAACCTAGCCTTCTGTGTAGTACGACAAGGGATTCTTGTGTAGACGAGTTAGAGGATTGCTGGGAGTAGCGTTATTTTGTTGAGTTTCATTTAAATAACCCTGTGGAGGTTAAGAACTCTTGGGTTTTTACAATGGGGCAATGCGTGGCAAACAGTTAATATTCCGTGGTGTTATGCACGCCACACGTTTGGAGGAAATGTTATGTTTAATTAATTTTTAAAATGTTTTTATAACAAAAAATCCCTAATTGGGTTCTCAAGTTGCTCTTCTGTTTTTTTTTTAGTGTGTTGTGTCCCAAAAGCTGGTTATGACTAATGATTAAGAACGTAGAGAGAGGTGGTATTGAACTTACCAAAGTTGAGAAGGAAGTTAAGATAGAAAGTATTAAATGATAATGTTTTGACTGTTGGCCTGTTAACACATGAAGTGATCAAGGAAACAACACAAAAGTTATTGTTGAAGACTCTCACCCGAGTTCCATTTCTACTCTCAAACTCTTCCCCATTAGTTGTCTATCGCGCTGTGCCGCCTGTAAGACCACATCATGGTCAGCAAGGGAGTGACATTATTTGGGAAATTTTGTGGACAGAAAGGAATGACTAAGTTAGGATGTAGCTGATTGGGTGGCGCTAATTAGACGTATTCGCATCATAATAAAACACTGCAAGCTCAATGCTCTCCACATGAGCCAGGGAAATTTCTGTGGATATCATATGCAGTTTCTAAATCTAGTACATGTAGTCAGTACAGCTATGATTGCATTGTCATTGTTTTGTTTGCATTTTTGTGTTGTCGTTCTATCAATTAAGCATCTACTCTAGTTCCTTGTACAAGCGTGTATGCATGCACTTTTAAATCGGAATCATTGCAGCCCGTTAGTGTTGTTTGTTGCCCAAATCAAAAAATGTTTTCATTATCTTTCATTTGATAAGAAAAGCATATCATTGGTGCCAGAAGGTCAAAGCCATTATGAAGTTCTTTGCCGCAGAGCTACGGGAAAAATGGCAATGTGGAATCCACTACATGCAAGTACACGAAGTATGTGTGCCTAACTGGATCGGAGGACTTTGTACTCAAATGCTTCATCAACCGTGTTTACTTTTCAAACCAGGAAGCAACATGCCTTAGTGGTGCAGAAAGGGTTACGTAAATCTTGCAGACTCTTTAATGCTAAAAAATTCAGCTCGCAAGTTGTAATCTTACAGCCATTTGCGTTTTGTAGTGAAACTGAACACTTTCGGAATAGTACGCGTTGACCTACACATCACCTATTCACACTCAAAGCCCACCGCATGCCTTTGTTTACGAGTTCCAGGAATTGCAGCCTAGGAGGCCAAATACCACATGCACTTATCACAATAAGCACTTCACTGCCATATGCTTTTCTGCTTCTAACTAAGCACCATGGTATTTTCTTGGCATCTGTTGAATCCGATTGCTTATTTATCAGTAACCTTTGTTTGTTGTAGGGGGCCATGCCAGCACTGCAAGGGTATTACTGATGATGGTGATTCCTGGACACCTTATTTTCTCGTACACCATAAGCTACTTACAAGCTGGCCACACGTCTCTAACTCCTATCTTTGTCATCGTCTACCTCATCGCTGCTATACTTCAGGTAAACTCAGGTTCCAGGACGTGGTTGGACGATGTGCTTGGAGATTTTCTGGCTTTTTTTCATCGGAACCTTGTAACTCACTCGGGTTTTCCACAGTGTTGTATTTCTAAAACACTTAAGTGAGTTTTAAAAGGTTTTATAGGGTTTATTGAGTTTTATTAGGTATTATTGGGTACATGCTAAACATTTTCACTGGCAACTCTCCCTTCCCATTCTTCTTTGTAAATCAGAAGTTGTTTGCACATTCTGGGTAGTTTGAATTTGCTAGGGTTTTTATGTAGATCGAAGGCAACGTTAGCAGCAATTAAGGAGCTTTTAAACAATAACGATAAAAGTGCATACTTTATCCGTTTATTATAATTAAATTATTTTAAATAGGTAGAATCCATAACTTAGTTCTTTGTCAGAATTCAATGAGCATTACACGGTTTTTTTAATAAGTAATTAGTCGGTTTGTTAAAACAAATATTTAGTTCCTTGGCGGTCCCCAAAGTTGTGGGGTTTCGGCCCAACTCTAAATTTATAGTGGTTGGTCATCTTCCACATTACTGGATTTTTATGTATTTATTTCTTTTTTATGCTGAGTATTTAGTTTACATGAACCACCACATCAATGGTTTTCTAGGTGGTTCTCTTGCTATATATCTGCCACGTGATGGTTCACTGGATGTGGACCATGGAAACTGACCCAGACAGCTCTGCAATCCCCTACCTGACTGCCCTGGGAGACCTGCTTGGCACTGGTCTCCTAGCCCTGGCGTTCCAGTTTCTCTACATGATTGGAGACAAAGATGCAGATGTCGGTGACTGAGTCCAGCTGCCTGTGCCAAAACGAGCCTGTTCTCCTGCCCTGGGATTTAAACGTCGAGATGAATTTTATCCATTATCTCATTTTGGTTCCCATAATCGGCCATTATCAGCCAAACAAATTATTTGTTTTATTGTTTGACATGGAACTTAATCTCTTCCTACAAATTTTGTGAAATTTGTGCACTGATGGAATTTTAGGAAGATATTTACAATATGTTAACAGTCAAAATTAGGAAGAGGAAAGGTTCTGTTTTTTGAACGGTATTAAAAACATACCATCCTTTATTTTTCAGTAAATTATCATCGTGATCAATTTATTTTTGTTCATGTTTCTATGACAAAGTTTTCTAAGCCAATGTAAATGTTTAACACTGGTACTTGTAGTAAGCAAAGTATGGAAACAAGGCTGTGTTAGGTACCTAGCTAATCTTATAATCACACCTTTATAGGTGCTCCTAGTGTGTTTCAACCCACCAGGATTTGGCAGCATTTTGGACTTTGGTTTTGTCCAAATCGCGCGAGAGAAAGAGAGAAATTTCGAGCCATAGATAATGTTATGCGTATCTTGTTCAGTGTTTAAAAATTTTGAGCATTTTTTCCCCTTTTGCCAAGCTGTTGTGACCATAATAATTTGTTATCAGTGGATCTGAGTTTAAGATATACATTGATACCTAAAGTCTAGTGCAAGAATTGGGAAATGTAAATAATGCAAAACTTGTTTTTTAATTTTAATGTGACCATGTACATTGGTGTTACCTGTTAATTGAACTGGTTTGGTGCAGTTTTATGAAAAAGTGCCATGAGGGCTGCAAATCAAATTGTATTCTGTTGGGTACATGCCTAGCAACTTTAACCCAGTACCTGCACATTCATGAGATGTTGTCCAGGTAGAATTTCTTCCTATACAATTTGTTCTGTTATGTTTGTCATGGTATGGCGTTTTATTTTAGTTAGAGAAGGCAATGGTTCATATCTAGTCCACGATCATACCAACGAAAGGTATATTATTGTTCCAAGCTAGCATTATGACACCTGATTTTTAAATATATCATAAGTGTACCTAAATTAGGTCTGACCAGAGAGAACAATTTGACAGATCAGTTAAAAAAAAATCAAATTTCCTTCCATTTTGTGGCTATATGACAAGTGGTAAGGTTTTCAATTTAAGTTGGGGATACATTTTTTTAAATCTTAGCAAAACTAACAAATAAAAACTAAAATAAATACATTAGTTAAGTTTGTGTTACACAATGGTAAATTTGATCAAATTATTTTCTTGTGTACATACATATTAATGTACCACACATTTTCATACAGACTACCAAAGAAGAATTTATCAATATTTTAATTTCTGTTGGTTTTGGTAATTAAAAGTCGATTACTCCGATTGGGTTGCTCAGACTTCAATAACCAAACTCTACAAGCTCACCTGTTGATTTCTCATCTCTAAATCAGTATCTTACGGCGCTAGATAGGGCTAGAAATTAACAGAGATGCTCAGGTAACAATTGTTCATCTCTGGTAGGATCTCACTATAAACCGAATTTATAAGTGTACCCTTGCTGATCTAGGCTCTGAATCGAGCATTTCCATATAAATAGGTTGAGTTTTTTCATTATTGTATTTGCCTAAAAATTGTATTCTTCAATTGGGAAATGCCATGACCAAGAAGAATACAAGCCATGTGTGGGTAGGCGCATTTTTTGTTACCTATTGTCTGATTTGTGTGCATTGCCATAATTTTCCATTTTCTTAACTAATTGTATTTCTGGTCAAGTCTGAAAAACTTCAAAAGTGCCTTGAAAGAATTTTACCGGAAGCATTATGTATGCCTGTTCAAACATGAAATTAATTAATTATGATACCCACCTCATTTCGTCTTCCATTCAAACATGAATGATGACATAGCTACAGTGGTAATGCATGTGTTATAGTTTTGTGTTGTTAAATATCCAACATGAAAATTGTACTTATAATACTCTTTTTTGGGCTGTTCTCGAATGCCTGTTTACCCAAATGTTTTGCAAAAGATTGAATATTTTTCAAAATGAATGAAACTTGAGGAAAGTGCTGGATTTTCCTTTGCCATCGTCCACCTACCCTTTCATTGTATCATCGACGATAATACCTTGGCAATCGTTAAAAAGCAAAAGAGTGGTGCATGCAACGTATAGTTACTCTGTGTAAGTCAGTTGGCATCAGCTCGAGTTACCGCCGCTAAATGCTAATTGCCTCGACCGCGCTAAGATACGCTGAGGCTGAGGCAAGGTCGCCGCGAAACATGCCATTGTGCCAGCACAATCTCTCAATCTCTATCCAAGTACAATCATGTGGTCCCATCATATGGATGCTCATTCATCATCGCTTGATCAGGGAGAGCTTTCTCAATCTAATCTGCAGGCATGACATCTTCAAAATGAGCATGCAACGCCAACGGTCTCCCTCCCTCCCCACCCAAGTCACCACCCGCTTGGGAAAACTGCGAATCGCTTATCTAACACCACTCATTCATGTAGGTAGAGCTAATTTGGAAATTATCGAACAGAATCAACTCAATATAGAGCCAATAACAGGAACAGCCAATTAATAAGCACTAACTTTCTATGCATTGTCACTGCCTGACTTTTTTTAAATTTATTTTAATTAATGCATGTGAATTATGAATTCATAATGAGACAAAATATGTCAAATTAAGTTTTCGGGCGAGATTGAAGTGTGTCAGAAATGCCATGTGTATGGATTTTTAACTGGCAGTATCTGGGCATGTACTGTGGGCCGCAGGAAAAACTGGGCTCAATCACACAAGGGAGACCGCGGCGAGGAACATCGAGCCTGGTCCGACGATGGAGCATGCCATGGCAAGCGTCTTGTCACAATCATTATCCCTTCCTCGGCTGCTCTCTGCGCTGGTGACAAGAGATGAAACGAACAAACCACCCACCTCTGGCTGACAAGTGTTTCAAGCCTCTTTCCTATCAAGTTGTTTTAACTTCTAGTAAGTAGCTAGCTCAAACAGAGTATCTAACAGTGGAGTGGAGTGGATAATTTCTTAGCATTTGCATTTGCAATTTTGAACTTGAACTTGTATGTGTTTTGATATTTCACTGGCCCACAAACTTATTATGATAGTGTAAAAGTTAAATAGCCGCTTACTTAAATTTCAATACTAGTGTTTTTATTTATTTTTAGAGAACATGTGGATAAAACTAAGAAGATGACAAGCACAAGGTGAGATAAGATATTGTTTGAAGAAACACAGTTAGGGTGGCACCAGTATTGGTTCACAATCAAGTGACAGTATGCTATTGGAACTGAATTAACGTGTTGGGTGTAAAGGTAGACACTTCAGGAACAAATTAGGCATCGTCTAATACACATTTTTTATGCCAACCCTCCTGGCTAAGGGCACGCACTGATTAGCTATGATGTTCTAATGTCGTAGATGCTTACTATAGGTGTAGTTTTCTCATCGAAATGCATGAGCAGCACCTAAAATATAAAGGTAATACGGTGCTCATTCTATTCTGTGAATGTATTAGAACACAGGAGACTCATTGGCATTCATAGGGATGTACAGAAAAACGTCAACGAGATCGACGCGGCCCTGTCGAAATCTTCTGCAAACTCCTTTAGCTAAATCCGAGACCGTATTTTTCTGTCGGATTAAACGTTTATTTTTTTCAATGAACATTGTTGCAACTTGCAATTACTATGGAAACAAGGTCATCTATTGGGAGCAAAGATTAATCACTGATCTGGTCGCCACGTGTGGTAAAGTGTCCACGTTATTGCACTCCGGTCCCCCGTCTTTGGTCCACGTTCCGTATGCCATGCTCTAATCTGCTGTCCGATGCAAAGCACCGAAGGGTCACCGTTTAGCATAACATTGAGAATAATGTTTGATGATAAGATTTGTCTACTATAAAAATGCTTTTTCATTAAATATTAAAGACGCGCGTGCAAACTCGTTGTTATTTAATTGAACAACGTTTAACAAATAGCTTGATATGTTAAACTATGCCAGTGGTAACATGTCCCTTAACATAACAACTTCAAGGCAAATCTGAAAGTGAATTGTGGTCAGATTTTGCACGTCAGTGTCAGTGTCAACGAACCATTTGATAGTTGGCATGTGCTGGCTTCACCAAGTGAATTAAATGCACATAATTTTGCTGTGAAAATGTTTTGTGTTATTTACATTCTCAAACTTTGAAATTTTCCATACCTTTATTCCAAAACTAGTAATTTTTTCACGTTAAGAATGTTTCGTCTTCGGAATACTCTAGTGCGGAAAGTACGAAGGTTAGTCCGGATGTAGGTTATGCTATGATTACTGAATACTAATTATTAATTATCTTAATTTAATGAAAATAGCCGACGCTTTGCATTTGAGTGACAAAATAATCGCTGTCATCAGGAGCCATAATTTGGGATTGGGCCCAACTAAATAAGACAAAGATTTTATGAAAGCTCGATAGCAACTGGCAAGTCCAGCACTATAACGCTAATAATTTATTTTAGCTAGCCATTATTCGTTGAGTGGTCAGTGATGTTATCATTACTACATATCATACAAATAGACAATAGCCGTATTGCATCGTATATTTCAGCGTCTTCTTGCAATAAATAAACCTCCTAGAATCATAAAAACGTGAATATTTAACAAAGTTACTGGGGATTGCATTTTTAAATGCAGTACAGGGCTCTTATTTGTTCCCAGTGCCGTATCTACTTGCAATTTTAACCTTTGTCGAACATTATTTCTTACGTCTTGGTCTAAATAAAAGAACGAGACTCGAAGAAACAGCGAATTTGCTGCTAACTGCAGCCAATGCATCTGGAAGCCGGCCAGACTACGTGTTGTGTGGGGGGGAGGGGGGGGGGGGGGAGGGGGTAGCGACGGCAGAGCGCGTGTCGACGCCTGCGCCGCGGTGTTCGTATCGACGTCGCGACACGAAATACTGAGCTGACGTTCTAGTCGTACAACGACCGAGACTGAATCGAGCAATGTGAACGACAGTTGTGCATTAGCATGCCAGATGCTGGCCATTGGCATTGCTAATTGTATCAATAAATCTGGTACGAATATTCAATTTCTATTCGTAGCTTTTGTGTTATATATTTGATTTAAGTCTTGACCGTACTTAACCAAAACGCATGTACATTGGTGTCTTTAGGCTGGTCGCACGCAGTTGTTGCACGCATGTTCCTGCTTAGACCTGGCTATTCCTTGTGAATAGCACGGAACAGAATGCCAAAAACCTTTCTTCTAAACATGGAGCTGTGACAATCCAGGATCTTTTCTTTCATGAACCAAGTATACTTTCTTGTTGTCTCGGAGTCACTTACGCAGAAACTCATATTTAAAGAAAAACCTAGAGATGACAAATCATCCTTGTGCCATGGATCAGTTCCATCGTATTGCAGTGAATTCTTTACTCGGTTTGTCGCATCAGATATTACCGGAGAAAAGGAATCTTTCCCCATATACCAACAAACTATCAATTGAACATAATTGCTATAAAATCAATGATGACGAGCCGAGACCTGCAAGAAATCCATACATTACACACCCACTCAATTCAATTTGTTGTTGCACAATAGCAGGCAATCATGAGCCACTCGGAGCCACCTTAGTATCGAAATTCAATATTGGAAAACCTGCAAAAACCTTCTATCAATTTTGTTGGTTAACATGCCTTTTTGAGGTTTATCTATTGACAGTTACAAAAGATGTCAAGTTACGCGAAAGGTCAGCTAAAATATCAACCTAGACCGGGTATATCAACGTTTTCTTGCGTATAACCGCACGTGTAACTAACCAATTTAATTGACTTTGATTTGCCTATCGTTTGAGTAGAGCCATTGTGATGCTGTTTCAAAATCGGTAAATGGAACGTACTAGTGACTTTGAACTAATTTCGAAGACGCATAGCTTGTGAGCTAGAAACTGTTACACACACAGTGCCTTTAAAACTATTTTGGGCAAGCACATGGTCCCAATTTCCACATCCACTAGGAAACTTTATTTGCGAGAAATTTAACTTCGTTTCTTCTCAAGTTGATTGTAGGCCACTTGACATGTCTATTAAATGACGGGGTTTGATTGTGTTTTAACGGTATTTTTATTATGGCCTCTTTCAGGGTGTGTGCCGGCGTACGGTTGTCGCCCCCGGTCGCGAAGTGCCGGTATTCACACCTCACCATGCTGGCAGACGGCGAGATCAGCGTTGGTCTCGGCCACGAGCTCCTTCGGGAACCTGCGATCTTGGCAGACGAGCCACCGAATAAGAGACTGCCCGACGTGGTGGCCGAGACAAAGATGTTACCCGCAGGAGATCACGTCTCTGACCACCATGAGACATATCTAGCTATTGCCATTCAAGTATTTATTCCGTTTCTGATTGCTGGGCTCGGAATGGTCGGTGCCGGTTTGGTCCTAGATGTCGTTCAGGTAATCAAATAAGCATGCCACTTTCAACCAATTCGATCACTTACATGGTACACCGACACTAACTAGTATTTTTTCTCGTAGCACTGGGTTGTCTTTGAGGAGATATCAGAGATAGTAATTTTGGTGCCAGCACTGTTGGGGCTGAAAGGAAATCTGGAAATGACTCTCGCATCGCGTCTTTCCACGCAAGCCAATCTTGGGCACATGGACACGACCAAACAGCAGTGGAGCATGATCGTCGGAAATCTCACCTTGATCCAAGTAAGCTGCTACCAATAAGACACATTTTCGCGTAATCTTACAAAGCTGCAAAGAAGATTATGCAAATGAGTGAGTGTGACTGAGATCTTCTATATGTTGCAGTGCCAAGCCAACGTAGTCGGCTTCCTGGCGTCTGTGGTTGCGATCGTGATGGGAAGTGTGAAAAGCCGCAGCCTTGAGCTGGACCACGCTTTCCTGCTTTGTGCCAGCAGCCTAGTGACGGCGTCCTTAGCTAGCTTCGTCTTGGGTACGTCAAAGCCGCGACCAGGAGCCAGTCAGGGATGGGAGGGATCGAAGGGTTTGTACGTTCTCTGTTTGGGTAACTCTAATTCCTAACGCACGAAATGTGGGTACCAATTGCAGGGCTGTTCACCGCGGCGGTAATCGTTTTTTCGCGGCATTGCAACATTAACCCCGACAACGTCGCCACCCCCATCGCTGCCAGCCTCGGCGACATCACCTCCTTAGCCCTCTTGTCGTGGATCTCCACCATACTTTACGACGCAATTGGTACAAATGTTTCACATTATGCTAAGACATTCCAATCCTAACGAACGTCACGTATTACAACGCAATATTTATTCTTTTCCAGGAGAGAAAGATTGGCTAGCACCATTGATCATCTCCTGCTACATCATCGTGACCCCTCTGTGGGTGTGGATTTCCAAAAAGAACAAACACACGAAAGAAGTGCTATACACCGGCTGGACTCCAGTGCTGGCCGCCATGATGATCAGTAGTGTCGGAGGACTCATCTTGGACTCGATGGTCTCTAGATTCGAGGGTATCGCGGTGTTCCAGCCAGTCATCAACGGCGTGGGGGGCAACCTTGTCGCGGTGCAGGCGAGCCGCATTTCCACTGCATTGCATCAGGATGCTCAGCTCGGGACTCTGGCCGACGAAGAAACACCGATATTTATCACTCCGAAGGCGGGCTTTTTTGGAAAAAGTACGTTCTCGAGATTGAATTAAATTTTGTTTACACATTATTATGTGCCTTTATTAGCCCTTGCAACTCGTCAAGGAACTTGCAGTTTGCTTTATGATTCTCCGAAAACGAAACTGTGATCGGATTTGATTTAGACTTTAGATTCTAGAAAAATATGAAATAACCAAACATCCTCAGATCGCTCACCGGACTGCGTGGTCGATGCTTACAGTCGCCATATCGAGTGCCCGGTGCAGCACGGATAATGCAAGTGCAATATGCACTTGTACATGTGCGAGGACCGTGGAGTTGATACGCTCTCGTGCGAATTGTCTGTTGCAGGCGTGCACGCCCGCACCAACCGCGTACTAATGATGATGGTAGTGCCGGGCCACTTAATCTTCATCTACACGATCAACTACATGAAGGCTGGACACACATCACTGACGCCTCTCTTCGTCACAATTTATCTCTGTGTCGCTTTCGTGCAGGTTCTCATCTCCATTCACTCTATAACTGTATCTGGCAAGAGAAATGCATTTAGTTTTTATTGGCCAATTTTTTATGTATAATTACTGTTGCACGAATCAACATATCTCATTAAATTATGTGTTAATAGTTTCCCAGTATTGTTGTCATACATTTCATACTGACCGCCAAAATTGCATTTGTTTAAATGGTTTCACTGACTGGTTAACCTATCATTTAAATCGCCTCCACTAAATTATTTGTTGTTGACACACTGCACGGGCCACCGAAACGTTTGATTTCCAACTCCGCATGCCAGCTTGCCTGTACACATTAACACATAGTGAGTAGACCCTGCCCACATAGCTTTTCCTTGATTAAAATTGAAAAACAATCTAAGAAGTAATTAGACAACGGTTGGAAACCTGACTAGTTGGCCGGTTTTAACCCCACATTTTGTTTCCAGGTAGCAATCTTGCTGTACGTGGCCTACATTATGATCCACTGGATGTGGAAGCGGAAGATCGATCCCGACAATTCGGCCATCCCATACTTGACTTCGCTGGGCGACCTACTGGGCATCAGCTTGCTGGCGTTCGCCTTCCAGTTCCTGTATCTAGTTGGAGACAGGGACAGTGACATCGGCGACTAAAGGACGAGCCAAAATATAACTGTCCTAAATTGTCGTTGTTCACATTTTGATCAACACGAACACGAACCGAGTCAGAAGTACAACGTCTACACCTAACTAAAGGCCTGTGCAGCGACATAATTCACTATGCAGACGAAAACCACTTGCGTCGTGGGTCGCAGGAAACCAAAGATTGAGTGAATTTCCTTTCGCATGGGTTTTTGCTGTGTGCTGTATGCCGGAACCTCGGGAATCAAAGGTGTTCGAACCATTTGACGTTTATCGCGCAAGATTTGGTTTTGAGCCTGTAGGATAAAGAATTTCCACCGATGATGGGGCATACTGACAAACTGGAAAACAGACTCGCCCCCCCCCCCCCCCACCCCCCTCCAACCAATTCAAAACATCACCATCACATCTTGCGGGTCAATCTCGCAAATCTATTGCGTTATTTCATATCTTTTGGTTTTTATTCTTGCCATATTGCAATTAGCAATTAGGCCTCTACCCTTTAGAGCCTCTGTACCGATTATTTGGCATGAGTTTAATTGGTCTGACCAATCTTTTATAAATATTGTTTGATCCTATGGCCATTCTTGCAATCAGGCTGGCATCATGAAATATTACCTCTGACGCATTTTTGAGCTGCATTCCAGAGATAGGAGGTTATTTCCCAGCGCATTGGTGGCTAACTGTCGATGGTATTTACTAGTTGTCTCATAGGCCTGTACGGTAGACCTAGAAGTTGAACACCCCAGGTACACCCAGGTAACACCCCAGAAGTTGGTGACATTATGCACGATCTGCATAATACAGTAATTCATCATACCTGCAATCACGATCCACCGTTTCCACTGTACTTTGTCAGTACGCCCCTTCTACACTTGTCCATTCCACTTGTTTAGGGTTGTAACGGTTAATGTTATTATACTTTTATCTCAGCAATTGTGATTCAATTTAAAATGCGTTTGAACGTTTTGTGCACACGCTATTTTCAATTCGTTACAAGCAATAGTTTGATATTATTTTTGTTTTGGACGACATAATCCTTTGTGGCTGATCGTGTCTTAGTCTAGCAGCTGAGCTTCCGACAGAATAGTTGAGATGGTCATCATAACCAGCTCGAACGAGCTTACTGACAATTGACTTCTGATCCCATTTCTGGTTTTATTAGCCATATTTTTTTAAGTCGTTTCTTATTTTACTCATTTACCGAATAACTTACTTTGAAATACTAGTGATTTCGGACGCAGGGATTGCTGGTCCGCTATGCTAGTGTGACCGTATGGGACCCAACGAGCGGGGCCCCACGTACAGGGGCCCAAATGCTGGCACCAGGGCCCCTTTCTTGTAGCCAAGTTGTTTTTACTCTGTCAGAACGGAACCAGGATTTTCGAATGAGGAAAGATTTCTACTCGGTTTAAAAAGCCATACACGAAAAGTATAATTGTTCGAAACACTTTGGTTCGGTAACTCTTATCTCACTTCCAATGTTCTCGCGATTCTTGGCTTGTGTTAATAATTCTTAGCAAAGTTTGGTTCAAAACAAGAAAGTGGTCGGATATCGTGTGAGTTGCGGACGTTGTAACTGTGACTCAAATCTAATTCCCTGTTAAACTTGTCAAATTACAAACTGAGTGAAGCTTTCTCGAGACGTCCGTTGGCTGCAACTTCTTTTGTTCATTAAGCCGAATTCGGTCCTAAAATTGGCTTAACATAGCATTTTAGATTCTGGAGTACATTCTTGTTAGGGAACGTGCCTTCACAAAGCAAAGAAATTGTTATATCAATTAACTTGATGGCGACAATAAATTACAATATAATATGCACGAGCTCGCAGTATTAAAGATAAAGTGCGTTTAAAACTTTTAATGTCTATAATGTGTCTTCGAGTATTGAAGAAAGGATTCTATACTCTAGAAAATATAGCACGCCATTGTGATAAAAAAAATCAATGAAATTGTGTCGAAAGTGATAAAGAAGTAACTGTTGTGCCAATGATTACATGATGTAAATCTAAGGGGTACTACCGAGGAACGGTAGCACCCTATTGTTCTGGCACCCATATTGTCTCGTCTCGGAACGGGATGCCAGCCTGCTGATCCGTGAGAATCAAGAGACAAGACGTACTATTCCTAAAGCCGAGCTAATATTAATGCCGAATCTATGCCAAGACGCCGAGACGCAGCCCCACTAAGCGTGCGAGTGCGGTGAAGGATTGCCAAGAGAAGGGAGTCAAGTCCAAACAAATGTATTGTTCAGAAAATGTAACGTTTAAATAAAGCTATTGTTGAAAACAAACTCAACAGTTTTTATTTTCAATTCATTTTCAGCTCAATTTCTAGCTATAGATACCTACACATGCACGTATATTCGTCATAAGGTAAGGCTACCTACATGCAGTTTGACAGAAATTGAAAGGACCAAATAAATACAACTTCATGATAATTGATTATTACTTTGATTGAAGGAAATGTTCCAATCAAATACAGATATTAAACAGTACAATAAATATCGATTAGATGTTAAGACATCTATGAAGGTATATTAGACCTTCCAACAGATGTCATTTTCATCTCTAGCAGAGTTTAGTTAATGACGATTCGTTATCCAATGCACCAAAGGTAGAAACAGTTGTTGATTTTCTGGTGTTGTCCCTTCCACACTCGGCGATCGCAAGGACCAAGATTAATTTTCCCCTAGAATGCATTCTTTCCTCGGGGGGGTTTGAGCCATAGCTTCCTCCGGCAAGCACTGTCCATCCAAGAATACTATCCTCGGGTTTGGGAAAAGGCGCTAGGATCAGGGAATCCTTTCCATACCGGGGAGACGATCTACATAAGAAAACTGTGAAGCGACTAAACGCAGTCTTGTTTCTTCAGCGCATTCAGGGACTGGGTACATTCAAGTAGTCCTTGTTCAGTAAGTGCAAGAATATGAAGACGACGAAGAGCAGACCAGTACCCAACAAATCCCCAGTAGCAGTCAGGAATGGCACCGCTGCACTGTCAGGGTCTACCTTTCGTACCCACATCACGTGGGTCAAGATGTGGGCCATGTACAGCAAAATCGTCACCTGGAGACAAAATGATTTCGATTGGATAATGCTTAACTCGAGAGTAGTCGCGACGCGGTCTTTTAGACCGTTTTTTTTAACAGTTGGTATTTGTAAATCGTGCATCAGGGGGCTGTCTGGCTTTACCTTTCTTCTTTACAAGCTTTGTGAGGCTGCTGAGCAAATACTCGATTTAATGCTCTGCGGAATTGCAAAAAGATAAGAAGGGTTGTTTGGTTGCCCAGTATTTTTGACCGCCACGCGACTTCTAAGGTAAGCAAACATGTTTTCAGAGTAATTATTATAAGTCGTGTTTATAATTGTTGTACGTTGACTATTCTTCGATTTACAGTGGTGGCATAATATAAACCTGCTCACGGTTTTAACTTTTTTTATGATGTACAACAGCTTTGGTAAGCGCATTATTATATTCCTTTCTGGCCAAGTAGAACTAAAATGATATACCAGCGAGTTACGATCCCTCACATTGCCAAGCGAGATCTTTCGGCCTAGCACAAGTAACATCCTAAATTCTGGTCGTAACAATATCACTGCTACCTGTTCTTACAAAACAACAGACACACTACTACCATTTGCACTACTTCATTAGCAGGGAGCCAAAGTTTACCTGCTGTGTAGACTGTGTTGCTAATATAGTAGAAAGAGATGATAGTGAGCGATTTTATCAAAAGTTCGATTGTATAATCAAAAGAATATTTGTATAATAAAAATGTAACTAAAAAAAAACTTGATTAATCAAAAGAAAACGTGTGTTATAAAGCGGCTGGTCTAAACGACCAGCCGGGACTACTACTCTCAGGTAAAATAAAGTTTCGGATCAACTTACTGCAAAACTATTCCAACCTTACAAATTCCAAGTTCAAAACTCGTGAGTTTGATTTTTGGGTGCATTCTGTGTAAGCTGAGGTCAATTTAATTTGTTTTTGATGTGTATTTCTGTGTTAGGTGAGGTTAATTAATTAATTTTGTTTTTTTTTATTTAAAAACACACCAATTAGAAAAGAAAATGATTGGCTTAATTAAACACCAGACTAGAGGTGGTGGTGCAGAAAATGAATCGGTGATTAACAATAAAACGTAGCTAATATCAATTTGCTTTTCACAGCAATGTACAATCGTAAAGTAACTTGCCTGCAATAACGCGAAGAACAAGTAGATGAGCACAAACTCCCAGCTCAGAGAAACGTATCCCGTATACAGTACATCGGCTACGAAGATGAAAGCTAAGTGACCAGGAATGGCGATCGCGAGTAGAATCCGGGCTGTCGCAGCATGAGGCACTGGTACAAAAAAATTAAATTAGGTTCATTTTCCTTTCTCTCATCTCGATGAGAAAAAGCCAAAATTGACTCACAAAGCATTGAGCTTATTGTAAAAGTAGGGTCTTACATCCTTTGAAAAGTGGTCTCCACGGCTTGACAAGTCTATTGGGCGACTGAGGGGGTAGCGTCCCCAGTTCTGCAGATTGGTGCAGCATTGTCGCAATCCTGCTGGACTGAATCGAAACAAGATTCCCACCGATTCCATTGATGATTGGTTGGAATACCACGAAACCATTGTAGATGTTCACAGCGTGATCGAGTACTATCCCACCAGTCCTGAAAGGAATCGATCGCAGATTATGAAGTGTACTGATTTCAGGCGAATGAAATCAGGCAATCATTGAAGAGATTGACAGTATTTACCCGCTAATGAGAAGTGCGCTTAAAATTGGTATCCATCCAGACGTCAACACTGGGCGCACATAGGAATTCTTTATAACTAACCAGATCCAAAATGGTAGGCATATCATTACATAAAAGGCAATTATCAGCCACGGTATCCAACTAAATTCATCTGAAAGTACGAAAGAAAAAAAAACAACTGTCAATTTGCATAATACAAGTAATCTTTTTTTTGGTGACGTCCAACAGACAATTGCCATGTCGTCGTCTACTTACAAATATGTCTAATTTCAATTATTTTGAATACCGAAAAATAAAAATAAGGCACCAGCAGCCCTATAAGCGTCGACTACGTAGCTATAGCTGCTCATAGCTGCTCATAGCTGCATATATAATACAAGGTGGTTGTCCTCATTCCTTACCGTAGCTGCCATACAATAGGCTTGCGATGATGGAAAGCAAACTCAAAGACACTATGTCGCCTATGCTTGCAGCAAAAGGTGACGCTATGTTGTCTGGGTTTATATTGCACATTTTCGACAGTACGATGACAGTGATTAAAACTATATCTGGAACAGATGTCGACATTTTTTAATAGTAATTAGATGATCAATTTGATGTTAGTCAAAGTCCCGATTGCAGGGGTTGCATCTCGACCTACCAAGAACGAAGCAAGAAATTGTTGCAGCCGACATAGCTGATGCACATACGACCAGCGCATTACGCATCTTGAAATCTTGTTCCAAAGCTGCACTGACAGAAATGGCAAAGATCGCCACAAGCACACTCGAAATTATCGCCTGGACCTAATGAAAGAAATAAACAAGTGGCATGAACTGCACATAAACAAGTGGCATATTATTATTATAATACAAATTATGCATTGCAATGCCAAGCATGCAATGGATGGAGGCTAGTTCACGTCCAAAACTGATTCAAGGAATAATAAGTCTGTTCGTGAAAGTCATACAGGAAGAAACAATAAACGGTTTCACATAACCAGATAGTCAAATGTTACCATTATTTTCAAAGATAGTGCTCTGACGCAAAACAAAAAGATACGAAGCTAAAAATATTTTGTTTTTTGGCATTAGTTGTAAAGCACAAATATAGATAGATAAGTTGATTTTGAGAAACCATGAATAAATAAAGCACTACAGAAATAATTATTCTTTTCATTCTTTCAGTGCGTTAGTGCGGTAGCTTATCCAGATATGATATACGAAACAATATTTCTTTATGTTCCGATAGCTGTTCTGACCATTAATCGTCAGGAGAGCTCAAGTGTTAAGAGGTCAGTGCCTGTGTCCTACTAAAAACTAAACTGTTATCCAGCAAAGGGTAGGAACTAGGAAGTTAAGTTCAAGATAGTCTTTGAGTCTCGGGTATTCGACAAAATCGTCGTCCCCTGTTCCTGGCTAGGACTGCAGCGTAGATCACATACCTGAACGAGGCCAACGTTGCCCGTGAACATGGTCAGTGTCTTCCTCTTATTGTTTAAGTTTCCCAGGTTCGCTTGAGTAGAAAGCCGTGACGCTAAGCAAGTGTCCAAGTTGCCCTTGAGTCCCACCAAAGACGGGACGAGAATGAACAAGGCCTTGATGTCTCGATAGACTAGCCAATCCTGTAGTAAAATCACAAAAAAAACCCGTAAGATGCACAATCCTCCTGTTCGTCGTGGTAACGCGGAAAATAAAGGCGACCGTGCAATTTTTTTACAAAATACACTGACAGAACCAACATCGAAAGTAACCGACCAATCTTGCAGCATAAGCCCGTAAAACCAATGACAAAGTACGTTATTTCAATTAACAGTCCTGATCAGCCCTGATTTTGGAAATAGTATAGCTTTACCTGCACCACGCTCAACACGTATCCCGCTCCAATTGTCCCACACCCAGCTAGGAAGAACGGCACTGCGATTTGCACGGTAGTGTTCCACCACATTTCCTTGGTCACTGGGTACGCCCCAGACGTCGGTGGTTTGACCACGACGTCGATCACCGAAGCCTTCATGCCGGCGCCATTGGGCAGGGGGTCCACGTCCATGGGGATCTTGTACGGCGTCTCGGGAACCGTCTGTGCACCGCTAAACGCTGAACTGTTCTCGCTCAAAGTCGAAATAGTCGTCGAAGAGGTGCTGATTGAATCTAGAGATCCAACGGATTTCCACATATTATCGTCGCCTGAAGATTTGCTTCCTATCGTCACTTCTTCGTCACTGATATTGTTTTTTGCTGTCAAGGTAGCACTGGAGCGGTTGCTGTCGCTGATGCTGCTGCTTGTGCTGCTTGCGCTGCTTGCGCTGCTTGCGCTGGCGCGACTAGGGTGCAGAAACAGATCTTCACCCAGGTGCCTTTGGATCGTGGTGTCGGTTTTCGCATCGGAAATGCGCGGTTGGATTGTGAACGAAGCTGCTGTCGTGTGCTCGTCTGCCAATATCGGAAAATCGCCCATACCTGGAATTGTTGCAAAATGATATCAACTTCGGTTCGATCACTTATTGCGTGCGTCTCTTACAGACAAAGCGTAATATTTCACCTATCTTAAACGTGGCTAATTCCTGTGCGTCATTGTTAACAGAAAGTTAATCTTGCGGGAATGAGTATAAATCAGACGTGCTATATGTACACGTGGACATATCTTGTCATGATCTTTTTTACTGTCAAAGTAAATTACTAATGGCAGGAAGTCATTCCAAACATTTTTAACGAAAACTGGTCAAAAGCGGATAACGCGAATCTGTTTTTTTTTATCTTTCCTATTTAAATGAGGATTGACAATTTTTCGGTAGTCAGAATACCTTTACACTCGCCATCTGCTGCATGCTCATAGAGAAAAAAATTGCACAAAACTGCGCTGAAAATCTACTGGCACCGCTGCACTAGTTCCCTTGTAGGTACAATTGTTCAAGTCCACGAAGCATGAATCTCACAATCCCCTCTGACACTAAATAGCACCCAATATCACGGCATAAAAACTCACGGCATCTGACACACATGCCATGTGCATGAAACTATCGTAAAGAATGTACGAATAATTTAATTTATATCATTTTTGATATCGCATATGGTTTTGACATTCAAGGGGCAGAAAATTATGTTTTATCTTTCAAGATAAGACTTTTAAATGAGTAACTAATAACTACATAAGACAATCAATTACGAAGGTCAAGTTGAACTGAGTGGCTAAGAAACTATCGATATGTCACTGCAGAAAACCTCTTTTTCCAAAAAATTGGCCGAAACTAGCATCGAATATTTCTCAGCCAATTCGAGCACTAATTAAAGTCCACGCATTTTCTAATGATATATTATTATCAAGAAGGTGCACCTAATTAAATTGGTTATGAAATCGAGTTAATACGCAATCGCGCACAATTGCCAAAACGCCATTTCTAACGCAAACATTAGAAAAAACGACCCCGAGAAATCGGTTTTACAGTCATTAAAAGTTCACGCCTCTTCGTACAGCCTCAAAAAACTGGGGTTGCGACGCCTACCTTGCTCCGAGACAGCGGCGTCGGCGGCGTCGGCAGCGTCGGCAGCGACGTCGCTCCTGGGTCGGCGCTCCCGCCAGCTGACGGCGATATGAGGGGCCTTGTTCTGACGCCTTCAAAGAACTTCCCCCGATGAAAGAACTTGTGCTTTCTGCTGAATGCCAAGCTTTCTTCCGGGATGGGGAGATAACCGGAAGCGAACGCACGAGCCTGCCAGAGAAAATAACAGCTTTAACAACAAGTGTCAATTGCTAGCTGGTCACAAGCGGTGCGAATTTTGTTAATTGTGTTGATTTAACCTAGATTTCGTAATATTACCTTTTTCTAATGTTTTGTTGGAACGTAGTTATTTGAAACAGAGTTTAGGCCGTCTGCTTGATACAGCTCCAGGTGCTGATATGGTGATGGGAAATATTTCGTTCAACTTAGAACAATTTGCTGGGAATTTTTGCAATCGGGGATTTATTTGGTTGATAAATATATTTAAAGCAAACGCAAAAAGATTAGTGTCGCATACAAGTGGCATTAGTCCGAAATCTCATGGCCTAAACTATCGAAGCGTCACTAATAATGAGAAATTGGTTGTTACGAGTATGCTATTTCACTTTAATTTTAGTACAAAGTAGGTACACAGTTGACGAGAATTGCACCATTGAAACCTACTGTTCGTTCAGGTTTAGTGCAAATTGCAAGTGGAACAGATCGGTGCAGCAAAATTGCTGCCTGTGGATGTATCCGACACGGTAGCATGATATTTATAGCCAAATGCAATTTAAGAAAAAAATCTACTCACTGGATTGCCCGTGTGCTCGGTTGTTTGTTCCAGGAATCAGGACCCAAACTTGCAAATGTACTGCGTTCTTTAGCCAGCGTGGCTGGGAATTATTTGTCTTTTTCCTCTTCGGTGATATACTGATCGTTCTCTGACTTATTCAAAATTTTAGTTGGAGATCACTAAACACTGGCTTAATGTTTCTTGAAAGATGAGAACTTCGATTATAGCGATGCAAATCTTTAGCCGCTGCAGAAAACTGTTCTTCAGTTTGAAGCTCTTGTGTTCGTGGTCCGCGTAGAAAAGTGACTGGAACATAAAACCAAGGGTAGAGACATCTCCTCTAGTCACCACGTAAACAAAACTGAGTAGGTAATTAAGTATGAACAAGACAATAATTTCTCCTGAAACTCCTCCTTTTTTCCACCTCCATTTACTCCGCTACGTCAAACAGAAATGACGAATAAGTGAATCGTGCAAGCATCACCTACGCATTCATAAAAATTTATAAAAAACACAAATATTTATGAAATCTTGACGCATGGCCCATTTTTTTTTATTAAAGTGTTGATCAGATAAGAATAATAGAACGCGGGAAAATTGAGAAATGTGTTGTGTGGCTCTGAGCCGTTGACACTGACTACTTTACGCTGGTCTCTAGCGACTCGGGATGATATATTGAAACGAGGAAAGCAAACAAACACACGGAGTAAATACAACAATGTTGGTTCCTGCATTGTACGGTATGATAACGGTGCTTCCTTGAGAGACGCTGTGCATAGTAACAGCGTATAGAGGCAGGTTGGAAACTCAGATGGCCTGGAAGATGTCGGTAGTCGGGAGCGGGCCAAGTCCCTAAGATCTCAAATCTGCCCTCACTGTATTTTATAAGAACCTTTGACCAAATTACGATACTTTTCTTGAAGTTTTTTGCGTGCTCGATGAGTTTTTAGTGGCAAGACATTAAAAAAAAAACCTTATTATTGTCTGAGCCCGCATTTTTTCTTCTGTAAGAAATAAATTACACCGAATAGCGATGAGAATTTTGCTCTAAATCCCGATTTATAAAATCATTGTGATTACAAAATTATTTGTTGGCAATATAGAAGCATAAAATATCCAGTTGAATAAAACTCGATTCGATAGTGATATCAAGGAAGCTGTGTTTTGGGCATGAGACACAATTACAATGGCCCCTGCTCTATAATTAAATCAATCAATCTAGATAAGTCCTTGGTAGATTCGGATTATATGTCGTGGACCCATCTATTTCTGATTGCGTAGAGGACATTGTGTGTAATATTTGCACTAATCTCAATTGCGTGCGGTTCGGGTAAAGCTGGCGCCGGTAACGTTAGGTAGCTTACGTTAGGTGTAGCGTAATTGCTCTACTCCCAGTCGCTGACAGTGACAGTTGGACACGTGCTAGCTAGGATAAGGAACCACACAATCAATCTCCTATTGTTACGTCAATACCCGATTGCCAACTTTTGCCTTACAAGGATTAACAAGAGGGTATAAATATTCCGATTATTTTCATCAAAATTAGATGTTGCAATGTTTGATGATGGCGGTTATCAACAAAAAATGTTCGAACCATATCATATTATGACTTCTCATCATTCGGAAAAGAACGCCCAGCTATGCTGATAAGCGCAGGATAGCAGAATAAGTAAAAAGTGGCGTTCTAGCACTGCAAAGGCATGTCACTTGAAAATGTAAATATTATTGAAAATGACTCTATGACTCGATTATGAGTGCCGAAAAGGAGTGCGAGAAATTGGTGTCAGGGTCCTTGCAATGTCAAGCTTCAAGAGCAATGAACTTCCAGGCAAATGACTCTAGATTGTCGGAGACAGTGTTATCACTCATCAAACTGTCATTTATTCTGATAAAGAATAGGCCTCGAGCTGCAGTTCAGGTATTCACTTTCACGCTAATCTGCGATTTTTCGAACAGTCTTGATCATTAAATTCATGCCTATGGATCAGGATAGTTTAGTCAAGTAAGTTTTTAATCCCATCGAGGCATTTCTTATTGCACATTCTCTATTGAACTTTATCTCGGTAGGTATTTCAAGTTACGACCCATCAATTTAATTTGTTTCAATGTACACGTGATAGCTGTTGCATTGGTTGCACGTGTTCATCAAATCAAATACTTGATTAGCAACTAGGTGTAAGATCTACGTAAATAAGTACGTAGTCTGTAATGATTGCACTAGATTGAAATTAAAAATGTGTTATCAATTGCGAATGCTGCGTGGAACTGTGTGTTGCGTCCTCACACTATTAACTGCTCAAGTCTAGTAGTAAACGACAAATTAGCAATTTCTTAATAATAAAATAACGTTATCTTAATTAAATAATAATATGTAGACAAATGAATGATAAATAAGAAGACATCTTCGTATCAAATTTCAATGTTACATTTAACATCTTTTCTGTGCCTAATGAAGATATCGTTTCTATTGCCTTAACAATGTTTTATATTAATTATGAGGCACCAGATTAGAGGCAGTAAATTTCCTGTTTCTATCAGTGTTTTATCAACGTGGTCATCGCTGTTCAGCGTACAAACCCTCTGATGAAACTGTGACACAAACTGTGACACAAACTGTGACACAAACTGTGACACAAACTGTGACACAAACTGTGACACAAACTGTGACACAAACTTGTCTCAAGTCATTCTGCTTGCCATTCTGTTGAGTTCCAAACCACATCGAACAATCACATATTCCAGAGTGGTTCATTGAGTTTGCTCACCAGGGGCTACAGTAGATTCTAGGCTATCAAACACCCAATCAACACAATAAAAGGGATTGTACAAAATGTAAAAGAAGTTGAATGCGAAAAGGTAGCACGCGGCTACATTTTGACAGAAGGAAATCATTGAAAAAATTCGAATGTTTAAAAGAAAACGCTTTTCACAATGCCTAAAAACACAGAACTTTGAAACAAAATAGAATAAAAAAAAACAAAAAAAAAAACGAAGTTGTGTAAAAATCTGTCTGAATAAATGAAAATCACAATTATGTTGCCAGACATTTGTTTAATCTGGACCATCGAAACGAACATCGTTCGCGTACATACCCCCTGGCGGCACTCAACGTGAATGATTAATAAAAACTACCTATGATTTTCCATCGCAAGTACTTTAGGTGATCGAGGGGTGAAAGCTAGGGAGGGGGTAGAAGCGAATGCCTCCTTACGTAACCCGTGCTCACCTTGCTAAGACAATGCTACGTTGCACCCTTTAGTTGACTATCCCGCGACAAGGAACAAGTCGAATTCTAGTAGATCCAATGGCGTCGACCAATAATCCTTTGGTCATCTCGTGGGAGCGTGCAGTTAAGCCTTGCGCTGTCGACTTCAATACACTTGCCACTGGATAGCTAGGTGCTGCTTGCCGGGTACTTGCACTCAGAACTCACCGACATCTTCTGCCTATCTTGTGTCAATTTCCAAACCTATCAGCCTGCCCGTCCGCCTGACTGACTGCCTATAGGCTTGCCTACCTGACTGACTGCTTGCCTAGGCCTGCCTGACCACAGTTTGCCTGCCGATAACTTGTTAATCTGTTTCCTTCGGAGCTTAATCAATGACGCAGCAAGCTTACCGAGTGTAAGCAACCACTTTCTGGATATGTGACTTTCGCAGTGGAGACAACATTTTAATCAATAATGTAAGACCATATCGATTAATATTTTAAACATTATCTAAAAATATACTATCAGTTGCACATAATGAAGTTACTTTTAAATCGGCAAGAAATCTGTTCTGATATGTGTGATTTTGTTGAGTTT
This sequence comes from Protonemura montana, assembly GCA_947568835.1. Classification (NCBI taxonomy): domain Eukaryota; kingdom Metazoa; phylum Arthropoda; class Insecta; order Plecoptera; family Nemouridae; genus Protonemura; species Protonemura montana. The sequence continues at coordinate 2,213,777 of OX387604.1, read as the reverse complement.
TTAGTTGCCTATTTCTGCATTCAGAGTAGGCAAATCCTGACACGGGTTATCAAATATAATTAGTCCATTTTAGGTTAATCGAGGCTGGCGTTTTAGTTTTTCTAGACATTTTTTTTTATTATTCTTGACTTTCTAGTGTTTAGCGACGGAGTGTGTTGTCTAGTGACGGCTTGGAATGAAAGGAGCGAGACTGATTACTGATGATAATAATGAAGATAATCTAGCCCAACCTTTTAACCCAACCCAACCTCTTCCGAACAGATTCTGACAGGTCATAGTCAACTGAGATCTCCGATTTTGTATGTATTTAAACATGGAACAAAATTTAAGCGATCTCTTCTCATTTCTCTGTGATGAAGGGTGCAGATCAGTGGTCGCTGGTCACCCAACCATTACCTGATTCAGCGAATTATTGCTTAGCGTAGATGATTTACGAAATCAGCTGTTGCCGATTTCCAATCCTGAAGCCTGTGTGATACATGTTTGTGTTTCATGCTTGTGATGAAATAAATCACTATTTGATTTACAAAATAGCACCTGTTTTGCAGTAAATCAAATATTTTTCCAGATAACCTGACTTTCAAACGTTTTGCGTTGTGTAAGTGTTGTGTTCGATGCTGTTGAAGACAATTGGTCGTGGATGGAATGTCAGTTTTAATGGAACATAGATTCGGACGGGAATCACAGGCCGGGAATCGGGGACCAGGAATTATGAAATTGGAATCGGGAATTCAAATTCTTTTACTAGATATGATTTATTTCTTCAAAAAAAATCTCTACAATGCATTATTACCAGTGGCGTAACTAGGTGTACCTTGGTTACGAGGGTAAGATTTTTCGTTGCCCCCCTCCCCCCACTCCCCCCACCAAAAAAGATAGGATCTAAAAAAAATGAATAGTTGTAATGTTTCTGTATTGCACACGTTTGTATACGTTCACTTGCGAGCGCTGAAAAAGGTACTTAACACATGTATGGTTGTTAGAAATTAACAATCTTTGCGATTTAGTAATTAATCGAGATCAACGAAAGCGATCCACGGTGAAAAGTGACGTATAGATGTTTCCAGTCACGAATTAAATTTGCCCAAAGGTAGCTTCCCTTTACTTAAACAGCAACTTGTCTTATTTTCTGTCAGCTTTATTATTTTCTGTTCTGTCAACAAGATTGACAATACGCGACATCGAGTGCAGGTGAATAGCCAAGCCCCGTTTTAGATTTTTTAGTTTGATAACAGAAAAGCTTAGTTTTGACTCAGTACAAGTAGGAAAATACCCCGAAGGACAACACGGGCTCTATGATGGTTTTTAGACTCATGTCTACTTGATTTATCCTTAGCACAAGTTTTTAGAAAAACTATTTGAACTGGGTTTTGAATGCTAAGTAAAGGATTCAAAACCCAGTTCAAATAGTTTTTCTAAAAACACGGGCTCTTGTCAACAAGGAAATATTTCGTAAGGGCACCAACAATGCCTGGATCATGTTTGCGAGAAGTTGGATTATTCATTATTTCTTCGTTTCGGGAAATTCGGGCAGTCCTGACATGACGAGAACGCAAATATTTCAGTCTCATTCGCGTTCAGAAACAGCTAAAAATAGCTACAGCAAACTCAGCTTGCGGTGATATTTACTTTAAAGTGACTATACAGATTGATAAAGTTTGATAGATTTATTATCGAAGGGACCACATACTACACTTTTTATGGTAGGAAAGGAAACAAGACACCTTGCGCCAAATTTGGCTGAGAATAACTGAAACTGGGATTATTATTAGTTAACCCCCGCATTAAATAAGTATAATCTAATCTGTTCTTAACGCATTTTCTCGTGTGCACGTCAGACAAATTCCCAATGTTATTAAAAGTTTCTTTTGCCACGGCCAAACATCGCTGCATACCAGAAAACTCGAACCAGTAGCTACGAAAAAGCTGCTGATTTTAGAAAGTTTATTCACTTTCTTTTTATTGTCACATTTAAAACGCCTTTTTTGGCCCGCGCGGTGGTCCCGCGGTGACTGCCACCAGCCACCGTAGCCCAGTGAACAGTGACCACCAAACTTCTCAATGTATTATGTAAAAGCATTTTTTTTACAACGATTGGGAAAAACAGGTTAACCCATACCCGCAGAAATTACGCTAATTCGGAATCTTGCGCCGACAAAGAGGAATTAGTGTGTAGCCTACGCACTCAGCGGCAGTAGCAACGTAGTAACTATGTAAACATTACCAGGAGTAGGCAAGTCCCACAGCCTCAATGGGGTAGTGAATGCCTGAAATGTAACTTTAACCTGTGCTTTAACTTTAAGATTATTTTGGCAATTACAATAAATTAATTTAACGTCGGTTGTGGGCACGGGCTCGTCGGCCGGCCCGACTACGGCACGCGCCCAAGTTTTTCTCTTCTGGCGGCCCCCACGAGCCTTCGCTCGTGGCCCCCCCTTTCAGGGGAAAACCTCTGAGCCAGGGGGCGGTCGCCTCGTCTGCCCCACCGGTAGTTACGCCACTGATTATTACAATGCCTCATTACTTTGCGCTCCTAATGCACTTCATAAATACGCAGTGACACAGAGGACACATGAAGTTGATTTCTTATTTTTTGAAGTTTATTATGCCATAAAAATGATTTATTCCAGTTGGTGGTATGATGACCTTCGTTTGAAATTGTATTGGAAATGGAAAAAGGGTTTCACTTTTATCACTTCTAGAATCGAGGCAAATTGGACAGGTACTTAAAGAGGCAATTACATACTGCCTGTAAAGTGCGTAGTCGAATGTAGATATGCAATTATGACAAGCAAAGGCAGTTAAATACAATGCCAGAATATTTACAAGGTTTCCTTACCCCTTGTGCTGTCTCACCCAGTTTTGCGAATTGATAACACAATAAATTACCAGTCGTCAATAATTACAGGCTCATTATAATTTACTGATGCAATAATTAAACCTTTTCAGACAAAACAAAATATAATGATGAAAATATATTTTCCGCTTTTGCTGTGTTAATTCAGGAGTTGACAAGAACCACGCTGCAACTTTTCTAATGAAGTTTTTCACCAAAGCTACGAGATTTATAGCAACAATTACTTTCTTAATTGCAAGAAAATGTCTTTGTTCAAGCGGGTTTTGTACATCTCGATAGGGTGTGGTATGAGAGCTGTTAGGTAGCGTCAACATTTAGCAAAACCTCATTCTAGGTAGGCAGATAAAAACACTACGAGACATTTGTACTCTTCGTCGAAACCAAGGTGTAATTTCACATTTGCAATCACAATATATTCTTTGTGGTTAGGCAGCTAAGTTTAACTACGAAAACATTTTTAAACAATAGTCGAGCTTTGGTGCTACATGAATCACGTTACGTAGTAAATAAAAAATAAATAAATTGTATTGCACAATATTGTTAGATATCATCATCGGATTCAAAAATGACTGCAGATTCTAACCGATGATGAATTACAGTCTTTGTGCGTCAATTGGCGTCTATTAGAACAACGGGACTTTTCTATTCTATTCTATTCTATTATTATATACACTTTAATTATTATATTATATTCAGGGACAGATTCCCTTGCGTCTTTCATTTGTTGTCGCCTTAAAACCAGATGTAACGTGTTGAAAACCATCAAAAACGAATTTTGCCAAACTTAAGGGATGCGGACCCTTAGATCTATGCAATAAGCGGTGCACAAGAATAATTCACTTCAAAACTATTGAAATATTTGATGGGGTGAACAAGAAGATTGCCATCAAGCGACTTCTTAAATCTTGTATCAACATGACTCCACAAAAATCGGTTCGAATAGTAGCTGTCTTTGAAAATATCAATGACGAATATTTGACAATTTGATAAAACATGCTCTTCCATCATACAATGATACTTTTAAATTCAAATTCAGACTACATTAGTTCCAACTTTTAAGCAAAATGATCAAAGTTGTCGTTTAAGATGCAAGTTTATAGAAGAAATGTATCCCATAAAATAACACAAAGACATTTTTTTACCCTTAGCACCTAGCACAAATTTAGTCAGTTTGAAAAGAAAACATTCCTAGAAGAAAGGGAATTTCCGGTGCACGCACAAACCTTAACGTCTCTTCCAAAGGACGTTACTTTATTTATAACTCTTCTAAAAACATGGGGTTTTCAAACAAATCGTATGGTTTGACGTGTTGGAAACACCGGTTCTCATGAGACCACCGAGATTAAACAACACTGCGCTGAGTCAGGTATTGGACGGGTGATCACCATACACATGATCAGTTCTGTTCGGGAGAGAGGTTGGAGGGATCAAAGTTAAACAACACTGCGCTGGGTCAGGTATTGGACGGGTGATCATCATACGCATGACCAGTTCAGTTCGGGAGAGAGGTTGGAGGGATGAAAGTTAAGCAACACTGCGCTGGGTCTGGTATTGGACGGGTGATCATCATACACATGATCAGTTCTGTTCGGGAGAGAGGTTGGAGGGATCAAAGTTAAGCAACACTGCGCTGAGTCAGGTATTGGACGGGTGATCATCATACACATGACCAGTTCTGTTCGGGAGAGAGGTTGGAGGGATGAAAGTTAAGCAACACTGCGCTGAGTCAGGTATTGGACGGGTGATCATCATACACATGACCAGTTCTGTTCGGGAGAGAGGTTGGAGGGATGAAAGTTAAGCAACACTGCGCTGAGTCAGGTATTGGATGGGTGATCATCATACGCATGACCAGTTCTGTTCGGTAGAGAGGTTGGAGGGATGAAAGTTAAACAACACTGCGCTGGGTCAGGTATTGGATGGGTGATCATCATACGCATGACCAGTTCTGTTCGGTAGAGAGGTTGGAGGGATGAAAGTTAAACAACACTGCGCTGGGTCAGGTATTGGACGGGTGATCACCATACACATGACCAGTTCTGTTCGGGAGAGAGGTTGGAGGGATGAAAGTTAAACAACACTGCGCTGGGTCAGGTATTGGACGGGTGATCACCATACACATGACCAGTTCTGTTCGGTAGAGAGGTTGGAGGGATGAAAGTTAAACAACACTGCGCTGGGTCAGGTATTGGATGGGTGACCATCATACACATGACCAGTTCTGTTCGGGAGAGAGGTTAGAGGGAAGAAAGTTAGTACAGCAACTTCATTCGCCTTGCTTATCAACCTCTTGACAGCATGGATTTGTGGAGGAATCCTGTTGTTCGCGTTGTACCGTCCTCCGGAAGACGTGAAGCCGGTGGTCCCCTTGGTGCTCTTCGACAGGAGTAGGCTACGTGCCGGCACTGGGTTTCCCCTCCTCTCTTCGATGTTAGGCTAGGTTCATCATTCTCATTATCATTCACTCTTTCACCGACGCCATTAGACCAGTGCCTCATGGCCAGATGTCAAAACAGTGCGATCTCACCAATCAAACAGAATACATGTTGCCGTGATGTTAATATGCGCATTATTAACTGATGATTGATTTTGGTTTCAAGCAAGAGCGTCTGTTGAATTTTACCCTCCAGTTCAACCCACTTCCGCTCCGAACGGATTTACATACCCACTCAGGTCAATGTTGCATAAATATGCTGATCTTTGCAAAAACCATTGTGTCCAGCTTAACGTAACACCTGAGCTCGATATCTATCGAAGGGCTTCATCTTATTATCTATAATAGAGTTCTCCTACTTTTCAAGTTTTTTTGCAAATTCAAAAGAAATTTGCCAAACTGTTCAAAAACTGTTCAAATCAAACCAAGATTACGTTTAGTTTTATAAAAAGCTTGGTTGGTCGAACCATCAGGCCGATGCAGCGCAAATAAAGACAAAAAAACAACCTGGCAGACGCATTAACCATCTAAAGTTTCCAGAAAGTGCATCATTTAAGGAATTATATAGGAACTTATATTGCCAACTTACAAATTCACTCCAGATGCATCTCCGTACTCTATTCTTGTAGGTAGGTACTGTAGAGCAAGTCGCACCGTCGACATGTAGAAATGTCACTTTACGTTGTAACGTTCCAAGCAAAAAGTGTCTCCAGAAAGAATAAGTCTGTTCTACTGATTACCTGTGCACGCAAGTAGACGTAGGTCGAGTCTAATCATTGGAAAACCAACTTGACCTATATTTTAGTATCAGTTATACGTGTCGGCATCGAACAAATATGGATAAAAGTAGTACCTAGGTCAAATTTGAAAATAATTCAAGGAAACTTTCAATATACGACATGATTTGTGTATCATGTATCTTATCAAATGTTTAAAGTGGATCAGGATCCCTATTCATGCCGTAAATTGATTTTAAATGTTAGGAGAATTTAGACCAAAAGCATAAAAAAGCTCAAGTGCCATCAAAACATTAATTAAAAATATATTTGGGGTAGCCAAGTGTATATCCCCGATTTTCTTCTTGATGTGGGAGAGAGATTTATTTGATGAGAGTCAAGAGCTGTGCTTCTGTTAAATTTGTTAGATTATGCGGATTATCAGTCAATCGAACGCTCTATCACAGATCTAGAATTATCATCTAGACAAAATCATCGAATAAATAACCTGTAAGGATCATCCTGGAAGCCGAGAAACATGGGATTCGTTTTTTTGAAAGCGATGGAAATGCATTGCAGTTGAAGGGAATGGGTTTCCAATCTCCTTAGATCACCGAAGTTAAGCAACACTGCGCTGGGTCAGGTATTCAATGGGTGACCATCATACACAATTTGAGATAGAGGTTGGAGGGATTCAAGATCGTTTAACAACTTCATTCGCCTTTAATTTGCACCATAGATTTGTATAGGAATCCTGTTGTTCGCGTTGTAACATCCTTCGGAAGACACGTTAAGCAGGTGGTCCCATTGGTGCTCTTCGACATGATAAGCTTCTGTGCCGTCACCGGGTTTCCTCTCTTCCCTACTAAGCTAGCTAAAGTAAGTTCGTAAGTTCGTCACCCACCATCATCATCGTCACCCACTAATTCGCCGACGCCATTAAGCCTATTGTGTCACAAGTCAAAACAGTGGGTCGTTAAACACCATAAATCACACAGGGAATTTTAGTGTGCTTGCGAAGGAAAATTTTGAGAAACACGTGTGAAATTTTGTGGCATGTGTCTGTTGGAAACGAACCCTATGATCGTTATTAAGATCGGAACTTACGAATACAATCGTAATATCAGTAAAGTACTTAAACCATACTCCATGCTTAAACTATGTGCGCTAAAGAATTAAATGGAAATGGTTTTCGAGGTTGGTGGCGGAAAGTTGTACTTCTTAGTTCGCAATCTGGCAACGCTGGTGTGACTTTTCCTATAAATTCTTCTCTGATCAGCTGTTCAATGGCGAGCCGTATTTGTGTGAAAGTTCGTCCCCTGTTGAAGCCATCAAATGGCTTGCAACACAGTAGAATTGTCCGCCATGTAAGCTTTTTATCATATTAATTTGACTAGCTTTGCTGGAGGCCGCAAATTCGGGAGGCTTGGATAGCATATTTTCCTTATAGATGACCCCTTCCCAGACATCCGCGACCATCATCGCACAAGATCTATGTCTCCCGTTGTGTCTTTATTTATTTTCTTTAATAAAACAGACTTTCTCGTAATAAATGAACCTCGGATAGTCTCCTCAAAACAAATCTTTTTCACCCTGCCTATTTTATGTATGCATGACTTATTGCAATTTAGTGTTATGAAGTTCATAAGCAATTTTCCTTCAGAATATCTTGGTAGGACCAAAACAAAATATAAAATATTGAACTTTGCATAAGTTTTCTAGGAAAACCCATCCCTAAACACTGATACAAACTCTCTGTGTTGAGTTTTGCATCACCTGCCTTTTGAAATTTATATTGAAATTGGCGTTTGGTTTCAGGCGGCAACGCAGTCCGATTTTGATCTCCAACACAAAACTCCGCTTGCTAAGCGTGTTGCACTGATCCCGAAAGCCCAGTATGGAGGTCGCCACACCGTGTCTCTTCTACCGGGAGGTGGCATTGGACCTGAGCTGATGAATTATGTGAAAGAAGTTTTCAGGTTAGTCTAAGGTATACTACTATCAAAATAACCACCCTGTACTTCTTTGTAATGGTTTATTGAGCTTTACGTAGTTTTATAGAAATATATGTATTTATAATCAATCACACATTTTTTATCAACAATTCTCATGGTTCATACTTTTCAAATTGTTTAGCCATTTCATTCTTAAAACTAGATATTGTTTTCATATTAATTATCATACTCCCAAATCGATTTTAATCACGAAAACCTTTTGTTATGTCACATGTGTTACAGTTTATGATGCATAACAGTATTAACTTTCTGATTGAGTAGATATGCTGGAGTTCCAGTTGATTTTGAGGATATTTACATCGATCCTAAAAGCGAAACGGACGAAGATTTGGAATACGCCATTACTTCCATAAAGCGTAATGGTGTTGCGCTAAAAGGTGAGTCATAAGATTTACCATAATTAACTTGTCATCTCAATAATACACCTGAGCATATGAACTTTACGCAACCCTTTTTGATATGTTGATATTAAATATAAACATAAATTCTGAGCCTATTTATTTTTTGTATGTGTTTATATATATGCTTGTCAATCACTTTACATTAAATATTTATCTGTAGGAAACATTGAAACGGGGAGCATGAGTACTGGAGTAACTTCCCGCAACGTTGCACTGCGTAATGAGCTTGACTTGTTCATCAACATTTTGAATTGTAAATCGTACAGTGGAGTTGTCGCTAGGCAAAAAGATGTTGATATTATCATAATTCGTCAGAACACCGAAGGAGAATACGCTATGCTTGAACACGAGGTATGCGGTTGTGATTTTTGCTAACATCTCAAGTCATATTTGAACTAGAGTCACCTGTCCAGTAATTTTCTTTTCTTTCAGAGTGTTAGAGGTGTTGTGGAGAGTATGAAAGTTGTGACATCAGAGAATTCTGAAAGAGTGGCACGTTATGCTTTCGAGTATGCCAGAAAGGAGGGACGTAAGAAGGTTACTACAATCCACAAAGCTAATATCATGTAAGCTTGTACACATTTAAGAACAGATTTTAAGTTTTAGTATTATTCTGTACTGTGAAAAATACAATTTACCACTACATGGGTATGAATCTCATTTAGGACTTGAGTTTAAGTACTGGTATCTAAGTAAACTCAAAAAGGTGTTCATGATTGCCTTGTCCTCATTAAGAAACTTGGTATTATTAATGTTTGGTGTTTTGCCACCTGATTTCTATACCTATTGATAGCAGCCTGTTTAATTTATTTTATAACCTTTGTAGTACCTATATTGGGTGTGTTAATAACTGATAGATTTTTGGAGCAAGTGAGCTAGTTATCTTTCAAAACCTTTCATTTTCTATTATATTTTGTGCTGTTTATACAATAGTTTGTATAATTTCGTAATGAAACAATAATAGGTTAATCTTGGCTAGTTGCCCATTGCTACACAAGCTGATCCAGCAACCAAAGTGTTCTCTCATATTTACTACAAGGAACAATTATTAAAATATTCTTGCGAATCCCAGTTAACAATTATAAGAACTCACCCATTTATAACTTTTGTATTTCGCTGTGAAATAATTTCCGTAAAGTGGGTGTAAAAATGTTAATCATTACATTTTAGGAAACTATCAGATGGCCTCTTCCTGGAAACATCCAGGCGCGTAGCCAAAGATTACCCAGACATTGAACACAATGACATGATCATCGACAACTGTTGTATGCAGCTGGTGTCACGGCCACATCAGTTCGATGTTATGATCATGACCAATCTGTATGGAACCATTGTGTCCAACGTTGTTTGTGGTCTGGTCGGAGGAGCTGGCCTGCTCTCAGGAAAGAATTATGGTGACCATGTGAGTACACTTGTGGTTTTATTGTGGGTTTCTTTTCTCCTCGTCACAGTACTCGCCCATCTAAAAGCTGTTCCAGCCACTACATAATACAGCCACTACATAATGGTAAACAGGCATTAAAAACTTGAAAATTAACATTTGCACATCTAATTAATTCTTTATTGAATTGAATTTAGAATCTGAATTTTTCTAATTTGTTTGAATACCCAGATCTTTCATCTACCACAATCATTAAAATCTTTCATTTGGAGTGATTTCTTAGATATTTTCACTCAAATCTTGCTAGAATGTTGCATATAGAAAGGTAAGATTACCAAAAGAGCCAAAAGGTTTAACTGGGGAAGAGAAAAGGAGAAAACAATGTACCTAAGTTAATGGCTGATTGCAAAAGATAAATAAAGGTATACATTTTCTGTTGCTGCCTAGTCCACGTAGTGTAGAATATCTGTCATTACGCCTACAATAATTAAACAAGCTAGCAGCTGAAATGCTGTACTAATCTTCATCTTTTGTAATCAACAATTTCTCCTAGTTCTTTCAATGTTAAATGGTAGACAAATTTTGAGGTGGCTCTTAATGCAAAATGGGTTATTTTATACCAACCATGATGCTCATCTGATAAGAAAACTTGAAGTAAGTTGGGTGCCTAATTCTTATTTTGGATTTGACAGTATGCAGTATTTGAGCCAGGCACCCGAAACACTGGCACTGCGATTGCTGGCAAAAACATCGCCAACCCAGTGGCCATGCTGAATGCTTCTGTGGACATGTTGGAACATTTGGGTCATCACTACCACGCCAGCATTATTCATGAGGCGATCGACCGCACCGTTAACATAGATAAAATCCACACACCAGGTACTGCGACTTTGTTTATAGTTGAATCCCATCTGGCGACGAAACTATTTTCGCAAGGAATTCCAGGCCGATAACTACTATACTGACAAAAAGTATGGTCTCCTAGAACAGGAGTTATCATCATTTAGACGTTAAGAAATGTAGTTTAGTCATTACTTGCTGGTTACTTGCGTATGCATTTTTTTTATGCCCAATTAAGGCGCACCATCAGGTGCACACAACTGTTTAACATTAGCACTGTAAACTATAAACTCAATGGTACTTATCTGTTTGGCAATTAGCATGCTAAATGACATTAGGAATAATCCACATAGCGGACTATTTTTCCAAAATGCATTGACGAGCCACTCTTTACTTTTTGGACCTAATTGTATGGAATTGCAGATCTTAAATTCAGATTAGTTTCAGTTTGACTCGACCACTAGCTCACTTGCTTTAATGGTTTCCTTCGATCTATAATCAGTTCATGACAATCATTGCTTTGTCTGCAGATCTTGGAGGACAAGCAACCAGCATCGACGTTGTGCAAAACATCATCAAGCATCTTCAATGTACTACAAAAACCTCCAATTGGTAATATTTTCTTGCTCTTTAATTTCTTACACCTACATTTACCTACATTTACCTTCTGGGTTAAAGACTTTGCTACATTATCACATCCCAATATGCATATACTTAGACTTTGTGAAACTGATTGTGAAGTATTGTAGATTTTTTTCCTGATTTGCACTGCTTGGTTTATGCTGTAGATTAGGTAACAATGTAGAACTTGAGGTAATTTTGCACAATGCATTGGCAGTTATTTTAAAAATTTACTTGTGTAACAAGTGAAGCTGAGGGGTACATTTTGCTACTGTTTGTCTGCAGCTCTGATAATTATAAGTTAAACTTGTTTAGATGCAAAATCAGCTGGAAATTCAATTTTCTAATGTTTCTTCATCGTTGTCATGGTTTTTAAGCAAGTGGTACCCTCATGCTGCTAACTTTTTTTTTGTAGTTTTCTTGCAATTATCAGACCATGCCAACATTGTCTGCATTGTCGGAAGCCAACACCTCTTTTGCACGTTCATTTTTATACCTACGTTCCAAGGATGTTGGCAAGGAATAAGTACTCCGGTCTTTGCAACCAATTTCTCTGGTTTCCCGAATTACTAACAGGCAAATGATTATCAGAATGGAACCATGGGGGTGATGGTTGTAAATTGGTAAATGAGTTCACAGTCACTTTTGATATCAAGGCAATAAAATATTATGCTGTGGTATTATAATTAAAGATATCTCATTTAATAATTTTACAAGGCACCCCTTGGCAATTAATTTTATATTTATTGCCTAGAGTGAAATTGGATTGCTGACATGCCTGGTACCTTTGTTTTCTTCTTCTTGTCATCTCACTTATTAGAGATACTTGCATTTCACAATTTTACTTCCTTTCATTTATTAAGGTACCTATTATTAGGTACCATTATACATTACCATATTATTAAAGTACCATTTATTAGGTTGCAATGAAACGACATGCTTATTGCATTAAGTTCCTACCTTGCTTAAAATGCAGTTGACACTTTGCATTGAATTAATGGGAGTTTACTATGTGGTATCAGCATTGGTGCAAACAAGACTGAGCAAATAGTTATGATGGAAAGTTCTAGTCGGTTTAAAATTTACTAGAGCACAATTAATTGGCTGATAAGACATCATGTTTTGTAGTAAGGTCTTTAAGGTTTTTTTAGGAAAAATCAGACAGTTTAATATTTCTTTATACTGAAGGAAGAGAAGAAGCAGTAATTAGGCAAAAGTAGAAAGCTTTTCGTGACAGGTTTCTATCAAAGCGTATTAGATTTGCTAACTTCTATCCTCTGTCCCCGAGTGCACAATTGTCATTATCGTACTCAGCCCCTTGATGCACTGATCCAACTAAAAAGCAATTTTTTCATTGCATACTCTCATCTCTGGGCGCAGAATTGAATACGAAAGCGTAATACGTATTTATTTAGCTTTTTGATGCATCGATTTTTGGAAATTGTCTAGTATGAGGCAATGGCCATTGACTCAGTTTCGGATTGGACGCTTTCACTCTGTGCTTAGGTATCGTGCTAATTTTCATTTTGGGCTTTTTCAACTTTAACATTTTTCACCGTTTCGTGTTTTTTTGTATAATCTCATTCATCAAAGCTGTATCAGTTCTCAGGTCAGCTGGTGAATTTCCTTAATCTTAATTTCGTAATAAACGATCGTAGCATTGAATGGATTTTTGGTTTGCGCTATAACCGACGTGATTTTTCTTTGCTTGGCATTTTTCCCATGTAAAAAAACTAACCAAAGCACGGTTTGATTTGAGTTAACATTTAAAAAAAATTTCATATTTAATAGAAAATGAGTCTATTGCTTTTAATGATCACTGAAAATGTTCTCTTATTTTCAGATTTTCCCCACTCTCCTGCTCTTCAAGCTACATATTTAATACCAATGTTACGTTTTGAATTTAATGCCTGGTCTTTATAAGAAAGTGTATCACTTAGTATTTTGCAGCTTTACAAACCTTTCCTTTTTCCTTCATTCATGCTATTCTGTTTACGTTATTGTGTTGTTATTATTTATAGAAGTTTATTGTAAAATTATATTAGTTGTATCTAGTTCTACTGCGTAAAAATATAAATGATGTTATTAATAGTAGTATAGAAGGTGACGCTTACTATTAGTGCCTTTATCCTTTGCATTTAGTGCATTTCCTGTGTAAACTTGTTTCCTGGGTAACAGATCTTTCTTGTTAAAACTTTGTTCTTCGCAGCTGCAAATACTTTGATCAGCCTCTACCGTTATAATGCTTTATTTCTCCTCGTACTTGTAATGGATCTTGTAGTTTGAGATGCTTCTAGCTTCTAAGTGAGTTTCTGTCATGCTGCTTGCTTTCACATTAAAGTTGATCAAAATACTTCGTATTCTCATTTTTATTTGTAATGCACAATCATATGGTTTATTTGAGTGTTGCTATTGTTATAAAAGTACAAAGGTTTGGTACTTTGTCAGTAGTAGTATAGCCTAGAATACTTTTTTTTTGTTTTTAGTTATAATGATTTTTCAAAACTAATTATTAACCAATGTGCTGCTGGTTGATTTTGTGTGCTGATATTACACCATTGCTTTTCAGGGCTCAAACTCATCCCTGTTAAGGTGGTTGGTTTCGACAGGAACCTAGGTGTGAACCTACTACCAATTAATATCAACTACCTAGTACCTACTAAAATTTCCTTCGAACCTAATTAATTCTATGTAGAACCTTTAGGTCACTTTTGAGGATCTTCTAATAATGGCTGGCCATTAATTTATTCCAGTATTAACTCGGCAGCAGTTTTTAATTTGTTGTGTTTTTAACATTTAGAACTATTTAGTCCTAATGATTTAGAGTCCTAGGCCTATTTTCAGTTCCAAATGAACTAAACCATGTGTATAGAACCGTTGGTGTTTGTTTACTCATTCAAGGGTAGAACTAAGATGTTTATTGAGAAAATATGTTACGCTAGCTGGTCTTAGCCTTCTTTTACCTTTTTAGTATGTGTCCCTTTGACCATCTTCTGGATTTAGATGGTACCATCTCAGTACTCTAAAATTAATTTTTATTGCTGTTCTATTTATTTATCTTAAATCATATTAATGTTTTCGTTGCCTGCTCTAAAGCTGATGCCAGAAAAAAAAATGACAATAAAGTGCCAGTTTTACTTGATGCTCTCAAATGTTTTATTTGCGTCTCTTGCATTCATTAGCCTCGTAATCAGTATTTAGCATTTTTCTACAGAAGCAGACTTAATTTTATATATTAGCACAGCTTTTGATGGATGACTCCAAATAAATTTGTACAGGTTGACTCGAAATTTCAGCAGCTTCAATTTATTTATCATAATCCTGATAAAATTAACTCGAGTTTCATCGGTTTCAGGCTTCTGATATTGAAATTGTGCATGTGGTCGGTTGCAGATTATTGGTATTTGAACACTTTTTATCAGCCGAGTAGAATTTCTTACACATGCTCGATAACCAGATCCTTGGCACGAGGGGAAGAGGCATAATAGCAAAACTATTTATTTTTGATGGGCTGAAATTTAATTTCTTGGTCAGCTGTGGTAGCTAATGGTGTTACTTGGAGCTAAAATTTGACTAGTTTGTACTTCACTACATTTCAGTGTCCGTTGTTGAGGGGTATTTTCATCGAATAGTTTGCTGATCTTGATTGATGTTTTTCTTTTATGTATTGAGAAGCTAGTTGATTGATCAGGCTGTGCCTACATGGTAGTGAAAATATCCCTAGAACCTGCCTTACGTTTGTGAAAAGTAACAGAAAACCTAACCATTATCACCACACCAAACCTGGGAGACCTCTCAAAACGCAAGTGCAGATGGCTTTCACTATGCCGAGTGCACAAGAGAGGCATGCAGTTTATAAGTTGGTATTTCTAAAATTCGAGCTGAAATATTGAAATACAATCAAATATCAGGAAGTTCCACAGATTAGCTATCATTCCACCTCCATTCTCGGCTTGGCAAATACAAGGCTACTACTGGCTTAATAAAAGTATTTGCAGAAAAGTTGGCAAATTAAAATGTGGCTTCATGGAGCCTGCCTGAACAAGTCCATTTCGGAATTCTACTTTAACTATGCGGCAATACGTCGCATGGAAAGGCAAGGCCAGGATGTTTGGAAAAGATCTAGGAAAGAAACTGAGGTGGAGATCAAATATAAAAAATAAACAAACGATTAGATGATCACGGTAATGTAATTCTTTGAGCACAGTTGGTAAGTTAAAAAGTACATATCATTCAGTAAAGAGCAACAAATCAACAAGGAGCCGTCCTCACTGCAACCTATTCCTGTGACAGTATGAAAATGGTAAGTACACGAAATAAAAAAAGTATAAAAAAAATACATCTGTCAAGTATGAAAATTGTTAAGGTTCCTTTCAAGAGCTAGGATACTTTATCCTTGGTTATCACTTATCCAATTGGCAGAAAATGTGTGGATGTGAATCAATAATGGTTCAAAAACCTATCCGCAATAAGGTGGTTTCCCACTTGCGGTTTTCCCACCAGTGCATTGCGAAACGGGCTGACCAGTTGCAGACACAGATTTTTGCCGGCAACCAATACCGACCGGAAAAAGTAGCTCCTACCTCGTGAACTTCTAAACAAGATTGCAAGACAGCTAGCATGTTGCCGACAGCCTTCATCTAGCTGTTTATGGACTCATTCACAAGAAACTTGTCAGGAATGTAAGGCAAAAGCATTTTCAGCCCGTTGCCTAGTGAAATCCCTTCTAGCAGAACCCACTGGAATGCACTACAGCACTACATTTTTCTTCAAAATTCAACACATCGGCTCTTAAACACCCATAATTGTCAATAGGTTAGTAAAGAATACGATAAGAATTGAAAGCAATAGAATAGAAATAAGTCAAAACAAAATAATAAAAATAATAGAAAGTAAAGAATAGGGAAAAAGAAGCCAAGCAAAAATAAACAAGCTAATTAACAAAATTTGCTCAAATGTTCCGAACTTGAACTGGGTGGCGCATTCATTAATTTCAAGGGAACGTATGTTTCGAACCAATTTGTTTTGAAATCAGATTGGTTTATTCTAGCAGCCAGCGCATCAACACTTTCGAGTTGACAAACTTTTTGTTAACGTTCGTACGTAAGCAGATAAATGTCAGCAAACCACAAACCACCACCTTAGAGTGGATAGAGTTTAGTTCTGTTGTTGCAAAGAAAAGACCAGCTGTGAAGGCAACAAGTCAGGATCACGATGGATATTCGTCCTGTTCAACAACGCACCGGTGGTAGAACCAAACAGCATTTGAGAACCCACTTTCACAACAAGAATTTTCAAAGTGAATAAAAATGTACTTTCACTTGAGGCATTGGATACACATAGTAAATTACACATAAATCAAGTTAAAAAAACAAATAAACAAGGCTCTGCTTGCTGAATAAAGAGTAAAGCAAAGATACAAAGAACTTTGAACTTAAGTTCACCGCTAAAGTCACTTTGTAGTGCGGAGTTCTATCCTTTTGACTTACTCTGATTATTAAATTCTTTGCTGAACTAGGCTGTCAACACAATTTTCAGCGGTGCATTTGCAGAAGCGACCGATGACATTCAGCCTTGCTGAGTCTTACCGAGCTTCTACAAAAAATCATTGGCCTTCCATAAATTCAACACGTTCTTCTTCCACGACATCTCGAGACGAAAGACCCTAAAGTGTGCTCACAAATAAACTCCAAGCAATTGAATCGCATCCAATTATTTCTATACAGATTTATAAATATTTTTAACAGGGGTCAAAATGTTAACAAATTGTAATTCCGATTAAAATTCCAAAAACGATTAATTTTACTCAAAAAAAAAAAATTAAAAAATGACATATTCCTCAATTAGAATCTTGTCATTTTACCAGGATTTATAGACTTTCTTAATTTGGTAGACATTTTCTAGAATTATTGCCAAAAGTTTAAGATAAAAAAATGTGCTGCATTTCGATAATATGATCCTGTGATGTAATGATGCCCTGTTATCAATTACTGTGAAGATGTAGCAACACAATTGTGCAAAATACTGCCAGACAGCTGATGGTACCAATATTCTTTTCAATTTCGTCCCATCGATGACATTCTAATCCATGGAAGTTATCCGCCAAAACATAACTACAGCTGACGTTTTAGCTTGGAATCAGCAAAAACCCAATTCAGAGGCTAGATCACAGTCTACAACATTATAATATCACTTTTTTATAAATGCTACTCACGCATTTACTCACTCTCCATTCTACCTCTTGGAGAGTTCACTTTTCTACCATTTTTGGAAATTAAAATGAAATGCGTTTGACATTTTGCAATAGTCTTTGGACTCTGTCTAGCAGAGTGAATATCATTAGGTTGGTACCATGTGGTGATACATAAATCCTCTTGTGCCACAAACGCATTCGAATTTTCAGTCGACATGAAAGTCTTTTTCACATCTTTTGTGTTCTCTCCTTGCAAATGTTTTATTAAGAAATGACTATTTCCGTCTCACTCGGATCACATGACATTATTATGAACTTTTCGTTGGAGTTAAATGAAGGAGTGATTTTTCCATCATTTGGTTGATAGATTATTACTTTTTGTATCTCGTCTCGTCTAATACCTCTTTTCTCTGCCTCTGCTAGCACATCTTCAAGGCTCTGCAAATGTAAGGGCAAAAGATAATTCAAAGTAGATATTCTTGTTTCTTCAAGTATATTTCTATTGGCCGTGAGTAATATGCAAGCAATCATACCTGATCAGGTACTTCCCTGCCATTGACCACTATTATGGTCGGATCGTTACTTATAGATGATTCCGCTTCGCTTTCTTGCACGACTTCAATTTCATCTTCCATGCATTCCTGATACAAGATGTCATCCAATACTGAAAATCCCAGAAAAAAAATAAGATAGGATTCTCAAATTTAAGTTAATTGTGCATAGAATTTCTTTTTGCAACAATCATGTGGAATCATTGGATTTATAAGTTTAGTCAGTCACAGTGAAAATGCAGTATGCTCTTCCACTCAAACTATCCAAGAATGGTACCTACCACTATGCAGTGCTGGTATAACCTATACATCCAAAGGTGAAAAAAAGGAATGGTGAAATGAAATCTAATGGTGAAAAGTGTGAAATCAGAAGGTACACCAAAATCGCAGACTACGATCATAAAGCACACAGCTCATATCTTGCTGCATAATTATTAAATGAAATCAAGTTACTATAGTTATGTTGTTTACCCTCTTCCTCATGTATTGCAACCTCTGCAGTATCCATCGACCCAAGATAAACAATATCATCTTGGCCATCATTTATGATCTCTGAAACAAGTAAAAATATTCCTGAGAATGAAAAGCTCCTCCAGGAGACGTAGCATCTACCTTACCTATAGCTTGCCAATGATTGCAATGAAATAAAGTGACTTGAAGAATTTAATTTACCATCGGGGTGCATGAATACAGTGCATTGTTCAGGATCCACAGTCTCCGTTTGCATGGATTCCAAGTACTCGAGTTGGCGTTTTTGAAGATTTCTCTGGTATTCTTCAGCCTCTGGATATTTTCTTTTCCTGGTTATCCGTTTTATTTTAGATTTGTCAACTGTTTAAAGCAAAAAAATAAATTATATTTTTTTACAACATAGGTATATGAATTAAGCTTCATTGTGCAGACTGATTCGAGGCAAAAATGTGTGCAAAGGCAATAGAAGACTTACTTTCAGGCACAAACCCCACGGGAAGCAAGGGCATGTCATCGTAAATTGTGTCGACTGGTGTCTGCTTCAACGTAAGATGACGAACAAACAAGTTTGAAGTCTTGGAACCCATTTGTCGACCTAGAACATGATTTCATCAGAAAATTTGTTTAAAATGCTAACATTTTATTTGAAAATATTAAAAAATATCAGTCTAACAATATCTTTTTCCATGCAGAAACATAATATAGTTCCACCATCGGGTTTCAAGGTACAATCAGAGGGCCAGTGTTAATATTAAACTTTCTGCTGAGCAAATGAGGGGGCAAAGTTTGGTAAAGGTAGGTGCCACCGGATGGTGTTTGTGGTTGTCCTTTTAACAAATCTCTACAACGAAATGATTACATCTCAAAATATCGATACGTGTAAATCAATCATTGAGGTTAGCATAAACAAAGGTTAATTGAGCATCAACTACTCTTAAATGTGAGTAATCTGCAAGAATTAAAAAAAAATGAATCTCGAAACGACGGTTCAGCATACAGCGGAAACCCACAGCATCCAATATTTTTTTCAGTAAAGTAATCATTTGGGGGCCAATTTTTGCCAAGACAGTTAAACATTAGCGCTATGGTAGTACCGTGTAGTACCATGCTAAGTCTGATTATATCATTTTTGAACTCATTAATGGTTAAATATTCACTTCGGAAAATAAATAACAACTTCTTAATGTGCTCTTCGTCAACCCAAGCAAAATATTTTTATTTGACTTTTGTTCTCTTTGATGATCACATGTTTATTTACAATTCCCTTAAAAAATATATTTGATCAGATCACCTAGGTACACCTGTGCATTTCTAGAAAACATTTTTTGCAACCAACCCCAAAGCAAAAGCTCAAATCTAAATAGTGAGGGTCCTAGATAATATTGTATTAGCCCAAATATAACTCGGTAGTTTTTACTCAAAATGTTTCTAAAAACAACATTCACGTTATATTCTGGTTTTTAAATATACATTTTTCCTTTCACTCCTACTCCAGCTATATAGGTCGCGTTATATTGGGCTTTTAATGCATATCGGGATTCACACGCAATAAGCTATAATCAACTTTAGTAAGGAGCACCCCTGAAATTTAACCATAAGTGATGAAAAATTGTAACACTTAAAAATATGCATTGTTTTTTCTGAACAAATTTTGAAAGGCTAGTCACAATAAAAATTAATTAATTTAAAATCCAAATATCCTAGGATTCTCCCTTTTTAGATTTTAGCAGCCACCGCAGACTTAAATGCAAAATAATGTTTAAATAAACTCCTCACCTTACCCACCTTACTTCTTATTGCATTTATACAGGCCACTACTCACTTATTCCAACTACCTTAAATCTTAAAGGTAAGTATGATAAAGGGTGGGCACATGAACTGGGGAAGAGGAAATAAAAATCATAATGAAGCAAAGTTAAAATAGCAGACTGCAAAAGGCAGGGATCCCAACGTTTTGGCTGCTGCCATATTCTTAAGGAGTGCAGAATGATCTATCAAAAAAATCCCAGGTCATTTATACAAAGCAGCAGCTGAAACACACAACTCTTTACATCTTTTGCAATCGGCTATTTTAGCTCCGGTAAACAGAGTCTCTTCGTTCTTCTTCCCCAGATGAAAACACAATCTTAAAATTAATTGCAGAAGGTACCTGGTAAGGCAAATAGCTTGTTGACACCTTTCGTATTCAACAGATGCATCATCCTCTTTGTTGGGGGTGCCAGCTCCATTTTTCCAACAATATCCATTGTATCATTGAGCTGAGCTTTATATTCAGCAACGGGGATTGACGTTTGTGTGTCTGCTATCATTCTGCTTTTGCCGAATCGAACACGGCCTCGTTTACCTTTAGGACAATATACCAGGTAAATTTGCTATCTTACTCATGTACCAAACTGGTTGATTAGTGCTCATAGAGGTATGGGCATTTTTGCAGAAAGAGATATAGAACAACTTGGCAGAACGAGACTTCATCAATTGGCTTTCCTCTAAAAATATCACCAAATAACAATAAATACAAAATAATTACCATAGTTACAATTTCCAACTGCTGGTACGACTAGCTTCTGTGGGGGTGGTCTTGATAGTTTAATTGCATGAGGGTTTTCTTGAAATGGAATTTGTTCCTGAACTGTAAAGTAGCCATTTTCTGGTATATCTGCTACTAAAGAAGTCTCTCCCACATTCATAACACCAGGATCTATCGTGAAAATGGCATCATCGGTGCTTAAGATGTCTGGAACAATAGTCTCGACAGGCAAAACCACTACCCGCTCATAGGCGCAAGACGGATGTACCTGTTAGCATAAAGAATTTGTGGTTAACTGGTTCTTCTAGTTATCACATTAATTCAAACATACAATGTCCACCCCTACTTTATCGCGAGAGCTGGCTGAGCCATTGACGATGGTTGTTGATGAAAATTTTCGCCCCTGGCCATCAAAATTTCTCTCGAGGTAAGGGAAACTTGATACAAGATTAACTGGCCCTTGTGATTTTGCCAGATTCTTGGTAGTTCTATTTTCCAGGTGAAGAAATGTCCTTGCCGACGGGGACTTTGGCAGTCCGGTGGCTTCAGTCTTTTTTCGCTGTATGTATTTTTTTGCGTTATTCATTGTACATGCAGGCACACTTGTAACTGAAACATGACAAAGAGTCAAATTCCTGATTAGTAGTGCATTTGAGTAATCGGACCATTTCCCGGGTACCCAGCCAAGACTGGAATAAGTTACTGTTTCAATGGTAAGTGAACAAAATGTGAGATTTGTAAAGGTACTTTCTATAAGAGTGGTAGTATCTTAACCTAACTTATTTCCTCTCTTTATCCGAAGTGTATGATTTTAAATATTCTAACGAAAGCTCCTATCAACAAAGGTAACATTAGTCATTAAAAAGTGTCATTTAATTACCTTGAAAATTGAATATTAGAAAGACAGTCAGCGATCAGCATTTAACAAATCAACACAAAGCATGAGATACCAATTCCGCAGCTGAAAAACCCTTAGCACAACCTAAGCGTACCTGACCCAATCGAGCGCCAGAGTCTCGATTTAGTATATGCGACGAAAACGTCGCACACAAAGGGTTAGGCAGTGTGCGTCTACAAACATCTCCGCTGTGCTCAGGCATTGGGGAAACCGAGCACAGGGGACAAAAACTCGTAACTGTGCGTTACTATACTCCCTCTATGATTTGAAATGCTGAACATTTTTATTCGTTGGCTTGTTCATAAACCGCAGCTGGTTGCTATTTAACATTTCCTAATGGCCCGAGGTCCGCAGATTGAAAGCAATACTAATACGTTGACTCAGTTCCCCTTGTCCCAGCAAGGGAACGGAATCAAAGACTCAATAAAAATGTCATTAAAAAATATATGCATAGATTTTAAACGCTTTCAGGGAGAAATCGGCTTTAAAAAAATGTTTAATAGTAAGTATCAGTTTCCCTGATCAGATCCGTCAGTTCACACTGAAAAATAATTATACACTTGTGAAATTCGCAGTATCGAATTACTGAATCATTATCATATGACATTTACTTGTTTAAAAAATCTATAACTTCCAATCCGTTTCACTTTAAACACCTAAATTATCTAACAATTATTCATAAACATGGACTTACTAGAATAAAACTGTCTAGATTAAAAATGCTGTGAAATTCACTAATACCTGTGAAGCAACCTATATAGCAACCAATGGCAACCAAGTTGTTATTTTTTTGGTAATTATCGTCATATCACTAATAGCATATCATATCAAGCGAATGCTGCTTTCAATAGTTAGTTGATTGTGACACCGGGTTCCCCCACATCCCTTTTATGCTAGGTTAAGTTCACCATCCTCATCATCATCCACCTCATCACCGATGCCTTCAGACCAATGCCACAGGGACGACGTCAAAACAGTCTGTCGTTAAACACAATCATCAATAAATCATCAAAATATTGAGGTCCAAATGCTGGGTCTCGTTGGGGACTCCAGAAGGCATTTTTTGACGTTAATTTGAAGCCTATCACTCACTGGAAACATCTAAAATTAAGTATTTTGGATGAATTCATATCCGATTTATTGAGCTCATAATTCCTTTCCCTTGCTGGGACAAGCAAATAGGTTGTTCTCGGAGACCTTGGGCTATTATTTGATATGTGCTAGAATCCAATCTACCTTCAAATGCAGGTGCTAATTACCTGTTTGATATAAACGTAATTAGAACAATTTTCATCAAACGAAAATGTATGACGAGCGTTCTAGCACATTGAGTCTCAAAGTTCCATTCAATTAATTGCGTAATATTTACCGAATGAAAGATGTGACTGACGTTTAAAATTGATTGTTTTCTTATTACTTTTTATTAGTCCTGTAATTCTGTTCCCTCGCTGGGACAAGAGAATCGGAGCTAAGTTCATTTTTAATAGACTTAAATCTACCATCGTATATGTGCTGGAACCCATTCTAAGATTAAATTTGGGTGCAAAGTCAGTTTTAATATAAACCTAATTAAGAATGAATCAACTTAAAACCCGAATATTACACCTAGAATATTGACTACCTCTCGTTTTGAGACATTTTTAAGCTGCTCAATGAGCGGGTGCGTTTGTTATTTGAAATTATTAAATATGGCTTAATATGGGAATGATGTTTTTACGGCGGATATACAATTTAGCGTATGCTCCTTTTTTGCCGTGGTTTTTATCGTGTCGAATAACGGAACTCTGGCGCTCTATTGGGTCCGGTCCTAAGCGTTCAGAAACAAAGTTTACAGGACCCATCCATACATCCTTGCTCAGTTACACCACAATACCAGAGATATACTTCAAATTTGACAGTCAATCATAAGTTTCAAAGCCGATCATCCTGTAATCTTTGATGTCTTTTTAGATTTTAGCCTTTTAGAGAGAATGCTCATTAAGATTCATCGATGAAACCAGGTCAAAGGTGGTCTACCCAGGCCCATTGATGTTTGTTGAGATTTCAGATTGACGAGGGACCGTTGGCAACCATGAACGGGCTGTGGGGTCGAAGGAAATTGGATATACACACGCCCGGTGTACGGACAGCGTCTGCCTATTCGGATACCTTACTCAAACAACCAAATTTTAGATCAAGGATATTTTCTAAAGCTTTATTAAAATAAAAATATTTTTTTAGACAATCCATTTTAAAAACGGGTTTAGGAAATACATTTAAGCGTCAAACAGCCTAAATTCGGGAGACCATATTCTGTGCCCAAGTTTTCTGTGCACTAGAGTGTATATTTGTCTATTTATATATTTGTTTATTTGCTACTGACAATTACATTGTAGTTGTATGAACCTAATTGTAAAGATTTCTAAATGAAGGTAAAATGGTAATATTGTACCGTTTATAACATTAAGTAAATAAAGGTGGTAATATAGTAATGTATTCTGTGCCCGAGCATTCTGTGCCCGGGCTAACAGCTAAAACCCAGATGTGTTAACTGTACCTATGTTTTCTGTGCCCTAGTATACTGTACCTCAAAACCCTAGAAATCAAACGTGAAACTCTGCCTACGTATTCTGTGTCCAAGTAATCTGTGCCCAAAATTTATCCCACCACGCCACCGGCTGCCGAGAGTCCTCCCTCCAGGCCGACGGCTGTCGGTAACGGTTGCACCCCACGTAGCTCACTGACCAGATTACACATTTCTTGAGATGTAAAAATCTCGGGCACAGATTCACGTTTGATTTCTAGAATTTTGGAGCACAGTATTCAAGGGCACAGAAAAAGAGCAAAGCATTTCAAATTGGTCGTGCACAGTTTGGTGTTTTTATCGAGTACAGAATACTCGGGCACAGAGAAATAAAGGCACCGTATAACGTCACCCTAATTACCCTATTATTGTACAAATTATCAATATTTTATGCCAGTTTACCATGTTTTAATAGTTCCTTTCAAAAAGAAGTCAGGCAATTGGTGGAAGATGCAAAGGCTTGGGCCTATATGCACACTCAACGGCTTGGATAAGATTGAGAATTTAGTGGTACCATTGAGTAGCAAATGGTAGCACTCCAAGTAGATAGAAAATTACAGGTAATTACAATAAAAAATTACCAAATTCGCGCGCTTTTGGCACACTCGCCATTGATATCGTGTGTTCAGCACGTCCCTGCCCTCACGCCGGACGTGTGAATAGCAGTAGTCGACTGAAGGGGCCATTGGCTTGTCAATGCCATTGGCCAAACCTGAATTCCATATCTACTTTCCAGGGCGTTTAGGGCGCTGCGAGACGAGGTTATCAATCTTTCGGGTTTAATTTGACAGATTGCTTGTGTGGGCCTTACGGAAATATGATGTTTACAAGAGTCTTTCATCGCTAGTTGTGCCTTCGTAGCAGATTTGCCGAAAATGGGTTGTGATCTTATTTAACTGGAGGAGAATCCAGCAGATAAACCCTAGGTAATCCAGGGTAGCGAGCATCTGACCCGACTCTTATCATGGAATGCAAGCAAAACAACATAAATATACCACAGTATGTATAACCACGTAAAATACTAACTACTCATAAAAAATTCTAGAATGAAGGTAGTCCTCGAGAAATATAACTATTGAAAAATAGCTAATGCATTGGGGCATTGGTCCTAAAATTACCTTAAAAGTAATAACATTGTGTAGCAATGAACACACCAGCAACAACTATGTTAATAAAATGTGATATAAATCAAATATCTTCAGAGACTTAATAATTTCATTGTTTGGCTCTTGTTCATATTAGTATTTGTTTCAGAAGAACTAAACGCCAAGCAAAAGTACTCGAAGATAATTACTGGGATTGCAGTGTTTGTACCTACAGAAACACGGCAGAAGCCTTTAAATGCCTCATGTGTGACGTACGGAAAGGAACGTCGACCAGGTACAGAGTTTGTACTAATGTAGACCTAGTTGCCTAGTTCAGGAATCGTTTGTCTTTATCATTCATGTTTTTTGATTCCAGAAAACCTAGAATAAACTCACAACTTGCAGCACAACAGGTAGCCCAACAATACAATCCTACGCCACCAAAAACAAATAAAAAGGAAGGTATCATCAAGGAAGGAGGAATGAAAGAAAAGTTGCATAAAAAGGGATCCCCAAATGACAGCAAATCTGGCAAAAAGAGCTGGCATCCGTGAGTTTATATTTTTATCAAATCAATGAGTTAATGGAATTCAGCGGTTTTTTATTAATTGTAACCATTTACGATGATCACATTTCATTCTTTTTTTTCTGTGACAGCCCAAGACTTAAGAATGTTGACAGAAGTACTGGCCAAACACGTGAGGTCACTGTCAATAACGTTACAGTAGTGATAACCGAATACAAGCCTAAGTTGAAGAAGGCAATATCTGAGTCGGGGGAATCAAGTAGTGCATCTTCAGAAAATGGAAGCCAATCTGAATCAAGTGTGTATGCCAGGAGTGGTGATATTGGTACAGACTCGCGAAGTTCTTAGTATACAAAGACACGTGGACTTAAAAATGCCTCTCATCGCATACTGATGGATCATCGAGTGATACCTCTCTTTTCGCTCATGTCACCTTGGCACTGCTTTAATTTCAATTTGTGGTAATATAAGTCATATTGTCCCATGGTAAGAAATATAGGTGTTAAATTACATTTTAATGAAATAGCAGAATTTGAGAAGTTGATCAACCTGATTTTTCTAGCCCGAATGAAATAGCCGAGTGGCAAAAGTTAATCAACCTATTTTTTTTTATCCCAAATTAAATAGCATAGTTAGAGAAGTTAGTGAACCTGTTTTTTCTAGCCCCAATAATATTACTGAAGTGTCCAAAATATAAAATGAAAGGTACTAAGTGTGATATAAAAAAAATGCAACAGTGCTAACTGAACACTGCCACATCTTTTATACGTGGGTACTGTATGCATAATTTAATATTAAATAGCAGCTAGACATTTTTATATGGTTGAGTGCAGAAGAGATGGTGTTACATTTGATGCCTGATATGCAGACTGACAGGCTGGTGTTTGATTAATTTATTGTGTAGCTGATAATAACATGTCCTAGTTATAAATAATCTAATAAATAATCTTACAGATTTAATTGAACACATAATGCCATAGCATAACACCAAGGTATTTAGAGTTTTCCTTGGCAGAAAACGTTTATGGCTAGTATCGTTGGGTTACCAATAAGTCACAGTCTCAGCGCTAATTTACTACTGTCTTCGCGTAAATTGGCAGCCGGATGACTACTATGCCAACAAAAATTGTGGTCGGCCCGAGTTTTAAGAACTTAATTTTGTTATTTCTTGCAACTCGCTCGTCTTAAATACTGGGTTACGCTCAATTCATCTTCATTTATGGTACCCAAACATGAATCATCATTTTGAGTCATTACCTTTTTTATTTTCGAGGTTTGTCAAAAAGGACACTCGCAAGGCCATCGAGCAGTCACCACCAGTACCACGTGTAGGATGCTTGTTTGCTCCGTAGAAAGTTTAACTTAGCCGCTGGGACTTTTTTTTTGACTAACTAGGCACCCAATGCTAGCATTACCAGTTTTGAACTTGGATCAATTATATAAATCACTGCATTCTCTTGGCTGTTGACACACCAATTAACTTAACACCTTCTTTATTAACTCTGACATGAGAAGGTTGTCCTACCTGTCTGACAGTCATTTCACACCCTCCAAAATTGCCCAGATAAATCCAAATCTATTTGGTCAGAGTTACTGTTGGTGTGCACAAAGCTACTTAATTGATCAAAGGCTACCATAATGCTATTACGTACATTTTCGGTAATGCAAATAAAACTTCCAGAACTCACTGGTCAGCATTTATATATTTTTATTTGTACTAATCCATTAATTTCAAATGAATCCTTACTGTTCCAACTTTTTACTTTAAACAGCATTTTCATATGTTAGCTAGTGAGAATTGATATAGATTTGCACCGATGATGTCATCTGGTGTCGACCGATCTCTGCGCCGAACGCTGCAGCGAGTAAAGTGAAGGTCCAACCTCGGTTATCCTGGCGCTTCCAAGGCACTCGGCACCTTTGTAAAATACGGCATACTGGAACCAAAAGAACTTGCTTCATTCCACCTCTTAAAACTGAATATTTTTAGTGAAATAAAATAAAAACGAGTTTCAAAATACCTGCCCAGGTGTTATCGCTCTCAAGGGTATTTCCAAAATGACAAATAGGTGATGGTGTTTTGTAAAATAAACCTGGCATTTGGTCAGCGCCTTTGTATGTTGAAATCTGAACTCGCAGTTCATCCTCCGAGTCATTAGCAAAGAATTTGGCAATGAGTGAATCCAATGGACTTCGGAAGTAAAAAATTGCTTGGAGAAGAGGCTGGGATGATCTGTACCATTGGCCTGCATAATACATTTTGTTAGTAAAGGTACTGGGTATTGGTTTTGCTAGTCTTTTTTTAGGAATAGTCACTAACAATCAATATATCCTGGCTGTTGGAAAATTTCTTTGCGATAAAATATCGATCTAGTTGCCCTCCAATTCTGCATCTTTGACCAATTGTCCATAAGTGTTTCCCTTGGTGGTCAGCAACATGATGGCCGCTCTCTACGTCGATAAACTTCCCACTCTCGGATGGTATGTACTAGAAAGGAAAGATGTTTGGCTTCCAGTTTCCTGCCACTTGGAGAATAGAGGCAGCTTGCTGATTTTGTAATTCATACTTTCCATTTCTCAAATTACCTCGGATATAAAATTTTTAAAGTTTCTTGATCCAATGAAACAAATACCCATGCTCTCCTTTTTCCTTACAATATTTTCCATTCCTTCAGCTTTTGCTATGTCCTTCACCTGTTTCTTAGTTAAATTTCCAAGTGGAAACATGGTCCTTCTGAGGGCTTCTTGCGGCACTTGGCTCAGGAAAAAGGTTTGATCTTTTAAACCATCTGCCGCTTTCAGTAGACGAACACTTTCCATCTCATTATAATTTTCTAAAAAGCTACCAAATGAAGTCTGAGCATAATGCCCTGTGCTTATAGCATCTGCTTTTAATTTGTTTCGGGCAAAGTTAAAAAAAAGATTGAACTTAACTTGGCGGTTGCAAAGTATGTCTGGATTCGGAGTGATCCCTTTCTGGTAATCCGCCACTAAATTACAAAATACATCATGCCAATATTCTTTGACAAAATTAATAGATTGAAATGGTATGCCAACATGGCTGCACACCCAATGGGCATCTTCAGCATCTTGAGTGGAAGAACAAGTGCCAGTCTCATCGGTTATATCCCAGTTTTTCATGAAAACACCACGAACGTGAAACCCTGGATTAAAACAGAAAATATACTTCACTATTGCAAATAGATTAAATGCTATTATTTTCGTACATAAATCCAGAGTAATTGAAATGTATGCTTATTAAGGGAACAAAGAAGCATGTTACAGAAGATTTCACCCGCAGATTGATTACTATTTTGAAGGGACTAATAGCATAATGAAAAGGCAATATTTCCAGGTACCTTTCCGTTTGAGAAGCAATGCTGAAACAGCACTATCAACTCCTCCGGAAACCGCAAGAATCACCTTTTTAGCGGTCATTAGAGAAACATAATGGATAAAGTTGCAACAACGACGGTACAGGGGATTTAGTCTGGGTTCTATAACCTATAAATATTGAGCTAGTTGAGCTTAGCGAGGTAGTATCAAAGAAAAAGGATTACTTAATCCTTTTTCTGTTGTATTATCTCCATCACATCTTCAACTGAAATGGAAATCAGGAAAAAAAACCGAATGGTTTTGAATCGAAATGACGACTAATTTTCCTGGCGATTTCCTGCTGGCATGCACCGACCGCCTTACGCAATATCACTGCTGGTAAGAACGTGTTCGACATCAAACCACCTGACCCAAACGAGCGCCAGAGTCCCGCTATGGAATATGCGACGAAAACGTCGCACACAAAGGGTCAGGCGTGCGTGTACAAACATCTGCGCTGTGCTCAGGCATAGGGGAAACCGAGCACAGGGGACAAAACTGTGCGTTACTGTACTCCCTCTATGATTTGAAACGCTGGACTTTTTTATTCGTTGGCTTATTCATAAACCACAATTTAGACTGGGTCCAAGTTAACATTTCCTTACAGCCCGAGGTCCGCAGATTAAAAGCAATACTTCAAATCTCCTTGTCCCTGCACTGAGATAAAAAAAAAAACACATATTAAGGCTGCTGTAAGTAAATCCAAAAACAATGAATATTAGACGCATCCGAAATAGGAACAGCTTCAAAATAACACGAGCAATACTTGAACCCTCGATTCATTGAGTTCGTCGATAAATATTCTAACAACGGGTGATTTGCATCCGCATTTGAATGTAGACTGAGTTCTAGCACATATTAAATTATAGCCCAGTATCCTATCAACAACACCTGAGCTCAGTTTCTATTGTTCAAGGGAAACTGGAAACTGGAAATGGAATGGAATTACGAAATTAAATTAAAGACACAGTCAAAATGTCATATAAAAAAAACATAATAAATATTTGACGCATTCAGGGGCTTCAAATAAATTGTAAACAATAGGTAACCAATATTTTAAGCGATTCTCAATAAGACACTTCTTTATCTCTTCGAATTTTAAGTTGGTCAATTTTTAATTAGGTTTATATCTCAATTAACTTTGCATCCACATTTGAACTTAGACTGGGCTCTAACACACATACAAAAGTAGTTTAGGGTCCCTTAAAAAGAACCTTGGCTCTGATTCTCTTGTCCCAGCGTAGGAAAAGAATTACAGGACTAATAAAAAAGTAATCAGAAAACAATCAATTTTAAACGTCAGCCACATCTTTCATTCGGTAAATATTACGCAATTAATTGAATGGAACTTTGAGACTCAATGTGCTAGAACGCTCGGCATACATTTTCGTTTGATGAAAATTGTTCTAATTACGTTTATATCAAACAGGTAATTAGCACCTGCATTTGAAGGTAGATTGGATTCTAGCACATATCAAATGATAGCCCAAGGTCTCCGAGAACAACCCTTGGAAATTTAAAGTCAATTTTAATATAAACCTGATAAAAAATTAATTAACTAAGAATCCGAAATGATATTGGAATGTGATATTGAGAATCATTTAAAATATTGCTTACCTATCGTTTGAGACATTTTTTAAGCTGGTCAATGAGCAAGTGCGTCTGTTTTTTTATATAATCAACTACTTTATAAGGCCGATGAAAAACAATTCGGTGTTGGGACACGGATATTTGAACTGATCATATTATTTCACAGATCTCAGGCTATAAGGTGACTTTTAACAGGAGCCAGTCTAAGTTGATATTTACGAATTCTCAGTAAAATTAAATTTTTCGCATTTTCAGTCGTCGAAGGAAGTACAGTCAAGTCCAATGGTCAAGTCTCTCTTTCATGCATTAACGATACTTCGCTGTGGTTACGCGGTTTTCCTATGGCTGAGCATGGGAATGATGTTTATACGACGGATATACAATTTAACGTATGCTTTTTTTTTGCCGCGGTTTTTGTCGTGTCGAATAACATGTATCTGGCGCTCTTATGGGTCTAGACTTCAAACTTCAAACGAACATGTGCGCCCTTGTGTCATTCTCATGTGATCTACTACTAGTTAAAACTACCCAACTATTTTTATGTGAGTTGTGGCATTACATTTGGAACACATTTTTATAATTGTTAGATTTTCAACAAAGTTCCATTTAAGAGAACATCAAAAAGTAACCTGACTTGCAGCCAATGATCGCTGAACGTCACTAAAATTGTGGTTTTGATTATTCCATTGGCAATGGTGACTGAAAAGAAAATAATTAAACTACCACTATGGGGAAATGCTTAATTGCTTATAGGAAAAATCTGGCAAATGGCGTAGGAACAGCATCCATGGTAATTTGGGCAACTTTAATTTCAGTGACGTTGACAGTGACGTTGACAGTGACGTTGACAGTGACGTTTCAGTGACTTTAACTTCACACTGCTTTTCTTGCGTTCATTTTTCTAGCGCACTATCGGACGGAGATTTTTGAAGAGGTATGGAGACGAGGCAATCTTCCTGCAGACTTTATTAACATATGATTCCCATTTCATCTTTTCGTCAATCATTATTCCCAGGAACTTTATTTCTTTGGCTTCTTCGACGCTTCGTCCATTCAGCCGCAACAGCGGCGTGCTGTTAGGTTTCTTTTGATCTGTATGAAAGTGTATGAATGTTGTTTTCGACTGGTTTACTATGAGGCCAGCATTATTGCACCACTGCGCCATATTGTTGATGGCTGCATTAGATCTTCGGGGTAAGCTATCATCTTTGCAGGCGGTTCTGAGGTGACTCGTATCATCAGCAAATAGCGATACTATTCCGGGTGCAATGTGTTCAGGAAGGCAATTCACATAAATAATATAAAGTAACGGGCCTAGCACTGTCCCCAGGGGAACACCGATATTAGTGGTTCTTAGCCCTGATCTGATAGTGTCTCTTGAGTTGGAGACGATCAGCTCAACACATTGTTGGCGGTTGGAAAGGAAGGAAGAGATCCAGCTCAAGGCGACGCCACTAATTCCCATTCACACATTCTGTGATTCACACAATCGAAAGCTTTTTTCATGTCGTAGAAGAGTCCCATGGTCAAACTTTTGCTGTCAAAAGCACGATAAATGCTTTCGACAAATGAGTAAATGGCCTGTGTAGTTGATTTTCCTTTTTGGAAACCGTATTGATGGGGTGATAATAGTTGGTGCTTGCTGAGGAACGTCATCACTCGAGTGCTAAGTGCTCTTTCGAATATTTTCGAGAAAGCCGGGAGGATTGCTATAGGACGTTAGTTTTCCTTGTTCGATTTATCTCCATTTTTAAATATGGGCACAATTTTTGCAATTTTCAGGGCTGCTGGGAATTTTTTATGTATGCGAACGATGCATTCACAGTATCTGCGAGAGATGTGGGCTAATTTGGGCTGAGCACGATTTTAGCAGTTTGCTAGGGATTTCGTCCAATCCAGCGGAATTCTTAATACATTTCTTATTTATAATTTCGCTGATTTCGGTTGCGTTCACTGGGAAGAGAAATATCTGATTCTTCACACCATTTTTTGGACCGTTTGGTAAGATTAGGTGATTCCCGAGTGTCTTGAGTAAATTGGGGACGATATCGCAGAAGTAGTCATTTAGAAGGTCGGCGCATATTTTGGGATCTTTCTTATGACGCTGAGTTAACATTTAACTCGATCTCTTGCTTTTGAGCTTTCGGTGATGTGGAGTTATTAATTACCCTCCATGCACCCTTTTGTTGCACCCACCATTTGTTATGTGATTTCGATATTACTCCGTCGTTGTATGTTTTCTTCGCTCTTCGTACGTCAGTGGCGTGTGTTTTCTTTGCTTGAATGTAGAGATCTCTTCTCTCATCTGTATTTACGCCGGAAAGTGTTTCTTGGTAGAGTAACTTCAAGTTGTGCGACGACTCCCTGACTGCTTCTGTGACCCAATTCTTCTTGATGGCACTGCATGTGGATAATCGTTTTTTCGGGAAAGCCTTCTTGAATGCGTCGGTTAATGTTGTGATACATTTTCCGTATTTCTCGTTCACTAGCTCCGAGTTTTCAACGTCTGTCCAAGAAGCCTGCCCGATAATTTGTTAAAATTCAAAACTTGGTTCTGCTTGAAAGTTCTCTTCCACTGGAAGGCTTTCGAATCTTTGAATGTTTTATTTATACGCTGTTCAGCTTGATTCTGGAATTGTAACAGTTGGCTATTGTGGTCCGAGATGGTTAGGGGTAAGGTCATTGCCTGGATTACACAACAGTCGCTGATGATGTCGGGTTTCGGATGTGTGCTGTAGCGTTAAATGAGCTCAGGATGTCTTCAAGATGCTGTGTGGTGGACGAATCTTTTCTTAGCATATCGATATTGAAGTCGCCGCCAATCAGAACTTTCGTCTGGGGCCCAAATTCTTTTATTATTGATTGCAATGTTGTTTCAAGTTTTTCGAGGAATATTTTTGAGTCTCTGTTTGGGGATCGGTATAGTGATAGAACGATAAGAAATTATTTCTGCCATTTAACTGCGGCACATTCAAAAATATGGTCGACACTTAACGACCCTGTCGATTCTCTCGAAATGAGAATAGTAAAATCTCTGCTATCAAAGTTGCCGAGTGTCCCAAGCATGTTCATTATTTCCGACTGACTGTCCAAGTTATAAACTTCGAAAAGATCATTTATACCATATGAGAATTTCGTAAATTTGGAATAGTTCCACAATTGTTCGACCGATTTTTCTCAAAAACGCGGTAAGTCTAAATTGGGAACACATGAATGTGCTGTGAAAATTTAGTTCAAATCGGAGCAGGCGTTTGACCACTAGAGCGCAAACAAACAAACAAACCAAAACAAACAAAAAACAAATCTAAAAAATACCTGGGGTGGGTGAAATTAAATATTTTGCATAGAAAAACCTCTACGGTATGTTGTTTGCCACAACTGACGTCACTGGCGTTGCGAACTTTGCAAGAAAACGTTATGTGTGAGAGACCTTGCTTTGAACAATATCACTCCTTAACATCAGAGCCCCTTTATTTTCTAAGTTTGATTTTTTTTAATTCTTTTCTAACACGTTACTTTGCTTAAAATGTCATAAACAATAACATTTGAACACAATTTTTGCGTGTAGTTTTCTTCTGGGCGTTAATTGGTTCAATTTAGGTAGCACAGCAGTAGACCGTTCACAATCAGAGTTATGTAGTGATCATAGATTTTATTTTCAACATGTTAGGGAACCAATAACCATACATACTCTTTCTTATTATCGCTCAACCATGGTTGACTGACATCTATAGACTAAATTATCTGTTGGATGAAGAGTTGGCAAAATGGATTACTAACTGTAAAATGTATTTACGATACATTTATTTATCGTACTCCCACATTCTATTCTCTGATGTAATTTTTTGTTTCACTGTGAAGAGCAGGTTATTTTCTTTCTGCTTGCTTTGTCTCCGTCTATGCTCGTATGTTTACTAACATTTCATGTGATTCGAGACGGGCATGTTTTTTATTGAACGCAGTGATTTAGTTCTAGCAGTGATTTTACTTCGCTCGTCAAAAAAACAAAGTAAACCTTAATTACAACAACCTCTTCATCCACAACCATACCCTTTGGTGTCAAGACATTGAAATGAAAACTTAATTTTACTAAAGATAACATACATAATGTATGCCATCGACAAGATATAACAGAAAAACTTAAAACCTTTGGGTGCACTTTGGAACCTTTATTTCAAAGATTTCCACCATTACCAAAATGCCTTGAGAAATGAACCCAAACCGTTCACAATCAATGTCATTGGATTCATGAGTTAAGGTTTAAATCTCTGAAAAGACTTGCATTGTAAAGTTCAATATTTAAAAATAAACAAATGAAGAAGATTACTATTTCATTAGACATTTGGAATCAGACTTCTTTGACAGAGTTACCTACACCTGAGGGCCTGTATATACCTACTATGGGCAAGCTATTCATATTCACACTTTTCAGAAAAGTAGACAGGAGGAAATTCCTACTGGCTTGAAAATGTTTTTCTGAAATGTTACACCACATCGATTTATCTTTTGCAGTGCGAGCAGTGCTTACTACGTGTTATAACAAAAGTTTCAAAAAGAAAAACATGAATAGAAAGAAACGTGAAATTTTCTTGAGTTCCTTAGCAACATCGCTCTGAGACTGAGACTTACCAATCTCAAGTTAAATAGTAGTTATTCCCACGTCAAAAAATTCCATGATTTTTAGAGGTCTGAACAGTTATTTGTTCGTTGAAAATATTGGTCCTCGTAAGATCACTGACGTTAAGCAATACTGCGTTGGGTCAGGTATTGGATAGGAGACCATCTTACAAATGACCAGTTCCGTTTGGAAGAGAGATTGGACGAATGAAAGTTAGTAGAAGGATTTCATTTACCTTGCAGCAAACCTCTCAACAGCATGGATTCGTAAAGGAATCCTTTTGTTCGAGTTAAAAATATTAAATTTTCTTGGTCGAATCTGAAAGTGAACAAAATTTGTAGAGTAGGAATTACCTGCAAATAATTTGAATCAGAATCGCACTGATAAAAACACAGCAAAGCTTCGAAGGAAAATCAATTTTGTACACAGCATAATCAACACATTTCTCTATGAATTGTGATGAATTGTTTTTTTCTCATGTCAATAAATACTTAACCTAGGCTCTAGATGGAAAATAATTAATTACCTCCAAATATGTGAAATGCTTAGATTGTTTTTGTTATATTTGGGACAGGCAGGAACTCGACGTTTAAAGGTATAATAGTACTTGACTGCCTCATTATACAACTGATTTATTTCATAATACACAACCCTTCTAATGGCAGGTAACCAAAGACTCAAGTCATAATTAATTACGTCATGGCTCATCATTATGATCCCTGGTCATTGATGGCCATACCATAACATTTCCATTCTTATTTATTTCCATAGGTAAAAAAATGAAATCTAAAACACATACAGAATTCGTACTCTTCTAAATATACAAAAAACCAATAATTGCACTCAAAACCATTTTTTCAATAATTAAGTGCTTACAAAATGTATATTAGAATTACTAAACCACACCTTGTATTAACATGTACATTCCAATAACCGAGCAGGCCTCTCAGGCCGTTTAATCGTTCTTCCGGAACTCCGAAGCATTACCTCAGATGCAGATGGCGTTGGTTTCTGGAAGGATTGACTGGTCACGGGTTCTGTCTCGAGATTTACAAGTTTATTTTGCCGTATCTCCAATACAACCTGCTCTCTGTCTGGCTCGGTGGATAAGTTTACTTTCAGGTGGTCCACGTGCACGGACCTAATTTTAGACTTGACTAGTACGTAATACGTGACCGAACTAAGTTTCTGAAACCCTACTCCAGGCCACCACATTACGTCTTCGTTCCGTATGTTTCTGACTAGGACTAGGACTCTGTCCCCCGCCACAAATTCTTTTGTTTTAATTCGATTATCTGCTAACTGTTTCATGTGGTTTCTGTTGTCGTTTTGGCCCAACTTGGACATCTTATTAAAAATATTTCTATCTTATTTCATCTTATTTCATCTTATTTTATCTTATTTATTATCATTTTCTTAAGACAATCTTATTTTTGGTTGTATTTTAAGGAACATTTCCGCTGGAGTTATACCTGTAGCGGTGCTTGGTGTGTTCTATATTAAACCCTTCCCCGTCTTCATTTTCGGTTTCGTCCTCCATCTGGTCGCCCTCTTCTTCAACGACCTGTCGGATTGCAGTCTTGTTCTGGCAAACCCTTACCAGATGGCCTTTTTGCATGCACTTCCTGCATACAAAGGAAGGGTAGCGGCAGTCCCGCGATGAGTGGTCTCCATAGCCCCGGAATCATCGCGTCTTCGAGTACATTTTCTTGCTTCCTACCGGCACGGGGCGATCTCTCGTCGATGTCGGTAACTTCTTGCGCGAATGGTTCTTTTTTCGGAGGTGTAACGCGTGGATTTCTTAGTCCTGTCCTGTCCCTCGGATGGCCACGCCGACGGCGAAGCCGTGTGCATTAAATTTGCTTGACGTGGCGCCGTTTCCGCACTAGTTGCTTTTGTGTAAGCTTGACTGAACGTGACGTCATCTTCTTCTAATAATTTGCTCTGCGTCTCCTTGCATCTCAGCCCGATTACGAAACGATCGTGCAGAATATCGTCCAAATAGTTTCCGAAAGCACATGTAACCGCTAATTTACGCAATTTGACTGCGAAGTCGTTGATTGTCTCGGCCTCTAATTGTTCACTTTTGTGGAAAATAAAACGTTCAGTCACAACAATCTTCTTCGGTGTGAAGTGCGCTGAAAGAATAGTTATCAACTCATCTTACGTCTTAGAAGCTGGGTCCTCGGGACTGAGTAAAGCTTTCAGAGTCATGAAGTGCTTCGTCCCCAGAAGTGAAATCAGTACGGATACCTTTTTTGTTGCTGGTACTGAGTTTGCTGACATGTAGTGTGCCAACTGCTCACTGTAGGTCTTGCCGAACGACATGGTGATGAATTTAATGTGGAATGTGGAAATCAGAATAAAGAATGTAAAATTTAGAATGTATACTGTAGAACTTGGAATTCAGTACATCCCATCCTCGTCGCCACTGTTATATTTGGGACAGACAAGAACTCGAGGTATAATAGTACTTGACTGTCTTATTACAACTGATTTATTTCATAATGCACAACCCTTATATGTGGCAGGTAACCAAAGACTCAAGTCATAATTAATTACGTCATGGCTCATCATTATCATTGATGGCCATACCATAACAGTTTTTTAGTCAGATTTTCAGTTACCTGATGATAGCTGATAGTGGTTTGAAAAAATCATGTCATCAATCGTATTTATCCCATCAAAATGGTACCTATATAGGTAACGCAAAAACAGTCTAATTTTAGACTGTGTTTATTAAGTCTAACACTTCTATTTTCTCAAAACTTGATGCCCAAACAAGGACAAACCCCGATCTCCACCTATTGCAGCTGTTGCTCTAGCCAACCGAGCTACTTAGGCACTCAGTTTTGAGAGAATTAGTGCATTTTGATAAGAATGGCGGATCTCTAAGCAGTAGAACCATGAGGTAGTTCAATTAAAAAAAATTAATCTGCGTAACGAGACGAGTCGATTGATTTGGTAAAAAATGTGAAATTCTAGAAAATGATATAACTTATTTCTTGGTCAATTAAGAATTCTAGGAACCCATCAAACCCAGATCTCTTGCTCAACTTGCATTCTTCAAAATCTTCAAAACCAAAACAATACTCAAGCTCTGAACTTGTGTTCAGTGTTATCACTCCGAGACAGAGAAGATAGAGGCAAATCATGAGAGGGTCTTGTGGCCATAACTTCATCAAGGATCTGCTACCCAGTAAATTCACTTATCTTGATATTGATAAACTTGTCATCATTACGTGGTTTTATTCAACTGTTGATTGTCGTCAAGTATCGACATGTGTACGCTGTGTCACGTAATTAATGTGTCTGATTTGATTTGATACTAATGTTGTGGATCGCGGCCACCTAAATGTTGTGGACCGGGTAGCGGTTCCATGCTGCCACCACCAGAGGTTAAGGGATCTGGACCCTGTTTCCTGAAGGGATAATTTAGAAGTCGGTAGACATGATCGGCGGAAGGCTCGTGGGCGACTTTGTGAAAAGTCTATACGTGATAAGAAATGATTTGGTGAACTGAGATATTTATTTAATGACACAATCCTAAAACTACACCAAGTGAGTAAAAAGACTTACATTTCGAGAAGATCAGGACACGTCCGTCCTAGAGCGAGGATGAGCAGAGAGTGTCTTTTGCTTTAGCTGGACAATGTTTTGTGCCCTCAAATCGGGGTTCACATTGCTAACTCAAGAGACACTTGGTGGGAGGGTGCAAGTTGAAATACCTAAATGCAGGTGTGATTGATAAGTGACTGTATTTCTAAAGCGCGCGGGCAATGACCGACGGGATGGCCTTTGAGACTAATTGTCCAAGACTGTGTGAATAGCAAGCATCATCCCTTGTTAAAACGTAAAGAATTTGGAAAAGGGTTATTGATTCTAAAAAGTACCTGTCCGCTCCATGACATCACCCTCGCCTTTCTCAGATTGTTTTATCACCCCACGGTGGTGAAACAATCACAACATTACAGGTGTGAAAACAAAACAAACAAACAAGATTTTAATCACAAAACAAAACAAACAAAATTTGAAATCGTAAGAAAATTACGAAACATATCTGAAAATCATGTGAGGCTAAACTGTCACAATGGGAATATAATAAAAATTTTTAAAGAATTTCTACTCTAAACACATACAAATACAAAACACAATTACAAGTACAAATTATTCACTCGACAATTTCAATAAGCGAATAGACAATGATACGTCTATTTTGATGCAATTATAGTGTTCTGTTTCACTCGTCGTCGTCGATGATTGTTCGATAAGGTCCTTTTATGTTACTTAAAATGATCTGAATTCAAACAATGAGAACTATGCAATACAAAGAAACACTGCACTTTCCTAGCTTGGTGCACGACAGTAGCTCGAAGGGGTCACTTTCTGGTGGGGACTTGCTCTGAATGAGTCATTTGGTCGCTGTACGTTTGGAAAATTGTTCGATTGTGGGAATTTGTAGTTTTCCCCAATCTTCGTACGATGGTCTCTTGACGATAGCCGTGAGGTCGGCGTCGCAAGGTTAGTAGACTCTGCGAATGTCGTCCCACGAAGCTCCCAACTCGTCCGGCTCTGAAGTTGCTTCTCAAGAAGGATGGTGGTTTCGAGGCATGGCAAGTGCACGTTGATCGAGAACATCCGTAAAATATATAACACAGGAACAATATCTCATTTTCATGTATTTTTTTTTTTTTTTTTTAAATCCTTGTCCTAATACTTAAAATCAATTATTAATAATCATGGCATCAATTTCTTTAGCTAATTCTCTTTTCAAACTCGTGTTCGTTAATCTTTTCCGTTCTTCAATAAACATCTTCCTCTTTTATTGTGTCACATCATCAACTGTCTTTCACTCATCGTTCTTTCTTAATTAATTCTGTTTCTATTCAATAATCTCTATAATCTCAGTTACCATGTTTAACTTATTACAATTCGGATTTCATGTTTTTGACCGAGCAAAGGTTTTTACTGTTAACAATTTCAATTAATTTAATTTTTCTCAGCGTTTGTGCTGTTCACTTGCTCCGCTGGTACAGGTAGTTGCGCCCTCGCCTCGTGTTACGCCTCGAGGTAGACGTCTCGGCGATCCTATTGTTGTCTTCGTCCTTGTCTCGACGCCGCTTGCTCCCGTTGAAGTGTTATACTTTTTTTTTTTGTTATATGGTGGAACAATGTTAAATGTTTGTTATTTGGAAATTTTCTACTGGTAAAAGAGATGGACATCATAGGATGGATAAACTGGATGCAAAGGTACTTGTCTGTACGACCTCATTTGTAAAGTCTCATCTTGACTCTATTTTGGGGCACCAACCATTTAACCACACCTCTTCTGTGCTTTCGAGGTTGCATTTTCTAAAGCTTTAAGTGATGGAGTCCTTTCCTTACGCAAACCTGTCCTACTCGGCAATAACTTTGATATTTTCCTTTTCAATACTACAATTGGACTTTTTTGACTAGTTGAAGGCAAATGAGAAGTTTCAGTGTCCTCTACGTCTTGACTGGCGCTTGCGCGGTCCTCTGCTTCGTTAATCGCCTTTGAATCAGTTTTTTTGCTTGATTTTTTCCAGAATTTGTTTGTCCAAAAGGAAGAAGTGAAATTTGAAGGCATTCTGTCGTTATCATACAGATGATCCTGTGACTTTGATCGCGTCTCTGTCTCCTCTAAATTTTGGTTTATGACGTTGTCACCATAATTTAGCGAGTATCCTTGCGAAACTTTGTCGAAATTTGGAATTACCAACTCAATCTCGGTGTCTTTAGGCGTAAAATCGTCGTGCGTTTCTTCTTCAATGGTTTCTATAAATGCTTTTAACCGGTTGCTATGTACTACTTGTATTTTGCCCGTGTAAACGTGTTTTATTTCGAAGACTACGTCGGTTTTTTGTTTAAGAATTCGAAACGGTCCTGACCAATATTTTGCCCATTTTTTGTTTAAATTTTGTTTTAAAATTGGTGTGTACAAATAAACGATGTCGTCAGGCTTGAAAGTTACTTCGACAGCTTTTCGATTGTAATATTTTGCATTTTGTTTAGCACTGCGTTTTAAATTTTCCCTAGTAATCGAATATGCTTGTTCCAATCGCTTCCTGAGCTCACTGGGATAGTGCTCGTCCGTGTTGTAAATGGGTCGCGATGGTTTGCTGAATTCCGCGTAAGGAATTGGCATTTCGGTACCGTATAGTTGAAAATAAGGAGAGTGTCCTGTAGAAGTACTTATGCTGCTCCTCATGGTTAGCATAACTAAGGGCACGCAATCATCCCAAGATAACGGTTCGTTTTGGACATAGTGACTCATGATGCTATGAAATGTTGAATGACTTCTTTCGATGATACCATTACTTTGACTGTGATAAGTTGTGGTGGTTTTGTGTTTGATTTGCAATATGTTCATTACCTCATTAAACATTTTTGAAACAAAATTACTGCCATTATCACTGACTAAAATTTCGGGACATCCAAAACTTGCAACTACATTGTTGACAAATGCGCGCGCAACAGTGGAAGCTTTTTGATCTGGAAGACAACAATAAATCGGATATCGCGTCAGACGATCAATGAAAGTTAGCACGTATTTATTCCCTTTGTAACTGGTGGGAAATGGTCCGCAAATATCGCAATGTGTGATTTGAAACGGTTTTCGCAAATTTTCGTCGTGATATGATTGTAAAGGGGCATGTGTCGGGTGTGGTTTTGATTTTCGCTGCTGACAACTGACACATCGCTTCACATATGCTCGAATTTGGTTGAACATTCCAGGCCAGTAGAAACGCGTTATCAGAAGACTTGTCGTTTTATGAATTCCAGCATGCCCGGAAAATGGCGAATCATGATATGTTTTTAATATCACTGAAATCATTGTCTCAGGAATGACTAATCTGTGGTTACTTTCTACACCCTCTCGATATCTATACAAAATCCCTTGCTCGTTCAGGTAAAATTCGGTATGGGTCTTGCTATCTTTTTCTAAGCCGTTAATGATCGTAATAAGTTTCGCATCTCGACGTTGGCAAATTTTGACTCTGTCTAAATCCCAAACTGGTTCGTAATCTATTTTCTCATTTTCCGCGCATTTTCTTATTGTCTCCTCGTCGTCTAAATCAGATGTAACCTTTTCTTCGCTGAGAACCTGTACATTTGCGATCTTTTCGCCTATATCCTCTTCGGTCGGAATCTCAATCGTGTCCTGCTCTAATTCTGACTTGCTCTCTAAACCTGTTCGCCCTATTTCTCTCGTGACCTCTACTGGTTCTTGTTCTAACTCTTTCGTGACCTCTACTGGTTCCTGATTTTCTGCATTTATGATCGCTACTTGAATTCTACTGAGTGCATCTACGTGTGAAATTTGTGATCCGGGAACATATTGGAATTCGAAGTCGTACTCGGATAATGTGAAACACCAGTTGCTGTGACGACACGATTGATTAGAAATGGTCAATAACTGTTTTAATGGACGGTGGTCTGATTTTAGGATAAAGTGTCGGCCGTATAAGTAAGTTCTGAAGGTTCTCATTCCCCAAACACATGCTAGTGCCTCGCGCTCCCAAGCTGAGTATCGTGTCTCGCGGTCTTGCAGTTGCCTGCTTGCGTAACAAATGGGACGCTCGAAGCCTTGAACACGCTGTGCAAGTACGGCCCCAGCACAAGTTAGACTACAGTCGGTCGTTAAGATAAATTCTTTACTGAAATCTGGAAAAATGAGGACTGCATCGCTGCATAATGCTTTTCTCAAGGTGTTAAATGAGTCGTCGCACTCTTTCGACCAAATGAAAGGTACATCTTTCCGCGTTAATTGACATAGTGGTCGAGATATCGTTGAATAATTATTCAAAAAACGTCTGTAATACGATGAAATTCCCAGGAAAGATTTAACTCCTCTCACATCAATTGGTACGGGCCAATTTGCGATAGCTTCAACCTTAGAATGCAATGGTTTTATACCCTCCGAGGAGATGAGAAATCCTAGGTATTCTGTTTCTTTTTGTAAAAATGTGCACTTAGAAGGTTTCAGTTTTACTCCCGACGTTCTCAGAATGTTGAATATTTCCTTCAATCGTGTGATATGTTCATCTACAGTTTTTGAAAATGTAATAATATCATCTAAATAAATGAGACAAGTGACATTGCGGATACCTGCGAAGATGGAGTCAAGATAGCGCTGAAATGTTCCTGGGCTATTGCATAAGCCTGGAGCCATCCTCTTGTACATGTAATGGTTTGTTGTTGTGCTGAATGCAGTCTTACACTGATCTTCCTCTCTGATAGGTATATTGTAATAGGCGTCTTGTAAATCGAGTGTAGTGAAATATTTTGAATTTGACAAATAATCGAGAGATTCATTAATCTGCGGAAGACAGTATGCATCTTTGCGCGTTATGTTATTTAATTTCCGGAAATCTGTAACAAATCTGTACTCTGTAGTACCGTCGTTCTTTTTCTTTAAAATTACCATACATGGCGCACTCCAGGCCGAGTTACACTCTACGATAATGTCTTTAGCGAGAAGCTCGTCAATTTTTGCTTTCATTGGGCCACGCATGGATTCTGGTACTCGATAGGGGCGCAATCTAATCGGTGCATTATCCCCCGTGTGAATAACATGTTCTACACCAACCGCCTTGCCCATGGTATCCCCAGTCTTAAAGAAAAGATCCGCATACTCGAACAATAGAGCGGCAAGCGAGTCCTTTTCATTTTTGTCTAAGTGGTCATGATCTACCTGACACATCGAATCTATGAGTGACAGCGTTTCGTTTGGTTGCAAAGTCGTATTTATATTATTTACAGAACATACCTCATCAATTTTAATTGTGGTGTTAGTGATGATATCGTGATAGATTTCTATTGTACCGAGGGTAAGACCTTTCTGGAGTTCTATGTCCCTTTCTGACACATTTATCATACGAACCTGTGCCGTGAGACTGTCATTTTCGGTGTAAAGTGATCTTGCGCATTGTAAGCCATGCACCGACAATCGAATAGGTTCAAACAATACGTCCTTTTTAGCTTTGTCCGCGCAGACCCCCCTAGTTTGGATACCTTCGGTTAAAAACTCTGAGCGGCCAGGTATCGTTATATTCTTGCTTAATCTTAATTTGACGACCTTTTTTACACTACTATCTTTATCGCGTTTTGTACAAGATTCCTCGTTTTTTAAGTGGACACCATGTGGGGTGGGCTGTACATTTTCTAAATAGGACATCGGTAGAA
This sequence comes from Protonemura montana, assembly GCA_947568835.1. Taxonomy (NCBI): domain Eukaryota; kingdom Metazoa; phylum Arthropoda; class Insecta; order Plecoptera; family Nemouridae; genus Protonemura; species Protonemura montana. The sequence continues at coordinate 2,168,908 of OX387604.1, read as the reverse complement.
TTTTCACAACAATCGCATCTGCACTTTGCTGATTCTCTTTCAATGTCGGAACCATACCTGAATCGTTGTTTTCGCCAAATCTAACACCTGTACTTGTTAAACTGTCAGCGGTATCCTCCACACCTGTTAAATCCTCACTAACAACACTGACCGTCCTCAAACCGTTAACTGAAACATTTACACGCAAATTCTCGTCCTTTTTTCTATCTCTCACAAAATCACACATCAAGAGAACTTTTCTCTCTCCATTTTCCGAAATATTAATTCTCAAATTCATCAAAACTCTATCTTCTCCCTCAAAATCGCTCAAAACATCTGTCAAAACCTCTTTTCTTTCCTCACTAAAATCTGAAAAAACGACACAATTCTTCTTATCTTTCGCAAAATCTCTCACAAATTCTCGCTCAAAATCTTTATCGATACCGATCTCAAAATCTTTCTCAACTTCTTTCTCAACTTCTTTCTCAAAATCTTTCTCAACTTCTTTCTCAAAATCTTTCTCAACTTTTTTCTCAAAAACTACTTTCTCAACTTCTTTCTCAAAAACTTCTTTCTCAAAATCTTTCTCAACTTCTTTCTCAACTTCTTTCTCAAAAACTACTTTCATGTCAATCTTCAACGGCTCGACATTTTCTATTTCCCTTCTCAAAACGTTTTCACTTGCCACTTTATCTACAACTTCTTGAAACTTGCTCATTTTTAATTCTAACTGTACAATCTGTGCTTTAAACTCGCTCAATACGATGTCATCGGAAGTTAATGTTTTCGGTGTGGTCTCGGAAATGGCTTCTAATTTAGAAAATGATCCAATTCTTTGATTTCCCGTCAACGTTTTCTCCCGTACCTCTTGACTACTAGACGCCGAACCAACAATGGTGTTCCTTACGTTGTGAGAATTTACTTCATGTTGATTTGGACGACAGTCCGCAGACGACGCAAACGCCCCATGGAAAGTGTGGTCGAGTTTTACAAAGTTATCATTGTGGATTAACATGTCTTCATTAAAGTCCAATACCATTTTGAAATATTTCATAAAATCTCTCCCAAGAATACCGTCACATGGCAACTTCATTGCTTCGTTGCACACTGCGAAACCCGAATACAAGTACTCGTATTTCCCTAATACGACATTCAAGGAGGCTGTGCCCAAGATTGGCAGCATTTCCCCTGTCACCGAGGTAATTGTGCGAGTTTCCGGCCTATACTTAATGTCACCCTCTAGAACTGACTGGCTTATAAGAGATACTTCAGCCCCGGAATCTACGAGAAATGTTACTGGTGTCCGATATTTATCAGTTACAATTTCGCCTCGAACCCGCGTAGTGCCGACGCTTTGCACTCGCCAATTGCTGAAAACACGTGCCGAAGCCACATCGGGTGACCGAATATGGTGCACGTCTAAAAATCCTGTGGTGTATCACCACCTTGCGCCTGATCACTCTGCGGGGAATCCTTTGGCTGGTATCGCCCGTCCTTAACCGTGCCTCGGACCTGCGGAGCCCGTCTATACCAACAGTGATCTTCGCGATGTCCCCGTTTGTTGCAATTTTGACAGACAGGAATTGGTCTAGAAGGGGGTGCCGATGAAGCGATCTTACTTGGGCACACGTTGGCGTAGTGTCCTCTCCCTCCACAACAGAAACACGTGACGGTTCGGCCCACGGAATTGTCATTTACATGTGGGGGTGTTCGTGACTGATAATTTGGATTGATATTTTGGGGCACCGACTGAGGTTGCTCCTTTCGGACGGCTCCTACCAGAACGGCGGTCGGACCGATCGAGGCTTCCGCTGCCTCCTCGTGAAGAGCGAAGTCTAATGCTTCTTCGTACGTTTTCGGTCGATGCGTCAAGACGAAGCGTTTTATGTTGCCCCCGATTCCTTTTAAAAATTGTGTAAGGAGGGCGCGTTCCAGAGCTTTTTTGGCGTAGGCCTGCTCGCCCAAGTCCTCACCTACTTGTTGTGTCCTAAAACCCGCGATTGACAGTCTCGTCGCGAATTGCTGAACTGTCTCAGACGTTCGCATGATGCAGGCCGAGAACTCCTCGTTCAGTTTCTCGACACTGATATCGGTTCTGAACCATTTCGTGAGAGCGGTTTTTAAGATTTCATAAGTCGCTCTTCTAAGCTCTGGGTTGGCTTGTACATATGCAGACGCGTCGCCCTTTAGCTTCATACGCGCAATAATCGCTTGCTGACTTTTCGTCCAGCTTCCCATAAATGACATTTCATCAAGCCGGTCGAAAAAATGTTCTACTGATACGCCCGACGATCCGGAAAATTCGGGAACTAAATTTAAATGGCTAAGATTTGAATTTTGAACAGCGGTTACCTCCTCTGCGGTCGGAGTATGGTTAATAAGCGGCATTGTGAATTTATGAAAGACCAGACTGAAGTTAAATTTTAAAGATTTTACCTGAAAAATGCAACGCGACGCGACCTAGCTTATCTCGGGCCTCTCTACTCTAATCCTCCTCATCTAACAAACAAAACGCACATTGGATCGAGAAAAAAAAAAACGCTCATGACGTCACCATGGCAATTAACATTTGAACACTGAATTTACGCATGATATTGTTTGGAAACGAGTTCACCCAAAATTTTGTAAAAATTGACATCGCCACTCTACCTTTTCGTTATTGAGTCGGGAAAAGTTAAGTTCATCAAGTTGAGAATAAAATTGAAAATGGTCAAAATTCGGCAAAGTCAATCACGTTTGATCGATGTGAAATCCAACCTTGCGAAGAGACTCGAATCCCACCGCGCTGCCATCAAAATGTTGTGGATCGCGGCCACCTAAATGTTGTGGACCGGGTAGCGGTTCCATGCTGCCACCACCAGAGGTTAAGGGATCTGGACCCTGTTTCCTGAAGGGATAATTTAGAAGTCGGTAGACATGATCGGCGGAAGGCTCGTGGGCGACTTTGTGAAAAGTCTATACGTGATAAGAAATGATTTGGTGAACTGAGATATTTATTTAATGACACAATCCTAAAACTACACCAAGTGAGTAAAAAGACTTACATTTCGAGAAGATCAGGACACGTCCGTCCTAGAGCGAGGATGAGCAGAGAGTGTCTTTTGCTTTAGCTGGACAATGTTTTGTGCCCTCAAATCGGGGTTCACATTGCTAACTCAAGAGACACTTGGTGGGAGGGTGCAAGTTGAAATACCTAAATGCAGGTGTGATTGATAAGTGACTGTATTTCTAAAGCGCGCGGGCAATGACCGACGGGATGGCCTTTGAGACTAATTGTCCAAGACTGTGTGAATAGCAAGCATCATCCCTTGTTAAAACGTAAAGAATTTGGAAAAGGGTTATTGATTCTAAAAAGTACCTGTCCGCTCCATGACACTAATAACAGATTCTAGCCGATGTCGAATCAAAGGTTTCGGACGACAGATATGCTATGCTATCGGACTTCAAATTCAAATTCTTCAAATTCTTTATTTAGAGTTTTTTATGATCGAAATCGGGGAGTCCCCATTGCACATTTAGTGTCGTTTCGAAATGGAGCGAACACGTTCTTGCTTACATAGCGGCTCGGCTCCTATCAAAAAGAAGGGATCCAGACCCTTACGCAATCACATCTAGGGATTTTAATTTATTCGAATAGATCTGGAAAAAAAAACATTGCAAAGACCGGGCAAGACTGTGGTCATGGTTGATATATTACGTGATATATTACGTGATATAGCGTCACTAGAATCAGAGTGACTGTGAGTATTCACAGCCTCTTGGTTCTACTCCTTGGAGATCCGTCATTCTCATCAAATACACTAAAATCGTCTCAAAAAGCCGGCGTCCAGATAGCTCAATGGTTCAGAGCAACACCCGCGAAAGGTGGAGTTCGGGGTTCGAGTCCGCGTTTGGGCATCAATTTTTGAGACGGTTATAGTGTTGTTAATAATAAAATGGTTGCTATATATATTTTTACTATTGAAGCCATTGTGTCGTCACACAAAGCCTCAAATATGTTCATTTTTAAACTTTTTCAAGATCTCACCCCGTCTACGTTTTGCAAAATATCAAAACATAAATGATACCAGCCATAGACACACGCGTATTTTCTACACTGTTTTTCATATTGTTTCGAATAATTTTCAACCCCCAAAAGTCTAACCGAGTCGACCTCTGCTCGCACTGGGGCGGAACTGCCTGTAAAACTTGGTGACTACGAAATTCGGAGATTTCATCTTTATCTTACCGTTTGGGCGTAGTGCATTTTTGGAATTTTTTAATTTACCGTCATAGACTATTATAATATTTTTGTTTAAAACTGTATTCGAAACAGTGCCAAACTTAAATTATTTGTTGTCTTATCCTTTTGTTTGAAAATGTTATTAATTTTTCGAAGGCTCATTATCAGTCAGTTTTTGTAAAAACACTTAATGAAAATCTAACAATCTCTTTACGATTCAGACCGAATGGTTTGGCGTGTTGAAAACACCGGTTCTCATGAGATCACCGAAGTTAAGCATCACTGCGCTGAGTCAGGTATTGGATGGGTGACCATCATACACATGACCAGTTATGTTTGGGAGAGAGGTTAGAGGGATGAAAGTTAGTACAGCAACTTCATTCGCCTTGCTTATCCACCTCTCGACAGCATGGATTTGTGGAGGAATCCTGTTGTTCGCGTTGTACCGTCCTTCGGAAGGGACGTTAAGCCGGTGGTCCCCCTGGTGCTCTTCGACAGGAGTAGGCTACGTGCCGGCACCGGGTTTCCTCCCCTCCCTTATAGGCTAGGTAAGGTTTATCATCATCCTCATCATCATCCTCATCATCATCCACTCATTCACCGACGCCATTAGATCAGTGCCGCATGACTAGATGTCAAAACAGTGCGTCGTTAAACACCACAAATAATAATAATTTACGATTCAGCACTGCTGAGTCACATTTTTCTTAAAAATGACGATTATAATTTGTGTGTGCTGAATTTCTTTTAAAATAGTGTGTTTTCTTTTACTTCCAGGTGAGTGGGCGACGACTTGTTCACCAGAACCGCAAAACTTGTTACTAAAGGATAACGGCGTAGATTCACCGTCACGTATCATCATCTTTGCTTCCGAGACGGGGCTGAGGAAACTCGGATCGGCTGGTAATTGGCTGATTCGAGTTCCGGTGGCGAAACGGATGTCAGTGTTGCTTTTGTGTTTTTACAAAGGAAGGATCAAGAATCATACGAGAAACTCTTGCAGGGACTTATTTATGGCTGTGTTGCTCAATGCTCATGGACTTTATCCTGATCCAAGTGTTGTAATTTGCGATTTCGAAGTTGCAGTTATTAATGCAGTTAAAAATGTAATTGGTGATCACGTACGCATTCAAGGTTGCTTTTACCATTTAACACAGATCACTTGGAGAAAAATTAAAAACCTAGAACTCTCCGAACTTTACAAGGAAAACGATGAGTTCCGTCACTTCTGCTCTAAGATTGACGCGTTGGCATTTTTGCCTGTATACCGTGTTCGTGACTGATTTAATCATCTCAGGAAGAATGCACCGGCACAAAGTGAATATTTGATCGACTATTTCGACCCAACTTACGGGAACGGTACGTATAGACGTGTTGGCAGACAATACCTGGGCAATATATTTGATTGCGTAATATTCCTGCTCGCTTCCTAACAGAAGTTTTGAACTGCCACGAAGCAACATTACATGGTGATGCACGAACCAACAACCTGACAGAGGGATGGAACCATAAGTTCTTTCACCTTATTGGACACAATCACCCAACTATTTGGAGGGCGATAAGCAGGTTGCAGTTAGAAGGGGCCGCAGTTTGTACAGTAATGCTACAAGACGAAGTAGGAGCAGCGCCCAAGAAAAACACTTTTTATAAGTATATAGAAATGCAAGAACGATTATGTAATCTGTGTAATCAGTTTGATGAAGGTGTTAAAACATTAGATTATTTCATTCGTGGTGTCGCCTAGAAAATTAGACACAGGTAGGCTAAATGTGTACAAAATGTGACAAAGATGATAGATCTTAGAAGATGATAAGAATATAACACATATTATTGAGTTAGAGCTTTTAATTAAGGATGCCCTGTAACTTTCTACTGATTCCCTAAAATTTGTTTTAATTTTTCCGTCGCCTATGTGTCCGTCGCCTATGTGTCCGTGATAAATAGGACTAAACTAGATCGCCTAAGTGTCTGTCGCCTATGTTTCTCTCACCTAAGTGTCCGTATACCGTTTGGCCTGTCGAAAACGCTTACACTGCGCTGAGTTCAGTATCGGATTGATGGCCAAAGAAACAGCTTCTTCAACAACTCGCTCAACTCCTGAAAAATCAAATCCTGTTTGAATGACACCTCCCTTCATCGTGCTCATCGACAGGGGAAAGCTATAGGTGCCAGCACCAAATGCTCCCTTCTCCCTTCTAGGCTAAGTTAGATAAATCATCATCCACATCTTCAGTCAATCTTTCACAGACGCCAAAAGCCGATACCACATGCTATGGTAAGTGGCAAACGGCCGTAAAACATCAATTAATCTACTAATCAACGAGGGGCATGGAAGTGCACACTTTAAGAGTTCTTGAGACCATGCAATTTCAAATTTGTTGCACAAAATCCCGGTAGGTTACTGAACCACCAACCCCACTATAACTGATTTAGTGGTGACTGGATAGTGGTGGCTGCATTTTTCAAATTCCTCTTAGTAAAGGATTTGGCTACCGCTTACTTAGCCCAAATCTGGAATAATCCTTGTCAAACCAAGCTTGCAGCGGTACGTGTAGACCAATCAAAGCCAGGCAGTGTACCATGCCCCAATTACCAATTCAACTGCGTGATTCGCTGCTAGGAGCGCTTCATAAGATAGGAAATGCGAGCACGACGTTATTTTTCCTTTTTTAAACAACTTACGGACGACAAGATTTTTCTTACGGAGACTTATTTTCCCAACGGAGTTCTGTAACTATATCCTCGACTCTCATCTGCTTGGCCTCTATCTGTCTGTTGGGGTGTTTGATATCGTCTCTGGTTTCTTGTTCGGTGTTGGCGGGCACGGGCACGGGGTCGGCGATTAGGTGGGTGAGCTTGAGGGGACGCCGGAGTATGGTACACATTCCCTAGATCGAGATCTAGGATGACCTAGGTCATTCCAGTGTCAGTATTTTATGGTGACGCTGGCAGCGCCGCTGCGCTCCACGGCGAGCAGCCCGTACTCAGTAGGCTATTGATTTTTTGAAACGTTCCTTGTATCTCGGCACGAATCGTCGCCCCGCCCCACCATAGCTCCCTCTGCCACCCCCGCCTCCATCAAAGGTCCCTGCCGTTTTCAGGGGGTACTTGCGCAGCGGTACATCGGGTACCTAACGGGTGGGGGTGCAGGCACGGAGGGCTAAAACGCTGCTGTCGGGGATGAGTGTTGAGGGAGGGGGGTCTAGTGAGGGAAATAGGGATAGATCGAGGGGTACCAGCACTGCGGGAGCCTACTGCTGAGATCAATTCAAACCCTCCACTCTTCGATCCCGCGAGGTAGGTGGTTTGGTTTGAAATTGTCAGTTGGCCAAGTTGAGCGGTCGGCGGTGGGTGGCTCTTGCTCGGTCTTCTCGCGGGTTTTCATTAGTTGTAGCAGGAGTTTTCAATTTCCACCAGCTTTCCATTTCTTCTCGACGATCCATTCAGGTGGGCATCGCTTCCATCGGCCTCGCCGCTCCACCACTTGGTAAAATACTATATTTTATCATATTAATAGATTTTTTTTTAAGCAAAATTGAAATTATGGCAATTAAATCATCAATGTTTATTGTGATTTCTTGGCTCCAGTTTTGTTATCCAAGAGATGTTTTCATCCTTACCACGCAAGCAATTTAACTTTTATTTACAGTGACTTTCTCTTATTACCTAAATTTACCCCTGAAACTGTCGATTTTTCTTTAACTCGTGACACATTTCACAGTCTCGGTCCGTATTTGTGACCCGAATAGTAGGCACTAACATATATTTCGAAACTGCAGTTTCTTATCTTTAAAAGACAACGACGTTGAGGTCCTACATTATTAAGCGGAACATAATGTTTCCTAAGTCTTTTGGCAGGGATAGATTTGAGTCGTGAGTTGTGAACAATCTTTGCTCCGATTTCTGCACTGTGGTTCCGTATTCAGTCGATGCAACCAATAGCAATCAATTTCAAGCGAATGCAATCAAGTGCAGGCTGCAAAACTGCACTTGTATCTTAGCCTTTCAGTTTGCATGCAACCAGCTATGCTTTCAAATGGCATATATTTTGATTCCTTCTCACAATTAATATCATTACATGTAAATCACATTTATAAATAACGCTGCGTCTTTAGATAGTGGACACTAATTATATAGATGGCTTAAGTAACTGTTGCGTGAAGCTAAATTTACCGTTACAAATTACAATACTCGTTTATTTGAAAAATGGCTAATTACTTAATAATTATATGTCCTTTTTGTTGCTTCTGATTAAAACGCAAAAGTAAACGCGTGAAAAAAAACGTCGGAGGAAATAGACAAAGGAAATTAGCGAAAGAAACTGAACTTTAAGCGAGAATTCCTGACGCATTTCTTGACCTTGAGATGATAGGGTTGTTATTGAACGTTCAATATTCAATGTCCTTGACGAAGATATAATTGAATGACATCCATTAGCTATTATTGAAAGCAATATCAATTTATCGGCATTGTTAGAGAGCTACTAAAGCAAGAACAGGCATTCGCTTATAAGTACTTCTTCCTCTATTTCCTTCCACCACTGCAAATTAATATCGAGCAGTAAAATGAAAAATGAAATCCGAACAGCTTATATTACCGATACACGAGCATAAGCATATTATCCGGTACCTATCCTGTAATAAAAGAAGGAAAAGTGATGATCTTATGCGACTCCACTAATGCACAATTCTAGTAGGGTCTTGGGGCTAGTGAAGTCTAGGTCTCGCCCACCTATGCCCCTGACAGTGAAACAGGACATGGAACTGTGTCATCTCACAGGGGAAATAGTTTTAGACATCTGTCTCTCACAACGTGACAATGGCTCTGTTCTAATTATGCACAGAAACAAAACGATTATCCTCCCGTTGCTCCGCTCGATCAGACGTATTATAGCCGTGCCAACTCAGATCTCGATTGCGCTCTTTCGACAGTGCTGCTAAGACGGGCCTCAAGCCGCTACACACCTTCACCGATTTCTGAAACGTTTCAAGCTTTTCCATGCCATATAATGATACGCGATGCACCCCAGGGGGTTAGTGGGACTGTGAATGGGGAGAGGGTGACCAGGAAGCTCACGCGCCAGTATAATCGAACATGCATAGTCCAAGCTTCCCACTTTGACCCAGCTTTTTACTCACAAATGTGTGTTATACTGAACTTCAGAAAAAATAAGAGATTTTTTTTACACATTAGTGATATACAGTGGAGAAAACTCAAATTATTATTAGTACATTCGCTAAATTTTCGTTTCCAAAGTTTTTTTATAAAAGCATTACAAAAATGGTCGGAAATTCATCCAAGGTGTCTCTTCCCTAACAGTTCAAACAACCTGATACCTACATGCAGAGGTAAATCTTCTTCTTCGATATCAATATCCTTCGAAGCTCTCTGTTCGGAAACACGAGCACAGCAGACGAAAGGAACGAAACCTTGTAACGTGTGGGAGAAACCTTGACGGGTGACGACCAACAGCTAGGTCGTTGCGTCTCTCGTGCTTTTCTCCGATATCAAACCTATAATTTCCCGCATTTTATCCACGTTTTGTTCGACAGCGTTGGAACATCAATACAGATTACAGATTAGCTCTGAATGCTTCACGTGTCTGTAATCTGCTTGCCTTTTCATTCGTTGCTGCTTTGAGCAAAGCGTACAAGTTCAGACCGTTGCTTTGAGCAAAGCGTACAAGTTCAGACCGTTGCTTTCAGCAAAGCGTACAAGTTCAGACCGCTGCTTTCAGCAAAGCGTACAAGTTCAGACCGTTGCTTTCAGCAAAGCGTACAAGTTCAGACCGTTGCTTTCAGCAAAGCGTACAAGTTCAGACCGTTGCTTTGAGCAAAGCGTACAAGTTCAGACCGTTGCTTTCAGCAAAGCGTACAAGTTCAGACCGTTGCTTTGAGCAAAGCGTACAAGTTCAGACCGTTGCTTTCAGCAAAGCGTACAAGTTCAGACCGTTGCTTTCAGCAAAGCGTACAAGTTCAGACCGTTGCTTTGAGCAAAGCGTACAAGTTCAGACCGTTGCTTTGAGCAAAGCGTACAAGTTCAGACCGTTGCTTTCAGCAAAGCGTACAAGTTCAGACCGTTGCTTTGAGCAAAGCGTACAAGTTCAGACCGTTGCTTTGAGCAAAGCGTACAAGTTCAGACCGTTGCTTTGAGCAAAGCGTACAAGTTCAGACCGTTGCTTTCAGCAAAGCGTACAAGTTCAGACCGTTGCTTTCAGCAAAGCGTACAAGTTCAGACCGTTGCTTTGAGCAAAGCGTACAAGTTCAGACCGTTGCTTTGAGCAAAGCGTACAAGTTCAGACCGTTGCTTTGAGCAAAGCGTACAAGTTCAGACCGTTGCTTTTATTAGCGCTCGGCTCCCAAGCGGTTTTATTCGATCGCATGAAAGACTCATGTACACGCCATTCATTTAACTCGATGTAATTTTCAACGCGTATTACCCGATTTGAGGTCGTGCCACTGAGCACAACTATTTATTACAACTATGTCTACTTCGCGTAGAGATTAATTTCAAACAGCTGATATTATTTTGTCCCTCGCACTTCCGCTGATATATATTCATTTATGGTATGTCACAAGCTTTCTTTTTACTCATGCTAGAGTTCGTATCTGAATTATAATTAACGAGATAGCTACTTATTTAAAAGTACTGGTAATCGATTTTTTACTTTTTATTTCTTATACAGTTCATGCTCAGGTAAATTTACGACAGTTCAAGTGCGATAGTTGGATCAATTTGAACGGAATCATCTATTTTGTTGTTGGTCAATAAAAAACTAATCATATTTAGATTTAACTGTCAGTAACAATTGGCACCACTTGCAAAATAAGTGACCGACATGTTTCACGAACTAGAATCATATTGGCCACAGAAAAAGCTGTTCACAAACACTCGGTAATGATTTAAAGTGGACTGAGGAGATCATTTCGTATTTTTCAACACAATTTCAAACTTAAATGCACTTATAAACGACCGCTGTTTGACCGCTTTTCTAATTGAAGGTATAGTTAGAGCGAAAATTAACAAGCTTGACTGTGACTTTTGTGCCGAAAGGTTAAAAAACGCGATATATTACATGAAGAATTACTGGCAAGTCAGATTTTCCTGGCCACAAGGAAATACTTGCACAGAGTTCATATCGTGAAGTGTCATTTCATCTGAATTAAATTCACTTGGCGATGAACTACCAAGGCACATTGCAAGATTAAACCATTCCTTTCCTTGCAATTCACTTGCCAGCATGTGCAGGCCGGACTCATCCACATAACCTTAGATCGAAAATGACGATTTCCGAATTTCAAATGCCTGGAATGTTACTTCCTGGATCGTGTCTCTAGATTTTCTTCAATATAACACATTTTGATTTCTTTCTGGCGGGGACACGACCTAAAAACCCCCTCTGCTGTTTCCTGATTTCTTACGCTCGCTGTTTATACCATATTTTGTGGATGTGGCAACCCTACTCGAGACACTGTCCGTAAAAAGGTTTAAAACAACTGAAAACCAGTGTCTACGGTTTACAGCATGTAAGTTTCAAATTCACCTACCACCTTCCGGCTAACATCTTGGCCCACCTAATTAGACTAATTTAGCACCCTAGCACGTCTATGGTTACTAGTCACCCTTTAGTCTGCACTTCTGGGATTTCCTTGTACCGAATAACCGGGTACCCCGTTACGGAATCCCGTAACGGCTCCCTGCGAAATTTCAACAACATCAGGCAACAACATCCAATAAAAATATTTTTAGTAAATCAAATAAAATACACCGAATCCATAGAACATGAACAAAATCCAAATAATAAATGTGCTGCTAGTTTCTTTGGGCAAACGTTTTAGTCATTCAGGCCCCCTGAACGGATTAATGTAGGGTACGTGATTCTGAGTATTTTTGGTATATTTTATTATTATGAACACTACTACCGTCTCAAAAATTGATGCCCAAATGGGAACTCGAACCCCGATCTCCACCTATCGCGGGTGTTGCTCTAGTCCATTGAGCTACTTGGACACATGCTTTATGAGACGATTTTAGTGTATTTTATGAGGATGACGGATCTCCAAGGAGTAGAACCAAGAGGCTGTGAATACTCACAGTGACTCTGATTCTAGTGACGCTATATCACGTCACAACCATTCAATCTCGAGTAACTCTAATTTGACGTAGGATGCGTTTTATTTATTTGAAATCTCATTTAAATTGCTTCATTTAATCTTACTGAATCGCATTTAAATTGAAATAGAATGAATGATTGTGACGTGATATAGCGTCACTAGAATCAGAGTGACTGTGAGTATTAACAGCCTCTTGGTTCTACTCCTTGGAGATCCGTCATTCTCATCAAATTCACTAAAATCGTCTCAAAAAGCCAGTGTCCAAGTAGCTCAATAGGTTAGAGCAACACCCGCTATAGGGAGATATCGGGGTTCGAGACCCAATTTGGGCATCAGTTTTTGAGATGGTTAGTGTTCATAATAATAAAATACCCCGCGCATTGCAAGCGTTTGCAATTCAAATAAGATTTCAAAATATTTGGTCTATCTTCTTGCTATTTTGGTTGCTATTCATATAATAATTATTCTCGAAAAGTCTTTCAATTAATAGCCATTTTGAATGGTTAGTTTTCTACATTCTATCGTTGTCAACCGTAGAGCAGTTTTAATATGTTGAGGAATAAAGGTACTTGACAGTGTTTGACAGTGTTTGACAGTGTTTGACAGTGTTTGACAGTGTTTGACAGTACATTGGAGTACAGTATTCCGGTGCCTTTTTGGGCACACGCATATTTTTTCTTTCTAGGGAAGTTTCCTCGTCCTTAAGGCTTGAACAATAAGGAAACGCGGATTAATGATTCTGGATTACGTTTCCTGGATCTTTCTCCTAGATTAACTCGTTTGCAGGGGGACCCAATCCCTGACCAATTTACCCTGCCTACCTCCCTGCCTACCTCCCTGCCTACCTCCCTGCCTACCTCCCTGCCTACCTCCCTGCCTACCTCCCTTACTAACTCCCTGACTAACTCCCCTTCATGAATTGGGCCTGATTAAGCATACTATTTATTTTCACAACAGCTGCTCCTCTCGTCTCAAGTCCTATATTTTGATGCTACACATCCTGAAACCTGGTAAAGATGCTTAAGTCAGTTCCTGATTCAGCTTTGTTTAGCTTTGTTTAGCTTTGTTTAGCTTTGTTTAGCTTCTTTCAGCTTCGTTCAGTTCGTATGCAAACAGTTGTAACTCGACGAGATGTTGAAGTTAACGCCGTTAGCGTGTCAATTGAATTAATCATTACAAAAAAACTGGACAGTCGAAAAAGTCTGCTAACGAGACATGCTTTATATTGAAATACACATAAAATGCCAACTTCCATATTATATCACAACGATATAGATAGAGGGTTGAAAAAAGTCATGAAATAAATATGTTCGACCACGGATGGGAAATGCCAACTGCTTTTTCCATCTCTACGATTCGTTTTCCGATAGTATAATTTAATATGACCTATACGTCACCTAATGTAGAAATGGTGTTCGACATTACTTTTTTAAGCTGGCACCGGCACCGTGCAGCGAACAGCAAAAAGCGAACAGCGAAAAGCCCAACTTTACCAAACTTACTATCTAGTTTTCTGATTGCTAGTTATATATTGTGTGCTGCACGTGCTGCGCGTGCTGCGCGTGCTGCGTTAGTAGCTGGTGCACGTTGCACTTTCAGCAGAATAGCAGTCAGAATGACATTTGATACGCATCGTGAAGTTCCTACTGACCTAGTAACGTCCCTCTTTTGTTAAGAATGACGAGATAACAATGGGCTTTGTTGATATGGCTGCATGGGCGATGTTCTGCTATCAACCCATTATTATTAGAGACTGACGATTTAGTAAATAACCCGATCCGAAGACCATGACACAGTATCCATGTCTTCGAGACATTGTGATCACTGGGATGAGTTCTTCGAACATCCTTAGGTGCATTTTATTTCAAATGGGATAATAGACGGATTGAAATTGCTTGCAAGCTGGATAAATGTACTTTAATTAGTCCAGAGTATGCATTTTGCAAACGTTGCGAGTTAAATGAGATCCTAGTTGTGCACAGCGTGCACAGCGAGCACCAGATAGAATTCTTGTATTTTCATTATTCTTAATTATATACAAAACGTGTTTTTTTAATTTCCTCTAAAATCGATGTCGACAGTACAATAGACAAGGTTTGACGGAAAAAATTACCTGGTTTTCAATCAATACTGGAAGGTAACAAAATAGAAAAACACACATCCTAAAACAGTTTTAAAAACAGTAAAATTTAAAACAGTTTAAAGTTTAAAATTGAATCCCCGAGTCAAAAAGACACTATTGGAGATAAGATTACTAAAAAGAAAATCAGCCCATGGCCAACTTGTCTTTATTTCGCTGTCCCAAGAGAAGGTCGTTCTGGGGCCGAGAGGGTTGTTCAGTAACATTATTTTTGTCACCTCTACATCGATTTATTTACAAAGACAGAAAAATAAGTGACTGAAAAAAAAGAGAAAGAATCGAGAATTTAAAAACTCAGTCAATAAATTAAATGTTGACTTTGGCTTGTGATCTGCATTTTCAATTATCTGTTAATAGCAAAGTAATAGTGATTTATTTATCATTTTGCTTGAAATCTCTCCATTAATTTCCCGACAAGTTGACATTTCTAATCGCTGACTGCGGATTATTTCAGCATTCAAAAAAGCCATGAAAAAAGCATCTTGACTTGAAACAGTTTTCTTGCATTATTTGTTCAATCATTGGTCACTTGAAAAATTTAAAAATCTCATCCAAGAACCTCCTCACCTCGCTTGTGTTTAGAGTCAAATCGAGTGTTTTATTTGTGAACATCGAATTCTTTCTGTGCAGGATTTAATCATTTTTCTAGCGTATTTAACTAATTTCTTACTCAATGAACACTCAGTAAACTAGAAGATCAAATGCACAACAACTCGGTATTTCAATTCAATTGATTTTTCACACATTTAACACAGTATCCGAGGGATATTTCGACAACAATATCAAATAAAGGGATATAAATAAAAAATACAGATAGCCTAACAAATTGAGACAAGATAACATTTACACCACCATTTTAGTCCGTCTTTTATTATGCCAGTGGGCAACCAAGGCTATTAGAAGAGGACTATGAGAAAATCATGAGGAGGCCTTATGACCTATTTACCATTACATTACTTTTTGCCGAACGGTTTGGAGTGTTGGAAACACCGATTCTCATGAGATCACCGAAGTTAAGCAACACCGCGCTGGGATGGGTGACCATCATACACATGCTCAGTTCTGTTCGGGAGAGAGGCTAGAGGGATGAAAGTTAGTACAGCAACTTCACTCGCCTCGCTTATCAACCTCTCGACGGCATGGGTTTGTGGAGGAATCCTGCTGTTCGAGTTGTACCGTCCTTCGGAAGGGACGTTAAGCCGGTGGTCCCCTTGGTGCTCTTCGACAGGAGTAGGCTACGTGCTGGCACCGGGTTTCCCCTCCTCTCTTTTAGGGTAGGTTTGATTCGCCATCGTCCTCATCATCATCCACTCATTCACCGACGCTATTAGACCAGACGCCACTTGACCAAATGTCAAAGGAGTTCGTCGTTGAACCCCAATAATCAATCAAACATGTTTGCGTTTTTTTTTTGTTCATTTTATTGTCAAGAAGAACGCAGAAATATAACGTGGAATGTCATACTAAATCCTCCCTATTACTGGTGTTTTTATCCAAGAAATGTCCATTGCCGTTATTAGAAAGTTACAAATAATTGACCTAGTATTTTCCTGACATGAGTCAAAATGATTGGAACATTTTGTAAAAATGTCTGCTTTGTACGCCGTCGATTAGGTAACTTTATTAAATCGAGGGGATAGCCTTTCGATATTACTCAGCTGTAGTCGGAAACTGATCTCTGTGATAGCGGAGACGCGAAAATTCTTTAGTTAATGGATTACATAAGAACGGTTCTGATGAAATAGCATCACCAGAATAAAAATAAGTGGATTACTTGTGCTAACATTTCAATGACCGATCTGCAGACATAGTCAAGAAAGTGCAGAAATGCACCCAGAAAAGCGTAGTTCAATTTCAATTGCATGTTAGCTTTTTATCCTTTCCTCCGATTTATTATTCTCTTTGAAATGATGTTTACGAAAAGGTATTTTTCTCTCAAACACGTAAAGAACTGAACTGAGATTCCAGCAGGTCTGATATTAAAATTGCTGGCACGCCGGAAGTAAGCAATATCACTTCATGGACACGTCAGGAATTCATACGGAAGTCGGGGGAGGGAAAAAATAGTAACGTAACTATTGGATAATATGTGGTCGAGAACAATGCGCAAAGGCGCAGACTCTTTGCGAGAGAAGGAAAGAGGCTGCACATTGATTTTTTGGTTTAAGTACCGTCTATAGTCGAGTGAGATTAACTTTGTACTGATGCGTGCAACCTTGACCCAAAAATGTGCCCACGTCAGCGCCAGGGGAGGTAAAAAGCTCAAAGTTGTGGCGACCAACGGCTATTGATAGCAAAAATAAAAACAGCCGACGGTTAGATATGATCGAAAAGCATCATGTGCATTTGTAAAGGCATTATACACTTACAGAGATAGTATATTGTAGTATATACATACATTCTTTGTGATAATTTTTAAAACATTTCCGAAAAAATTAAATGCAGACACTGAAAACCATCCTCCTTGAAAAGAACTTCATTCAAAACCGAAGTGAAAATTACTGCTAAAATCATAATACACAATCGCTGATCCTGACATTGCCAAAATACATCCAAATCCTTTCCTTGATTATTTCTGAGGGATAAATCCAGTTCTCAAGGTCTCGCCCGCAAATCACATTCCCTACGAGCGCAGCAGGGAACTATGAGTTAATTACCCCCCCCCCCCCCCCCCCACATAGTTTCGAAAATCGAAGACGCTGTTTTTCTGAGCAAAAATAACAAAGACTGGCTTTTTATGCTTGGGTGCTTGGGAAAAAAAAACATTACGTTATGATCACTGATTTTGACCGCTCTCAAATTAAAAAAATACATTCAATTAATACAAAATGATTAAGCTCTCAAATTTATTTCGATTTAAATTTTTTTCATTTTGATTTGATATGCGCAAATTTGCTTTGCGCTTTTTTCTTTTACACATTGGTGCGTCTTTTTTATGCATTTTCCTGAGCCGCTTTCGTAACAAAAAAATCCCTACTGACTGCTAGAAACTTCCGTGTACTGTCGTAGGGTAAAACAATGAGTTCTGAAAAAAAGGTTCTGCTATTCACACAAGAATTTCATTATAAGAGGTATGCACTTGTCCCATTAAACTTCGAATGGAAACAACCAAGTCATACATTGCATGTGGCATTGTGTATAGTAACGTCTCTTTTTATAAACGTGACATAGTAGAGCACTATTTCTTGTCGAACAGTTCTTGTGAGATCACCGAAGTCAAGCAGCACTGTCTCTGCTGCTAACTTCCTCCCTTCCTCCTTCCTTGTAAGCTAGGCAAGGTTTATTCAAACCTTCTCATTTGTTAACCCCCATGAGACTAGTGCCACAAGGCCAGTTGTCACCGTGCGCCGTTAAACACAATACAATCAATCAATCATCTCTTCACAATTATCAGCCATTGTTCAGCAATGTTGTTCATTTTTGGCCATTTTGAGAAGATTCGGATGTAAGTACCTTTTCTATCAGCTGTGATATAATTACGCGGCCAAGTGCAAAGTTAATTTCATTCCCCTTGGGAACTAAAATACCCGTTCCTTCCATTTCTGACCCACACACATTTTTCTAGTCGCAGTAATATACATATATTACCTGCCACCAA
Organism: Protonemura montana; assembly: GCA_947568835.1. Lineage (NCBI taxonomy): Eukaryota > Metazoa > Arthropoda > Insecta > Plecoptera > Nemouridae > Protonemura > Protonemura montana. Next base: position 2,150,855 of record OX387604.1, on the reverse strand, counting down.
ACCCTACCAAACCCTAACCCTACCAATTCCTAACCCTACCAAACCCTACCAAACTCGACGAGAAGAAACTAGGAAAAAGGCTTCTAATCTGTGTTCAAGATTTTGAGTGGTGTGCTTTTGTTAAGAGGTGGAGGGATACGAGGCGTATGTTCATAAATGCGACATCGGCATTTACAAGATGCACAAAATAATATAGGTTCACCCTTCAAACAAAGGGTGAACAAAATACATTCTTATATCGCTTAACCTATTTTCTTGCCCATTCCACGGGCATTTTGCAAGTAGAATAGAGTAAATTTTAGTTATTGGTCAACCCGTTTTCTACCTTGTTTGTGATTGAATAGAATTAGGAACTTCGAAATCTGCCACTCACATTCATAGTACATGCACAGATAATTGGGCCCTCAAAATTAGGATATATTTTTAGCTTGAAGGCGAAAACACCAGACAACGTAAATCTAGACCGACGTAGTACGTTCAGTATTGATTTCACGGAACATTTTATACATAATTGATCTGTGATCATTAATTATTGAAATGTCATGTTATCATGCCGTACGGACATCGGCATGATAGGGAATTGCGTAAAGACCTGGGCAGCGCGTGATCCGAGCAATAGGAAACCCTTACCACACGTAGGTCTGAAACGTAAGTGATATCAAATAGAACCCCTGCTTGCACTACAACCTTCTACAACTTCTCAGGCAGGCCAGTATTGATTTTAATTGTCTTCAATTACGTCGACATTTTCTTAGCGGTTGGCAATAGAAACGAAATGAACTTCAGTTAACACAAATTAAGCGAGGAAATCTGTGCGCCTGGCAGGAAATCGCAGTATTTCCATGTCTACCAAAC